>CM033626.1:30735209-31335209 GCA_019453435.1 Rhinogobius similis
GTCTAAAAATAATGAACAATGACTGATTTCCCTCAATTATAACCTTTATTCGTAAATACTGTAGAAGTCTTCAGTCACCATATTTTAACCTTTATTCGGTTTGGACTGGCCCTGGTCCCAGACCGGGTGACTTTGGGTCTCTGGTCACTCTTTATGAACTATGTTGAGTTAGATGCATTAAGCAAGGGAAATATAATATTTGGGGTTTGAAGCGAGTGTCGTGCTTCATAAACAGGAAACAGCAGATGTTAACACGTGCTAGCTTCGTTTTGCTCTGTCGGCTCAACAAATCAAGTTATGGTCCCTGGAAATAGGGCACTTTTTCACAAGATCAAGTCTTTGGTGAGAAAGGGTTATTTTGTCTTTATAAATTGGCTTTTTGCCATTTTGTTCCCTCTTGTTCTCTCTTGTCAAATCATTGTCCGCTAAACCAGTCAGTGGTCCAAAGTGAGCCAACACCCTCTGGGGGCTCGTACCTCTCATGGCCCACTTCTGACCCCTGAAGCACCACAGACCACACCGCCCCGCCCCACCCCCTGCCGCTCCTGTGGAAACATGGCTAACGTAGATAAGAAATAACTGTTGGGCAAGTTGACTACTGAAACAATCATTAGTGACAGCCCTGAGATCACATGGTGGCAGCACAACGTCCTCATTTCTAAACTTATATTTAGAGTTTATCTGATAAATGCATTCATTACTCCTAAAAGCACTCATTCCCATATCGTAAAAATCTTGACATCGTGAAATACATCCAGCAACCTTTGCACATGTCTTGACAAACCGGTATGAACAGGTTTGAACATCCATGCAAATCCATGGGAGCCACACGCTGCTATATGCAAAAGAGGGAGTGCACATTCTTAGCCAACACGCCACAACACGGAGCCCACAGGAGTCAAATCATCTCTAAAGGTGCCATGTATGTGACATGTTTGGACTGTTGAATGGTTACCGCGCCGACAGCAGCTCCTGGGGCCCCGCTCGGCCCTGTGACAGTCTCTCACCTTCAGCTCAGGACATTTACTCATTACAAGAGCTCAATCATTATGCACTCCATCTTTAGAGGATCCAGTGAGGGATGTTAAGTGTGAAGATGGAGTTATGTGATCACACACTTGTGCATCTGTGACTGCTGCATGGACCCCAAAATAATATCAACATGGACCCCAAAATAATATCAACATGGACCCCAAAATAATAGCACATAAACACAGGGCTGTCTACTAGAACCACACAGCTCATAGGGCTGTCACTAACAATTATTTTAGTACTTGACTATTGTTAATTGAGACTTTTTGAATACATCATCGAACATTCATTCATTCATTTTCTACCGCTTGTTCCCGTTTGGGGTCACAGGTGACTGGAGCCTATCCCAGTGACTTTTGGGCCGGGGTACACCCTGGACAGTGGCTGACTTGTCACAGCTGACACAGAGACACAGGCATGGACAGACAACCATTCACTCTCATTCATCTCATTCATCAATTAACCTACACAGTCATGTCTTTGGACGGTGGGAGGAAGCCGGAGAACCTGGAGAGAACTCATGGTAACACGGGGAGGACATGCAGACTCCACCCAGAGAGAGCGTGTGAGGTTGGTCTGGTTCGAGAATCGAACCCACGATCCCCTTATTGACCAAAAGCAGGACACTGGACAAACTGCTCTCCATCGTGGACACTGGTGCTCACCCTCACCTTCTCCACCAGACTCCTGCAGCTCCACCATTCTCACATTTGCACTGTGTTATCCCTCATCTTGGTTACAACTTTTTTACCATTTGTTTTACCATATTGAAAACATCTTGCTATTTTTGCTACTTTAATTTTTGTTACTTCTTTTTGATCTGGGTTTATATTGCAGTGAGCTACTGTGTCCACGTAATTTTCCTTGTGGATCCTATAAAGTTAGTCTAAGTCTAAAATATGGTGACAGGAGACGTACATTATTATGTGTATTATTGGAAAATATGAAATTATTTGTTCTTTTCTGATATTTTGATTTCATAATGTCACCATCTTTGTTCTAAAAGGTCTTTACATATGTGTTTTAGTCTATATAGTACAGATACGTATATCAAAATTCACTTTGAGCACTTTGTAAAGTTGACTAGTCAGATCTCAAGAGATTATAACATTTTTAACTGTCCATATACATTTGAAAATAGAACTGGAGCACAGACCAGGATACAATGGTTTATAAATGTTTTGTCCGGATTAATAAAAGTATTATAAATTATTATATATAATTATTATATTATAAAAAGTAACACTAAACAAAAAACAAACAAAAAAGAGAGAAAAAGATCAAAATGATTGTAAAATGGCGAATTTGTTGACTCAGTACTTAACAAAAATTACATGTTTCAACACTTGTGGACTTTCTGATTGGACATTATTTCAAAAACAGTGAGGACAATCCACTGTTTTTGAAAAAATACCGAAACATACCCAATTCGATGTGAGATTATGAAACTCTTAACACGTTCAACAATCTGGGACTTCAGTTAAACGCAGCGGGGAGATAGAAAATAATACTGCACATGCTATACATTTCTGTAAAACAACGCAGATATAGAAAGTATTCTCAGCCGTGGTCAATTAAAATACACAAAACTGGCCCGAGCTCCTAGAACGGATGAAATGAAGTTTACGCTGCCAAACAAACCAATTAGAGCTAATAGTTGGTGTATGACAGTGCAGTCTTTCCCCGCTCTAACGCCGAAAGAATGCACGTATTATTGCCAGTATTTGTGGTGAATTATGTGTGAAGATAAACACAGCGCGTGCTCCGAATGCCTTTGAAACTCCCTCAGTATATTTTTATTGGGCGCACATTCAAAGACGGGCCAGGAGATTCCCTGATAGCGCTCATTTGCCCCGCTCCTCTCGCTCTCTCTGTCTCTGGCTCGGAGCAGCTGCACAAGGAGTGGAAAATACACTCGCCTAAAAATACACGTTGCATAAAGAGCACACTCACGGACTCGACTCGGGCCAAGTGTCTCTCATATTCGAAAGCACCTGAGCCAGCCGCACACCCGTCCTGCCTAAATTAGTCCCGTCGACAAGTGGCCCCCAGGCTCTCCTCTGATCCGGTCCCGGGACGTGAAAAAGAGGGGAGAGTTGAGGGGGCGCGTGCTCATGACATCACAGCCCAGTTGGCCCACATGCCGGCGGCAGTCACACGGGGCATCACCAGGTCTGACGTGGGCCGTGCGCTCGGACAGGGGCACGGGAGGGGTGGGGGGAGGGGGGGCGGCAGGGCGGAGGGCTGAGGCTGTCCGGCTGTGTGTGGCACTGAGGTGAGACAGGCAGGTGAATAGAAAATGATCTAAAGATATCAATTTTGACTTCTCCTGCAGTTAACTCACACATATGTAAGAAAAAATGTATAGTTTTTTATCATTTTTCAGGCCTATTATGAGTAAAAACTGCCAAAAATACACACATTTGGGACATTTCAATCTGAAAAATGGACAGAACCACGTTTAAATTTCTTGGTTCATTTTGTACACATATTAGTTTAAAAAAATGTACAGAGGGGATTTTGGATTTCTTTTTTAGTTTTTGCGTAAACTATGTAGAGTTAACTGAAAATTCAAATTTCACCTCATTTTTTAGACTTGAAACTTCAATAAATCAAGCTTAGAATAAATAGAAATCAACAAATCCTTCAGTGTGTTCCGTTAAACCTTTATAAAGTACAAGACTGTAAAGTGTGGTGTGTGCAGGTGCTACTTTAAGGGCAGATCTTTATATTTTTGAGGGAGAAAAATGCATTTTAAGAAAACTTTGAAGTTACACTGTCCCAGAGAAATGTATGGATGAAGTGGATTAAACGAAAGAATAAAACGTAAAAAATAAAACAAGAAAATCATATGTTTGGGAAGAATTATTCGGCAAAATCTGGTATTTCCAAAGTGTGAACAGCACAAATGAGAAAACTGAACGATATTTGGATGCGCAATGCAAAAAACACAAACGTGTATATAATAATTGTTAATTTTTCGTATTATTGGTGATACGTTTTAAGGATTTTAGTACAGAAGAAAATCCTAATTTAAAAAGACAGAAAAGGGGCTGAGATTTAACGTATTTCTGTTTATGAAGTGTTTGGACACACGCAGAATAAAAAGGTACACAATAAATTTGAGTGTTTTGGCTTTTTGTAATAAAAAATAATGTCTTTTAGATTAAATTCCTCACCAATTTGTCGTGACAAGGAATGCAAGCACTTTATTGACATTAAACTGTAAAAGAAGCACCTTCACCTGCACCGACAAAACACACAAATGCACGCACAAGTTCATACACAAAGCCTCAACATTTGTGCCCAAGAAATACAAATGATAAAGCTTGAAATGGAGAGGAAAGTAGAGAAAAGGATAACAGATCATTCTCCTGTGTATTCATTCTGTGTTTGTGCAGTCTTTTTTACATCTTATTGTGATGAAAATGATTTGTACTGCTTGGTTAAAGACGTCTTGAATCACATCTGATAACTCAAAGCGATGTAATTGTATTAGAAAGTGCAAGTTCACAGTGACTGCAGCGGCGCGGGGAACACTGCCTCTCTGTTAAGACGTAGTAGAGTGTGTAATGGTTAAATAAGGGCTGCTGTTGACATACCAGCTCTAATACTCATGAAGAGACCCTGGAGTCCAGTTTGTTCTGTGTAAGACGCTCACTGGGAAAGCTCTGACTCACTTTTGTCACAGCCACGATCTTAATGGGTTCCTACATCGAACAGGAGAAGCTTCAGCTGATGGTGTGAGGTAATAACTGTCTTTGGCCACGATTTCGTACTTTTAACCTGTTAACTCGATCTTCTCGGCCCAGAAACTCGCTTTGTTTTGGGTGAAAGTGTGTTGCGACAAAGACAGTGAGCGTGTTTGTGTTAAAGGGGCACAGGTGCGGCCATGCTTCCACACATTTGCCTCGGGGCAGCTCCGACTCGCTGCTTTCCGCCACAAAAGTATGAGGAGTGCATGAATGATTGATAACATTGTAAAACATCTCAACTGTGAGACTCAATACTCAGTGTCTGTCACCTGCTCGATTATGGTCTTAAACTTATCTGGAAACAAGCAAGTAATGCCACAAAGCCAAGTTACAGGTCAGATCAGCGGAGAGGCGAGCCAGCTTACAGTAATAACGTGTTACAGTAATGTTTTCAAGGTGTTTTTCATACGCTAACATGCTTTAAGTGCTTAGTTAAGTCTCTGTTATTATTTATAAAGTACTTTTTATGTTTTTCAAGTTTCAGGTTCAAGGCAATTTCTTACAAGTGTTAAGTCATTAACAATTTTCTCCCCATTATAGTAGTGTTGATAGCATTATTAGCAATAGATGCATTTGTACATACGCTATAATTTAATAAGCATTTATAATATATTGCAATATAAATTTATAAATACTACATCTAGCCAACTAACCAACATAACTCACATTGTAATTACCACATAGTTAGCAACTAAGAGGTCCTTAAACTAAAACACCTTCAATAAAATTAATGCATGATGTATATGTTCTAAATAGTCTAAGATACAGTTCCTTAATAAACTAATTATAACACATTAATAAGCACTAGGTTTTTGTTTAGACACTTATGAGGCATTTACTAGCATTTGTATACGACTTAAAATACCTTATAAATGTAAACAAACATTAACAAAAAACATGTACAAAGTGTTTGTAAGAGCATTAATAAGATGCTTAATAAAACAATCCATAAAATAAGTGATAAATGCTGTAAATGCCTTATAATAGTTTATACACAAATAACTAGTGCTAAGGAACCTTATTTTAAAGCGTTCAATGCCATGCTGTACATTCCAGATCAAGTACATCTTCATGTTGTACACTTGACCTGAAAAGATCCAACTTTAACTACAAGAACAACTAGGGTTGCAAGATTAATTGTAACCGAATCGCAATTCTAATGGACTGAATTAGCAAATCACAAAGGCTGCAAGTTTTGAAGTTATATAATTTCCTCCTCAAATAACAAAATATTCTGTTTTATTTTGCATAAAAGCTGCTAACCCTGTAATTTAGATTTGTTTTATGAGTTTGTCAGTTCAAATGTTAGTCTTGTTTCCAATTCTCCAGTGTTTAAAATGTAAACTTTGAACCGAATCCTATTATTAAAACATAAATCGCAAATCTAATCGCAAAAATCTCAACAACATATTTACCCCAAATCGCGCAGCCCTAAGAACAACCCCTACAGGAGCAGAAGATTCCCACGTCTCCATTACCTCCCTCGCCCCTCCACAGACTCAGGCCGCCGTGGTGCGTTCAGGTTCAAGGCCGTGTCGCTGACAGCCTGGGCCCTCCCCCCGACCCCCCTGACCCACATGGCACACTCATGACCGGGACCATGTGGCTCTGGTTGCTGAAATAAGGAGCCGGATAGTTTTACAGTGAACACGCTCGCGCCTCGCACAGACCAGACTGTGCTGCCGAGCGCCGGCCAAAGCGGTTAAACCAATTGGCTCCCGACAAACCTCCACCTCGTGCCAGCGACTTTATAACGGGACGCTTACACAACTCCACTTCAAACTGAGTTATTACATTAGTGAAAGTGATGAACAAGTGGAAAAGCCTTTAATGACTTGAGTGGTGACTACTGACACGACCGGGCCTTTTTATATAAAAGGAGCGTATTAATGATAACACTTTAACGAACACATGCCTAACGAGTAATAAACACACCGAGTACTTGATCAGTGCGTTATTAGTCACTGTTTATAGTAATATTCTATTCTGTATGACTGATTTTAGCAATTTTATAGCCATTATTCACTACTTTTCCCCATTAATAACACTCTTAATCCCTGCTGATTATGTTATGTTATGTATATTGCGTTATTGGATTGAATTATCTTAACAAGTATTTTAATGTGCATTAATAAGTGCTTTATAAATACTTCCTAATACCCAAATAACCACTATCTTATATCAAGTTAATTAAGATGTGATCCTTAAACTAAAGGGTGACCATATGAATAAGAATATAGTGCAGACCAGAGGCGGTTCTAGGCGTTTGGAGGCCCTGAACAAGGCTGTGTTTGTGACCCACCAAACACACACTGTTGAAATAAATAATAGCTACACTTATTCCTACCTTAATAAAGCATAAATAAAGACTTAATTTATAGTGAACAAAGAATTTATTAAGAGTGATTCAGGCTTATTAACTACTTAACTAATATTCTAACCATTATTCCTGGCCCTAACCCTAACCCTCACCTTAATTAAGCAGTAACTAATCCTGAATCAGGCTTAATAAACAATTTGTTCAGTATGAAATAAGTCTTTGTTCATGCTTTGTTAAGGCAAAATAAGGTGTAGTTATTATAAAGTAGTACCTAACAATGGAATATAACAAAATAAAGACAAGAAATCAGCAGGGGACTGAGAAAAAGTGATTCAGGATCTCTAATGGAGCAGGCCACATTCATTAGCATAGATTACATTTTTCTTTTTTAATTAGAAATAGGCAAATGTAAAGAAGGATTTGAGGGTCCTCCCCGAAGAAAAACAGAATAAATCACTTGCAATGTCCTATATTTAGGTGCATTTTAGCAATTCATTTGATCTAATTCCCCATTTGAACTTTATTTTTATGTTGTATTTAAAGACATGTTTTTAGAGTTGAGTTTTAGAGTAGAGCATATGTTTACAAATATATAGATATATATATTCACTTTACATTTTAACTTGTGTTCATGGTCTCTTTCTGGTCTGGACACAGCCCACAAGAGCATGTGGCCCCCTGTTGGTGGTGGCCCTAAACATTTGCTTAGATTATAAATGCCCTGGTGCAGAGACTCAGTCATTTAATTCAATATGTAACCTGCATACTGTGAGTAATTCAGAAAGTTCAGCTTCAGGTAACTTTATTTATATTCACAGGTGGAATTGGGTTCAGTTTTAACTTAGCATTTGTGTCATTTTAGATTTAAAAACTACCATTTATTTTGAAGGAGTTTAAATGTCTCCATCATTGATACAAAGAGAATCTGCAAGAAAATCCAAAATAAGTCTTACCTGTTAGAATTTCACATTAGTGCCCTTCACCTGGTACGGTTTGCTCAAGCTGTAACGAAAAATACATTTAAAAAAGCATGAATTGTCCAAAATACGTAGATTTTTTACATTTATTGCTGACACTTGGTTTGGTCTTGGTTTGAGCCCAGTTTAGTTCTGACATGCACATGGTTTCTGGTAGTGGTCTAGTTAAAGGTGGAATGGAGGATTTCGGGCAACAAATCAGAATCTCATTTCCTCGTGGGTAGCACAAATAACTGGTCCGCTCAGGTGTCAATCATTCTGTGCGTGCTAGTGCCCGCCCGCAGGCTCGTCCAGGGGAAACGCTCGCTCCCCTGGCCGCGCATGCGTGGTTGATATGCTAGTGTGTTTATGTAGCAGGTTAGCGGCGAGTTCCGTCATTGTAAGTCTAAACTTTCATCCGCGAAGTACCGAAATGGCTGAGGGACGAAAGAGAAAGACTGTTTTGGAGCTTTCACAGAAGAGACGAAAGTCTGCAGAGGAAAGAAACAAAACGCGTGTTATTCTGGGGGAATCGTTTACGCGCTGGCGAGCATTGAAAGCGCAAAACAGGCTTCCAACTGATGCCTCCGCTGCAAACTTTCTGCTGGACAGGTAACTGTTTATCTGACTCTTTTTTTAGCTTATTGTATGTGGAATGTATTATTGTAGACTAACTGGAACGTGCACTTTTATGGCTTAGCAGACACGAAGTAAAACATAAGTTTTTTTGTTGTTTTTTTAATGTGTTACTCAAAGTAGTTTGTAATGGTAAATTTTAATTTATAATGGTACAGTTTTTAAATCTTCTTCAAGGAGGTTGTCGTGAGAAAGCGACACCAATCGTCTTGTAAACAAATGCGCATGGAGCAGTGCTGCTGGGCGTGCTCATGCACGAGGTTTGGGAGGCGTTCAGTCAGGAGAAACGGGGAGGGAGGGAGGGGGAACCTGCGCACGCGCTTTTTCAAAAAAAGGACTAACAGTCGCAGATTTTCAAATCGGCGAGAAATCCTCCATTCAACCTTTAAGGTTTAGCTCTACTTTTAATATTGTGTTTGTGTGAAGTAAGTTTAGAGATGGGTTAGAACGAGAGCTTAAAACGAATGAATTTCAGGTTCATTCAGTCATTTTAAAAGGTTGTTATTACAATACTTTGTGACGATTAGTAATAACTTCACTTTAATCAGCCCCAAAGGGTTAAACATAAACATAAAATCAACTTTAATGAGCTTTTAACAGTGTTTCCTCATCAAAGTTGTATTTTAATAGATTCATGCATGTTTGAGTACTCCTATATTGTCCTGCAACTGAGGCTCGAGGGCTCAGAAAATCCCTGTTTTCACCTACCCCCTGTCTCCGCCCACATCCCTGTACTTACTGTGGCTATGATTATTTGAAAAATTAAGACTACAAGTGATACAGGGTTCTAAAATGTCACGTTGCCACTTTTTAAAAACATTAAATGACAATCTGCTCCTTGCTATGATGAAATGTTACAATAAAGAGGCGGGGCTTAACAAGTCTGCAGTTTTGAACAGGAAGTCGATGGACCTGTTTATATTATTAAACCGTTTTAGATCAATACTGGTGTTTACAATGAACAAAATGCAAAATAAGGATCTACTTATGTTATAGTTCAATATTTATTATTTGAAAAAGAAAAAAGGATATGTCTCCTTTAATGAAGCATGAACAAAGACTCAATTCATACTGAACAAATAGTTCATTAAAATTATTCAAGTTTAGTAAATACTTAATTAATATCCTAACTGGTAACGCTTTAGATTAAGGTTCTGTAGTAAACTATTTATAATACATTAATAAGCACTTGTTATGTGTTTATAAGCACTTAAATGTTATTTACGAGCATTTATCACATTCATTCATTCATTCATTTACATTTAAATACATTACATTTATCACATGATTATGGAAAAACATCAGTTTAAGCAGCTTATTGGCGTTCTGTACGTGCAGTTTATTAACAATACAAGTTTTTAGGTATTGACTTATTAACATTTATAAGTATTATAAGTGTATAAACAAATAACTACGGCTTTTAAATAGTGAGGAACCTTAATCTTAAGCGTCACCCCTTAACTCCTAACACAAGTGCATATGAAACGCTTTTATGATTTTCTAATTTTAACTTTATTCAGTGTATTAATACTGCTTGTTAATATAAATGATATAGTTTTACACCAATCGGGAAGCTATTTAGAAAATAGTGGACAAAAATAATACCACACTAGGGAGACAAAGGTTATGCATAATTTACAAAAAATAAACAACTTTTTTAACCTTTTAAACATTGATTCAACAAAATAAAGGTTTTCAGGTGTTTTTCTTTGTCAAATAAAAAAATCTGTGACATTAGAAGAGTTTCGGTGCAACGCACAGGACGGTTTCTTGGTAATTTCCTAGTGTGATGTCATCATTTACAACCAGGAAGTAAAATTAAAAACCTGAAACAAATAGATTTTAGCAGAATTTGAACTGCATTTTTGTAAAATGAGTGACTATTTGTTCACTGTTAATTAAGTCTTAGGGGTTCATACTTTATTAAGGCTAATTCAGTCATAGTTATTACAAAGTGATACCAAATACTTTCACGTCATGTTTCACCAAATTAGTCACGTTTTTATACCAGAAGATGTGCCCGAATGGCCCCGTGGTCTCGATAGCTTGTGGGGCTGTCCCTGGAGATTTCACTTGCTCACTGAACCCGGGTCGATGCCACTCGTCCGTCGAGCGCACGCTTTACCGACCGTGTGATCTGCTCAGGAGCCCACACACTCCGCATGTGCCGGGCCTCTCCACCGAGCAGGAGGCGTCCGCAGCACAAACAGGGCCGAGTTTCAAGACCCCAGGCTTTGAAATGAACTCAGACGGACTTTCACGTGAGAACATACCTGCACACACGGTCAAAAAGACAAGCAAAACACACAAAACAAACAAGAACGCCTTTAAAACAGGTATGAGTGTCTTGCCCAAGGACACATGATAGTATTGATCAGAGCTGGGAAGACATTAGTAAAGTAAATATTCTCCCAAAAAATAAAAAAATATAGCAGATGAAGTGCCAATATACATATAATATATATAATTTGTATAGTTTACACACAACATCAGCATTTTCAGTTATAGCCGAATGTTAAAAAGGAGATTTTAAGATGCTAAATACAAGTTAATCAATTAATCACAACTAATTGAATATTTAAATAATCATCAACCAATCTGATAGTTCAACAATACACAATCTCCAAGACTCGTCATGCGCTGAGAGAGAAAGTTTTATCGCTTAAATGAAGCAAGAAGTATCACAAAATGAGTCAAGAAACATGGAAAGTTTGTGAAATTTTGTTGTAAGTCTACTCCGAGAAGATGTTGAGAAGATTTCTTTTACTTCCTTTCAGTTAAATAAGATAAAAATCTCATATTCACCAGCCTTTTGCGATCTGTTTTTGCGTTTTGCTGCAATTTAAAAGTAGTCTTACACTATAGTGGGCTAAGTTTATTTATCAGTAGTGACCAAGCAGTTTATTATAATTAAGTGAGTAAATAAGTCATGTTTATTTACAGAGAGATCCACGCACAAGGCTGAAAAACATCGTCTGTACGTCTGGCCAGTGTGGAGATGCAGAATGGCAGGTTTTGTCAATGGAGCTCAACAGAAGTTAATTTTCCATTAATTTTCCTCAAAAGAATTCTGAAAAAATTATCATTAAATGTTTGAAGAACGCTTGCTCGGGGCTAATCAGCTCTGTGGTGAGTGCTGAACAGAACTGTGGTTTTATTTGAAATCTGTTTCTGAAACTTTGTAAATCACCAAGTTATTAAAACATTTGGACACATTTTAAGTTTTGCATGTGATGTTTTTTTTTTTGGGTGACTGTAGGTGAGAATGTCTTTTAGAGTTCAATCCTGAGCTAAAAAATTGTACATATTAGTAATTATAATGAAACAATATAAACAAGGAGTTGAGGAAATGCAGTGCAGTAGTAAAGTAAAGTAAAGTAAAGTAAAGTAAAGTAAAGTAAAGTAAAGTAAAGTAAAGTAAAGTAAAGTAAAGTATGGTAAGGTAAAGAAAAGTATAGTATAGAATAGAATAGTATAGTATAGTGTAGTATAGTATAGTATAATAAAATAAATGCACTGTGTAACTTTTCTGGTGGAGTTTGAGATGTTTTTTCCTGAAATGTTCCACAATTTGGCATTAAACATATATATTTTGCATTTATTCAATTACAGTTTTTATTTGTTGCTTTAAAAAACATACACTTTCAAAACATGCCTTGTTTTTATTGGATGCAACTTCTGTTTTTTCATTCCTTTCCTTTCCTTTTTTTTGCTTTTGTGTGTCATGTTCTTCTTTTTAAAATGTAAAAATCAATGTAAGATAATTGTCACTGTGAGTGGGATCGCCTCTCCACAGATCTGACCTGTAACTTCCTCGTGCACCTTCAACGCCGTCTGCAGCACGTTCTCATATTCCGTCTGCAGTATCAATGTGATTTTCCTGAGAACAACCGCATGTATTTGTGATGCACGAGCGCGAGCGGCAGAGAGAATAAACATGACCTATTTGTGTGTCCTGAAGTGCAGCGCTCGCCGTGTGTCGTGTGTGAGGGACCATCCCTTTAAAAAGCATGTGGTTTCAACAGGATATGGCTTTTTCATCAACACACAGTGAAACCAAACATGAAAGTAAAACAACACGCACAAGTGGAGGACATACTCTGAATTAGAACTCGAATTTTATTAATTTTATCGAATTATTCGTTTTATTGCTCAAGTTTAATTATTGCATACAGTATTTAGATAAAACTACTTCCAGCGTCAGTTGTTGTATTGTTAAATTGTCTCCTTGTATCTAGATGTTAGATTTTATTTATCCAGAATGCTAACTTTTATGGGAACTTTTATTTAAGTATTGAGTTGTAGTCTGTATTGTTTTTTGTTTGTTTGTGTTCTGTCATTTGTCTGTCTGGTGTCAAGGTGTCACAGATGTGGGATTTGATACGGAGAGCTGAATAAAAATAGTTAATTGCAAAAAAAAAAACTTTTATGGGAATATTTTATCTTTTGTCTGCGATTGACACATTTCAGGATTAGAATGTATGTTGTCAAGCTTCAATCAGTCGAAATGTCTTTTAATACTATTACTACTTACAACAACTACTACTACTACTACTTACAACTATTATTATTACTACTGCTACTACTACTACTACTTACAACTATTATTACTACTACTACTACTTACAACTATTATTATTACTACTACTACTACTACTACTGCTTATGCTTACTACTACTACTACCCCTACTACTATTACTACTTACTACTACCACTACAACTACTTACTACTACTCTTACCACTACTATCATTTACTACTTACCAACTACTCACTACTTACTATTATTACTTACTACTACTACTAAATACTTACTAACTACTTACTACTACAGCTACTACTACAACTACTACAAGTACAGCTATGTCTTAGGCCTGATAATTACTGTATCGACTTATCGTTTATCATATGACAGAAAGAAAAAAATATTTTGTCAGTATTTATTGTGAGTAGTACTTTTTTTTAAGGAACACTTAGCTACTTTTCTGTACAATAAGATTTGAGCACTAGAAATAACTTTATTAACAAATAACATAACAATAAAATAAATAACATTATTGAAATAAAACAAACTACTAAAGTATTTCATTGCCATTTATGTATTGTTTAGAATAGGTATATAGGTTATATAGGTTATTGTGTCAGTTGCCAACTACTACTACTACTATACTACTACTACTACTACTACTACTACTACTGTTACTACAACTGCAGGTAAATTCTTTAACTTCTCCTGTTTTTCCACCTCTGCTTACATACTCAAAGACCATAAAAACACACACGCACTTACTCCGAATGATGAATATAAATGCAGATAACTGGAGTTTGAACATGGCCGGTGCTGATAAACGTGAAGCTGAGTTATGACCGTGTATATCTACAAAGGGAATACACCTCTTGTGGCTCGTAAATCCTAGTTTGGTTTGAAAAGACGCCAAGAAGAAATACATTACTTGTGTGATTCCAACTAAATATTTTCTTTACATCACAGTTTGTAAGATCCAAATGACGTAGGATTTCAGCTTAGAGGAAGATTGTGTTTGATTTGTTTATAGTGATTATAATGTGGGATAGGATTACGAAGCTGACTGTGATGGATCGAAGCAAAATCCAGTATCCAGTAAGTGTCAAAAAACATTTCTCAAATCAGCGCATTTCATTGCAGATTAGAATTATTTCATTTCATTAATGTGCCTATGACAGGTTGGACTACTCATTAATATATTTTAAATTCTGCTAAAATCTTTACATGCTGTTTGTTTTAGGTTTTTAATTTTACTTCCTGGTTGTAAATGATGACATCACACTGGGAAATTACCAAGAGACCATCCTGTACACTGGGCCAAAACTCATCTAATGTCACAGATTTTTTTTTTTTCATTTGACACTTTAACACTTTTATTTTGTTGAATTAATGTTTAAAGTGTCAAAAAAGTAGTTTCTTTTGTGTAAATTATGCATGACCTTTGTCTCCCTAGTGTGATGTCATCACTTTGTTTACTTCCTGTCATTTTCAACTTATTTTTCAACTTTTCTCCACAAACAGTGACTCATTAACTCATTGATGTAAAACTGTAATTTATATTTACACAATGTATTCATACATTGAATAAAGTTAAAATTAGTAAATCGTAAAAACCTGTCATGCGCACTTTAAGGCAATACCAAATCAGTGTTCTCAAGAGATTCCTGCTGCGACAAAAACACAGGCAATCTCAGCTGGAATACTTTTATTTTGACTGTAAAGTGTCACTTAGACCTGTAACGCACTTTTCTAATGCAGTCCCAGCATCCTAAATATTCCCCACCATGACCAAGTTTTGCCATCCCCCGTAAAGCTAACAAAAATGAGTGTGCTAATAGTGCCCTTCCTGCTTCTCGTTGAATAAAATGCTTTATAAACAGATTCAGAGAAAGTGCTGTGGTCGCATTTCATTTTCATAGAATCTTTTACATTATATCTGTGCTGGAGCGACACAGATTTGACTTTATTCTATGCAAGAAAAAAAAAAAATTCTCCTTTATTGATACCACCAGAAGTTACAGGTCAGATCTGTGGAGAGGCTTTTTAGTGTTGTTTCTGTCGTTCTTAGTTACGTTTCTGTTTTTAATAATAATAGCAGTGTTTTTGCCAGTTTTAGTCATGTTTTTGCTGCTTTAAAATGTGTTTTTTTATGTGTTTGTTATTTTTGACGGTTTAACTCATGTTTTTCTTGTTTTTAGTTGCGTTTATGTCAGTATTAAGCACGTTTTTGTCACTGTCAGTCGTGTTCAGACGAGTTTTAGGAGCTTTCAGTCTTTAGGGAGCATTAAGGTCGTCTCTTTCTTTTTTCGCTTTCAGTTTTTGTTGCTTTTTTTGTCATTTAAGTGGCGTTTTTGACACTTTATGCCACATGTGTCACTTTCAGTTGTTATTTTTGTTGCTTTCATTTGTGTTTTTGTCATGTTTGGTCTCATTTTTGCCACTTGTCACTAAACATCTTTTAACTAATCTAAATACAAGGATAGCAGTTTTTTGTGCAGAATAAAACAAGACATTTTGTTGTTTGTGGAAGTAATTGTTTCACTTCAAAAACTGAATCCTTCAATTGCGATTTGCTCAATGTGTCCATTCAAATTGCGATTTAGTTTGGATTTCATTTAATTCTGCAGCCATAGGAACTCGTTAGACAGATTTTAATCCCTACAATGGGTTCGCAGAGTGGAAATTAGATACCCCAGCTTTAACAGCGACCATCTTCTTTTCTAGTAATAGGAAACACAAACCAAATTGATTTAAATCTCCTAAAATAAAGACTCCACACTGGTAAAGAGGGTAAACTCACATCTGGGCCTAGAGTGCGGAGGCTGTGGAGATGCTGGGGTTGACTTGGGTGGAGGCGGGTCACTCACAGCGTGGGCTCCACAGTGATTCTGTCCTCTCCGCCTCGTTCATTTTTAATCGTTTTGTTGAATTATTCCGGCTCCGCGCGTGTCGAGCCGCTGTGGATTGGGGCGCCGCGTGTGTCGGACAGGACTCAGGGGCGCGGGAGGGGGACAGAGATGTGGCAGCAGGGCCCGCTTTGCCACGAACACTGCCATCCTGCGGGAAAACCGAGCCGGAGACACGTAATCAATTAATAAATGAGACAGCAGCTCCTCCTTAAGCGCAGAGGACACGGTTTCTTCACACACACTTCAATCTGAGACGAGCAGAAGTCGTGCCAGATGCTGATTACATATTTAACACAATCTGGTAACGCAGTTCAGGCTCGACTCCAAGACAATTGAGCTCGGGACCGTGACATAACACACGTTTAGGTTAGCCCAATGTTAAATCAATGGAGATTTTAAGATGCTAAATACTAAACTTAGCGTTAATTCAAATGTACTTTAACACTATAAACTGATAAATGTGTTTTTGAAGTGACCCAGCAGTTTATCAGGTTCTTCCATGGATTTTTCATCGTTTTGGCTCATGTTTTTCGATGAAAGTTTAGCACGCCAACCGCAAACATGGCGGATTGCCATGGTAACCGCTGTTTTTTGAGCTCTATCCACCTTATTCCGGAAGTTACCGTAGGCGCCGCCATCTTTTTCCCGTTATATTAGTTTACACGGGGCAGACGAGCTCAATGGAAAATAAGTTGTACACAAACTAAAACGTTTTCAGGCCGTGATGCGTTGCTGAGTTGTTGTTGCTCGTGTACATTAAACATTTTACACAAATCAATCTAGTTTATATAATGTTTTAGTGGCGAGACTTTTCCCTCGTTTGCCATTTACATGAACGGGGCTCTTGTCAAACCGGAAGTGCGTTCACTACAGAAGCGTGGATCTGTGGCAAAAAGAAAAAAAAAAGACAAAAGTGGGCGGGTCGGAATAAGATCAATAGACCTTTTAAAATGTGATGTCATCAAACTTTCAAATGGAGGCGACTGGAGGCAAAATGAAGTTGACTGTAAATGTTTCAATGATTTGCTCATAGATCTAAATTCTATTGGTTTTAAGTGTTTGTGTTGGAAAAAAGCAACACATTTGAATTTCCAGCGAAGAAAGGTCAGTTAGTTTGCTTTTCTATAACAAACTATGGACAAAATACAATTTTCTAGCCTTAAAACTGTATTTTAGCTTCAAAAGAATTTAATTTATGGAATAGTATCTAATATATCTCTAGATAAAATGAAAAATTATTATGGGCTCAACATTTCTGTGAGTATTTTTCCAGTAAAACCCATAAATCTGGATTGTTCCTTCAACAAAAATGCAAAGTTTATCATTATTTCCTTAAACATAATGTAAAATACAATAATAAATGTGTTTAAAGCAGCTCTGATGTCACTCACATGTGTCTGAGGCTTTTCATTTTCCAAAATCATCTACATTTTTCATATTTTGTGATATTCTGAGGATAATCCAAGTTTCTCCAGTGAAATCACATAATGTTTCAGTTCACTTTTTGCCTCCATTCAGAATTTAGAATGTTTTTGTTTACAGACTTTTAAAGGGTCAATAAAGAAAAGCGGGAGAGGAACACAGACTAATTGGAAGTTGTTCAAAAGTCTGCACAACTTCACCAAGAAGTCTGTAGCGCCCCCCTCAGGATCTTTAAACAACACCCCGAATAAAAGCAGTGTAAAATAGCCCCATAGATCATTTAAGGTAACGTTTCAGAACTAATTAATGTGGACAAACATAAAACTTTAATATTTGGAGTTCTGTATAATATATTTATGCTTGTACAAATCTGACACAATTTAAACGTGACTGACAAAAGTTGTAGTACTTTTTGTGACAACACGATAACGATTGAGGATGTTACTTAAAGCAAAAGAGTACGGCTGTAGTCGACTAAAGAAATTCTTGTTCAACTAAAGACAAATCATATTGACAGATTAATTGACTAAAAGGGGTGTGGCAAAAGTTCTCAAAACTGTGAAGTATTTCCATGAATGTGACCCAAAATGCACTGGAAAGACCACGACTGCTCAGGAATTCACTCAGAAATCACACTTTATGCAGAAAATTACCAAGCAGTGTATTTATATAATAGATCAATTAGATTAAACTCATGATTAGTTCCAAAATCTCCAGCATATCTTATTTTTGCTGTTGTGCCATAAAAATCTTTATTTAAGTCGACCAATAAAACTTTTGGTCGAGTAAAACAATTACCAAATAATCAACTAAGAGGCTAAAGGATTACAGCGACTAAAAAGGAAATAAAGTGGGGCTACAACTTATGATTATTATTATGAGACAAACAACTACTCAATCTAACTGATTAGTTGTTTATATTGCAAATTAAATTTTTGCTAAATTTGACACAGATGATGCTAAAGTTATGCCGATTGAGGCCTTCTTGATGAAGTACACTCACGGAAAAAAAACAAAAAACAGTAAACTTTGTTTGTGGTTATTCTTGCTTTTAGTCATACAATCTCATCCTTCAGCTCATGGTGGCCTGTTTTAGACTCTGTACAGTCTAAATAAAGATGATTAAATTACTAATACATTTGAAGATAATGGCCTCGATAATTGAATAAGTTGCGATTAATTGATTTACTCAGTGTTTTTCAACCTTTATTTGAGTCACGGCTCATATCTCCTACTAAAATGTTACCAAATCACACCATTTAAAGAAAAAAAGTAATATTCAAGAAATACTGTCCAGTCCAGCGCAGCGGTTTCTCGTTGTGTTTTGGTGAAGTTGCTCAGGAGACTCCAAAATGGTAAATGATTCAATTAAATCCATTCATCTGACAGTTTTTCAAAGCACACTATTTGAAAATCAGATGATTCAGCCTTAAAACAAAGTCCCACACAAATACGTTTTCATTTTTTATTGTACAATTTTATAAATCACATTTTGTACAAATTTTGCTAACAAAAAGTCAAACTTCAATAAGCTGTTAGACGAGTTAGCCTGAACATAAAAATATATTTTAACACTGCAGTTAGATCAGTGAAGAAATTATGAAGACACGCAGTTTGAGTCTATGACGGGACAGAGGCTTTTCCAATGAACAGTTTTTTCCTTTAAAGTAATGACAGAAATCAAGCAACAGGGAACCAGTTGGACCACACTCAAATGCTGCGTAAAAATCCAGTTTGTGTCTGTGGAGAGAAGCTTTGTCATTTGGTCCTGATCCGACGTGTGACGAGGCTGAGATCCGGAGGTCGTGGGGTCAGAGGTCGTGGGCAGCAGTTCTTAAGAGCGGGTGTACTTTCCCCAAATGTGAAGCATGAAGACTGAAGCAATGAAGAGCAGGCTCATGACCAAGACTGGCACTGGGCCTCTGCCAAAAGAAAAAAAAAAATCAAAGTAAACAAACGATTAGCACAAATGAAAACCCACTGGCGGCCTCATCATGCGCTGCAACGCCAAACCCTCCAGGATCGTCAGGGCGAACGATTTTATTGACGAGCTTCAGATACAGAGGAGGGGCCGCGGTGTCGGAGGGAGGGGCCGAGCGCGGGGAATTGGGGCGCATCGGTAAGTAGCAACATTGCCATGCCGACCATCGTCTCCTCGGCGGCCCCTCCTCTCCTCGCTCTTGTCAGGAGGCTGTAATTGAGTTGACCTTTTAGAGCCGATCCTTTAATGAAGCTTTGAGGCAGGAGTCTAACGGAGGAACAAACACATACTCGATATATACACCACTGTACCAAACGTCTGCCCTCGTCCAACTGCACAGACGCTCGATACGCCGCTGCATCGATCCGCCGTGAGCCGCTGAAGTTGAGCACGAATATTTGGTTGGGGGTTTCAGAAAGTTTGGAAGAAGACGCTTACTAGACGTTCCTTTTGGATACTACACCGTCCAGGCCCATTAACCACTTTGGCCAGTTTAATTTTATGCATGGACTTCTTTGCCTTGTAATTTAGAGATCTACTTTGGGCTGTACTTTTGAGCAAATTGGCCGTAATTCTCCAGCACAGGCCGATGTACTGTTGATAGTTTTGGCCGTCCTGCTGCCTAAAATTACACATAAATCTTTAACACTTGAGAGCAGTGTAGATTTTTTGCGGCGCCTTTTTTGCCCCCATGAGTTTGTGGTTTAAATAAAGATCATTTAAATGACATAATTTGGGGGAAATTGATCAAACCTGGCTCAACATATTGGCAAAGCTCATTGACCATCACTTTCTCTGAATTCTAAATAATTGATATCGACAAAGAGAAACAAACACTTTTACAGTTTATATTATATTCAAATATAATGTCAGACATTTGATCCTGTCGAGACTGGGTCAGTTTAAGAGAAGAGGAGAACTTCGACGTGTAACTTTTCTGGCGGAGTGTCCACCACCTGCTTGTTGTCTCCATGGATATGCTCATTGTTTTGCCTGGGATTTAGAACTGTGCGATAAATCGACTTTAATTGAGATCGAAATTCAGTCTCTAATCATCAATGATATGCAAGGGTTAATCAGGAGTTCAATATCCAATCCTCTTTCAGTAAAACCAAGTGCTTTTGAGCAGAGTTCTAACTTTGGAGGAAGAAAGATTGTATGTGTTAAATGGCCCTGAATGAAAGTCTTTATTCAGGAGAGTAACACTGAAAGACATTTTTATCTGTGTTTTTTTTTTCAAAAGACAAAATAAAATATATTCTTTGTCTCATTGCCTCGCCCCATTAGAACATTTCACAGATGAATGCATGAAACGTTTATTGCCACAGTTTTGTTGTTTGCCTGCTGAAAAATGCCTTGGAAAACATGCATTTGTATTCTGACCAAACTCACCTCTCCACAGATCTGACCTGTAACTCTGCCTGGTGGCCTGATCACCTGCTTATCTCCATGTAGATAGAAAAGTGAGAGAGACAAGCAGGTGATGGACCCTCCAAAAAAGTCACATAATAAAATAACCTTTGAAAGACTAATTGGCTGGTGATTTTTGAAAAAGGACTAACGAGACTGATCATTAAAAGTTGATGTAAGTCCTGTTTGGAAATGAAAGTACTTAAATGCCTACAGTGTGTATAAAAACGCTGTACACACGTTAAGTAGAAATCATTTGTTGGACTACATGGGCACGATGGGGTAATTTCCTCTCATTACAGTTTCCTCCTATTACAGTTGATGAAGATAAATTACGCTTAAGTAGTTGCTTATGAGTGGATCAGGTAAAATGTCAAAGAGGAAATGAGTTCAGCTTCAGCGGTGTGTGTTTATCGCGGGCTTACACTTTAAGACCAGGTGAGTCCTCGGTGTAGAAGCGCCACATGCCTCCTGTTCCCGCTGATGTGGTCCTGCCTCCGCTGCGTGTGCCGCTGCTGGCTGCTTTCCTAGAAAACAAACACGGATCCAGTCAGAAAATGTCTCAAGAGAAAACCAAGGAGCATGCACGAAAAGCAAATGTGTATGAAGCCTTCAAAATGTCATGACAATGTTCAAAACTAGAGAATGGAGGCGACTAGAGGTAAAGAGAAGTAGACCATAAAACATTTTAACAAAAAAAAGTAATGATTTTGAAGTTTCAGCTTATAACTGCGAGTTTGTATACTACTCTCTAGCCTCAAAATTGTGTTTGAGCTTCACAAAAAAAAACATAATTGTGGTAAAGTACATAATCTATCAGTAGAAAAAAATGAAAAACTAACATGTGGTCAACATTTATGTAAGTTTTTGTTCAGTAAAACATTAAACTCAGTTCTGTTTTCATCAAATATGTTCAGTGTCTATCATACTGTCCTATTAAAACAGAAAATTTAAAATATAATTGTAAATGGTCTTTAAACTGGTTTCTGATATCACTCAAATGTACCTGAAGGGGTTTCATTTGCCGAACACCACTACATTTTTTGTGTGTGATAATCTGAAGCGCCATTAGAATCCCCTTAACTTTTTTATGTGTTTTAATTGACTAATTATTTTTTACGATTATAAGGATTGATGTAGGGAAACAGCAGAAAGTCGTAGAGTGAATATTTGGGAATGAATCCTGAGTTGAATTAAATTATTTTAACATATAAATACACTTTTTCCAATTATTTTAAATTGTTGTTTCTGCATGAACTCCTGAACCTTTGCATGCTGAAAGGTTTTGAAGCTTTTGCGCGTTTTGCTTTTAGTCGACTAAATGATTAGCAGGGTATGTAGTCGACCGAGAAATTCTTTAATTGATTACAGCCCCAATTACAATAGAGGCTGAACTCTGGCTAAAATTGTCGTCAGACACGATACAAATGAATAATGGCTACTGGGGTGATTAATTCAAAGGGGTTAATAAGTTAGTGTGAGGGCTGGACGTAATGTGAGACTCTTGATTATGCACTGATTAAGCCCTGAGCACAACATTCATTTTGTTCTGCAAACAACTCATTAGAAAAATCAAAGCATTACTCTGAACAAGAAGTGGGAGGGGTTTTTTGCATTCTATGAACACTATCATTAAAACAGTTCTTGAAATGAAGACTGCAGACGTACGACTATTGCACAAAACATCCAAGTATAATTAAGTTTTTCATAAACTCCCTCTGCAAGAAATTTGATTAGCGCTGAAAGATTTTAATCATTAGAGTTCTTTGAGTCTTTTTTGACGCAAAATTATGAATGACTGACTCAGATATGTCTATTGTGAATTACATAAAAAAAAAAACAGTTTCACGTGGACAAACGTACCTTTGCCTGACTGTGGAGCCTGCTGCACGAGGAGCGACTGTTTTGCTTGGGGAACGGCTGGATGCCCCAACATTGGTTGCGCTTGCTGCTGGTCCAGGCTGAAAACACAAGATTGGTAGAATTATAAACATGCCTACGAACTTTGTATAAGAAGATAAATAAGATCTCATCATTCCATTGGATTGACTGACTAAAATGTTCCCCTATTAAAACTGAAGCTGCTCTTGACCCCTTTGGAGTGTAAACAAATGGCTGGGCTCTTTGTGAAGTGGAGACTCTGTAGTTTATAAGGGTTATCATTGATTTACTCTAATTATAACTGGTTACAAGATACGCAATCTGATCTGAGGACAATCTGATTCCAAATCCAATCTAGTTTTTATTTTTATTTTTGTAAACAAATAAGAGAAAGGTTGCTGTTGGAGGTATTGGCAGATAGGAAGTAGATTGAGAATTTGCTGTGTCTCAAGTCTCAACAATTCCAATTTCAAAGCTAAAGCTAAAATCCTTAAAATTGAGATTATATCCTTATTATGAAGTAAAAATGTCCAGGCTAATTTTAGGTTTATCGTAATTGTGGGTTTGATGCATAAACTGGTTCCCAGAATGAAATGGAAATATGATAGTTATAGTCTAAGTTTTACACGCCTAGGAGCTTCATAGTCCTCTTTTTTCAGATGGTTGACAAATATGAATAAATGGATGATTCAAGTTTTTTCTTAAACATCAAGCTTAAAGTTTCAACGCTTGTGTGTAATTACAGTGTTAGTACTTTGATTTGACTGCCAGATTTACAAGGCTTGTTACAACTCATTCATCGCGTATTGAACTCATCCAAATAAAATACGTAGCTACAGTTATTCAATTACTAATACAGGAGAGTAGAAGAGCTACTTTGAACCTAAACTGTTAGATTAGTAGAGTTATAGTTTCCCTAAACAGCCACGTCTGCATTGAGAGGCTAAAGCTAATGCTAACAAGCTAATTCAGACAGCAAGGCTCAGTACAGCTCTAAATGAATGGACAGAGTGTAGCTTAGCAGCGAGCATCAACAGTAAATCTAATGTTAGACCAAACTTACCATGATTAAACAGTGATTGCGATCGTATGTTGAATGTGTGTGCTCCTCTTCAGCTGATGTCCACGTCAAATGGGCAGAAGGCAAAAGGAATTGGAGCAAATTTGAGCAGAAATCCCACTACGCTGACGCCTATCTAAAAAGGACACGACTACAAACTGCGTAGACGTCCGAGCAGATGCCTGACCGGTTTTACACAATTATTCAATTATATGAGCGAATACGTGAATATTTCTGCACACATTTTCAAACAAAATGCCAAGTAAAACATATTAAACTATATATCTTTGAGTAATATTAAAATACAGCCTAAAGTTGTCACAATTTCAAAGGCAGATTGTCCAGCCGCTCGTAAACCGAAGTTGACGTGTCTTACAGGAAACGCGTGCTTGACGTGCATGAAAACGCAGCCATTTTGGGGCAAACACGGAACATATAGAGTGGCGTTTCGACTGGGAATTAGAGCCATCATGGCAAATACAGCTCACCAGTTTCTTTAAATCGTCTGTAGCTAATGAGCAGGATAGACGAGTCTTATCAGCAGTGGAGAGAAGTATTCAAGAGAACAGAAGGTAACTATTAAGTTTTCTATTAATTATCGGTTCCAGGTGTGGGATAAATTATTTTTCCGCATCAAGGTAACAACACTTGTACGTGGGTCTGTAGAATGTCTTTATTATTACACTTTGTTTCATTGATTAGAGTGAATAAACTTATCTGTCAACAATTTTTAATGTTTACCACAAATCACATGCCTACTGAGCATTGCATTTTAGACAACATTTGCTCCTAATTTGTTTCAGTGGGACGAGACGAGATTTAGACATTATTTGTAATAAATAAGTCAACTTCAGTTCACAATCTTGGCTTCATTTTAAAAAAATAAATCAAATTGATATTTTTTGCTTTCTTTGCAGCACTACCATGTGTAACTCAGCAAAATTAATTTTTAAATTTTGGTCCAAGCATAATGTACACATATGATTTTTACAAAATCACTTTTACAGCACAAGTGCTCAATCTTGTGGCATTTTGTCATGTGAGATCTTGTTCTATCACTCATTTGGGATTGCAAAATGAACATCCCCCCCTAAGGCCCAAAGTCACTGGGATAGGCTCCAGTCACCCGCGACCCCTAACGGGAATAAGCGGTAGAAAATTAATGAATGAATGAACATTCCCCTTAATTCTTGTGTTTCTTCCTTGCAGAATGGTGCGAGTGGTGTTTCTGCATCCAGACCTGGGCATCGGTGGAGCAGAGAGGCTTGTGGTGGATGCAGCTGTGGCTTTGAAATCTCGAGGATGTAGTGTTCAGATTTGGACGGCTCATTATGACCCCACACACTGCTTTTCTGAGACCCTTGACCCAGACCTGCCTGTGGTACATTGATTATTAGTATATTGTGTTGTAGCATTTTCCTCATAATGACAAATCTACTTAATTTACGATATATATTTTTCTAACAATAGGTCTGTGTTGGAGACTGGTTACCTACAAGTTTGTGTGGTTACTTGCACGCCCTTTGTGCTTACCTAAGAATGATCTATGTGGCATTATACCTGGTCTTCTTCAGCGGATTGGAGTATGATGTTGTCTTCTGTGATCAGGTGAGCTCATTTATGCATTAGCATCACACAGTTGGTTTTGTAATGCCACACTCACTGCATTTGAAGAACGTTTATTTATTTTTAATAATGTAGTTATTAGGTCTACTTTCGTTACAATTTTGAATTGACAAAAAAAAGCTAGGTTTTCATAATGTAATCTTTATGTTGCAAGTTCCTTATTGTCTGTAATTGTATCAGTCTGACAGGTGTTTTTTTTCTTCTTAGGTGTCTGTGTGTATCCCAGTGTTGAGACTTTCCCGTCAGAGGAAAAAGGTTCTGTTCTATTGTCACTTTCCAGACCAACTACTGACACAAAGGAAGACCACTCTGAAGAAAATGTATCGTGCTCCTATTGACTGGCTGGAGGAGCGGACCACTGGAATGGCTGACATGGTATGTGCCTTTTAACTCACTAAATGTATGACAGCCAGTCAGTATTCTGTAGAAAAGTTATATAGTGATGAAGTTAATGCACTGATAAAAACAGTGACATTTTGTCTGAGCCTGAGGCTGTTTTAAGACCTCTGGATGTTATTCGGCTCATCTGGAATTATAGTGGTGTGATACAGCCGAGTCGTCCTGAGCTAATCTGCTCTCTCTCCTCAGATCCTGGTAAACAGTGAGTTCACTGCGGGCGTCTTCAGGGACACCTTCAGGAGTTTGAGTGGAGTCCAGACAGATGTGCTTTACCCCTCCCTGAACACGAGCACCTTTGACCGGCCAAGCACACAGGAGTCCGGCCTGGGGGGGCTGCTTCCTGAGGGCACCTCCTGCATGTTCCTCTCTCTGAACAGATACGAGCGTAAAAAGAACCTGGGCCTGGCTCTGGAGGCCCTGTCCGCTCTGAGGAGCAGACTGCCCAGAGAACAGGCAGCAGGTGTTCACCTGGTGGTGGCCGGAGGCTATGACGAGCGCGTCACAGAGAATGTGCAGCATTACAATGAGCTGAAGGATTTGGCAGAGCAGATCCACTTGGAGGGCTGCGTCACCTTCCTGCGCTCCCCCTCAGACTCCCTGAAGGTGGCGCTGCTGCAGGCCAGTGCAGCGGTGTTGTACACCCCGAGCAGAGAACATTTTGGTATAGTTCCAGTGGAAGCCATGTACTGCTGCTGCCCTGTTATCGCGGTGAACTCTGGGGGTCCCCTGGAGAGTGTGGCTGATGGAGTGACGGGCTTCCTGTGTGAGCCCACAGCAGAGGCCTTCTCTGCAGCGATGGAGAGGCTCGTCAAAGAGCCCCACCTCCGCAAAGACATGGGACAGGCCGGCAGGACCAGGGTGCAAGATAAGTTCTCTCTGGAGGCCTTCTCAGACCAGCTGCACGGATATATTATGAAACTCAGCCAATAACCGCTGCTCTTTTTTATACTGATGACTGGAAACTACACAATGAAGGAGAAAAAATCTGGATTTAAACTGAACAATGTTTCATCACATTTAAATGGACCCTTCTCATGTGTACATTCAGAATTAATAATAATAATGTTTTTCAAAATAAGTGATGCAAACGGCAGAGACTGACAGAGATAACATCCACACGTATTTAATGTAAAGATCCACAGGGCTATAGATTAGTCCTGGTCATTCTCTGCTGTATGTTGTCATTGGTTACACATAGTTACTCTGAGTGCCCAGAAGCCTACACTATTAACATATATGATGTTAATATTCACTAAATGTAGATATGCTGCTGCGAATGTGTCTCTGCGCACAGTAATGTATGGAGCGCTGTGTGTCTATGTGGGGAGGGGAAATGTGAGGACTTCTTGCACAATTAATCAGCATTCCCCTGGAGGGGTTGCTGCGAGGCTAAAAAGGATGGAATCTCTGTACCAATTAAGAAAAGAGTAACGAGTTTAAAAAAAAATACCACCCCTGCAAGTGTGTCCACGAGGCTGCTGCAGAAAGATCTGGACAAATGAGCCAAAAGGATTGATTGTGAGCGTAAAATGTTTTGCTCCGAGTATGTTTTCTTGTCTGCGCTGCTGTTTGTCGGTGTCTGGGACTGAGCAGGAATGTAGTTAGCACCCCACGGCGTCGCAGGCCACCGTCCCAAATCGATAAACGGGATGCTTCCTGTTTAGACCATCGCACTCGGGGCTTTGTTGGTGCCGTGTGTGCGTCGAGGAGCTCTGGCCCGGCCGTGACTCCTGCGGCTGAGTGTAGGTTATTAGCCGATGACGGAGTGTTGGTGTTATTAGAGTTCTGCTGATGGCCAGTCCTGTGTTTGGGTCATTATGAAACAGAAGAATAGCTGAAGGTCATTGTGTCTGTGGACTGGCCTCCTCAACACTGCTACTGTATAGGAACTCTCTTATTGACATTCCTGAAGTCCTAATAAACAAGAGGACACATACTTTCCTAACTTTGCTTTGTTGATGGCATTTATTAGAGAGATTTTGTAAACATTGATAATGCCTTGCGATGCTTTCTTGTTTCTTGCGAGAGAAAGCGATGGATGAATGAAACAGACAGCAAGAAGAAAACTTTTTTATTTTGCTGATGTTGAGAAGTTACTGAAGTTAAATCTCAGTCTCAGCGCGTTGTTGCATTATCATCTGCAGAGTCTGATTTGTGTCCGCGTTGGCCTTGTTGTTTTGCTTCAAGGAAATCTAAATCGGGACATAATTGAAAAATGTTATTACAGTTAAGTGAATTACAACTATAGTGATCTGCAATACTGTACAGAAGTTAAAGATGTCTGATTTTGAGAGATTATCAAAGAGGGCGAAAAACTTAGTCAAGATGTGAAAAAAATGACATGTAAGGCTAATATATAAGACTATTTATAATTGATTTGCTGAAGAATTTCACCCAAAAGACCTTAAAATGTAAACCAAGTCCCATCTTTAGAGCTGTACAATTAATCACATTTCTAATCGTGATTTCAATTATTGCACTATTCAATTACATAAATGTTGAATTCGGAAACGCAATAAATTAAATTGTGTTTAGATTGATATGTGTGCTTGTTCTACTCTAAAACTAAACGTACTGCCTCACGTAATCTACGGTGAAAGACAAAACAAAAGTGTCACAAAACATAAATCGGTTCTTTGCTTTCTCTGCAGGTTAACTTTGACAGTATTAGAAGTAATTGTTTGAAAGAATGTGATTTCAGTTTCGAGCCAAACAATCGTGATTAGGATTTTTGTCATAATCGAGCAGCCCAAATCTTTACTTTTTGCTGCAAAGTTTGTAGTTTGGTGTTAGAGGTGGGCAGTATATCGAAATTTAGATACTACTTTCAAATAAGGGATAATAAGCACTTTTGTGATTCATTTTACAGGCATTTCATATTTGTCTGACCCGTGACATAAACAATCTAAGCAAATGTTTAGATCCACCACCAACAGGGCGGACCACATGATCCGGTGGGCTGAATCCGGACCAGAAAGAGGCCATAAACACAAGTAAAAATGTAAAATGTATATCTTATCTACATACAAATATGCTCCAATCTTTAGCCAATCTGTATAGACAGCATAAAAATCATATCCTTTGTGACCAATTCAAATCTAAAGAGCACCTAAATACATGATTTCTGATTTATTCAAGTATTCTTGGGGGAGGACCCTCAAATCCCCCTTTACATATGTTTATTTCTAATTGAAAAAAGAAAAAATTGTATTTATGCAAACAAATGTGGCCTCCTCCACCTCCAAGAGCCCAAATCACTTTTTCTCCCCTTGTCCTGAGTTCTTGTCTTTATTTGATTATATTCCATTGTTTTGTCCATTTATTTAAACAGAGCCACAACCAAAGTCTTGTTTAGAGCCTCCAAATGCCAAGTCGGATGATTAATTATGCCACGTTTAAAGACAAGTTTTAACTCATTTCTGTTGGACTAACATAATATCATGTGATTATTGTTATAAAAAATATGGAGAGACACATTTTTTCAGTATTGCCCACCCCTATTTGAATGTAAATGTTCATTCTTGTCCATATCATGCAGAGTTAGTTTGATTTCATTGTCAAGATTTTACACAATTTGTCAAACTAAGACATTTTCGACCCGTCTTTGGACCCACCTGGTGGCTCACAGCTTGGCCGTAGCGGATGAACGTAGCAAAGTGCTCACTGTTGAAGGTGACCATGTCGTATTTGAACTCCTGCTGGTGGAAAGTGTTGCAGCGGCGCATGATTTGGTCCAGGGCGGAGGCCACGAGGTTGTGCTTCTTGTTGTTGACGCGGACGGTCGTGCCTGCGGGTACTCTGATCTCTGAGATCCTCTGCGTACAAATCCAGGTCTTCTTCAGGACACGCCCTGATTTGGACTTGGGCATCAGCAGCTTGATCAGGCTGCGGCACGCTTTCTGTGTCGTGTTTTCATCTACAACGTGAAATCAGATGAAACGGATCAAGGTGAGACACTGCAGGTGAACAGGAAAAACATCTTACATTAAAAGATCTGCATTTTAAAGTTCTCCTGAATGTACTGACATTTTACCCACATAAATGTCAAAATAAAAGATGGAACACGCCTGGACGAATGAGGGATTACATCGAGTTTTTCATAATGTATTTTTTTCATAGAAATAAGGTATTTTATGTGTAGGGGATTTGGGATTTCTTATCAAATTTTTGAGTAAACTAGATCTGACTGAAAATTTCACCTCATTTTTTAGACTTAAAACTTCAATAAATCGGGTTTGGGATTAGATGTCAACAAATCCTTTCTTTATGTTCCAGCATAATCTTGTTCAGTCCAAGATGGTAAAGTCTGATGTTTGTTGGAGCTACTTTAAGGACTCTGGGACAAAAATACATTTTAGGAAAACGGCCTTTGAAGTTACAATGTCCCAGAGAACTCTATGAATGAAGTGGATTAAATGAAATAATAAAACCTCTTTATTGAAGCAGATTGGACAAGTTTGATGTTTCCACATGGTAGTTCCACATGTGTTGGGAGAGCAAATTGACCAAATGAAAAAAACGAGCTTTGCCTGTAGATTGCCTCGATTGACAATGACTTCCGGATAGAAGTCGAAACGTCTCGATCTTTCAAACAGCGTCCGGATGACAACCCCTGAAACCCTTTCTACGATTTTGCCTGTAGTGTCTCGCCTTAATAAAATAGATGACGCTGTTATTTGATTTTACAGACTTGGTGTGATTATTTGAGAAGGGTCTGACCTCCGACTCCAAAGTGCATAACGTGGCCCTCTCCGATGTAAACCGCCCAGAGCGACAGTCCGGACCAGGGGAGGACGAACTCGATCAAGTCTCCAATCACAGCTGTGTCCACGCTTTTAGCAACCTGAGCGAGAACAACAGCATAAACAGCAGGTAATCAATGCAAACTGGACAATAAAGAATGAACACTGAACACTGCAGGAAGCTGAGAGGCCTTAAATAGTGTAACATAGGATTCTGGTACAATATTGCCTTTTGTCATTTCAGAATTTCAGTAAAAGTGGTAATAAAGTTCGGTTCAGTTCAGTTGATTGTATTTGTAACTGTAGATTTGTTTTGCAGCAATTTTCAAGTTTGCCATCAATATATTAATGACAATAAATTAAACGATCAGGCATTCACAAATAAAAATAAAGTTGGGGATCGCCTCATGGATCTGAAACTGTTTTAAAATAAGAACCAGTCAGACGCTCTTTGCAGATGGCCTGTGCAAAAATAAAGATTATAGTCTGCCAAGAATGTAAAAATAACAGACCAAAAAAACCATGCACTCTAATTTTAAGGCGTTTTTAATCTGATAGAGCCATATTAAATAAAGGCTTGTTAACCAACCCATCGGAGTGTCTTGGTTTTTTGGCCTTTTTACATCTTTGGCAGACTATTAGGCAGAATATTTACTTTTGCAATCAAACAGTCACATCACAAATTAGATATTACTAAATAAATCCCTTAAAATGGCGAGAAAAGGCACAAATAGTGTAAATCGGAATATTTTAGTAGAATTCAAATTGGATTCATCTCATTATATCACTAAATCATACTTTTTAGACTGAGAATAAGACTTAGAAACACTTTATTGATCCACAATACGGTGGGTGAGCGGCTAGAGCTTCTGCCTCTCAATAAGGAGATTGTGGGTTCGAATCCCGCACCACCCCAACGTCGTGGTTTCGAATTCTAAACGACCCTAACATCACACGCTCTCTCTGGGTGGAGTCTGCATGTCCTCCCCGTGTTACCGTGGGTTCTCTCCGGGTTCTCCGGCTTCCTCCCACCGTCCAAAGACATGACTGTTCAGGTTAATTGAGAACTCTAAATTGTCCCTAGTGAATGAATGTGAGAGTGAATGGTTGTCTGTCCTTGTCTGTCTCTCTGCGACGAGTTGGCCACTGTCCAGGGTGTACCCCGCCTAAGGCCCAAAGTCACTGGGATAGGCTCCAGTCACCCGCGACCCCTAACGGGAATAAGCGGTAGAAAATGAATGAATGAATGAATGATCCACAAGGGAAATTACTTGGACGCAGTTGTTCACAAATAATGTAACAACAAAGAGCAACAAAAAAGTAATAAATCTCATGTTAATCAATATAAAAAATCTACTAATTGATTATTTAAATTGCCGTTATTTGAACATACGCCACCTCCAGAACATGTCGTGTGCTGAGAAAGAAAGTTTTATCTCTCAAACGAAGCAGGAATTCCCGTGAAATGACACAAGAAACATGTAAAGTTAAGTTTTTTTATAGAGAAATCTATTTTGTTGTGAGTCGGTGTAAATGTTGTCAAGCAGCATTTCTTTATCTTCCTCTTGGTTAAATATTGTAAAAAAAAAAAAAAAAAATGAAATAACTGATTAATCTAAAGAATAATCACTAATCAGCACTAACATATAGTTCACATAAAGTTCTATACATCTCTAAACTTTTGGTCTCATTTAAATGAAAGTTTTGGTGTCCAGAGCTGAAATTATTTGTTTTGTTTGCACTACAGTTAAGAACTGCTGGGACCTAGTTTCCAGACTCAGACTCATCTTCTTTACACTTATCCTATTTGTCCTGACACATAAAAGCAAATATTAGCAGTTGTATAATATTTAGTTGCTCAGTTTGTTTACCTCTTTCCATGTGATTGGAGACAGAAGGTTGTTCCAGTTCCCCGGTGCGTTCATGGTCTCTGCTCAGGAGGAAACACGGACACAGCTGCTTCAGCCACACTTTCATCAGCGCTGTATTGTTATCAAGATGAGCCTTTCATATGTCACTTATTAATTATTACACTCAGAGACACTCACCCAATGTCAGTTTATTCTACCATTGATCAAGTCTTTTTCTTTCAATTTAGTAACAAATACAAAATAATGCCCAGTTTTCCCTGTTCAACTATTTAATGTTTATAGATTCACAAAAGAATCAAAGCCACAGATGACTTTACCATAAACTAAAGATGAATGTACGGAAGCAAGATGATGACTGCATCGACAAAACATGTAATACTGTCATTTAAAGTAAAGTATTGTAAAATGTTGACAGAAAGTTCCTGTAATTCACAATATTACTGTTAATTCTATACTGTATTTATCACAGTTTGATACAATCTCGGGCTGCAGCGATCACTTGACTTATCATCAGTCCACAATAAAAAGTGATTGTAGTCGTATTTTGAGCATCGTTATCTGGACTATACAGACTCTAAAACTAAAGATTATTATTATTATTTTTTGTTTTATAGGCCCACACATTTACGTTAAAGTAAAGATCACACATTAACTTCACTTATAAAGTTTTGTCACTTTTCACAAATAAATACTAACAAATAAGAAAAATAACAGAATGTATTCATGTGGGACATAAAATAATTAGTTGCATTACTGTGTAAACAAACTGCCATATTTTTTGCTTAGTTGTTCTTCAATTTCTGTCATTAGTCCGTAAAAAAAAAGATAGAAATCGAAAAAAATATCAGCATCAAATATCTGCCATTTTTTGGTATCAACAAAAACCGATATCGGCAAAAATCTGAGCATATTGGCGATACCGATACTGGCCCATCGCTACCTAAAACACATTTGTGAAAACCTTTTTATAGCAAAGACAGTGGCATTATTAAATTAAAAGGTAAAAAAACAATAAGCAATGTCAGATTTATAGCAGTAATACATTTTATTTGCAGATATTCTCTATCTAGAAGCCTCCAGTCACCATTTTTCAACCTACAAAATCAAAGCATACAATAGAAATGATCGTGTAAGTGATCGAAAACTACTAAAATAATCGTTTGCTGCTGCCCGACTAATCCATGGCCCACATACTGTATACGAGGCCCCATCACACACCCACTGCCTCCTATAGACTGTGTAAGTTTCTCATTTTATAAAACTGTCTCGAGCTGAAAGTTGAACAGAAGAAAACACTTTCCTGTGGTTCCCGCCAGAGCCTGCCCTGTGGAGGCTGCTCTTACAGATCACGGTGCGTCTGAGCTGCAGCGATAACTGGTGCCCAGGTGCCATCGGCGTGCACTCTTTAATTAATTAATGAGACCGCGGGGTGGGTTTTCTAATTCCACGTAGCCAGCACGGGAGCGGGGGGGAGCAGATAGCCGCGAATAAATGTTTAGGTGTGAGTTTTCAGGCGACGGAGGAGCAGCAGAGATGTATGTGCGCGCGTGTGGCTGTATATCTATTTAGTTGGCAGTTTGGGTTCCTTGTTAGCGGAATATTAACTATGCGGTGAATATTTTTACTGTGGCTTTAATCACGGCTCATGATTGGGTGTTAATCATGGGGTAAATGAAGCTGATGAGGAGAGAAGCAGCGGAGGCCCAATACATCACCCTCCTCTGCTCCTGCACTAACCAGGTCACAGCCTCTGCCCTGGAAACAAAAGGAAACAAACAGGACGGCCCTGCAGCGGCGAGGGCACCAGTTTAAATGTAATGTCAGATCATAAGACTATTAGAAGTATAAGTATATTCCAGCATCCTAAAACTAAGATGTGATATTTAAGAAAAAAATCTTCAATTTAAAGATATCAATTTAAAACTTCTCTTGTCACATTAATGTAAGAAAAATGTATTACAAGTGTTTCTATATGTAATGTTTTTATATTAAAATAAGACATTATGTTTGTAAAACGGTATTTAAATCTGAAAAATGGACAGAAACAGGGTTCAATTTCTTGGTTCATTTTGTACACATTAGTAACAATAAAATTACAGAGGGGATTTTGGATTTCTTCCTTCTTTTTTGAGTGAACATCTGACTGAAAATTGCTCTAAAAATTCAAATTTTGCCTAATTCTTTGACTTAAAACTTCAATAAATCAGGCTTAGAATTAGATATCAACAAATCCTTCTGTACGTTCTGTCAAAACCTTGTTAAGTACAAGTACATGAGCAGTCCAACCTGTCATGAGCACTTTAAAAGCCCTGCTCAAGATCTTTTTAGGTCACATCCTCTGTGCAAATACTAGAAAACAAACTAAAAAACTATTAAATGCAATTGATTATGGGGTAGGGTGTTCTATTCAAAGAAATGACTTGAATTTCAGGATTGCTCTATTTTTTTTATAAACTTTAATATCAGATTTGAAACATTCAAAGATTTTTAATTTGCATTTATTTTCCATATTTTCTTTGTTGAAATCAATTGACCACCATTTCAACTTTGTTTTTTGTTTTCTTCAAACCAATCTGGAAGAAGCTGTCCACATATGGGACACTGCATCTGAATATTTGTTCCTGCATGGTGTCATTTTTGATGCACAATAGTCTAAATCAAATGTTTCAAGGTTCAAAAGGTTCCAAAACAGTGTCCAGACTGATCCCTTTGAAACACACAGTTTGGTTTGTCAAGCTTCTAGAAAGATGTTACTGTTGGCAGGAAAAACAATGCTGAATCCATTTGTATTCATGGCACATCTTAATGATCCCTTTTACACGTGTGAGCAAATTATAGACTTTACTACATCCATAAAATATTCAAATATATTAGCTTACACCTCGTAAATGCACCACTGCAGTAGTCTTAAACACATTGCAAAAAAGCCTATCATGAGACAACAGATATGATTTACTAAAGCGATATAAAGATACACAATAAAGCTTGCATAATCTCTGATAGCGGAATATTAAAGATAGCATAAAAGACTCTTTATGGCCAAGCATTCAAACGCAGTATGATTTGTTCTGTATGTAAACTATCCTATGGCTGCAAGAAAACAACGCCACACATTTGTAACTCACAGCGGGTTTATTAAAAGTGACCAATGAAATGTTTGTACTTGTCTGTTTTACGCAGTTTAGTCCGAGATCAAACGTCTTCTGCACTTTGTTTCACTCTGATGCTCTGACGTGTTACTTATTAATGAGACCAATCATTTTCCACAATAAACAGAGGTAGATGTGAGAGATATCCTTATGTAAACCGGCGTGGAAAACACAAATGCAGGAAGATAAAAGGCCATATAGATATAAATAAACAGTTTATTAATCTATGTAACGTTCTCATAATTCCATGGAAACCACACCTCTGAACATTCTCCATGTAAATATTTGTTTTATGACTAAAGAAACATTTCTATGGAAACAAACAGATGGAGGCTCCTCAGGCCAAGGTCGAGTCAGGTTTGTGGAGATGCAAGCCTGCTCACATCGCATCACATCACAGGACACATGCTTTTCAAATGTTTTTGTGCAATAAAAAACAGTTTTGAAACATGAAAACCAGCACCAGTTTGTTGTAAACTCTTTGCATAATTCACATTTGTCGCTCACTTTATTAATGCAGTCGCAACATCCTAAATATTCACCGCAATGAGTCTCTGAGCCCAGAGCGAGTTTTGCCGTCACCATAAAGCTAACAAACATTAGCATGCTAATGATGTACTTCCTGCTTCTTGTAGAATAAAACGCTCTATAAATAGATGCAGAGAAATCGCTGTGGTCTCATTTTCACCCGAATAGATGCTTTTGCAACATGTCTGTGGTGGCAAACACAGATTTTACTTCATTACATGCAAAAAAGTAGTTCTGTTTTCAGTCAGGTATAGCACCTTTAAAGTGTCCCTGACAGGTTGGATGACTCATTTGACAAAAATACAGTTAAGAGCAATATATTTCAAATTTTGTCAAAATACTTCACAAATTGTATCACGGTTTAGCAATTTTTTTTATTTTTTGTTTTACTTCCTGGGTGTGAATGATGACATCACACTAGGATATTACCATAGCAACCATCCCGTACAAGGGGCCAAAACTCATTTAATGTTACAGACTTTTTTATTTTATGAATACAAATACATGCAAACTCCTTTATTTTGTTGAATCGATGTTTAAATGATCAGAAATAGTCGTTTATTTAGTGTAAATTATGCTTAACTTTAGTCTCCCTAGCGTGATGTCATCAGTCTGTTTACTTCCTGTAATTTTCAACATATTTTTAACTTTTCTCCACAAATGGCTGCTTGATTGGCGTAAAACTAAAATGTATATGTACAACTGGTATAAGTACACCAAATAAAGTCAAAATTAGAAAATCATGAAAACCTGTCATACGCACTTTAAACAGCTGGAAGGTATTGCAACCTTGGGCCTTACATGGAGAGTAATGCCCCAGTTTGATCACTTGACTAACACGAACTTTCACTTCCGTTTTATAATTGAACTCTATGTGCCTTTTGTGCCGGGAGTTTGACAGATTATTCCAAAGAGAGTCTATGATCAATTCAGTTAAATTTATTTTTATTCACCTCAAAATCACAAGAGCAGTCACCTTCACAAGGCGTCAGAAATAGTAAGTGATAGTAAAAATAAAAAAACTCAAACAATGAAACAGTCAATAAAGACAAGCAACATTCCCAACTTTCATAAGAAATAATAAAATGGATTACTAATAACACAATGACAATAAAATAAATAAAATGTATACAATTAAATCAATCTAAATGAAAATGGATAACCTCATTCTCGGCAAGGAAAAATAAAAAATAAACAAAAATAGTGGGTTAAAGAGAAATCGCAAAAAATTCACAATCATCGAGAGCATAACATCATTTCAAGACATTTTTATTATCTGTTTTTATTTCTCATTCCATTTGTCCAAACTAACCTTTTGTGACAGCCCAAAAGCTTTTTATCAAACCATTAAAAACGTATCCAACTGTAGACGATTCCCTTGTCGCTCCCTGTCGCTGCACACACTGACATCGCCCTGGTCGTCTTCCTGGAGCAGCAGGTGATGAAGAGGAGGAGGAGGGGAAGACCTCCATCGAGCCTGGCTCTGGTCCAGCTCAGGCTCTAATCAGTGGTGAGGCAGTCAGTCATGTACGGAGGCTGAGAAGGCTCACACATGGCCTTAAACAAACACATTAGCATGAGTTATTTCACTGCTCCTTCACTAGTTTTACCTGACACACTTTTAGAATCACTTCAGTCATGTTTAGCACAACATACAGTTAGTGAATTCCTTATTATGATGATATACAAATGCTTTGGCTGAATAGAAAAGACAGACCCAGACACACTTATAAACTCTATAAACATACTGTCCATCTGCTCCCCTCACAATTAATTAATTCATTCATTTGCTCTTACACTCAAGGCACATAAAATCACAAGATAATGTCCTTTTTGTGTCGGTTTCAAACCGTGTAAAGAGTTTTATAGAGAGTGGAACCCATTACATGAATATACTGTCTCACTGCATGTGACTGCGGTGGCTATAACAGTGTCCATCTTCACTCATGGTGCCTCATAACTTCACTCAAATAAAACATTTAGGCTGTAAGTATATTGTCCTTTTCCATCTGACTCTAAATATGTATGCTGAATTATTAGATTAACTTAAAACCTAATTAACTGTATGTTCAATCAACCTCAAAAAGTCAAATTAAATGGAAAAAATACGACACTAACTCTTCTGGAGGAGGGTCCACCACCTGCTTGTCTCCATGGAGATGTTATTGCAGATTGTTCCACAGCCTGGCATTAAACGTCATTGAGACAAGCAGGTGAAGCCAGAAAGCCAAGTTACAGGTCTAATCTGCGGAAAGGCAAGTACACTTACAGTACGTAACATTTTAAAGACATCTTTAGCAGCAAAAACTTTGTAATTAAATACACACAAGATGAATCAATGTAAAGCAGCAGTTGAACATTCCAGGTAAATAATAGCATCTCATGTCATCATTTAATTTTTGTGTGTAATTGATCAAATTTCAGATTATCAGGGACAGATGTATACACTATAAAATAAACCTTTTCAATCTTTTAGATGTTTATGTTGATTGTATCTAGTAGATTAATCTTATAATCTAAATATTTATGTTGGATCAACATAAAATTGTGTATTAAAAGTAAAATAACACGACATGATACATCCATTTAAAGGTGGACTATGTAACTCTTCTGGAGGAGGGTTCGTCATCACCTGCTTGTCTCCACCCAGACACTATTACAGAATGTTCCACAGCATGGCATTAGACTTATCTCCACGGTGACAAGCAGCCAAGTTACAAGTCATATCTGTGAGAGGTGACCCTGGGTTAGGACCCTACAGTCAAAAGTACATCTCTATGGAAACAAGCGGGTGGAAACTCCACAAAGTTAATGTCACCCTTCCATTTCTTTGTGTAACTGAGTGAACTTTTGATTTAGACAATATGACGTATGTGCACTAGAACACATAAAAGTCCTGCCCATACCTAAAAGTACCTTGTGCTTCTGCAGATAAAAGTGCAGCTGTGCTCCTCACCCACACAGAGGTGTGAGCCGGCGGGCGCGTGATGCCAGCGGAGGCCCAGCGCACCCCTCACAGCTGGGCAGCATAACCTCCGGTGATTATCCTCATAGGGGTGAGTGTCAATCACACCGTCCCTCTGTCCCTGTGTGTGCGCCTTTGCTGCAACACAAAACAAAGCACCTCTATTGTCGCTCCAAGTTACGTTCAACTGTGTTTGTGTGCGCTGCCCGGCGATGGCCTCTGAGATTGAGCTGTCAGTCGAGCGCCAGCAGATGAAGATTAATGAAGCGTGCAAACAATAAGAGGCTGGCAATGATCATAAATATGCTAATGGCCGTTATCAATAGAAAATCCACTGACACGACGTGAGTACAGGATTCACAGCGTTAAGATTTGGGAGGTGATTTAGTTTGCACTGTTAAAACTCCCTCCTCCTCCTCGTGGGACAAACATATTTTTGAAAGTGCTGTGATGGACCAGAACTGCCTCGTGTTTTATGTTGGCGATACAAAAGGGGAGGGAAGCGAGCTCATTGACTTTCTGACATGATTGGTGTCAGAATTAGTGTGTTTACTTGGCGTCCGTGTGCGTTTTGTGCGTTTGAGCGAAGGGCAGTGTCTGTGCCAAGCGTCTGATTAAGAATACAGGTGTCCCTAATGGTCACAATGAGACGCTGATTAGAACACGCCGCCGTGATGAAAAGACTGCGGAGATTTATTCGCCAAACTGACGGCTTTGTTGTCGCATCCCGTTTTATTTTGGCGGTCCTTCGGGGGTCCCGCCTGGCCGGCTTCCTATTTTTCCTCCTCGCTGCTCAAGTGGGTCACAAAGCAGCTCTTTAAGTGCACCAAACCTGCCTGTCCACTCCATCACCAGCCCAGAAATCTTAACCTCCTTCTTGCATCCACTCACCCCCAGGTCATCCGCTGTTTCCCCGTCTCCGCAGGGTACGTATTCAGGCTCACGGGACCCCCACGACCTTCCTCTGTCCTCCACAAAGACCTATAGACTTGTACACTATCCTGATGGAGAGTGTAATTTGTGTGCGGGGATGGATGGACCGTGTAGTGTAGACGTATAGGGAAGTGGCTATGATTGGGGATAATGAGCACACAGGGGACAGAAAGGGGGCGGCGGCGGCAGTGTCTCGTGTATGTGGAGGGTCCCTGCTGTGTGGAGACCCTCCTGACCCTGGGGACTTTGTTTATGTGCAGTACTGCGGCTGTGCGAGAGCTCCCAGCGGTCATTACGGGAGGCTGGTGCTGAGCTGGTTAATGTGGAGGCAGCGACAGGACAGCGGTAGTTAAGCATTTAGATGTCGGAACAAGTCGGTCATTAAGTCAAGGTCATCGGAAACATCCAAACGTGTTTTAGTAAGTAAGTAAATAAGGAGGCAGTGGTGGAGCTAGGAATTTGAGGGCCCAGGGCAAAATGAAGTGCAGGCCCCTCCTCATCAAGTGGGATTTTCTGTAACTTTTCTGTCGTGTCTCATGAATTGTTCTTGAAAGGAAGCGTTTTTTGTTGGTTTTTTGTTGTTTCATTTTTGTTTGTTTTGTTTTTTTTAACCTGTGCTTCATAAATTTGGGGTGTAAGTAAACTATTGGAAAATTAAAATTCATATGTGCAATAGCTTACAGTTTCAAAACAGCTTTAAACAGGAGAGTTTGAAGGTTCTTCTGAAGACGAACATTTAGGAACTCATAGACCTTATTTCCCGTATGTTTGTGTATTTGACACTTGCTCCAGCTGATTTAAATGTATGATATTCATTTGTAATCTTATAAAGTTAAGGTTAAAGAGGTAGCTTTTTCTAGAATGGAAATGCTATTGTTTTGACTCAGATGTTCCACAGTATGGCATTAAAGTTAAGCAGTTGATGTCACCAAACCAATTTACAAGTCAGATCTATGGATAGGCTCAAAGTAAAATGCAGTATATTTGAGCAATAAAAACTATATAAATTCCACTGAGATAAGTTTCATGCTGTACTGTGAAACATTGCTGGCAAAACAATAAATAAATAAATTACATCTCAGTTTGCAGAACCACCAGAAAAGTTACATAGTACACCTTTAAAATTACTTAAATTCAAAATACAGCATTTGAGTTGTACGTTTAAAAAATATATATATATACCGTATTTTCCGCACTATAAGGCGCACCGGATTATAAGGCGCACCTTCAATGAATGGCCTATTTGAAAACTTTGTTCATATATAAGGCGCACCGCATTATAAGGCGCATAGAATAGAAGCTACAGTAGTGGCTGTGGTTGCGTAGTTGCGGCTCAGTATTGATCCATATATAAAGCGCACCGGATTATAAGGCACACTGTCAGTTTTTTGAGAAAATTGAAAGCTTTTAGGTGCGCCTTATAGTGCGGAAAATACTGTATTTAATTTAGTTTTTTCGGCGCAGAAAGGAGCAGAAAGAAGAGCAATCTTATTGTTTTTTATTTTTATTTTAATATTTAATTGTTTCCAGATGTTTTTGACTTATTTCATTACTGCTGTTATTCAAGTAAACCTATCTGCCAAATGGGTGACAACATTAATCGAAGTTGATTTTCCTGTTGCAGGCTAAACCAGAAATGCCATGAAAGAAGTTCAGTAATATGTCAGTGTTGTCCCTCAGTTGAATAGTCATTTATAATCTTGTTGTATGCGTTTTGATTCAGATCAGACCAGAATGACCACAGTTTTGCCGACATCCTTGACCTTTGCCCATTTTTCCTGATAATAGAACAGATATTTATTCGCACTTGTCATTATTTGTTCCTCAGCTGAACCATTTTAATCCTGATGTTGGCTTGGTTTGGTCTTTGTTTAATCCTGATCTAGTCCAGGTTTAGTTTCAGGTTTAGTCCTGGTTCAGCCCTGGTTTAGTCCTGACTTTAATGAGTTTTATTTGCAATACACTGTGAACATTTTTCTACTTTTGTCTAATGCACAAATGATGCCTCCTTGACCACCAGGTGTGTGATCATCATGTAACTGCTTGAAGCTTTGTATGAGTTATGTATATTTGAGTCTACACACAGACAGTTATTCTAAGTTGATACAGAAATGTAAGAATGAAAAATCAAAGTCCAGGGCTCTCAGTTATAAAGCGTAGCATGGAATTCTTACTAAAAGTCTCACAAATGTCTAAAACAAAAACTTCTTCCAACATGTTAATTTCTCGTCTCTTTGAGCTCAGATTGTCTTTTGCCTCATCTTTGAAAGTTCTTGTTAATTTCCTCATCAAGATGTCAAGATGATCACAGACTTAACGTTGAAAGTCACGTACGCAACATTTTTGTACGAATGCACGCTTTATCAAATATAAGACCCCTGATCTTCCCGGACTCTTCAATGTTCCAAAAATCCAACACAGACCCACATATAAGATTACGCCCATGTTTTTCCTTGTAAACCTCACAAAATGCCCAATATTCTTTAAAACTCTCCCTCCTGCGTGGTCCCCGTCCGGCAGTGAGTGAACAGGTGTGAGTGACAGGGCGGTGGTCAGCTCGCGTCTCATTACCATGCGTGCAGTGTCCGCGTTGTCCGGGAGGCTCAGCTCACGTCGCTCTTCTCTGGGGGAGAATTATAGATTACCGGGGCTGGAGCAGACCGAGAGAGAGGCCGGGGGAGCTCGCCGTCGCGCAGCCCAGACCTGAGCGCTGTAAGCTGGGCACGGCTCGCAGCTCATCAGCCTGTCTCTGGAGGCTCCGGAGCTTAACCTGGAGCTAAGTTCTGATTAACCGGACTAATGATGGTGTGTGGCCCTTCAATCCCCAATACCCGATACTATAATCACTGCTTAAGGCCTGGGACGCTTCCATTGTCTAAAGGAGTAGAGACGAGTCAAGACTTAGCGGATAAAGGAATGACAACAAGCAATTTAAGACTCTTGTCAATACAGGATCACTCAAGCCAAATTCATTTTTTCACACAATATCACTGTTTGTCCGAGAGCTAAAGTGACGGTTGGACAATGTGTCTTATCTGTACGACAAACATTTAATCATAGAGGCCTCATCCTTTGGAGCAGTAGACACAAGCACAAAACAACCATAAAGTAAGAGGAACATGCAAATGAAGCGCACACATACAATAGATGCATTTTTGACATACAATAGATGCACTTTTGTTCTGTTTATAATTGTTCTGTGAGTGTGAGAGTGTGAGGATAGACGTGTGTAATCTTCTAGCATGTGTCAATAATGCTTACCGTCCTGACTGAGCCTGGGCATTTGTGACGTGTCCCAAATGAAGCGGTGGGAGAGGAGAGTCCCGAGGCAAAGTACGTCCCCCTTCATGGCTGTGTGGGGTGACAGAGAAGAGGAGTTAAAGATAGAGTAATGGCCTGCTGTCTAATCGATAAATGATCTACTGTCTAAAAGTGATCAACTAGGACGTGTCCAGAACTGTTTGTGTGACACGCTGCAGTCTAAGGGCTTAAAGTACAGCATTTAAATCGTAATCGCAATGCACTCCTAGCCCTCTCCCAATGTCCACATGCAACCCCAGAGTGTTCAAAATGAGTCTGCAATTTAACAAATTTGGGTTTATAAAAGTCACTACAGGTGCCAGCTAACTTGACTACTTTACAGGTTTGTTTAGAACTGCAAGAGAAGCACTGACGGAGGAGGGAGGTGAACGCTTTGCTGTTAAAAAACTCTAAATATCATGTTATTTGTGCAAAACCATGGAGGACATTTGCACTTCTGCCACTGTTGTGATGTTGTTAAAAAAAATAAACAAGTAAAAACATAACTTTAAAAGACAACTACTAAAAAAAAATTCATAAAAACCAGGATCAAACCATGGGACCAAACCAGGATTTAGTATTTACACTAAAAACATATCTGAATAATAGGCTGATTTTAAATTAATTAATGAAGTTAATTATATGTTAAATAGATCATCTTAAATCTTTTTTTTTTTTTGCTTTGAATCAAATAACTGTGAATAAATTCAAAGGGGGGTGCGGGTCAACATTTATTCCCTTTTTTCCGTGTATTTTATGGGCTACCACATTTTACCACTGTCCACTTGTTGAGTGTAAAGTAAAAACAAAAATAATAGACTGAATTAAAATATAGGCCTATTAGCCGTGCGTAAAGAACGTAAAAGCATGAATTGCACATTTCATGGGCCAATATTTGACAATAACTAGAACTGTAGCCTGTATGAGGGCCACTTGACTCTGCCAAATGCATTTCTCTTAACACTGCTGGCTCACACGTGCAGGTGAGGACCACAATCCAGGACGTTTCCAGACACTTCTCCTGGCAGCTGTGCGCTTCTGAATGCTTCCAGGAGCCGCCATTGTTCGGCTGTCACTTCCTCGTCTGTCGGGCCCAGGAGACATACGGCTGACATTTAAGCAGACCCCCTCCTCTCCTCGCTCCTGTCCCCCTCTCCCCCTCTATCCTACCGCTTCAATCAAGTCCCCAGCTCATTCCCCGTAGTAACTCTATCCGCGGCGCAGTGTGCGGCGTGTGGCGATGTCTATGAATGACAGAGTGAGTGTTTGTGTTAATGAGCGGCCCTTTAAGGCTATTAAGATAAGATTGGTACACCTCTGAGTCCCTCATTACCCAGCATGCTTTGCCCCCCCACACGAGATGGTAATTGGGAAGGAGAGGGAGAACGAGCGAGAGAGCAGTGGAAATAATGGCAGGATAAACGCGGGATAATTGGACGCACGGAGAACAAGAGGAGTGATGGATCAGGTTGAAATGTGTCAGCGTGCGGACGTGATGGAGAGCGCCGGGGCCACGCAGTCTGTGTGTCCAAACACACGGATGTTCACGGGGCACGTGTTTTACATGCGTAAAAGTGGAGCCTCCTTAGGACATGATTAAAACTTGGCTTGTAATGCCAAAGGGTCAGAGTCAGTCAAAAACGGAGGAAAATTGCTATGTTAATGTTAAACTAATAATAACTGGTCCTACTTGTTGCGTTAGCCAATGTTTATAAGTCACATCAACTTTGCAGGCGAGGGCACGAATCAGACACATCAGCCCTTCACCTCAGAGCGAAACATTCAGTGTCACATTATGGACCAATAGCACCACCTGCTGGTTACAGTCAGGAACAAGCTGTCGACAATGACCCTCATGGTCAATTCAACAAATACTGACAGTTCTGGGAAGTTTTGTAACTAAACTACTCGACGTAATAATTAGAAAAGTATGATTCCATGAAAATATGTCAGCACTTGGAAAATCAAATGAATTTAATTTATGAAGAGCCAGCATCTGACCGGGCAAGAATAATAATAACGAAAGCAAATAAATAAATAAATCCAATCAGTTCAGAAATAGGTTATTGGTCCATTCGAACAACTATTATTGTCCCCAATAATCCAATGTTCGCATCTGAATATCAAAACAACTTTATTACTTCCATTTTTTCCATCCATCCAAAAATAAATCTACATTTTTGTGCAACAGTAAACGGCATATAAAAGTTGAATAAGACTTTTGCGCGGGTGTTTGTGACGTATGAGATTATACTGCCACCAAGTGGTGAAGTTGGGTGCGTTCACTTACCATGTTACACTGAACCCAAATGAACATAATGGTTTTAAAGAAGTAAACTAAATCATACACACTACTTAAATCAGGATTTGCACCCAAAGAGACAGCCACTGTCAGAAATCATAAAGATTGACGACCCTGAGCTGTAGACGACAAATATTGATAGATATTGGCGTTTGTACGTCGCTGCTGCTGATTGGCTGCTGCTGGAGCTGGAGGAGATTGAAGGGGGAGGGAGAAACCATTCATCTGACCAATTCTCTCAAGAAAAACACGTCCTGACGCCTGTGACATCTAGCGTTAGATCGAGGATTATACCACGGATTATGTTGGTATGTTTGCCGTAGATGCGCAGATTACAGGTTTGTGTCATTTAGACTCGGATCTGTGATTAGCTTGTTAGAGAAACCGCACATCGCTGCATGATGCGCAGGATGCAGAGATGAATCCCGCTAACATGGGCACTCAGTGATAATGCATCCTATTCCATAAGTGGGTTCTGCGTTGTTCATGCACCTGTATTCGCTGTCAGCCATGGCTTTAGTGCGGGCCACAGTGCATCTGTGGGCGCTGCTGGTGCACAGCGGCTGGATGGGGGTCGTGGCGAGTCCCACCGATGAGGGAGCCCTCAGGGCCGGACACGGCGAACACGGAGACCCGGGCCACCAAGAGCCACATAAAGACTCCTACAGCACATTTGCCTCCGAGTTCCTGGAGTCCAAATATCTGTCTGATGATGGTGAGCTTCATGTTTGCCTTTAATAGATTATTCTTAACCTACTCTATGAATCTAGGCTAATGATCTGCACTCCACAGTCTGACACACCACATTTTAGTTCAACATGAATAGCTAATGTCTTGCCTTGCTCTAAAACAACTGTTCTTCTAATATAACGTAGTGGTCAGTGCTCCAGCAGCACAGAGGTCTTTTCAGGACCCAGGCCAGCTCCGCCCCCCTCCTCTGCAGCAGATGGCCTGGTCCTGGTTCCTCTGACTGACTCAGATAACACTGCTTTGTCAGGTTTACTAAGGTCTGTTTTGTCTGTCACAGGATATCCATTCCCCACTGCTCCACCTGTCGACCCTTTTGCCAAAATCAAAGTTAGTGACTGTGGAATCACCAAAGGCTGCATCAGGTAAGAGCAGAATGCTCACTGTCAGTGCCTTTTTAAATGTTTGAGTTCAATGAGGGTGTGAGTCTATTTAAATTCTTAGTTTTGATATCCAGACCGTATTCTTGACCTTTCAACAAATAAGTTGGCCACAGCTGGCTGGTGCTTGCAGACCAGGCTAACCAGCAGTCAGATTGTGTCACTGGTACTATTATATTTGAAGCATGCAGAGCACTGTTGGTTCAAGTCTCTTGGTAATTTACGTACATTTTTGTGGCAGGTATGGTAAACCTGGCTGTGACGCAGAGACCTGCGACTACTTCCTGAGTTACCGGAGGATTGGGACCGATGTGGAGTTTGAGCTGAGTGCAGACACAGACGGATGGGTTGCGGTTGGTTTCTCCTCTGACAAAAAAATGGTGTGCCTCTTTAAATATATTCTTATAATTGTCCATATTTGAGCTTTTAAGGTGCTTAGTCACAGGATTTACATCGACATGTTACTGAAAAGGCTCTATAATTAAAAGACATCAAAGAAACCAACCCTTCTGTTTCCATTTAGTTTTATTTATTTACACAAGAAAAGATTAAAATACAATAATCAGGTATGACTCGATTAAATGATTTTACAGCAGGTTCCTGTTCTGCAAAAAAGGACAGAGAAACAACAACAGTCACAACCACAGACACTACAAAACCCACATACTCTCAGTGAGTGTAGCCTTCAGCCAGAAACAGTCTGTAGCCATTTAGTGGGCAACAGAGCTGCTTGTCCTCACACAGAGGAGCGCCAGAGCCTGGAGCAGGTGAGGAAGAATGACACTTGTCCTAAGGTGTTCCAAAGGCGGCACCAGGAGCTGCTCCTGTGAGATCTAGTGTTCAGGTGTGTTTTCACTGATGGTAGTGAGGCCTCCTGTGTGAGGGACACAGTTATTTGTTGAATCTTTGAAAGATCAGAGGAACTGTTTTATTTATTAATTTCCTTGTTACAGGGTGGAGATGATGTCATGGGCTGTGTCCACGACGACAATGGCCGTGTCCGTATCCATCACTTCTATAATGTGGGCCAGTGGGCCAAAGAGATCAAGAGGAACCCGGCCCGAGACGAGGAGGGCATCTTTGAGAACAACCGCGTCACGTGCCGTTTCAAACGGCCGCTGTATGTGCCCCGAGAGGAGACGCTGGTGGACCTGCATCTGTCCTGGTACTACCTGTTTGCCTGGGGTCCTGCCATACAAGGTGAGCTTCTCTGTCAGGCTGTTTATGTGAGCATAATGTGACATGAAATGTATTTATCGTTTGAAACAGGTTCAATCACTCGACACGACATCGACAGTCCCCCTGTGAGTGACCACATGATCAGTATCTACAAGTACGAGGACCTCTTCATGCCCTCCACGGCCTACCAGACCTTTAACTCTCCCATCTGCCTCCTGCTCATCGTAGCACTCACGTTCTACCTGCTGATGGGGTCGCCATGACAACCGAGCACATGAACTGAACCTGAGAAACAGGAAACAGCAGCAATAACGAAGACGCCATATTCACTGTATGTGTGTATTTGCACAGAGCAACGGATAAAGAAAAAATATAACATCTTTTATGAATAAAATTACGAGTAGTATTCTAGTTTTAAACAGTATTTATGCTTCCAAGTACAATACTAAAATGATAAATATAGAATTAACTACTTAAATATGAAATACATACAGTTTGTTACGCACCAGCTGCATGTAGTAGAAAACCACTTCTAAAGTGTCAAAGGACTTAAAACTATCACTGTTGTTGAAAGACTTTGCCCTGATATGGATTTTAATTGAGGCAAAAGAAGCCAAGAAGCTCACACACAGCTTTATTTTGATGTCAGAGAATTGGACAATTGATGACACAACACAGTAGCTACAACTTCACAAGTGTTTACATTATTTTCTCTGTTAAACAGCATGTAAACACTACAGCAGTAAATGGAGTGCCATAGACATCTGTCATGTTTTGTATGATTATTAAAGAACAAAATGTATTCAATTAATTATTGTTCTTAATTATTGTGTACCTGCAAATGAGACAGAGAATGTTTTAAAAAAGCTATAATAAGTAAGCAGTAGCTAATGGGGATCTAAAAACAAACAAACATTTATTATTATAGCATTAATAAATAGGTCTACTTTAACATAAAATTAGACAATTAAACAAATTTGAAAAAAAAAAAAAAGTTTTGGGAAAGCTAAAACTGTTTACATGCTTTCCAAAAAAACACATCTCCCTTCTGTTACATTTTTCAAGACAAATCATGTTTATATATATATATATATATATATATATGTAACATACATACACACACACATATATATATATATAGAGAGAGAGAGAGAGAGAGAGAGAGAGAGAGAGAGAGAGAGAGAGAGAGAGAGAGAGAGAGAGAGAGAGAGAGAGAGAGAGAGAGAGAGAGAGAGAGAGAGAGAGAGATAGTATTAAACTCTAACATATGCAGATCATTATTTTTTATTTTGTTCATAGTAAAACAAAAATATTGATCTGAAATGACTGAATAATAGAAACCCATTGACTTTCAGTTTCAAACTGATAATCTGAACCACTTCTCAACATGATGATGATAATCAGTTCTTTCAAACCACCTGGATGCATAAAGGTTAAAAGATCTGTCTACTTTATTGTTGAAAAGGACTACATGGCATTTTTAAACCTGACATGTGTGAGCCGAAGTCTGAATGTTTGCCATAATCACAAGTGCAGCGCGGGGGGCGGAGCTAGGAGATAGGTGAAAACATACATTACACACATACATTTTCTGAACATTTAAGCCTTGAACGCAGGAGAATATGGGATGCATGAATCAAAATACAACTTCATATTAATAACACTGTTATTAACTCATAAATGTCAATTTTACAAAACCCCTTCAAAACCAGTGACCAGTGCCTAGGACTACAGTACCCATGATGCCTGAGCGCATTGCGTCATTTGTTGTCCTTGCTCACGCGGGCACCAGGGGTGGGACCTGGAGCGCACTGAACATGGCAGACGAGGAGGACTCTCCGCCGGAGCCCAGTGCCTCTTCGCCGCTGAAAAGCCCGCAGCCCGCGCGGCCGCACTTCGTGTCTTTCTCCGAGAGCGTTCAGCCGGCCGTCGGGATGATGAGCCAACTACTGAGCCAGCCCTCGTCCCTCAAGTTTGATAAGAACATCAAACAGGCCTTCTACAACACCGGGGCCATGATCTTCGTGGCGATCTGCTGCGGGGCGTCGGTGCTGGTCTTCTTCATCCTGGAGGCCTTCCTCAGACCGCTGCTCTGGGCCGTGCTGTGCGGGACCTTCCTGCACCCCTTCAAACACTCCCTGGCCCGCCTGGGCCGCTCGTGGCTCAGCGGGCTGCAGGACACGGGCACGCCCATAGTGCTGGGCACCCTCCTGGTGCCCGTGTGGTGTGTCAACTACGGGGTGGACGCCATGGGCCGCCTGGTGATGCAGAGACTGACCGTGCTGCTGGTGATCGGAGCCGGGGCCCCGCTGCTCTACTGCCTCTACCTCTTCTGGAGCGTGGTGGGCATGCAGGTGGTCCTGGGACACTTCTGTGGGGTGGTCGGGGCAGTGCTGGACTGTTTCCACTTAATGTGGGTGAGTATAGTACAGACTGACAACTGACAGGTCCCATAAACTCTACCTGTGTGTTTTCTCCTTATATTCTATACAGCAAAGTCATATTTATAGAATAAATCCACGTGTCTGAGGAAATATAAATTATTACTATACATTAACTGGGGGTATCCACAGTATCAAATGACTTTCTCTGTGTGCAGTAGATCCAGCCAAACTCTTGTGGTACAACAGCTGTCACATTAACCACACGTCAGAGAGATTCAAGCAGTTGTTACCACAACAAACCTAGATATTTCAGTGCTCCTTTTTTTGGTTCACCATAATAAACCCACTGGGGTCGTGTTTATTGATATTTATAGAAAGGTCTTATGACTCAGTGTTAACTTGAAAATGAGTGTGATGTTTATCCATCAACTCAAACATTGTGTCGAACACAGAACATAATGTCGCTAAGAGCAGGTTTGACACAGGGTACTGTCTCTGTCAGGTGTAACACAGAGTAATGTCTCTCTGGTTTAACACAGGGTAATGTCTCTCTGGTGTAACACAGGGTACTGTCTCTCTCTGGTGTAACACAGGGTAATGTCTCTCTCTGGTGTAACACAGGGTATTGTCTCTCTGGTGTAACACAGGGTACTGTCTCTCTCTGGTGTAACACAGGGTACTGTCTCTCTCAGGTGTAACACAGGGTAATGTCTCTCTCTGGTGTAACACAGGGTACTGTCTCTCTCAGGTGTAACACAGGGTAATGTCTCTCTCTGGTGTAACACAGGGTACTGTCTCTCTCAGGTGTAACACAGGGTAATGTCTCTCTCTGGTGTAACACAGGGTACTGTCTCTCTCAGGTGTAACACAGGGTATTGTCTCTCTCTGGTGTAACACAGGGTAATGTCTCTCTCAGGTGTAACACAGGGTATTGTCTCTCTGGTGTAACACAGGGTACTGTCTCTCTCTGGTGTAACACAGGGTAATGTCTCTCTCTGGTTTAACACAGGGTAATGTCTCTCTCTGGTGTAACACAGGGTACTGTCTCTCTCAGGTGTAACACAGGGTATTGTCTCTCTGGTGTAACACAGGGTATTGTCTCTCTCAGGTGTAACACAGGGTATTGTCTCTCTCAGGTGTAACACAGGGTATTGTCTCTCTCAGGTGTAACACAGGGTATTGTCTCTCTGGTGTAACACAGGGTACTGTCTCTCTCTGGTGTAACACAGGGTATTGTCTCTCTCAGATGTAACACAGGGTATTGTCTCTCTCAGGTGTAACACAGGGTATTGTCTCTCAGGTGTAACACAGGGTATTGTCTCTCTCAGGTGTAACACAGGGTATTGTCTCTCTCAGGTGTAACACAGGGTATTGTCTCTCTCAGGTGTAACACAGGGTATTGTCTCTCTCAGGTGTAACACAGGGTATTGTCTCTCTGGTGTAACACAGGGTATTGTCTCTCTCAGGTGTAACACAGGGTATTGTCTCTCTGGTGTAACACAGGGTATTGTCTCTCTCAGGTGTAACACAGGGTAATGTCTCTCTGGTGTAACACAGGGTATTGTCTCTCTCAGGTGGGCACTGTGGTGGTGGGTTACCTCTTAGCCGTGTGCTTCAAGTGGAGCCCCAGCACAGAGCAGTACCTCAGGGCCCTCGCTCTCCCAGTCTGGACCGTCCTGCTCTTCTACATCGGTGAGTGAAAATGTTAAAGGATTTGTGAGAACCTGTGCAGGCGTGTTTTCTATCATTTTCGAGTTAATGTCTCCAAGAACATTTTTATCGGTTTGAAAAGCCCTTCGGAAAAGCAGTGATAGATGATTTAAAATGCTTGAGAGGGGCGGAGGTCCAAACTCGTCCACCAACAGGACCCAACACGTGTCTTTAAGTGTAAGACGACGAAGACGTGAACATTGTATTTTTAGTAACGTAAGGAAAGAGTCTAGTGGTGACCTTTGGGGCACGAACTGTTCCAAATGTGTCTGAGGCAATAAGAGAAGAAGCTCCGCGTACATCAGTGAACAAATGAAATAAAAACATGTTGAAACTGCAATAATAATGTCCAGCTCTTAATTAAAAACAACATTCTGTTTTTCTCCGTAGTGTCACTCACCGGCTCTTGGAAGGTTTTCATTTTTGTGGTTGTGGTGGCGCTGCTCATTGTTGGTTCACAAGAGAAGCCCCCGGTCCCTGGCAAAGGTCTGTATTTACTTTTAATGCTGCGTGTGTGTTAATGATGTATTATGAGCACAGAGCAGGCAAATTATATTAAAATGTTTGTGGTGTGGTTGAACAGTTAAGAAGGTATAATGAGAGGCTTAACTATATGGCAAAAAACCCAAACTTTTTTTATTTATCATGATTTTTGATTCAATTTAATTTTGTTTCTTTATAAACAAATAAAAATGTCTTTCAGTTTTGATTTCTTGAACATAAATAAGACAGACCTTTAATAATTGTCAATTAAAACAAAAATATTAGTCACATTTCTTACTCCAAAGAAGCTCTGTTGTTTAGTTGCTTCATCGATTTTTATTTTTTAATTCGATTTAGTTTTATATATAGTTTAGTTGTGTATTATAAAAGGTGATGTGGACAATAGCAGAAAAGAGAAGGTATGGAACATTTTAGCTGGAGCTTTAAGATCAAATAATGAGTTTATTCTTGCCTTTTACAGTTAAATGTGCTTTTTACTTTTACAGAAAAACAGCTAAATCACTTAATTTATCTGTTGGGAAGTTCATTTGTAGACAGCGTCAGCACAAATGCCAAAACACTTGTACTTCTCTCTCTTTATAGATTTCATTTATTCTCTTGAGCTTGTGGATACTTAATTGTTTTGAGAGCTTTTTCCATTTCCCCTTTTAATCGAATAATCGAAGCACAACATGTCGATGAAGGCTACAGGCCGACTCAGAACTGCTCCAAACCACGTACTTTAACTAACAGAAGATTGACTGAAGAAGACCTCTCCATTAAAATATATTAAAACTGACGATTAGAGGTGACTGAATCTCAATTTTGATTCAAATGAGATTAATTGCACAGCCCTTTAATGAACCAATTCACTTTAAAGACGTCAACATTTGTGGATTTTTCTTTTGGATCAAGAAAAACCACACAAAATACATAAAAAATCACAATACAAACAATGAACATTATACATTAAACTAAACATTATAGTTACGAAGAACACGAGAAATGAGAAAGACACGTGGACTGAACACAAGAGGAGCATTGTTTGTGTTGATCAAAACAAATGAATTCTCTGTACTCTTTGCAGGAGAGTTGCCGGGGCAGATGTTGTCGTTTGCAGCTAACACTATTTACATGGCAATCTCATGTAGCAATCTGCAGCCGAAAACTGATCCGGGTTCAGCGAGTGCGACAGGTGAGAGACGAGTCGTGTGTACCGTGTGTCAGAGCGGCAGAGCTGGTTTAAACATGAGGGAATTTCCAAAAACCACTGTATGCTAGGGATTTTTAGTGTTTTTTTTGTTTAAAACTGACTATTTTCCACAATTTAGATGAAATAGATCATGTTGTTTTGAAGATGTACACAATTTAAATCTTGTTGTAAACTTAATTAAAGGGATTAAGGTGATATTTCCGAAAAAGTATTAGAAAAACGTTTTGTTTTAGTATTTTCCTATCAGTCAGATGATTATGTTTATGCATTTTTCTTACACAGCTGATCAAATGTGTTTCTTTGCTTTTCTCTGGCCTTGTCCGTGGAGCTTTTGTTTTGCTCAAATCAACTTTATACTGTAAAATGTCAACTGAAAGTAGTTTCCCTGTTGTTGCTCCGACTGTGCAGAGCGTAGTTAGCTTATTAGCTAACGGCAATTGGAGATTTAGGACACTTTATCTGCAAAAAAAAAGCAATCAAATCGAATTCGCTATTTGAATTGACACAGTTCGCAAATTGCAAAGGCTGCAATTATTTAAGTAACATAATCTTGTGCAAACAACAAAAAATCCTGTTTCATTCTGTCTAAAAGCTGCTCATTTTGTAGTCAAGACCTCTACAAACATGTTCTGAAATGCACGTGATTCTTTGAGTAGTTTAACAGTTCATTTTTCAGACTTCTCAAATGTTTATCCTCTTGAACATGTACAAAATGTGAACTTTGAACAGAAGTCTACAATGACAACATTTACTGCAAATCTAATGGCAATGCTTGTCTGAAGCATCACAATTAGTTCTGTTGCCAAAATCGCTCAGCTCTACACACAACAATCATTTTCCTCAACTCTTGGACTCAGAAACATCTCATTTAAGGACAGAAAAGTTCAACTGTGTGTGATCCAAAGTCTGTATCAGTGATGAATGTGAGCGCAGCTGCGGTGTTCCTGTTGTTTATCTGTTTTTCTTCAACTGTTTACTTGATTTACTTTATTTAGATGTCAGACACAAAGTGAATATTTAACAGGGTTGTAGACTTTTATTTTATTTTTTTTATCAGACTTTAGCAGCTTTTTCACATTTTAGTTTAGAGAAAATGTCATTACCACAGTGTCATTACCACAGAAGTGTGTTTTTGCCACTCGCTGCTAGAAAATGTTTGAGATCAGACGATTAGACGTGACTGAATGGCCGCAGATAATGTTTGTCACTTTTATCTTAAATATGCACTGCTGTAGTCGACGTGACAAAGTGTGGTTTTTAACTGAAATACATGAAACTCAGCCTGTATGTTTGACTTGGATGTTTGCTGTTTTATTTTCCCTGAAGATGGCATAGAGTCTGTGGGTCCCAGTGGCATCCCGCCGACCCCGGGCCTCCCTCGCCCTGCGCGGTCGCTCCCTGCAGGCCTCTTCCAGAAGGAGAAGAGCGCTCGCAGGGCCAGCGACATCTACTTTATTCTCCTGGTGTGGGCCATCGTCCTGGTTCAGATCTGGCTCAACCTTTGGATTCTGCAGCTCCTGCCCATTCCTGTCGCCGGTAACACATTATTACACACATTATTAGAGCTGGGAAATGTTTAACAATGGCTCTCAAATGTTTAACACTAAGTACCAGTAGATAGGGCTGCAACTATTGATTGTTTTTGGAGTGAACTAGTCAGTAATTCATGTTTTGATTAGTCGACTAGTCAGAGTAGTAATTCTGTTGCACATTGAGACTTTTAATACATTTTAAACCAAATAAATCTGTAACTGCTCTTGCTTTTTTGATATTATGATTTGACAAAGCCACTGTCTTTGTTATAATATGTGTTTTAGATTGTAAAACAACAATAACAATCAAAAATATGACTACAGTTATTATTTATAGTTGATTTTATAGTCACAATTAGTTGTTTAATTAATCGTAGCAGCTCTACCAGTGGATAAGTGGACCACCAGATCTAGGACCAGGTCTATAATAGAACTATATCAGGTCTAAGTTTGGGCTAAACCTGTTCTAAAATATAATTACATCATCGTTACAGTAGGTCCAACCAAGGAATTACTCAGAGGGCAAATATTGTGATGAAGTAGACACAAAATTAGGCAAACACTAGAAAAGAGGAGGTGTCTGTGTACCAGCGTCTGACCATCGGTGGAAGTGGAAAATTAGAATATCAAGTATATAGTCTAGAAGAAAATTATCTGTAGACGTTAAAAAGAGTCGATAAAACAAATACCGTAGAATGTGGACTATTGAGCGCTCCCGAGTATAAGCCGCACCAGCCATATTTACAAAGAAAAACAACTTTGTAAATATATAAGCCGCACCTGACTATAAGCCGCGGGTGTCCGCATTGAGACATTTACGTTGTGGGCCGTGCCGGTTTGGGAAGAGGCGCGCACGTGACAGAGGCGCGCACATGTTTTGTAACATGAGCTCCACGCGAAAGAGCGTGGTGTGCAGCCAGTGCTGTGTTGTCTTCCTCCTCATCCTCGAATAAGTGGTCAAAATATGTTACGTGGGGAAAACCCTTAATGAAAGTGCGCGGCTGCTACACGGAGGAGGAGAGAGAAAAAAGAGAGCACAACGGAGGAGAGAGAGCAGCGGAGGAGAGAGAGAAGAAAGTAGCGAGGGAGAGATCATGTGGGCCAGTGTCAGCGGAGGAACAGGCCCGTCTGGTACAGGAGACGTCCCGTTGGTGCAGGTAGAACGCTAAAAATAGTTACTTACTTATTCTGCCTATAAATCTCTGCTTGGAACTTAGTTTACGTAACTCTGGTTCTCCACGTGCGCGGCTCGGTTCGGGTTCGGACACACGTGCGCGGCCGGTCGAATCACGCAGCAAATGACGGTTGACGGCAAATGAGTCGGTTCAGACAGTACCCGCGCAGATGCGGGTCGGTTCGGGTCAAATGGTGCCCGGGTCGGTTCAGACAGTACGTGCGTGGGCTCAGACAGGTTGGGCTTGAATTTTTGAGCCCGATCTAAACCCTACCCTAGAGGCTTTTTGTGGAAAAATACATAAATAAGCCGCATCACTGTATAAGCCGCAGGGTTGGAATCATGAGAAAAAAGTAGCGGCTTATAATCCGCATTTTACCGTACAAACAAACAAAAGAGAACTGATACTTCCGTCTTACCCTGATTATGGTGATGTCTTTGCTCTTTTTTGTTCAGTCAAACCTCAACCAACACATTTTAGAGGCACATTTTAGCACATTTTACAAAACTACATCAGAATAATCACACAAAATTTCAGTACATTCTTTTTTTTCTCAGTATTTCCCAGCCCTGCACTATTGTACATTATTTTTGGTCTGACAATGGCTTGTTCATTCTCCAGTGTATGTCCTGAAGAAGCTGGTGGTCCATTTTGGCCTGAAGAGTTTTCTGGAGCGCACGCTGAGCTCGTGGTGGACGGTGGTGGAGGGTTTTGGCCGAGAGCGAGAGGAAGCGCTGCTGCCCGGACCCATCAAAGGCCTGGCTCAGTTCCTGCTGCGAGTCGACACAAAGGTAATGCCAAGGGTTTCGTGTTTTTTAACTGCTTTCTCACATTTTTTATCCAAGCCTTGGGTTTTGACATCACAACTGTCTATAGTATAAGCCTTTGGTGTTAAATTAAGACGAAATCAAGAAAAATACTATTGTGAAAAGAAAGATTTTTGTAATTGTCGGTGGATGTATATTTTATTGCAGGATATTGAGCCTTACACTAATCTAAAGGATTGAATTCAATATTAGCTGACTTTCTTATTTGACACATCTTGAAAAATCTATTGAGCAATTTGAGTTTGAATTTCATGATGAAAAACCTCTTAAAACATTTCCAAGGGGGGCAAACACTGTATAACAATTAATTTCTCGATAAATTAAAAATACTTAAATTGAGGATATTAAGCTTAATTTAAGACATTTTGACTTGTAAAGATACACATTTCTTTGCTGTAAGGGGAACACATTCTTCAACTTGTTAATTCATTATTCTGATTCTGACTCATAGATTATTAAAAATATGTTTTAATTTATAGCCAAATGACAAAAGAAAATGTTACTCACCCCATTTGCACGTTTATTTTCTTTTTTTAAGATACATTTTCTTGGAAGCAGTCAGAAAAGTCTTGAAATTAGTTGCAGTATGCAGCACAAGCAGTTAAATCTATTCACAATGACTAAAATCCAGATATAAAGTCTGAATCCTTTTAGGCAAGATTGGATTCATTTTTTGCAGTGAAGACACTGCACATTGTGAACAAATAGTCTAATCTGTTTTAATCCCAACAAACAATACTTAAAGGTCCCATAACATGCAAAATCGACTTTTCAGAGGTTTTAACTTTCCTACAGTGCTATTTGGGCCTCGTATGTTGTGCCCAAAGTGGTTTTTTGATTGATTCCCTCATGCTTTCGCTAGAGAACTGTCTTTTCCGTCCCCCTCGGCTGAGCAGCAGACGGGGGCTCATCACAAGGATGACGCGGCTTCACCAGGATGACGTGGTGTTTAAGCCACGCCTCCAGGAAGCACGCAGCCGCAGAATAAAAACAGCTAATGCTAATGCTACACAGTAATTACACGATGGATACGACAGATCGAAGACTTAGCTTGTTATTTACCAAACGACAACGTCCGTCGTCGAGGTACTGGAGCACGTCAAACTCCAGGTCAGATCCAGGACGTAGGACTCAGCACGACGCACCGTCAGGACGGATAAAATGTTTATTCCTGTGTTTGTGTATCGCTGTTTACCGGAGCACACGGCGCATGTGCACTATCTCCACTCTAGGCTTCGGCACGGGTTGGGCGGGGGAGGCAGACTGCTCTCTGTTCGGGGGGATAAGATCTCAGAGTGAGCCGTTTGCTTTTGCAAGGAGGGGGGCCAGTCCAAGAAATGGGTGTTTTTTGGAAACTGTTATGTTATGGATATTACACAACGCAAAATTTTATCAACAAAGCCCTTAGAATAGACTGTGTAAAGGGGGAAATAGCAGAATATGGGACCTTTAAACGCCTTGGGTTTTAAAAACAGTTTATGAATTCACTGTATTTAAAAAGTCCTGTCTTGTATTCCACTAAGACTTAAAATTTGACCTGTCACTTTACACTATTTTACATCTTGAACTAACAAGATGGGTTTTAAACACATGCCGCTCGGACCTGCTTTTCCTAAAACGTGTGACTAAATTGAGCCTCATTTCAAACTGAAGCTGTTCTTGAACCCTTTGGACACAAACTATTGTCTGGACTCTTTGTGAAGCTGAGACTCTGTAGTTTCGGCCTCTGGTGTCTGATTTACTATGATTACACTATGAAACAAGCTCTGAAAAGACGAATATCAGACTTTAAAGTCCACCTAAATTTTCCTTGTTAAATATATGAAGAAGTGAAGCTGTGTCTTTAGATTTAGTCTGATTGACACCACTTTGGGCTTTTGTTGGTTTTCACAATTCCTCTTTCAAAGCAAAAAATGTGTTTTAGGGACTTGTTATGAAGTAAAAAAGTCCAGACAGAATCCATATAAAAGTCCTCTTAAATTGTTTTGAATTTTAGTGTAATTTTTACATTTGTGCTTATGGAGTAAAACTGACTCTTAATTCATCCCAGAATGTTTGATTTGACTGAAAATAAGTGGGTTACATACAGAACATGTCCAGCAGCTGATAGTTTCCTTATATCAGATGTGGATAAAAAGGAATAAATTAATTTAAAATGTATCGTCCCGCCGGTGGGACGCCAAAATAGCAACTGGTTGTATCTGGCTTTAGAGAAATGTCAGGGTGTGTAATACTTCTGAAAACCTCTAGGTGGATCCTGCTCACAATCTCAGACCTTTAAGCACCAGTTTCCTTCTTGTTGCACGGCTTGATGTGAACACACAAATCTTTGCCAACATTAATGCTCCTGATGTCTCTTTGTCTCCTCCTCCAAGCTGTGGCATTGGCTTAACGAGCAGGTAATGGTGTGAGACGCTTCGAGAGACTGTTGACCCTAACTCTGTCTGAAAAACCCAGATGTAGCTGAGTGTTTGGGAGTGCACACCTGTAGCAGCGCTTTACCCATCCACTGTCATCACCCACTCACCGCTTCTGAATGTCTATGGTTTTGCTGCTTTTTCATTTGGGCTTTTAATCTCAGTAATCAGGCACACACACTTGTATTTTTAACCTCAATGCTAGGGCTGCAAAGGTACAAGTTGAGTCTTAATGTTGAAAATTAGGGCTGCACAATAAACGGAAATCGAATAGAAATCGCAATATCAATGGGTCACAAAGGCTGCAGTTTTTGAAGTGCACTAATTTCCTCAACAAACAGCAAAATATCCAGTTTTATTCTCCATAAAATTGCAAAGTTTAGTTTAGATTTGTTAAAACATGTTCTGAAATAAGCGACAAAAACAACACAAAACTAGACAAAAACACGGCTAAAAGTGAGAAAACCGCGACTATAAGGGACAAAAATGATACTTAAAGTGACAAAATTAAGATACTATTTCTCAAAATGTGTAGGACTTTAACTTAATACTGTCGTCTTAAACAGCCACTTTATAAAAATCGATTCGTGATTATTATAAATAAGCAAAAACAAAACAATCAGAGAGAAAACTGCTTTCCTCGTGTTGGGACTGAGCTGGGAAAACAAGCTTTTAGTTTCTCTGCTCCTTCTTCTTGGAACACCCTACAGTCGGAAACTAAATGGTCTGATCTTGTTACCTTAAACACATTTCGTTCCTTTCTACAAAAAAGACAGAGGGTCTCAGTTTCTCAGGGCTTGTGCTTTTAATTTGTTAGTGTGAACTTAATTTGCACTGTGAAGCCATAGCACTTTCTAATTATGGCACTTAATCTTATGACTGTTGCACTTTGTTGTCAATGTATTTTTAAACTTGTAATACTCCTGACCTGCTGCTGACCACTTGGCCAGGTCCCCCTTGAAAAAAATCTCGATCTCAATGGGTGTTTTCCTGGTGAAATAAAGGTTAAATATAAAATAAAATAAATAAAAAACAAGGAGGCCCAAAATATATTGTTCTTTCTATCATATACTGAACGATAAGTCAATATAGAAATTACTGTGACAGATCTAATTGTCCATCAGAAATGTTTCATAGTGATCCTTTAAAATGTGCACAACTTGATCAGCCCCACTCAGATGAAGAGGTTATTTTAAGGACAAATGATGTAAAATGGACTTTTTTGAGCTTTTAACCCTGTTCAAACATTGTTACGTCATCAAAAACATACCTGGAATTGCAGTTGGCTTCAGTCACGCTAATTTGATGAATGGTTTGAAATTTTTCCCCCCTTCGACTGTCAAAAACACATCATCTGCTCTGCTTTTAAGCCCATAAATCATCATCACTCGCTCTGAGCATTTCTATCGTTTAATCATGATAATTACAACTGCGTCACTGCTCAATAACGCGGCTAGCATAACGAGAAATGTGTTTTTAAAATGTGTGTAAATGCCTCTGCAGCCAGTAGATGGAGCCAAAGCTAAGTGGCGTCTCCCAAGGCAGTGACAAACGTATATTGTTCTTTATTTTTAGTTTGAAAACATGAAATGCCAAAGTAAAGATACTCAAGAGCATGTTTAAAAGTATTAGTCCTTGAAACTGCATGAAAGAAATGGCCAGAGCACAAGCAAACGTTAACATAAAATATAACAGAAACAAATACTTTAATCTCTCTGGTCACTGGTTAACTTGTCTGCCCCTTGCTTGTTAAATCACCTTTAAGTTACTTCTCTATTTCTTTTTTGTTTATTGCAACAACCAAACGTGTCATGTCTTATGTTTGCAACTGACACTGAAAACAGGAAGCAAGTTCTGCACTAATTAATAGCCACTTCTCATTTACTTTAACGTTTCACAAAATAATTTCTGAATCTTTATATATTTTTACATCTTTTTAATTTTATTTTGCAGCATAGAGAAACCTGAGTTACTTTACACTTAAATTGTCTTGGCCTCTGCTTAATTAAAGGTGATTCATTTTATGTTTACAGCCACAATTAAGGACCCAGGTTTCCTCTATGAGACTTTCTGTGTTTAAGGCGTTTCACAAAATACTTAAATGTTTTATTCTTTGTTTTGAATGACAGATGGTTGTGTGGTTGGAGCGCTCCTTGGATAAAATCATCAGCATCTTCATCATCTTCCTCCTGGTCATGGGGACATTGCTCATGGCTCTGTTGCTCACTGCTATGGTAAAGTTTACATGTTTTTACTTTTTTCTTTCACTGCTTCTGTCAGAGTGTCTCAGGGCGGCTGTGGCTTCAATTTTACCACCGTTGAGTGTGAAGTGAATGAATAAAGAGTTTGGGATGTCCAGAAAGCCGCTAAATAAGTCCACTTTTAAGTATTATTACAGATCTTTGTATTCCATTTGTCCAAAGAAAGTACATTTTGTTAGTTCTTAGTTGGGCTGCACAGTTGATCAAAATCGCAATTTAAATGGATGCAGTTTTTGAAGTGCAGTAATTTCCTCCAGATGTAACAAAATCACGCATAAAAATAGCTATCCCTGTTGTCTAGATGTGTTTAGATAGAACAGAAACAAGCGACAAAAATGCAACTAAAAACAACAAAAAGTGACAAATATGCGTCCTAAAGTGGCAAAAACATTGCTAAAAATGATGACAAAAGGCAACAGGGTGACAAAAACAGGACTGATAATGACAAAAACGTGACTATTAGCGACAAAAATGTAACAGGGTGACAAAAATGGGATCGAAAATTACAAAAAGTGACAAATATGCACCATAAAGCCACAAAAACATTACTAAAACTGACAAAAAGGCAACACGGTGACAAAAAGAGGACTGAAAATGACAAAAATGTGACTATTAGCGACGAAAATGCACAACTACAAGTGACACAAAAGAAAGAATCCCATCACTAAAACATAAATTGCAATCAATACTTGTCAGAAAAATTGCAATTATATATATTTTTCCCACATAGTGCATCCCAAGCTCTAAGTGTCATTAAAGGGGACAGCAGTGTTTCCTCTTCATTAGTTTGCTAAAAGTTGTATTTTGATTGACCCATGCTTGTTTTAGTTACTCCTGTGTAGTCTTGCAAATGAGGCTCCAGTTCTCAGAAAATGTCTGTTTTAACCTACCCCCTATCCCCACCCACATTCCTGTACTTAGCTGTGATTATTTGAAAAAATACTTTGAGTTATACATGTTTGGTTATAAAAGAGTCATGTAGCCACTAAAAACATTTAACATGTCGCTTGTTGCAGTGAAATGAAGAGCTTATCGGGGCTTATCAGATCTCAACGAACCTGTTTCTATTATTAACCCGTTTTAGATCAACATTGTGGTTTACAACAAACAAAATATAAAATGATGGTCTACTTACCGTATGTCATAGTTTAATACTAAGTCCTTGAAAAAAGTGTAATGTCTCCTTTAAACTCAACCTTTTTTTTGCTATACCACCTTCAACACAAATGTTATCGAAAGTTTAAGATAATCAAAGATTAGCTCAGGTATTACAGAGAATATCTTTCATTCAGTGGCCATAAGTTTAAACAAATTTACCTACAGGGACAATAAAGTGTACCTTAACCTTAACACAATTACACCATAATTTGAGCTATAACCGTAAATAAAAATGCTTGTAAAATCCCTTGATGCAGCCAAACGTCATGTTTGTCTTGTCTTGATTACTGTCTACTATTTTATGTTTCTTTGGGAATAGATCACTGCATTGAAAATATGTTGAAAGTAATCTGAACATGCATGACTTTATTAAATCACATGAACTTTCCTCTGTGGTGTAGGTTCACCATGAAAGCGTTCACATAATTGAAGTCACCAGTAACCTCATCAACGAGACGGTGTCCAACCATCCGGAGTGGGCCAAGTAAGACCATGACCATGAGTTTTACATTAGTTTTACAATCGTTTGACACCTTTGAATCAGTTTGTGTTGACTCTAACCTGTCCTCATCCTCCTGCAGTTGGCTTCCAGAGGCTCGTGTCGTCCAAAAGGCTCTGAACTCAGCTGCTACAAACGTTTACCAGCACGGTCGAGAATACATAACACAGAAAGTAGGGCAATGCCTTTAGAATTATTGCACTGACAGTTGATCACTTGGTTCATGTTGATTGTTGTATAATTGTCTTTTATTTTGTGCGCAGCTTCATAAGATGTTGGGAGACAAAGTGAACAACACGGCCGTGATCGAGAAACAGGTTTTAGAGCTCTGGGACAGACTGTACCACTCCTGGTTTGTCAAGGTAACAGCACATTTATTACAAGTGTCAAGGCCTTTTAATGTTAGACTCTTTTATACCTCAAGTGCTTTGATTGTTTTATTCTCAGATCGTCTCCTCAGAATGTTAGATTTTGTATGTTTATGCTGCTAGCTTTGATGGGAAAATGTTGTCTTTTTATTGATTAAGAAAGATTGAATTAGTATACAGTGTTGTCTCCTACCAAGTCAAGCTTCAACAAATCTAAATTATAAAAACCAAAACATTAATTTATTTGATATGCTGTTTAAAGTGTAAATATACCTTGCTATCGTAGAGCACGTTCACAGTTTTTTTGTCCACTTCATCTAAACTGCATCAAAGCACAAGTGAACCCTGGTGCAGTATGATTTGACACATTTTAAATGCATGATGCATTTGTGCTCAAGTGAACCGTACGAACAGGACAACTGCTCCAGAGCTCTCTTAAAATGAACCAGTCAATGGAGAGTGTGAACGCACCTTTACAATCTAAGAACAAAACTAAAGCCACATGACAGTGGAGCTCAACAGTGACCGTGCACTGCTTGGTTCTGGAAGTAAATTTCCCACAAATTTTTCCCAAGACATTCTGACGGAAAAACAAACCAAAACAAGTTAATTAAACAAACCTTATATCAAAACCCACGTCTTTATTTAAAATTTGCTTCTGAAACGTAGACCTCAAAGTCATTCAAATGTTTTAAATGTGTTTTTTGAACTAAAAACAACCGAGTAGCGACATACCTCAGAGCTGGCCAGCCTCTGTTGTGTCTTTTTAATATTTGAAATTTCGAAAGGTATATGAAAAAAAAAAGGTGTTTAACTTCTGGGGCAGGCCTTTAAGTGGGCGGGACTGTTGAGTGTCATAAAATTAATATACTAACCTTAACCCCTGACCCTAACCAGAATGTGCAAACCTTTAACTCATCCATTGTCATAAAAAGACACTTGATAATACTAGATCATGTCAGGATTATTACAAAGAAATGAAAAAAATTGATAGATTTTATATAATCTAGTGGTGCCATGAAGCCAGTGTCCAGCTTCTATTATGAGTTGATAATGATAAATGTATAACTTTTTGCAGAATGTGACGCACTCTGGCCGCCACCGGGGGCAGAAGCTGATGAACCGACAGGGCAGCTGGCTGGTGGACATCCTCGACTGGAAAGACATCGCCTCCTTTTTACAAGAAAACATTGAGACCCTTCTCTCTGTAAGAACGTTATTCCCCTGTTCGGTCCACGTGAGGGGTTCACTCACATTTGACTTCACGTCTATTTGTTTGTGCAGATCGTGGAGTCTCTTTGGATCGTGATGAGCAGAAACGTGGGTCTCCTCATCTCCACGACGACCACGCTCCTCACGGTGTTGTTTCACAGCGGCACGGCTCTGCTCAACTTCGCCTTAAGTCTGGTATGGACTGTAATAGGACTGAAAAACGAATGCTTAACGCTTTGAGAGCATAAAAAGAAGTATTTAATGAACAGTATCTCTACAAGAAACAGTGGTGGAAGAAGTACTCAGGGAGAATTACAGATACAACAGCAAAAAAATACTCAAGTAAAAGTATCACATTTTAAAATCTACTCAAGTAAAAGTATTAAAGTACCCCATTAAAAAATATTTTAAGAGTAAAAAGTAAACAAACTATTAAAGAATCAAATTGTAATCTTGATATATTCTAATGAGTTTTTTTTTGGTTGTTAAAGGTAACTTTCCAGACTATTTTTCTCTGTAGAGGCTTTTTGTTTACTCAAAGGGAACTAGGGAAAAAAACAGGCAAGATGTCGCCATAAATGTGATAAAACATAAACCCCTCAGTCTTTTCAGCACGTCTAAAACCTTAAGAAAATATACTTTGACTTTCCAGTCCAGTTCAAAAATGTAGTGGAGTAGAAAGTACAGATACACGCTCTGAAATGTAGTGAAGTAAAAGTAAAAAGTATCTACTGTAGAATGTACCTAAGTAAAGTACAGATACCTAGAAAATTTACTAAAATACAATACGTTTACAATATATAAATGTTTTTCTGTACAGCCCTGTAATGTAGTATAAATGTGTGTGCAGGTGATCTTCCTGACTACACTCTTTTATTTACTGAGCTCCAGTGGAGAATACTACAAACCGGTCAAATGGGTGATCAGCCTGACGCCTCTGTCTCAGCCCGGGCCGTCCTCAAACATCATCGGTCAGTCTGTGGAAGAAGCCATCAGGTAAACTACACTTAGCTACACTAGGTCTGAGTGAGTGACCAAATATCCTTTACATTTTTCTGACAGATTCATGACATACGTACATAGTTATTACGACTTCATGATATTAGACATGATTGTGAAGTGTTGTGGCTCTAGAGATGTTATTGCAATATTCAAATACATGTCAGTCACTGTAGCAGAATGTGTCCTTTTTTTAAATTGCTGAATTGATTTGAGTGTGATATTTCTTGCAATCCTACTTTTTATTTCATATGCCACTTAAAAATGTTCTCATTTACAAGTATTACACGTACAGGTGATGCAGTGCTGTTATGTGAGTTTGTAGATTTATAAAAGGAACAGATGCAGCAGTGAGATGACGTGGATTAGAATTGAGACTTGTGCTGTATTCAATAACTATTATAATCTTAAATGTAACTAATTACAATTACATGTTAAAATTACACTAAATTACCTTGGGGTGCACGGTGGCAGAGCGGCTAGAGCTTCTGCCTCTCAATAAGGAGATCGTGAGTTCGAATCCCAGACCACCCCAACATCGTGGTTTCGAATTCTGAATCACCCTGTCTGCATGTCCTCCCCGTGTTACCGTGGGTTCTCTCCGGGTTCTCCGGCTCCTCCCACCGTCCAAAGACATGACTGTGTAGGTTAATTGACAACTCTAAATTGTCCCTAGTGTATGAATGTGAGAGTGAATGGTTGTCTGTCCTTGTCTGTCTCTGTGTCAGCCCTGCAACGAGTTGGCCACTGTCCAGGGTGTACCCCGCCTAAGGCCCAAAGTCACTGGGATAGGCTCCAGTCACCCGCGACCCCTAACGGGAATAAGCGGTAGAAAATGAATGAATGAATTACACTAAATTACAAGTATAAGATTTAAAAGTCCATTGAAAAAGGTACAATTACAAACTCTACAAAAATCTACTCAGTTACGTTAACCTGAGTATTTGTAATTAGTTCCTTTCCACCCCTGCATTTAAGAGTCTATTACTGTAATTTCATTTTGTTTGTTTGTTTGTTTGTTTGTTAGGGGAGTGTTCGACGCCTCACTGAAGATGGCCTGTTTTTACGGCCTCTACACTTGGCTCACTCACACCATCTTTGGCATCAACATCGTCTTTATTCCCTCCGGTGAGTCCTCCTCACCTGCCAAGCCTCTCTCCATGTTCTCTCTCTCATGTTCCCTCATTACTTCCCGTCCTCGCCCGCAGCGCTGGCCGCCATCCTGGGAGCGGTGCCGTTTTTGGGCACGTACTGGGCCGCAGTGCCGGCCGTGTGCGATCTGTGGCTGGCTCAGGGTGAAGGCGTTAAGGCTCTGCTGCTGCTCGTCTTTCATCTGCTGCCGACGTATTTCGTGGACACGGCCATCTACTCCGACATCTCCGGGTATGTGCCGCCTCCTGACCTGTTTTGGGAAAGTCTAGCCAGTAATTATTATTGTGGGCGGGCTTTAAAGTGTATGTGGTTTTCATGTTTTTCTAATAATTATGTTGTTTTGGTGGGATTAAATGTAAGTCAAGCATTGCACATTTCTGGTAAAACAGGGGTACAGATAGTCAACAAAACATGCACATTTCTAGCAAACAAAGCAGGCAAAACAAAAAGGTTAAAGACATTTTAATTAAAAACAGAAAAGAAAAACTTGTAGAACTTAAGAGACAAAGACAGGAAGAAAGAAAGACAAAACCAACAAAGACAAAGATGATGTGATGAATAATTATTATATTTTTTCATCAGTCAAGTGGCAGTTTGTGATGAAATGGTGGGAAAAAGTTGAAAATGACTGGTGTTCTAATACAAATTGATTTTTTTGTGTCTTTTTTCAAAAACTTTGCAAAGATCAAATAGTTGCATGCTGGAATCAACTTTGTGCTAAGCAAAAGCGTCACAAAGGGAGGAAAGACAATGCTACTATCTACACAACATCCCTTAAAATACAGCTTTTAACTGATTTTGTACCCACTGTCAGAGTCCGACTTTTATACAAACCAAGGTCATAAAAGGTTTATATTATTCTTAAACTATTCAGAAAAGGTCCAACTTTGCACAATGTACGTGTTTTTTTTTTTCTGAATCAATTCTTCAAAAGGATATTTCATTTTTTGACAAGTCTAAATCTGCTCAGTGACTTCAATATAGATGGTAAAATGACCAGCTTTATTGCGTGAAGTGGCCAATAGGAATTAAATCCATCAATAAATGTATTTTTTAAATATGTCTTTTAAATTGATTTTATTTAGGTTTATTAGTCTATTTTATTATCAACATTATTAAATCAAAATGTACACGACAGCTGAATTTCACCACTCATACAGTTAATTTACGTTTATTTATTTAATTACTAATTTATTTAATTTAAAACTACTCTTGATCTAGAAGTCTTCAGTCACCATATTTCAACCTTTATTTGGCTGGTAATGTATTTAAAAAGTCTAAATGTACAATAGAAATATGTTTGACCAGTCGACTAAAATAATCATTAGTGAGAGCCCTAATTTTCATTCTGTTTTATGGTTTATTTACTGTATTAACTTCTTTATTTCACTCTGTGCAGCACATTTTTTTATTAAATGTGCTTTTGAAATAAAGTGGATTGGAACAGGAAATGTGCATTAACACTACAATAAAGCTGCTAACAATCATACCAATATGTTAAATAAGACCAATCTATATTTAAAAACTCTGGATTCCGTTTGCCAAACCCTCTTTCAGATCCATTAAACGCCTCACACTGATTGTCTCTGTGTCTCAGGGGCGGTCACCCGTACCTGACTGGCCTGGCCGTGGCTGGAGGGGCGTACTACCTGGGTTTGGAGGGAGCCATCATCGGGCCCATCCTGCTGTGCATCCTGGTGGTCGCCGCTAACATCTACAGCGCCATGTTGATGAGCCCCTCGTCTGCTCTGCCGACCCCCGTGCAGCCCCCGTGGCCCTCGCACCCCGTCAGGTAAAAACACTGGCTGGTCAAGGAGAGGCCGGGCTTTAGTTATTCATGCTTCAAGTGTTTTGCTAGTTACGTTTTTGGAGTGTCATTGTTAGTTATTAAAAACTTAAGCGCTACTTGTGAGCTCAGTAGTTATTTTTAAAATTGTGTGATAAAACAAACAAAAAAGGTCCAATGGTCCAATGAACGAAAGAAAAAGAAAACAAAATGAATTCAAATTAGGCAAGGCAAGTTTATTTGTAGAGCACAATTCGTACACAGGGCAATTCTAAGTGCTTTACATAACAGGAAAAGTTGCATTAAAATCACAAAACACAAACACACAGAATAATTTTAAAATAAAGCGCTTTAAAAGAGAAGAGTGCAGATAGATCTTTCAGTCAAAATTAAAGCGATTTTGAGTGTGTGCAGTGTATTTTTTCAATATTTGCTGTTCCTTACATTTTCACCTCTATCAGTATAATTTGGTGTGTGTTACTGTTTCATCTTAAAACAAAAAAGCAAACAAACAAAATATCACTGGCTGTTCACCTTGTTCCGCCCACTTTTGCCCTCTTTTTGGTGCGTATCCACACTTCTGTTGTAAACGGTTTGACACGCACAGATGGCGAATGAGGGAAAAGCTTTGCCGCTAAAATAGTATATAAAGCAGAGGGATTTGTGTAAAGTGTTCAGTGTACACGTGCAACAACAAGTCAGAAATGCAATGATTTCCTGGGCATCCTGTAAACGGCTTTGTAGTCCGTGTAGAACTTATTTTCTGTTGAGATCCTCTGCCTCATGTAAACTAGTACAACCAAAAGGAAGACCACATCGGATGGCGGCGTCAACGTCAACTACCAGAATAAGGTGAACACGTATTAGGGATGGGAAAGAGGATCTCGCAACATAAAATTGCCACGTCAGGATGGAAGAAAATTATCTTATGTGAGATGAAAAGAGAAGAGATGATATGCTTGTAGTGGTTTATTTGCCAACTGTACATTCTGTATATAGTCTTAGTCTATCTTAGTCTTTCATTCATTTTTTTTTCTAACGCTTATTCCCGTTAGGGGTCGCGGGTGACTGGAGCCTATCCCAGTGACTTTGGGCCTTAGGCGGGGTACACCCTGGACAGTGGCCAACTCGTCGCAGGGCTAAATCTTATCTTAGTCTATTTTATTCTTAATTTTATGCATGCCTCTTTTATATATTTTATTATATTTTATTCATTGCTTTATGTTGCACCTTACGCCGAAGCAAGTTCCTATGTTTGTGAATTTTTGATCACCGACAATGGCAATAAACCGTTTCTGATTCTGATTCTGATTTAGTATAAACACCTGTGCATTTCAACTTAACTTCTTCATCAGGGCACATAAACTTCACAGGTGTCCAGTGACTGTTATTTATGTGTTTGTCAGGTGACACCCTGTCGTGGTGACAAAAATACACCCATGAAACCCAAATCTTTATTCAAAAATAGATTGTAAGATTAATTGCAATCGATTAAATTGAAATCGCAATTTGAATGATCGCAATTACCAAATTGTAGAGACTATTATTTAAGTGACATCATTTCTGTTGCGTCGTATTCTGTCTTAGAGCTGCTAACCCTGTAGTTTAGACCTCTACTAACATGGTCTGAAATGCATGTAATTATTTGATTCATTTATCAGATCATATTTTAGTCGTCTCTCAAATGTTTATGCCCCCAGACATGTTTAAAATGAGTTTAACAGAAAACAAAAAAAACAATTTTCGCAAATCTAATAGCAATCACAATGCTTGTCTGAAATATCGCAATTTAATATTTTGCCAAAATCACTCAGCGCCGCTATTCAAGAATTTGAACTGTTTTACTCCTACTGCCATTTGCCTTTTAATTATACATTCTGTGTAGTTGTTATGTCTTTTTATTTGCTGCTTTATTGATCTCTGAGCTGCTCTTTGTCCAGAATTGTTCCACTGTGTGTTGAATGTTTGTTTGTCCACTGTGTGTTTTTTCCCACACAAACTAAATGCCTCTGGTGGGATTATTAAAGTTGTCTGTCACAATCATTATAAACCCAAAAACAGGACTAAACCTTTTCTTTTCTGTTTTGTTTTTAGGGTTTACGAGTCCACTCCGGTTGTGAAGAAACCCAGCGACTGACTAACAGAAGAGAAACCACACTTCTTTCATTATGGCTGATTCAGAGGACTTGGCTGCTCCTCCTTCTTGGCCGCTGAACACTACAAGGTTGAACTGACCAAGACGTTTGGGAGTTGTTCTTGACGATGTCTTCTTCGCCAACTTTTTTGTCCGAGCAATACGACATCAGCGGCCGGTCTGTGTGCCAGTGCTCATCCTAATCCAGAAATCCTAATTGTACCCTTTACAACTGGGATTAGCAAAGACGCTGATCCTAATTGCTTTCCATTTGTGCCTAAATCCCTACAATTTGTAACTCATAAATTGTAAAGTGATTGCAAGGTTTGTAGTGAACTGTAAAATAATTATTCTCCTACAAATCTCCCAATGTCCACGATAGTTCCTAACTGTACTGGAGCTACAGTTTTTGTCTGTTGCCAGCACTCCTACCTCTGCAGTTAGTTAGTCGGTGCATACAAGGGCTGGGTACCGTCAATACCTATCTCTGTACTAATTATAGCAATATTCTTTAGAATATCTCATTTGTAATTATCAGATATTTTTACAACAGTTCAGAAATTTGCTAAAATGTGGCTTCAAATGTCTTGAGTGAGAGTCAAGAATTGCACAAACATTTTAAAGAATGTCGAATGAAGCTGCATTAACCCGGCTTTCAAACCGCAAAAGAAGGAAGTATGTATTAACTATATCTGACTGGTTCCTGGTTCTCACGTACAATGTGCAATAGTTTAATTTTATGACAAAGTGCTGCTCTTACAAGACACTCTTTGGTAGAAAACACAAAATATACTTATTTACAACAAAAAGTTGCAGAAAGTCAAAGAGCAATCCTAGCGCTGCTTATACAAGCTTACTTCCAATAAACTGACAAACTAATGAAAGAATCCAATGTATTTCAGAACATGTTTGTTTTTATACAGAATAAAACAGGATATTTTGTTGTTTGGAAGTATGTATGGAAGAAATTAACTGCAACCTGTGAGATTTACTACTTGCGTACTTTCAAATTTTGATTCGATTTCGATTAATTGTGCCCCGCTATTTTACAAGATACTCTTTAAATACAAGAAGTAAGTCCAGTAACCCAGCTTTAAACACAAAAGGACAGACTTATCACCCTTTGTATTATCACACTTCATATTGTAATTTAGCCGACCTTCTAAAAACAATATTTTCAATTTAAACAATAAATGGATGTATTGGTCACTTTGAGCCGCATTGACCATTATCTAGAACCACAACACAGCAGCATCTTTAGAAACTCAATAAAACATCGACTTATTTGAGCAAAACCAGTAGATTATATCTATTATTTTGAGTTTAACGGTACCCAGCCCTGGTCCCTTGTTATTATGCATTTCTGTAAGTTGTGCCATTCATTTTTGACTGAGCCACACTGTAGCGTTAAGTCTACTCCTTCAGGACCAGCGTTTGTGTTATGTTTGTTTTGTTTAGCGCGCAGTTTCATTTGTGATAATGTTAATCATCTTAATCTGTCTTCCTGTTCCAGACTGATCCATCTGAGTATTTTTACATTCACATACGTTTAATTGTTTAATGTTTTGTTCTATGACGTGCCACGAGCACTCAGAACTGTTTTTATACCTCACGCTCAACATACTCTTATTTAAACTATTTATCATTCATGGTTCTGTAACGACGGCTTCACTACTGTAGTTTTAAAGTGAGTTGCTAAATCAATAATAATATAAAAATGGATTATATTAATATATTTGATGACAGTTTTCGTTTGCACACAATGCTAACTTTATTTGAGGTTTGTCAGTGCACTTTTCCCAAGAGGATGGACTCGTTTACATAGTTGGAGCTTTAAAAGGAGGAGAAAGGTGAGCTGCATATTACAATCTGAGAGTAATGTGAACTTTGACCATGGCTACTGTGTTAGCTGCCTGGGACGGGACGGTGTTGAATCCGTTTGACAAAGTTGATGAATATGTTTTCATTTGCGATTGTTGCTGTGTTGTTTTTTTAATACTGGGCATGCATTGACCCAATAAAGAGTAATTTTAAAACTACCCTCGTTCTGATTGTTTTGATTGTTGATAAAACACTGCCAGGCCAAAAGAAAAAGTCGCCACAGAAGAAAAAAGGTCACACGCTGTAATATTTGGATGCCTATAGCTTTCATTACACATTCATTTCATTAAACTGCTGCGAGGTCAAAACATTTATTTCCATCCAGTGTTACTTTAATATTTCACCACAGTCTTGTCAACGGGTTAAGACCTGGACTCTGTGGGGGTCGGTCCATGTGTGAAAATGATGCCTCCTGCTCCTGAACCTCGGTCACAATGTGAGCCATGAATCCTGGAATCTGGGAAGAAGAAATCCATGTTCAGGTTCAGCTGATCTCATTCTTTGGGCTCATAGTGTTGCTGAACCTAGACCTGACCCACTGCAGCAGCCCCAGATCATCACACTGCCCCCTACAGGCTCGTACAGTAGGCCCCAGGCATGATGGGTATGTCACTTCTCACTTCACCTGCTTCTCCGACCATTCCTCCTCCAAGACAATGATTCCCCATCATCCTTACACTTTTTAATAATGCGCTGGACAGTTCTTAAGCCAGTTGTAGTTTGTGCATCCCCTTAGATCAGAGGGGGGGAAACTAAGGCCCTTTGATCCGGTCTGCAAAGCATTTAATTAAAAAAAATGTATGAGTTAAGTATGGCACATTTGTCATTTTATCGTTGTCTGAGACTGCAGTTGCTTTTTCATTTAAGATCCGTTTTGTGAACAGATGCATCGGCTAAAAAGAGTGACCAACGGCATCCCGCTAAACAAAGGTAATGATTTTTGCTTTTCCATTGTAGTGTTTTGTGTGTTTTAGGCATTACGTCTATGTGTAATATTATGTGTGTGATATACTGTAATTAACAACATTCAACTATAAATGGTCCGGCCCCCGGGCAAGTGTAAAAATCCAATGAGGCCCTTGAGTCAAAAAGTTAGCCCATATCTGCCTTAGAAGTTTTCTCTGCTTGATTTGATCCTTCTCAAACCCTGACATCTTTTCCATGACCAGAGGAGTTGTCTTTCCATGTGGTTGTTACAGAAATGAGAAGCCACTCACTGCATCAGCTTTAAAGGGCCCATGACAGGTTGGACGACTCATTTAACCAAAATGTAGTTCAGATAAACATATTTCAAAATTAGCTAAAATTCTTTACAAATTTTACATCGTTTTCGCAATTTTTAGCTTTTTAATTTTACGTCCTGGTTGTAAAGTATGACATCACGCTAGGAAATTACCATAGCAACAACACTGTAAACTGGGCCAAAACTCATCTAATGTCACATTTGTTTGATTTTACAAATAAAAATAAATGTGAGCACGTTTATTTTGTTGAATAAATGTTTAAAGGGTCAAAAAAGTAGTTCATTTTGTGTAAATTCTGCATAACCTTTGTCTCCCCAGTGTGACGTCATTAGTCTGCTTACTTCCTGTATTTTTCGACAGGTTTTTCAACTTTTCTCCACAAACAGTGACCTGATTGGTGTAAAACTATAATTTCTGTTTACAACAAGTATTAATACACTAAATAAAGTCAAAATTAGAAAATCATAGAAACCTGTCATACGCACTTTAAGTATCGTGTTGCAGCTGAAAGACAATCCCACATGAGCTTCATACCTTTCTGCTCAGTTGAATCCAGGTGGTGACTTTTTTGGCCAGGCAGTGTACATAAAAACAATTATTCTATCGCTCTTAACTGTAAAATTGGAAGAATTCATCATCAATCATAACAAGTGACAAACATTTCCATGCACAGACCCAATGTTCCAAGCCGTATTAAAGGTGTGGTGGTTCATCAAACCTACGTCAAACAAACATTTTGAATGATTCACTTCAATGACATTTCGTCTGTGGTCCTCCGCTCTGTATGTGTTGAAAAATGCATCCCTGTGAAAAAAAGTCTGGACACCCCGGTCTAAGAAATTAATTGGTTTCTCAGAGTCAAGTCTCATTAATTTTAGTCTAATGAGTTTTTCCAATTATTTAGACACAATTTTGAGGATCAACCATGGCAGTGATTGCAGTGTCTCATCATTTTAAACCTGGCTCACAAATACGATAATATGATTTTGCAATTATCGATACATTGCCACTCTATGATATAACACTATTTCTAAGATTAAAAACAACACACAAATGCATTTTAACAACAGTATTTCTTTCTTAAACCACTTCCTGCACAAAATCAACATTAAATAGACCCATCTTTACATTTAAAACTGTAAAAGTATTGCATAAACACCTTTCCTTATGAACGAACACAAAACTGTAGCGCTGTCACTAAATAATTTTGTAAAATGTTCCAAATATACTTACGGCAAAATCAGGATACAGCAACCCACATCAGTGCTGTATCACCAAATTAAATATCACAATACATTGATTTTTTAATTTATTTTATTTTAGTGCATGTCTAATAAGTATAACCAGGTCTAAACAGGAGGTAAATGACTCAAAATTGGCAAAAACAGGAATAAAACTGAACTGTCTGCCCTTGATAAGATCCAGATAAAGTTAAGGTGGATACTGGAAGATGAAGAGAAAATAATTGACTGCACCTTTACTTAATAATACATCACTCCTGCATGAATAATTACCACAGTACTTACAATAATACAAAAGTCGGATACTTTCACCATGCTTTTTGTGTTGTTTTGCAGCAAATTTCCCTCCGTAATTAATCTTAGCCTCTTTCCTTCCATAAAAAAAAAACAACCCAAATTAACAAAATGAGCTGAACAGATGTGAAGCTGGGTCTGAGATCTCACGAGTGGTTAATATTTTATAATTGACCCAAAAACTCACCGAGAGAAGCCTGGACTGATGAGGCTGCTGAGCGTAATTATAAAGCAGTCAAGTGCCCAGAGTGAATGGAAAAAGCTAAATCTGTTTGTTTGGGCTGATTTGGTTTGGAAATGTTTCACAGAGAGTCAGGGTTGCAGTGAATTTAGTTTGAAAAGCACAAAAATCTATACTATTTGGTTGTTAGTGTTCTCAATAGTTGTTTGTTAGTGCTTTAGTCCCTGCTGTAAATATTTATCATAGATTTACATCGCTCTAGTGGCAGTTTGTGAAGAAAAATGGACAAATAAAGTTGAAAGTTACAAGTAGAACTGTCTTTTGTTAGGTTTTTTAATAACAGAATAATACAAATATTCCAGAAAAGGGACAAACAGAAAATCCATTATTAAATTGAGACTAAAAGTATATTATATTATTGATACGCAATGAAAATTACAATTACAAGGCAGATCAAATCAGGCATTAATCTATAACAACATGTCAAAACAAAACATGTAGCTGTATCTAGTGTCTTGATGGATTTTTGATTTGTTATGTTTTCTAACGAACTAAGACGTCAGTTTATTTTGAGTATTAGTCGTTTAAATTGAGGTTTATTGTTGGCATATCTTGCTTTGTGAATGTGACATTTACTAAATAAATATAAAGGTTAACAATGTTTTGTATTTGTGGCTGTTTGTGGCTGAAATGTGTGACTGTCTTGGCACTGCAGATGAACAGAATCCCTCTGTGATGTCATCAAAAAGCGACATTACATCAAAAACAATTTACACGAAACTGAACTCATTTTTCTGACAGTTTAAACACTCATTCAACAAAATAAAGGTGTTATCAGGTATTATTATTGTCAAATCATAACTATTGTGCAATTTATATGAATTTTGGCTCTTGATTACAATATGATTGCTTGGTAACGGTTGCTAGGTAACATCTGCTGCTCATTTCCAACCAGAAAGTAATCTTATGGGAAAAATAGGCTACATTTTTAATAAAATCTTTATCCGTTTCAGCTAAATGTATGATGTATAAATATAAACCAATTTGAATAATGCCTGAGGTCCCCATTCTGTTGCTGGGTCCTTGGGCAAGACGCCTCCTGCGTTGTATGAAATCTGGTGAAAGGAAAGAAAAGTACGCCGTAAACAGAAGACTCACTGTGACTTTGTTGTGTTCGGTCAGTGTTGTTTGTTCGACTCTCTTTTACAAACTGCTCAAATAAACAATACAAACATGAACACATTAGGGCTGTAGTTGACTAAAGGAATTCTTGGTCGACTAAAGACTGACCCTATCGGCCGATTAATCAACTAAAAAGGGGCGTGACAAAAATAAATCAAAACTGTGAAGTATTTCCATGTATCTGACCCAAACTGCACCAAAAAGACCAGAAGAAGAGAAGAATTCATGCAAAAACAACAGAAGAAGAAACTGTCTATATATTGGACTCCAATCTTCATCTAACTCACTCCATATCTTCTGTTTTGTCATATAAATCCTTTAAATCTAAATAAAATAATTCATTGACTAATAAAAATGTTGGTCGACTAAGACACCATGGACTGATTAATCAACTAAACGACTCAAGGTACACAGCCCTGGAACACATGAACTTGCCTTTTACAATTCAGTAATAGAGTTCAGTTTACACCTTAGTTCTACGTTGCTTCCTTTTAGTCGTGGCATAACATAAAATTAATGATAGAGCAAGATAGGAAAATGATAATCAAATTTCCAATGAGAACAACTTCCTGTTATTCCTGTTTAATGCAACAAATTGAGGACTTTTCCCCCTTCGAAAGATAAAATTGTTTGTTTTGTTTTAAATTGTTATAATGACAAATCTCTCATCATTCCTAAACCCATTGATGATGAATTTTTGGATCAGTTACCATGGCGACTGTTACCCATACAAAACTAATAAACAAACAAAAATTCTTTTCAACTGCAAAAAGTTCTCAAAATGGAGAACCCATAAATAGATCTCTGTACTCTATTGACTGCTAAAAGTGCACTGTGTAACTTTTCAGGTGAAGGATCCGCCATCTGTTTCTCGCCATGGAGATGTTTGATGCGTTCTCTGGAATGTTCCACAGCGAGGCATTAAAGCAGTCAAGTTACAGGTCAGCTCTATGGAGAGATCTATGTTTCTTTAGCAATAAATGTATCTGTAATGGAAGAAAGAGAGGACAAGTTCAAGGCTACAGTGTGGGACATCCAGACAAAATAACATCTCCATGGAGACGAGCAGGTGGCATACCATTCACCAAAAATGGTACGTAGTGCACCTTTAACATTCGAGCGTCAAACTAAACCTGTCTGCTTGTGAAACAGTCCAGTAGATGTGATAATGTCGCTGGTGAATCCACTGTTCTCGTGTTTCCATGTTCTGCCTGTGTTTTCCTCGGGGCTGCAGCCGGGTTCAGCTTTGATCCATTTCTTCACATCAAAGTCGTCACATCGTTCCTCTGATGCCTCCTCCGGCGCTCAGAGCAGAGAATCTCCACAACGACAAAAGTGTTTCTCCACTGAGCAGACGAATCCCCAAACACAGAGAGGGAAAGAGCACACACAATACGAACTAATGGCAGGTGATTATGAGAAAGAAGAGAATATGGATCAAGAAGAAAAAGGAAAAAAGGGAAGTTGTGGCTCTTTACAAGAACATTTTATAGCACAAAGGTAAATGTATTATACTAAAGTATAATTTACAGGTATCTTTACTTTACTTCAGCACATTTTACAGTTGTTTTTCTTTTACTTCACTACATTTGAGAGCAGATCTGTATTTTCATTTTGTTAGAGGAGTTATTTTATTTAATATGGATGAACCAGATGCAAGTGTGACCTGTTCATGGGATGCTTTTTAGAACAATTCATTACAAAAACATGTTTAAAGCAGCAATTTTAGCATGTTCATGGTGACAATCTGCGTAAATGTTTAGAGTTTGAGTCCCAGCTTTGAGCAATCAAAAGAATATATGAATAATTATACGCAGGGCCGTCAACAGAAATTTGGGGGCCCAGGGCAATAAGCCTTGCATGTGCCCCCGTCTAATACAAATGAATTGGAAAAAGATCCAATTCTGGGCCCCGGGAAAATTGCCCACCCCTGTCAACTGCCCTGATTATACCATACGAATTATACGAATAATACGAAAAATCATAAAATTGATTTGAATTGTTGACCAAAGATCTGCACAATTCTTTATCAAACCATCCTTACGCTTCAACAGCTCTCAATATCTGTGTGAAATACCTTTTACTCTTAAAGTACATTTTAAACCAGGGGTGTCCAAACTTTTTCCATCGAGGGCCACATATTGAAATATAGACCAAGCGGAGGGCCACAAATCAATCACGAAACGTTAAAAAAGCTGCGTTTATCTGATGTTTTAAGCACCACCACATCTACATTCAGTCTCAGTGCCTTAATATCAGGTCTGTGCTGCACCAAAATGTTAGTTATTTAGGTTGGAATTGTAGAAAATCTGAAATGTGCTGTAAATAGTACTTATCAGGACAATGTGGGCCAGTTCACCAGGAAGACTAAGGGCCAAGAAAAATTGGTCTGAGGGCCGCATTTGGCCCCCGGGCCTGAGTTTGGATATGCCTGTTTTAAACCGTACTTGAATGATTCTTTGTGATACTTTTGTTTGAGTATATTTCCTGTTCTGTACTTTTACTTAAAGAACAAAATTGAGTACTTCTTCCACCACAGCATTTTAGTAGAGCTGCCTTTAGAAGTTTCGATATTACTTAAACTTAAATGTGTCTGTTTCTTTAATAGAGGAAGTCATGTCTCCATAAACGCATGCTTAAATGTGACTTTAAACACCCACTTAAATGATTAGTCGACCAAAGCAGTCGTGTTAGTGTTTCTCATGAGATAACAATGTTTTTGTCACTGCTGTTTTCTTCGCTCTCACCATTAACAGCTCCTCACCCAAAGACCACAGGCTCCATCAGCTCTGCCCTTCATCTTTTTGTTTCTGAACAGTGCTGTCACTTAGAGCTGTGTTTTCCACCTGTTTTTGTCTCAAGGCACACTTTTGGTTGAAAATATTCCACAGCACACCACAATATGAACAGATCGCACAGTATGTAATGTAGAAAATGTTGGCCATGCTGTTTCTTTAAATGTGCAGCTTGCTTTCTTTTTTGGATCAGAATTTGCTCTGGATACAGTACATTATTCAATCAAACCCACGAGTGAATCCCTGAACTCAAATGTGATTGACGATACCTAAAGGCACATCTGTTATACCTCGAGGCGCACTGTTCCCCGTCACTCTGGTTAAAAATCAAGGACTTCAAGAGTATTTATTGCGGGCGTCGTTAGTCTTATCTGATCTGGATTGACTGAACTTTGCACACAACAGTTATTCAGTAACAGTGACATTGCTCATGTTTGTCATTGAGTTACCTTTACCTGACCTTTAGAAGCCGCAGAGCGTTCCTCTGAGAGCGAGTGTCCTTTATGTCCTCTGCCTCTTCACAGCCGCACGCTCAACAATGTCGTCAGTGCTCTGTGTGCGCAGATAAAAAAGACAGGAGCCAGTTTTCCTTGTTATCGTCTGTAAACGTTTCACTTTATTTTCTACATTTGGATCAGCTGAGTGTGGAAGCCTGGACATGTCAGTTTACTTAACCCTCAATCGGCAGAACATGATACACTTGCTTTAATCACAACAGTCTCATTCACACAGACAGTAACATCAGCTGACAGCTCCTCCGGCTCAAACGCCCACAAACTAAGATGAACCAAAACATGTAAACCCTTCCTCCATTGGAGGAAGCTGAAATGGTTGAACCCTTTAATCTCTGCCCCGACTCGCAGAGGCACAAAAGTCCACAGAAATAGGAAGCATGATATTTGAAACAAGGACACAATATTCAGGTTTATCTCACTGAGATATGATTCAACATGATCATTTAAATACTGCAGGTTTGTTGAGAGAGATGTCTGCATTTGGACTCTTATGTCTGGGGCTACTGCTGTGCTCTACTCTGCAGCTCAGTCTCTCCACATAATGTTCACCTCTGATATGACACCAGTGTCCTCTTCAGTCTGGATATGTCCTCATTAGAGTCCAGTCTGCGTGAGTGAAGCAGCTTGAGTGAGTCGGGCTTTAGTGATCTGCTGCGGGTCTGAAGGCTGCGCTGCTCCTCTGAGGACACAGCGGTTTGTTCTGCTGAACTCATGACGGACAGCTCTGTGGTTCAAACGAGTCGGGAGGAAGAGCCCTTAAACGGGGACGTCAGAGTGGACAAAGATATGACATAAATACAGCCTTTGCCTGTTCAGATTCTAGGATGAGTCTATGTATCGCCAAGAGGGAGTCTCCCCTGTAGTTTAACACTGGGTTGGGCTCGAGTTAGACATGCCCAGTCCCTCGTGGGTTAGCTCTATGTTAAACATGATTAAAGACAACATAGACACACAGACTTGTTACTGATCTGGACAGAAACAGACAATGGAAAATGGGACATTGAACTTTCAGATATCACAAACATAATTCTATCATTAAATTTCTGCTGTTCGATTCACATGATATTTTTGATCTGCAGTGTCTCTGAGCTCCTCCGGTCAGGAAACACATGGATATGCCACAGACGGACACCAGGGGGAGACAAACTCTTCAGTAAAATATAAGAACAGTAGGAGGGGCTTTCACACAAACTGCACACAACACCCTTCTTCATTGGAGTATTTTTCAAACCTTAAAAAATTAAATAAAAAAACCTTAGTCGTCTCAAAACACACATTCATCCAGGACGCACACGCACAGCACACTCGCTCGCACAAGTATAAGTACACAGTCAATCGTTCGAGGCAGTCGGTAAACGTTAAAGTGATGAGTTAAGGGGTGGACTTTGCTATGTCCAAGGAAGCCATGAGTGCAGAACTTCTGAAATCCCTCCGACAAAGTTTAAATCTCTGACAAACGAAATGGACCATCAATCGTCTCCTCGATGGAGTCTTTGCCTGCAGCGAGGAGGGTCAAACGCGCTCCTCTGATCCGTGGCAGAGGTAGTACCATCCAGTCTTCCATCTTATTTCCCCCCTGAAACTTAGATTTTTTTTCCCACGTTCGCCCATTCGTATAAAATGTGTTCCCATGGGCTGCTGTTCATGTGAGGGGTGAGTTTTGCGGGCGCGGTCAGAAGACTTCGGGTAGTGTGACGTTACGGAGCAGCCACTGTTGGGAGCGCGAGTGCGAACAGTCTCTGACGCTGGGCACCTGGCTGTCCTCCTCGCTCGCCTTGTCTAGACACTGGTTACTGTTGACGTGCACCAGGGTCAACTTCTGCAGGAAAGATGGAAATGAGACGATGTTAGAGCCTCCAATCACGCATTTATGATTGATTTTTGGGTTATTCTGATGATAATAATGTGATAAATCATACCAGTAAATTACTACACCATGAAAAGTGTAGAAATATCATCTTACATCTTTGAGAGTTTACACTGATAGAATAATATAATAATAATGCATTTTTATTTATCTTTCCCCACCTTTTGATAGTCGATAATTACAAATTGAGCTCAAACATATTTCCAATTAATTTTCTCATAGACTTTTGAAAAATAAATACATAAATAGTTGGAATTGTTAAATCCAAACGGCAACAGTACTAGGGCTGTGGTCCTTTAGTCGATCGATGCTATCTTAGTCGACCAAGATTTTTATTAGTCGACTAAGCCTTTTATTTACATTAAATTATTATAAAATGATTTATATGGCAAAGACAAGAAGTTATGAAGTGAGTTTGCTAAAGATTTTGGAGTCTTAACGTATAAATACACTGTCTAAGTTTCTGTATAAATAGTTGTTTTTGCATGAACTCCTCTACAGTTGTTGTTCTTTTGAGTGCAGTTTGGTTTAGATAGATGGAAATACTTTACAATTTTTACATATTTTTGCCACACCCCCTTTTAGTCGATTTTAGTTGGTCCAATTCGACTAAGAATTTCTTTAGTCGACTACAGTACCAATATCACACACTCTGAAACCCATAGATAACTGGACAATTTTAGGCTACGTTCACACAATTTGGTCCTGTTCTAGACCTGGTGTAGTTCTGATCTAGTCTAGGTTTAGTCTAGGAATGGGTACTGGTCCGAGTGAACATTTTACCAATATTTTTTCTGCACCGCCCCAGTCTCTGCGCTCTCATGTATCACACACACTTTGTCCTCAGTGTATCAGATTTTACTTTTTGAAGATACTAATGAGTAAAAATTATAACAGAAGAGCAACTGTACACAAAAAAAAACAAACGTCTGTATGTTTACACAGTCATGCAATAAATTACTTTTAATCCCAGATAAATACATTTTCTTATTATCTCGACTAAAGTGACTTTGTGAACTTAATTATATCTTTAAAGTGCATATGTTTTAGACGACACATTTCACTAAAACAGAGTGAAAATGATTATATTTAAGATTTCACTTCACATTTCACCACTTTGTCCCAGTTTAACAGTTTTTGTTAAGTTTATAAAGTTACTTCTGGTTGGACATGGGCAGCAGATGTGACATAGGTAGAGGTAATTTTACAACTGTTACCTAGCAACCAGACAGTAAACAAGGGCCTCAATCCATATAAATTACACAATAGTTCTGATTTGACAATAAATAATACTTGATAACACCTTTATTTTGCTGAATGACTGTTTAAACTGTCAAAAAATGTGTCCGTTGTGTGTAAATTGTCTTTGTTTTTACAATGGCAGGTCGTCACAGTGGATGTACTACTTCTTGTAATTTTAAACTTTTATTTTCAAATATTTCTTCACATGCAGCAACTTCAGGAATATAAAACTATGATAAATATTTACCAAAGGTGCTATCTCAACAAACTAAGTCATAATTAGAAAACTATGAGAACCTGTCATATAAACTTTAACATAAATGTGTGGTCTTGATACAAATATAGACTAGATAAACACTCAATTATGAGCAATAACCAAAATATTAGGAGCACTTTTTTTCTTCTACAAATTTGTGGTTGTTAGCTTAGCACTGGTCCCAGCTACAAAACAGTACAGTATATACTCTGTTTCCTGCTCTGAATTCCTGACAATTTTTATTACATGTTGGGTAAGCCCTTTTAGCACAGAGCATTATGTGGCTGTGGTTTTGCAATGTGTCAACAAGGCAATTTCACACTAAATTCTAAGTCGTTTAACTGAAATGACAGTAAAATATGTGTTGCAAGCTGTTTACACTCAGCGCAGCATGGATTTTTCCTAAATTTGTTTTCATTTTTGGTTAAGAAACATGTACAGGACGTGTTGAGACGCAGTTGGAAATGCTTGTCCACAATAATCCACTATGACTTTTTCATGACCTTCATAAACATTGTTAGAAGTCTGAGAAAATCAAAATGTGATTTTCTTTTTAGCATATTTTATCCTGTCACAATACATTCTTTTGTTTTACTATTTTTATTCAACTTTGAGCCTTTATTTACTGTGTTACGTAGTAGATTTTGTGTTACTTTGCACTTTGGAAACAGCTTTTGTTTGTAAAATGTGCAGTAGAATTAAAGTGGATTAACATATAGCAAAGACACTGATATTACTAGATTCTTCTTCTCGGATTTGTTTGCCTTCTTATGGGGGTTTTCGTAATAATCCAATTTTCTATGACTTTTTTTAATGGCCTTTCAGAAAGTCTGCATACAAGTATAGAATATTTCAAGCTACAAATGTAAATATATTACTAATAATACTGCCTTAATATTCCAATTTTGTAAGACTTTTTAAAATGAAAGTTTAAGACTATGGAACATGTAAATATGTTGTGAGGGATTCATATTTTTATAAATCTAAATTAACTTACATTTTAAGTTGAGTTAAATGTAAATTTATTCTGTTTTTACAGGACGGGTTTAGCTATTAATAAGACAAATTTCTAGTATTTGAATCTTGGTCGGTTGCACATCTTTAACAAAAATAATTCTGATTCTGAAACACAGAAGTGTAATTTAATAAATAAAACGTTTACCAAAATCGAACAATTTTTGCTGGTAGCGTGATGTAAAAATCTAAATCAAAGCAGATTGAAAGGCCACACAGATTAGTATTACTTTGTTAAAATGGTAAATGGCTAAATCCAAAATGTAACAATTAAAATCCAAATATAACATGTAATTGTTGCTAAGACCTATAAACTCCCTCTTTTGTCCCGACTTCTAATCACCTTTAAATTGAACTCTAAGTGATTATAAACGTAATGTATTTTTTATTGGATGCTTTTTACTTTATTGGATGCTATTTACTGACCTCAAAGTTTTTCTCTGTCGTATATTTGGTTGTTGGCTGTTTTTTTTTTTTTTACCGCCTGAACAAATTGCCCTGGTGGGATTAATTAAATGGGATTAATAAAGTCTGAGTCTTACCACTGGGTCGTACTCCCAGAGCTGGTTGCCCTTCAGGTGATGACACTTGAGCATCATGACGGGTCCGTTGAGCTTGGACACGTCCAGACAGAGATCGTCTGTTCGAATCTCTTTGTTTGCCGTGTAGGAAAACACCTGCAAGAACGAAATGTTACTCTGGTAAAATCGGCAAACGTCAATGGGATTCAGATGACGACATTGTAAAGCCCTGTTTATGAATGAAACGTGACTAAATCTATATTTTGCTTTTGTAATTACATGTGTAGGTGTAATCTCAACTGGGTCTGCTGTCATTAACACTGTATAAACTAGGGCTGCATAATTTGGAAAAAATATCTACTTGTAATTAGTCTGACAAGTATTGAGATTAGATTTGTGATTCAAGAAGACCAAAATAGGCCAATATGAACTGTCAGACTTATCACAGAAACACATGCTTTTTCACAACAGGATGTTTGTTGATTGTGGTGGAAATTATGTTACTTTAAAAACAGTAGCTTTTGCGATTTGCTAATTGCGTTATTCACACTGTGATTTTGTGTCGATTGTGATTCATCTTGCTGCCCTAAGTGTAAGCTAATTTGCTAGTTTTACATTTATTAGTCATAAATTAAATTATAAATACAGGAATATGGTCACTTGGGATGTAACAATAACCAAAACCTGGTGATATTGTGTAGTCAAAAGTCACACAATAAGGATGTATAAGCTCTTTTGCCTAAATGCACTGTTTTGTTGCAGCAACAGCTACAAAAATGAGAACAACATAGACCATGATCTTTTGAAATAACCGTTATTAAAATAAATGTACTCATTTGTAAGATTTAGAAGTGGAGCTGACCTTCAAAGGACAAATATAATGCTTTACTTGTGTTGTTATTGGCCTTTAAACTCTTCAGTACTTCTGCTTTGGCATCTGATATTTTAGAACTTGAAAAATTGTCATGAATTCAGTCTGGTGTTTCCCACTTCAGCAATTGAGTTTGAGCTCCATCTACTGGCTGCAAAGGGAATTACAAATGGGAGATAAACAAATCGAGCTTGCCCCCGACATGCTAATGCAGGCATGCAGATTTAATGAATGCAATTTGACAACAGAAATGCTCTGAACAAGTCTGGAAGTCCGGAAGATCTTGCAACGCTATTTATGACGTTAAAAAAATTGAAAATTTTGAATGGTGTGGTTTCTGAGGCTCAAGGGGAGAGGACTTACTAAACATGATTCAATAAATGAGCATGAATTAAGCTAAATGTGACTCCAGATATGTTTTTGATGAGGGAACAATGTTAAAATATGGTTAAAAACTCAAAGTCAATTTTGCACGAGTCACAAACTACCTTCCACCTTGTGTTTGAGTTCTTATAATATTTTGTTTGACTGTACCTGGTTGCCTCCCATGCCGTGGCAGTTAAAAATGCCCACTTTCTCATTCTCCTTGCGGGCCATGTTGTCGAGGCACTGGTTTGTCTCAACGTTACGGATCTGCTCAAAACAAAACACAGATAAAAGACATCTTGAACATTAAACAAAGCCAGACTCTTGAAATCTTTTCCATTTGAACTTGTAAATCTGCCGTCGAGTTCGTGTAATGTTTGGGTTTTGGTGAGTGGGCGGGCGGGCGGGCGTACCTCTCCCAGGGAGTAGTAGTGTCTGGGGATCTGTGAGTCCGGGTAGACATTCTCCAAGTACCAGCTGAAAGGTTTACATTGAAGCTTCTGTCTCAGAGCGCTGCGAGACGTGATGTCACCGTAGTCCACTTTGGTCACACCTGCCACACATAAACAGCATGAGCAACAACCACAGTATCACATTTACCCCTCATCATTTTAGTTTACATTATAGCATCAAAACAACAAGCTAAATATATTTCATGTTGGTTAAACTGAGGATAAAGGCCCTACATTATGAATTATTCCACACTTTAGTCTTTGTGTTAACTAATTGTTGCCAAAAAAGTTTAACTGAGAAAATTAGGTTAAAAACTAGCGCCTCTGGTGGGTGGTGTCCATAGAAAAGTTATTGTTTTGCAAGGAATCTTTCACAGTAAAGCATTAAACTTTTCTATATTACATTTATTCAATTAAAGTTTTTTTTCAACGTGTATTATTGCATTATTTTTAGTGTGTGTGTGCGCTCGCCTCTCCATAGATCTGACGTGTAATTTGGCCTAGTGGCACAACCTGCTTTCAATCGTGGAGATAAGACACGTTTCTATAGAAGGAAACGCAACATTTTCACAATTCTAATACGTTTTTTGGTTAAATTATTAAGCACAACAAATGGGCTCTGTGCACAGCTAACCCTTTCTCACAGTTATTGCTAACTTGTATTAAAATATTAAGTATATTATTAAGTTAAGTTAAATATTAAGTAAAATATAAAGAAACAACAAATACAAATGTAAAGTAAACACTACCTGATTGTTTTTATTTATTTTAGATTAGGTCTGTATTTCATTTATTTTATTTTGAGCTTTATAATGCTTCAAAGTTAGCATTAGCATTAGCATTGACCCACAAACACCTCCATTTATCACCGCAGAAGTGTCGCTGGGGAAGTGTTTGTCTCATTTGTGAAGTCTTTAACATGTTGTCAGTGACATCCACCTGCAGCTCACTGTTCACTGCCTGAGCTTTAAGGATTTATTCATTTCACTGTGACTCTACAACATAGAGATAGAAATGTACACTAAGTGCCCAGTGAGCTAGACTTTTTTGTAATAAATAGCCAACTCAAATTCCACGCACAGAGCCTATTCAAATCAAGTCACAACCGAGCCGTAATGGAGGTGTTGACCTGCCGCTAGCTCCGAAAAGAAAACGTATAATTCTGTAGATGTCAAAATACAGCAGGCAGCGCAGTTTTTGGCACAATAATAGACTCTGTGTTTGCTCTTGCAGTTGTTGCACAGTGGATGATAAAAGTTGCTGTTCTACATTAAAATGAACGGATTGTTAATGGTTGCCGACTGCATCTAGGCCATATTCTGCAACTGTCCAGTGCTGAAATGATCCGCCTTGTGACATCAGCAGGTGGATCTGAGTATTTTGGCTGAGTGTGCAGGGTTTTGTTGTAAATATTTTGAGACGCTCTGTGTTTATTGCGCTGTCACGTTGAGTGTATGTTGTTGTCAGAGTGAGAAGACTGAAAAATCCCTCGTAGCGTGAAATTACTGGGTGCCCCCCGTCGTGCGCTGCTGGTCTCTACTTCATATCTGTCACACGCTTAATGGATGGATCACTTTAACACACATTAACCTCCAAACGCTATGGCCATTTAACTGCACCTTTAAACACACACAGACAAAGACGTGTGATTTAAAGCTACGTCAGCGAGCAGCGCATGTGTCATTTTGGTTTTATCAACGACTTGAGCTGACGGATGGAGCTCGTTCTGATCTTTCATCTCTTCAGTAAGATTGGCTTTAGATACAGATGGAATTTTTGTGTGTGTTATGACTAGTGTGAGAACAAACATCACGATATATAATGTTCCTGATTACTTTTGTCACTTTTAGTAGCGTTTTTGTCACTTTTAGTTGCTTTTTTGTGACTTTAAGTTGCTTTTTTGTCACCATTAGTCACATTTTTTGTCGCTTATAGTATGTTTTGTCACTTTTAGTTGCTTGTTTGTCACTTTTAGTTGCTTTTTTGTCACTTTAAGTTGCATGTTTGTCATTTTTAGTTGCATTTTTGTCACCATTAGTCACGTTTTTTGTCGCTTATAGTATGTTTTTGTCACATTTAGTTACTTGTTTGTCACTTTTTTGTCATTTTTAGTTGGGTTTTTGTCGCTTGTTTACACTACACACTACACTACAGATCTACACTACAGGGTTAGCAGATTTTGAACAGAATAAAACAGGATATTTTGTTGTTTGTGGAGGACCCTTTGTGATTTGCGTCCATAAAAACTACGATATTGATTTTGATTGCTGACACTTAACAAAGTGCAATGCTTAAATTTTTTCATTCAAATACAATAATGTTCCAATAATACGTGTCTAGCTTTATTAAATCAAACTTTCTGAATGCAAAAGTAACATTATTGTAATATAAACGCACTGTACGTTTTTGGAGTACAGATTAAATTGAAATAAGTTAAATTTGATTCTAAAATAGTCGTGATTTTTTGTTTTTAGCTTTAGTTTGTTTAAGATAATATTGTGAACTGAATAATTATCAATAAACCAAATAATCCTGACATTCGTATTAGTAACATTTTCTGTTTTTGTTACAATCTAATGCTTCCCAACGGTTTCAAAGCCAATAACTTTAAAGCATGATTTTTAAGTTTGTATTAATCCACAACCTTTGAAGATGGACTATGTAAATCTCTCTGCCTGGAATATTTGGCAGTGTGGCATTAAATTCTATCTCCATGGAGACAAACATGTGACATCATCGGGAAAAGTTACAAATCTGTGGAAAGTCTGACAGTAAGAATGCATGTTTTTTAGGTATTCTTGACTATTAAAGACATTAATAATTTGATAAATGCAAGATATATAAGTGTAATGCTGTACTGTGGAACATGGCAAAGCAAAGCAGCAGTATTTTCATGAAGACAAGAAGGATTTAGGGCTGAGACAGGACACACCCAAGACCAGCTGGACGCGAGTCATGCACACACTCAGAACTATTCACTCCCATTGAACCTTTTATTAAAAACATGACGTTTCTTTTCATGAAATATAATATAGTTTGGTCACATTTATGTACAGAAACGCAAACTACAGCTTCAAACACATTGCATGAAATTGTTTACCGCTGTGTTGTCACAATTTTGATACAGATAGACAAATAAAACCTTTTTAAACACAAATAGTTTCTTTAGTATCGTCATGGGGTTTTAATCAGGAAAGTTCCAACTCTGTCATATTTAAAAAATGTCCAATTGCAGTTTTTCTGACCAGTACTCTGATTGTGAATAGATTTAAGAATGAGGTTTTAATAATGAGATTCTGTTCAGAGTTCACATTTTTAAATACAACCAGGAGAATTGTGTTTAAGAACAAAAAGACTGAAATAAGAACTGACAAACGAATAAAAGAAGAATGTGTTTTTGTTGCTTTTTGTTGTGTTCTTGTCACTTTCAGTCGTGTTTGTCACTTTTAGTCAAATGTTTTTAGTTTTTTGACGCTTGTTTCACTTAAAAAATTGCAGCCTTTGTGATTTGCTAATTGCGTCCATTTAAATTGTGATTTTGAATGGATTTCGATTAATTGTGCAGCTCTACATCATATCCTTCACTGTCGATTTTGGACAACCAGAGTTTACTGCAGTATAAAAATACCACTTACCAGGAGATATGATGTAGAAGAAATTTTTGAATTCGTCCATCCAGACTTCTGCCAGACGCCGGTTGTTTTTGTTGATAATTTGCCCCGTTCCTCCAGGAAATGTGTACGGCGTGGCTTTTCTGAAGACGTGTCCCACATGAGAGCAGGTGACGATCTCTAGAGTCCCCCCGCACTGCCAAATCTGCAACAGAAACAACCCATTCAGTAAAAACACAACCCCATTGCGTTATTGGGCCTATAGTATGCATTATTCAAGATGTTTAACCTCCTTAGGACACGTCAGCCTTGGTGTTACTTGTAGCGCAACTTCAAGTAAAGTCTGCATCAGATGTAGGGATTTATTTATGGCAGTGTTTTTCAACTTTTTTGAGTTATGGCACAAAATTTGGGTTTAAAAGCCACCACGGCACGCCACCTACCCCTAAAACATTACCAAATCAGACCATTTAGTTAAAAATATTGTATATAATGAGGCAAATAATGTCTGTGACACTGTCTAGTTGTTTAAAGTTGATAATACTGATGGTTTTGCGTTCTTTTGTGGTGCAAATGTTGCTCAGGACACTCTGAAGGTAAATTAGTTCATTAAATCTACATTTGTGAATCTGCTAACTCAAACTGGACATTTTCTAAAGGCACACCTGGCAAAACCTCAAGGCACACTAGTGTTCCCTGGCGCACTGGTTGAAAAGGTGTGCATTAGATTGTGAAAATATCAGCGTTTATATTGCCGCGAGCATGAAGAATCAGCTCTGAGTTGTTAGCCACTGCGCTATTACATCAACACTCCTCGCTCCCGACTCCACCTGAGCACATGGACGCACTCCTCCTGTGTGCAAATGCAAATACAGAAGTACCGTAAACTATATTGACAGGTCTGTAAAGCAAAGAGAAAGAAGATCCACAAACAGCACCCAGAGATCACCAGGGTGCACTGTTTGCAAAGGACTCAAGTATCTACAGAACAAAGTCCTCCCTGTCGCTGATGCCTTTGCCTTTTGAAACAAATTATTGTTTTAAACAGAGAACAAACAGACCACAAAACACCAAAGGGTATAGACAAAAGAAAATAAGAGATAAAGAAACAAAACTGCAGTCCTTCAAAAACCTTCACTTAGTTCAACATCTTTTAAATAAGTCAATTTTCAAACTAAGCATGAATGTCATTTTTTCCATTTTTAGATTTTTTTTAATACAAAATGCCAGCAAAGCAAAGGGCAATAAGGAAGTGAAGTACTTTCTATAAACCTAAAACAATGGGAACTATATTCAAAATAGTGTAGTGCTGAAGATAATAAATGGTTTACTTGGTATAAGGCTCTTGGTTACAGCAAGAAGTGTTGGAAGAAAACTTTGAAAATATATGTAGTTACAGAATAGTAAATAACCTGCATTAAAGTGTAATTTGTAATGTATGCTGTTACATGATCCAGAGTACTTTGAATACTGTTTTGCATTTATCTATCACTGATTAGAGATGGAAAAAACACACTTGCACTCACCACAAGAGACATGTTTTTTATATTTCTCTTTAATACTGTGCAGTTTAAATCCAAAATTTAATTAAATACTCTGATGTTTCCCTTTGATATAATGGTAACCAAATGAAAGTACTGGACAAACACTTACTCAAAATGTGTAATGTATTTTCGGTGAATGTATTTAGTTACTTCCCAACACTGAAAGGAAGTGTAGCATAAAATAATCCCTGAAATCCGACTGTCTGTTTATTGATCAGTGAAGTCTGCGGAGAGATGGCTGTCGGTGTGTTGTGACAGCCTGGACGAGTCTGAGTGAGCGCCAGAGAGCACGACGTCTGACAAAGCATTAGTCAAAGCCAACAGAGAAAGTCAAACTCTCGATTGTGTTTTTGTTTGTGAGAGAGAGAAAGATAAAGCTGGAGAAAGGAGCGGGGCGGGTGTGTCAGAGAGAGACACAAGGGTGAACATCTCGAGGTCTTTGGAGGGGCGCATTCTTGTCAGTTTAACAGCGGAGTTCACTCACTCTGAACGAGATCTCCAGGTTTTCTCCTCCCCAGATGTCCATGCCGGCGTCGTAAGTGCCAATCTCCTGGAAGTAGTCCCTGTCGATGGAAAACAAGCCGCCCGCCATCGTAGGAGTCCTGAAAACAGAAACAACGGTAAACAAAGAGGGTCTGATGCTCTTTAAAGGACAAATATTATGCATTATTTCTACTGTTATTGGCCTTAACACATGCTCTTGAGTGTCTTTACTTTGACATCTCATGTTTAGAACTAAAAATAAAGTGTTTTTACAAAGAGCAATATAACTTTATCACTGCCTTCGGAGACGCCATATTAACTTAGCTGTGGCTCCATCTACTGGCTTCAGAGGCAACTACACACATTTGTACATACACTTGTGGTAATGATCATGATTAGACTGGCAATGACTTGTGGACTTAAAAACATAAAAGAACATTCTCGGAGCCACGTCACACATCGAAAAACATCAGTCATCGAAGGAATTCAGAATAGAGTGTTTTTGATGATCAGAGAGAGGAGGATTTTCTAACCAAGAATCATCAAAGTGTGAATGGAGGTAAATACTACTTCAGGTATTTATTTGATGACGGAACAATGTTACAACAGGGTTAAAAGCTCAAAAAAGCAAATTTTACTTAATATATTAACATTTTTACCCTAATAACTGTTTAAAATATATATTTAATTACATATAGCCTTTTTACTTTTTTATGATTGTGTTTATGTGCGCTCAGACAAACCAGGATACTCATCATGTCCCTGGTTACATATATGGATATTTAGAGTGGTAACTATGGCAACTATGGCACAAATATGGTAATGAGTTAAACATTTCACCTATTTATGACTTTTTAGCATGTTTCAAACTGCAAAAGGACAAGATACATTCAAAAAAGTGTCTGTCGAGCGCAGTCACAGCTTCAGTAAAAGGTGTTTTTAACAGTGGAACATACAGCAGTCCCAGTTTCAATTCAGTCTGAGAGCAACACAGACTGCCACAGAAATGAGTCTGAATTATTAAATTGTTTTATGATGATAAAATAATACAAATAAAAAGGCGCTGGTAGAAGTTTGAGTCATTTTGGGAATGTAGCTGCTCCTGCCTGTTTCTTGAGTTTGCACATGCTCAGTACAGCACCACTGTGAGAATTCAGGATATGGCGTTTACACTGCACAATATTCTGGATCTATCAGAATTTCCGAGTAAGAATATCCTGGATACTATAATAACCGGGACACTGAAATCAAAATACTGTGTTTACATGGACAAAGACAAAACCAGGATACTTAAAAAACTCAAACATAACCAGGATATTTGTGGGCATTCAATCTCTTATTACACAAAAATAAAAAGATTGCATTTCCTCTTAAGCTCAAAGCTCATACAGGCAGATGTTTATTGCAGTTATCTTGTCTAACATTTGTAAAGAGTTTGAGCATGAACATTTCTAAGCAAATCTTTAATAAATAATGTTATACAATAATATTCAAATTAGGCTTTTAGACTTTCAATTAAAAAACTTGAACTCAGATGAACTAGATTCATTACCAGACCATAAAACTTTAATTTTTATGTCATTAAATGCACGATCTGTTTTATGCTTTCAGGACCTTGGATGTGCCCTCAATAACCACCATGTTTCACTAGTTTCATTTCCATAATTTTCCAACATTTAACATCATTTCTGTGCTTTTCATTTGAAAGCACTGCATCCAAAACGTCTGTGTCGACCATATTTCACTCAAAAGAAACCCTGAAACATCTCAGTTAATCTTCAATTCAATTTTAATCTACATTACACACAGACACCTTGAGTTTTTCATTTTATTTTTGTTTCCGACCAGCTTTGTGATGATGTTATTAAGTGCTCACAGCCTGAGCCGGGTTCATTTTTCATTCCCACCTGCTTTCGCCGCCTCGTGACGCTGAGATTTCCTCCCGTGTTTGAAAAGCAATAACGTGTAAACAGTCAAACATTGATCAAACATGTCCCGAGAGCAGAACAAATAGTCGACTGTTTAGCTAGAACTCGATGCTAATTTCTCATAATAACAGCGGGAATGTGGTCCATACAAAGCTGTGGTTACTGCTTTTCAAAAGGACTAAACTGATTTGGGGACAATCGAAATATGTCATGAATAGTGCTGTCAATCAACTTAAAACACACTTTTAAAACATGACTCATTTCTATTAATTCCATTGTATGTCAATTTTAAAGCCAATATTTAAACAAAACTAAAATCGTTCAAATTTTGTGATGAATCATAGGCTCTAATTACTAATCCAAAAAGTAAAGTAAAGGTGTCTCTGTCTGCACAGGACAGAAAATGACCTGAAATGTGACTGTATACTAATAATACTCTTAGGACAAGTTTTCTTTTTTAATATATATTTTTCACAGAGGGATACGATGGAAAACCTGCAGCATTTGCTTTTAACCAGCGCTGCCAAAAACATGATTCAGGGGCCGAGGATCGCAAGGATTTTATTACAGCCTCCTTGAAAGCAGAGTTTATGGGATAATGGGAGAGCAAGGACGCACACAGGGAGGGAGGGAGACACCCGGGACGAGAGGGAGACGCCCGGGACGGGAGGGAGACGAGGAACAGGAGTCGCTTCTTCTTCTGTGTCATCAATACCCCGTTCACAGAAGACACGGTTTAACCCTAACAGGACCTGGGGCGAGCTTCTGTGAACCGCTCCAGTTCAAAGCCATTCAGATGAGAATCCAGGGCGTGTCGCAGGTAAAGTCCCCTCCATCATAACAACAGTTTTATTTTGTAGTAGACCTTTTTGTATTTGTAAGTGAGCCATGTGCAATCCTTTTGAGCCACACAGACGTAATAACTGCAATACTCTGTTCTGCGCAACAGTTAAACACCTGCTTTTTGGACGTGCTGAATTCAGTTTTGCTCCTCACAGTCTTGATAAATCATAAAGCACTCATGAAACAGTATCATTTGCAATATTTCCGCCTCCAACTTTGCGTATTGGGGCAAATTGCCCTGTTTTGCATATTCATAAGGTCCCAAATGCTAAATTTGCACTGCAGCCTGAGACGCAAATTTCAACTGCACACGCTTTTTGCTCCAGTTTAGCGCACGCAACCCATTTTTACACCTGTGCAAAGACTTAGTAAATCTGGGCCATAATGTGCTTATAATGGGTTGTCTATTTGCTTTCTGAGAAATAACTAAAATGACACCAGTCCCTTTCACATATTTATGAATAGTAAGATTTAGAAAACTTAATGCACCTACTTACAGGTTTTAAAATGACAAAAATACCATTTCACCAGCCTAATTCAACCCATCTGTGCAAAAAGTGACCACACAGCACCTACACAAACTGAAAGCCCTTTGAAGCTTAAGCCTCTTGTCTGAAAGATTTACACAGAGTTTCCTTTTCTCAATGGCCATGAACAGAAATCTTTGTCTGTGACCTCAGAGCTGTAAATTACACGGTGCTTCATAACCACCGGGTTTGCTGTCGAGATTTGAATGTGTATGTGTTTTTGTGCGGGCGTTACAATGTCACAGCATGAATACAACTCAGGTTTAATCATAACTAAGTAAATAGATCTGTAGTGTTTTTATGAAATGGGGCAATGTTAAATTACTATTGTTATTGTTATGTGGATAATGGACACAGTTACACAATTAACTTCAGCAAGAAAAGTTGTTTTTCAATTGACAACAATCAAGCCAGGGGTAATCACAAAAAAGCAGTCTCGTTATAGTACTATTTAAATATATATATATAAAGAATAGTATTTTTGTTGTGTTGTAAATGTTCAAATACATTTAAAAGTGATATTTCTGGACTTTAGTGATTCATTTTACAGACATTTCACATTAAACCTCAACTAATAAAGATTTTTTTCCCACACATTTACATTGGATTGACATAATTCTAGTTATTATTGGGAAAGATCCAGATACATTTTTGTCATTTTCGCCCTTTGTGCAAGAGCAGAGAGGATAATTCTACCGTACAGTTATTACATACACCACACAGCATCAGTGTAGTCTATACAAATACAAAGATACCTGAGTCTACATTTCTCAAACTGACCATGGCTGTTTTGTATGAAAGATCCATAACGATTGCTCTCAGCGCAGCTCAGATAGGTTTATGTAAATCATGTCATTTGTGGAAAGTACATCCTCCCCTGATGCTTCGGCTCATTTTTGTTTTTGGGGCACGGACAAGACACACTTAAGGAAACGATGCCTGGGAACACGCGGACACAGCCGGTTGCATAAGATATATTGAGTTTGTGACCTTGAATACTAAAGTGAGCCGGTAAGACAAGAGCAGCAAGACGACATGATGGACGGGCACAAATCGGCTGGAAATGCGCCTCGTGCTGTTCCACCTGGTGCTATAGACCATCCAAATCTGTGAGCGAGTATTCCAGGCAACAGCAGACGTATCATCACTCAATTTGGTTAAATAATAGTCAGGTTCTTGTCTTGTTTTGAAGTATGAAAAGACATAAGGGTCCAGGGACGAATCTAAATACACACTTGTCCTTTACGTTTGAGTTACTAAAGCAGATGCAGTTTTGACAGGTTTTCATGGTCATCTAGTTATTATTTCGGTGGTGAGATGGAGCCAGTAATAAATATTTATCACAGTTTTTCATCACTCAAGTGACAGTTTGTGAAGAACACACAATTCCGTCCAAAATGAGACAATTCATGCGCAAGGGACTCATTTTTCTGCCAGTTTAAACGTTCATTTCAGAAAATAAAGGTATTAACTTATGTCTTTATTTGTCAGACAATAGCTGATATTTTTCTATTAAAATCTGGGCCTAAAAAGAAAAAAGAAAATGCTACAAAAAGTTACACCCACTGATATTATTTAGTGTGAAGCAGTTTCTGTTTCTGTTCTTTAATTCGTCAGACAAATTTCCTGTTTCTGCTGTTTTTGTCAATGACACTGAACATTTTGGACCCGTGAAGTCACACTTAACAATCCCAAAGTGTTTTATTCTTTTTAAAAAATGACCTCTGAAACTTGTGGAAAGCGTTTATAAACTCACTGCAGTGAATAATTAATAAACTTTATTTATAGAGCATTTTCTGAACAAATGAATGAATTAGGATGCTTGGAATACTTGACAAACAAAGGCATACCTTTGCACTACCGCAAACAGTGTAAACAGTTTATGTTTTGTTATGTTTAGACAGTAAAAATCAGCACCTTTTAAGTTCATCTTAGAGATCCGGTGCGGGTGTGTGTCTCACCTGACGGGCAGGGTGCGGTCCCCTTTGCGCCGGTCCATCTCCCTCTGGGGCACAGGATACCAGCGGAAGTTGAGTTTCCAGTTAAAGCCTCCGTACGTCATGTCAGAGCCGGCCATGTACTCAAACGTGTCGTCGCTGATCACGTCGATGATGGGACACACCACCGTTCTCCTGCAAAAACAAAACAGCCATGAATGCTTTGTAGCCGCTCAAACTTTAAAGTTCTTGTTTCCCCCTGTTTTCTAACTGCGAGAGGGAACTATTTCACTTTAAACTGTTCGCTGGAGCCTGAACTCATTTGTAACTTTCAGCTCACTCCTGCGATCCAGAGTCTTCATGTTTCAAACTGTCAGGCAGAAAAGAGGGGGTTGCCGTCATGGAAATTTCAACAACCTTTGGTGCATCTGTTCTTCTAGATTTACAACTGATAAAAGAGCTTTATAATAAGGTGCAGACAGAGTGCTTAGGTCTCATTTTTCCACAAATATTTGCTTTACATCAGAATCTGACAAAGTTTTATTGCCATTTTCAGGAACAAAATACACAAACTTGGCAATATGGTGCAATATAAACAATTAATAATACACGCAATATATAAACTATGACAATATAAGGCGTTTTCGCACATACCAGCACCAAGAACTAAGTCCCTATTCCCCCAGTCCCCCACTATTTAGTTTGAGGAACCACCCAGTCCCCATTGCTCGCATTCACAGTGGCTGAAAGTGGATCTAGCTGTCTATAAAATGAACGTATTCAACTTTTTTTCCCCTTCATCCTGCTCCTTTTGAGAAGTGTAAACCTGCACATAAAACTGTGATGTACAAAAAGCTGAATTCAAAACACAATCATCAAATTATTTTAGAATTTTAGTTACTACTTACTAATTAAGAATTGTCTTTTTGGAGCCACTGTGTCCAAATTATTTCTCTTTTGCATCAAACAAATGAAAACATAATCCCAATGCACTTAAAGTTGTAAATGCACTTTTTTTTTTAAAGGTTCTTGATCTAATTGGAAAGTTCTGAATCCAGAGCAGGAGCGAAAAAAGTCCCCAAAGCGTGGTTCCAGTCTCTAGTTCCTGCTCTTTGTGAACGCCTATCAAATGGGGGCTGGAATTTAATTTAAGTTTAATGAAATAAAAAAGGTTCCTACAGTGGGAAAACACCTATAAAATGCATGCATAAAATAGACTTTGACTGAATTATACAAAATATAAAAAATACACTATGACCAGAATAAAGGCAAGTGCAAAACTACCAGCGCAAATAGTACAGAGAAAACAAAATATTCTCCATTACAAGAAAAAAAAAGGTTCCATGGCCTTTCAGGGCTCATTTGCAGGTGCAGCACATCATGAACTAATGCATTTGAATACTCCATCACACAGCGACTTCCCATCAGCCATCACTCACGCCGCACGAGCCCCTGTGATGTGTGCGCTGTGTGTGTGCTGTATGTTGTGTGTGCTGTGTGTCCTGTTTGTGCGAGGGGGCGTGTCTGCTGGCGGGAAGCACTAAACAGAGAATGAGTAATTAAACATCAAATAAACACAAGGGCAAGCCCCCTGCAGGCTCAACAAGCGCTTATTGATTTTTTTATGCAAGCAAACGTGAGCGTGTTGTTGTTAGGGACGGTCCGATACAGACAAGGACAAACTGCAAATGACACATGGATGTACGCTGAGACAGTCACAATTATTATTATATCGACTTCAATAAATAATAATATGATTTTCTTTGCACTAGCAGGGAAAGGTTTGTAACTTTTGGTTTGTACGATCAGATTTGAGCTGTTGAGGATCAAATACGTGACTTCTATGACTAATTATAGATACAAAATACGTTTATTGCAGCCTGTGTTTTTTAACAGTATTATTCACCTTGTTCCCACCCGCTCGCAAATGGTGAACGAGGGAAAAGTCTCAGCGGTAAATTATTGTCTTAGATTGATTTGGGTAAAATGTTTAATGTACACGTGCAACAAGAAGTCAGAAAAGCACCAATTTATGACACCTGCCACTTTTTAACACCTGCCACTTTAACAATATATTATAAAAAGCTATCTATTAGCACTGCTACATTTGCACCACTGACTGTCCAACTGTACATTTCTGTATATAGTCTTAGTCTAGCTTAGTCTACTTTATTTTATTTTATCTTATTATTAATCGTATGCATGCCTATTTTATATATTTTATTATATTTTATTCATTGTTTTATGTTGCACCTTATGCCGAAGCAGGTTTGTGAATTTGATCACAAATTCACAAATTGTGGGGCGGCAGTGGGGCGGCAGTAGCGCAGTAGGTAGAGTGGGCGCCTTCTGATCCGAAGGTCGGCGGTTCGAATCCCACTCCAGACATGGAGTAGTTGAGTGGTCAGATCCCCTGACCCGCAGGTTGGTGGTGCGATTTCAGCTCCTTCAGATGAATAATGCCGCTGTGTCCTTGGGCAGGACACTTAACTCCACTTCTCGCCCCAGTGTCTGCGTACACTGGTGTATGAATGTGTGAGTGGATGGGTGACTGGTTCCTTGATGTAAAGCGCTTTGAGTGCCTTAAAAAAGGTAGAAAAGCGCTATATAAATGTGACCATTTATCACTGACAATGGCAATAAACCAATTCTGATTCTGATTCTGATTTCCTGGGCGGCTTGAAAACGGCTTTTTAGTCCATGTAGAACTTATTTTCTGTTGAGCTCTGCCCCGTGTGAACTAAGACAACGGAAAAAAGATGGCGCCGCCCACGACAACTTCTGAAATACAGTCAATACATATTTCGTAAATTATTTATTGGGGTTTTCCTTCTTTATTATTACATTATTATCATTATGATTACATAGCATACTGTAGTTTCAATATTATCGCTTATCGTGATATTGTTCTGTGTCAATATATCACTAGGCATGGGGCGATATTGACATTTTGTGTCTCGATGATCATGGCCAAAATAATTGTGATTAACAGTAATATCACGATTGTTATTAAGAGTGCTGACAGTTTGAAAATGTGACATATAAAGACATTACTTTCTCATTGTAAATAACTTCTGACATATTTGTACTTTATTATAAGTGAAAACAAAAACGATCTAGAGGAGAACATAATGTGTAAGTTGCTTTTTTCTGCACAATCTGGTGACAAAATGGCGATTATCTTTGTCTTTATCACGATTTTACAAACTGTAGCACAAACGATTATTGTCTTCCCTTTTTATGACGATAAACTATATTATTGTTTATTGTCCCATCCCTATATACTGTACAATCCAAATGTTTTATTGTGACATGCCAAAACATCAGTGCTGAAAATAGCGAGACTTCAATATTGGACGGATACTGATATATAAAGTGTATGTATAACAAATAAAATCCAACAGTAATCCTGGTGATAATGCATTGTTTGTGTGTCTTACTTGTCCTGCTTGATTCGGGCCAGCAGCGGCTCCAGCCATCCTGTCGTGCATTCACAATGAGCATCCAGGAAGGTGATGACCTAAGAACATGCACAGAACACATTAGACTAGCACGCAGCACACCTCGAATGTCATGCAAAATATTTCAAGCTAGATTTTGATATAAAGGAAACAGCTTGACACTCTATGCACCAATCTTGACACGATGAAGCCAAAACTATGAAAATAAGACGCATCAATGCAGGGCTGGGTGATACGGTGATAAAAATCGAATCGTGAGCTCGTCCCTCTGACAATCTGCTATTTTTGTGAACTCGTCGCGTCGTGATTCTGTAAAGCTCCGAGCAGATGACTTTATTTACCTCTCACAGGCCAGGGCTACACAATTCAATGAAATCGACACAAAATCGCACAGATGCAATTAGCAAATCACAAAGGCTGCAATTATTTCTTCCACAAACAACAAAATGTTCGATTTGAATTAAAACTGTAACACTGTAGTTTGTATTTGTACAAACATGTTCTGCCAAAAGCGATAAAAACGTGTTCAAAAGCGACAAAAAGCGTCAACAAATGTGACTTAATGCACCAAAGACGCAGCTAAAAGTGACAAAGACGCATTTAAATATGACAAAACACAACCGAACGTGACAAAAACATGACAAAAAGTGACAAAATTGTGTTTAATTGAACAGAATGCTATAATTAAAACAAAAAAACACACAAATCTACTGTAATCACAATCGCACTGGTAAGACAAATGATGATGGTGATTTTTATTTAGAGCGCTTTTCCACCAAACAGGCACTCAAAAATCACAATTAGATATTTTTCCTAAATCATGCAGCTCTATTATAGACAATAGAAAAATAGAAAGTGAACATAAAACTGAAATCATGATCTGGCCCCAAGAAAATTGCGATTTTTTTTGCCGTATCGCCCAGCCCTACATCAGTGTACTAGAGCAGTGGTTCTCAAACGTTTCACACCAATTACCACTTTGTTCCGGCCAATTAATGTAACTTTGTACTTTGTCAAATGTAAATTGTAAAATCACTGCACGCTCACGATGCAAAGTGATGTTCTCTGGCGTGGGAGTATGCACGTTTTTTTTCCTTCCCACTCGAGCTCATATGGTTTGTGTGCATTTACTTGAGAAACATTGGAACATTGTATGAACTTGTGTGTTTGTAGGTGTATGAGGAAGATGAAATGTGTCTTGTACTCTGCCACAAGCTCGAAATAAGGCAGATAAATCAATTAAACAAAAATCAAATCACTAAAGAAAATATTTGGACTTCGGGATAGCACTAGCTCTAAAACAGGAGGATTCTGGGTATAAACTTGGTCTAAAATAGGATTACACAGTTGTTATACAAGTGCTAAACATGAACTAATCCAAAAGAGGACAAAACTATGGATTCAATTTAGTCTAAATTCAGCAAATATTTGAACTTTAGTGTAATGAGATTTGTTAATTCTATTTAACCATGTGATCAGTGTTCTAGAGTGGTAGTTAAAAGTAAAATAGCTGCACACACAGCCTGGTACTTATGTAAACATTCTGTCCCATTAATTTTAATGAGATAAAATGCAAAATAAAAAATGTAATTTAGTTGTTTGTAGCACAGACACATGGTGGACACATGGTTGTTGTTCATTAAATCTGTCGAGTGATACCTGTCAATATCTAACTTCCAGCTCCAGTTTCTAAAGCTCTAAAGTTCACTTATGGTTCACTTATCACCATAGGATTTGTAGCACTTGGTGAAACACAACATTTCCTTGTCAAACTGTATGTTTTAGGTGTATTATTGACCAGAATATTGTTTGATTTAAGTAATGTTTATTAAGAAGTTGTTAATATGTATGTATGTACTAAACGCTAACAATCATGTGGTTATGTTTTCTAAATCTTCTCTGCTGTTACTCACATCTGTTGCCTAAAATGCCCTGGTTTTTTATAGGCTGTGATAGCTGGGGGCTAAGGTTAACGCCCCATTAAAATAAATTAATGCTAACTCATGGAATGGTACTGCAGACTGCAAACTGGATGGGTCTATATTATTGTATCTAATTTTGATTCCTATTTGTATCAGGATATTGAGATGCGTTTCTTTGAGAGTCGTACGCCACACAGGGGGTCACACACGCACCTGTCCCGTGGAGATGGAGGCCCCTTTAAGACGAGCGCGGATGAGCCCAGACCTCTGCTCCATCCGCACCACTCGCACCGGCACCTCCAGCCGCCGCACGTACTGCTCCAGCTGACGCTTCAGGAAGTCTAAACCCAACACACAGCATCGATAAATGAGACACAATGCAGTTAAACGCCAAGTGGCAAGTAATTAACATCATTGAGAGGTGAGAGACATGTCAAAAAAAGCATAATAATTGTTGTTTTGGAGATATAAAAATTACAATAGCAAGTAAATTGAGTAAATTACCACAAAAAGAGGCAGAAATGTCGAGTCTAAACTCTCAAACACAGATATGAGTGATATTTTTGTTCTTTTGTAGTTAGTTTTATGTTCCATTCACATTTTGTTTTGTGATACTTGAAACTCCACCTCAAAAGACAATTACAGCCACATTTTAGCACTTTTCTGACCCACTGTGAAGATATTGGCTGAATATCGTTACTGCAATGATGCTCAAGAAAAAAATAATACATTTTTTGTCAATATCGCCCACTCCTAGCATTATTTACAACAAAGCCATTATATGCATACATATATTGTAACTTTAAGGATTTAACAGTTTTAATGATGAAACATGATGACTAACTATGACTAACTATGACAGTTAATAAGTTTAAATTCATTTAGTTATATAAAAAAAGTTAATCAAACATAGTATATTTTGTTGTTTGGCAAACCTAATCTTTCAACCTCAATGTTTTAAATCTCTGTGTGTGTTATTTTATTAACTCATTATTATGATTATTTTCAATGTTATGAATATTGTTTGTAAAGAGTCGTTCATGAGTCCAGCTCCGCCTCTTGAGCGCGGTCAGAGGTCCTGCCGGGTGAAGGGGGCAGGACGGCAGCGCTGGGGTGGGATTGTGGGTAATAACAGAGTGTAATCCTAGCGCCTGGCGATTTAAAGACCTAATCTCTCCCAAACAGGGATTAACAGCATTGCACAGGGTGGAGTGGCACGCCCGCATCATTTACGTTCACGACATGTACGGACACATCTAAAGACACTCACCATCTCAGGAACTAGGCTAAGCTCCAGTCCAGGAATTAACACAGTGAACACAGGCCAGAGCACCATTAGAGATGATACATGACACACTGATCTTGATAACACAAATATCATAATCTGGTGACTTTACAATAATCAGTATGTGTGTGATTTATTGTTAAGAGAAATTATCACAACAGACAATAATATTGAAACTAGTTTATGTCACTAACACAGCAACACTAAAGCTGGAAAATCCCAAACACCGTCATTCTATTGGGAAATAAAGCTGAAAATATGAGCTACAATAAATAATTTGCAGAATGAAACACTTTTCCAGTAAGTCTGGGCCGATTATGAGTCATATTATTTCACGCCCTGGAATACAAATCTTTATTAAAAAAATAAAAGAGTTTTCAAAGTGCATTCAAAAGGTACAATCCCCAAAAATATGGGGTTTTGTATCACATATTGAACAATAAATTGATGTACCAATTATTGTGATAGGCCTATGTGACTTATGCTTTTTAGTGCACTAGATCTTATCATCTAACGCTTTTTGGTTAAACATCGTAAGACACTCCATTAATGTTAATAATAATATAATAGTGCACAAGATACTGTCTGGTATAACACAGTTTTTATACTGCATCAACTGTGTATCAAGTTCTCAAGTTTTTCCCCCAAATATGAAACAAGACTAATCCTTTTTAGATGTTTAAATCAAAATATCTATACTTTCATCTGTCTTCTACATGAATACAGTATCACTTAGACCAGGGGTGTCCAAACTTTTTCCATCGAGGGCCACATATTGAAATATAGACCAAGCGGAGGGCCACAAATCAATCGCGAAACATTAAAAAAATCTGCATTTATCTGACGTTTTAAGCACCACCACATCTACATTCAGTCTCAGTGCCTTAATATCAGGTCTGTATTGCACCAAAATGTTAGTTATTTAGGTTGGAATTGTAGAAAATCTGAAATGTGCTGTAAATAGTACTTATCAGGACAAAGTGGGCCAGTTCACCAGGAAGACTAAGGGCCAAGAAAAATTGGTCTGAGGGCCGCATTTGGCCCCCGGGCCTTAGTTTGGACATGCCTGTCTTAGACTGTGTTTACACCAAACATAAAACTGGGACTAAACCAGTGCGAAAACGTCATGAATTAAGTCTGAGTAATCCCTCATTTATCCAAGAGTAATCAATCATAGAAAACGTCATCTGGACAATGTTTAAAAAATCCAGACTTCCAAGTAATTTGAATGTGTGTATTGTTTGTTCTTTAGTGTTTCCACTTTGAACCCAAATTGAAAAAAGAGGAAAACAAACAAACAAACAAAACTGAAATTACTATTTTAATCTAGTTTTTGTTTCATTTTCTTTAAACATTTTTCTTGTTTGGATTTGGCTCCAAAACGGAAAAAACATAAATGGATTAATTTCATAAAGTTATACATTACGATGTAAATAGGTGGGAGATGTAACAGGCTAATTGTTGTTTGTTTGGTTGTTTCTAATTGTCGTTTTGGCGATATGTACACTTAGAAAACCAGAACAATTTTCCATTCTCTCAGTGCTTTAGGGTTTGATTTCACAGTCCATTAATTATAGTGCACTACTTGAACTTTTACACACATTTTTCACTTTTCAGCACATTTGCCTCCCATAAATGTGAGATATTCATTTTTATCACCCACGTACAATAGTTACTCCGTTACCTCGTTCACTGGCGTCGTCGACCAGCACGATCTCCTCCAGCAGAGTGTGAGGCGAGCGGTCGATCACGGAGTGCACCGTCCGCAGGAGAGTGCTCCAGGCCTCGTTGTGGAAAACTATCACGACACTGGTGCGAGGAAGATTGTCAGGATACAACTTGTTCTTGCACCTGCCGAGAAAACGCAAACGTAATTTCAATCAGATCATCCACACAGAGAAAGGCTTTTAACAGGTAAAGACAAAACACAATAAACTGAGCAGAGATTTGTAAAAGTTGGTAGAAAAACTATATATATATTGAGATTATGGATAACTGGTTATTATGAACAATAGGGGTGTCAAGATTATGCGGTTCGTTTTATTCAGGTCAAAATGTAATTGCAGGAAGTAAAAATTAATAACTGAGACTATTTCAGATGCAATTATGTATTTTTAATTACATTTATAGTAAAAAAAAAATAGATTAGATTTTTTTTTTTTTTTTTTTACAAATTAACTTTCTAATTAACTATTTATTTCCTTAGGCCCAAAGTCACTGGGATAAGCTCCAATCACCCACAACCCCTATCGAGAACAAGCGGCAGAAAATGAATGAATGACTGAATGAATGGATAACTTTATTTTGTCATTCAGCAAATTCAATTTCATAAAGCTGGTCATAAGAGAAGGGGAATGAAAGAAAATGTTATATTTAACTGTTTTGTTCTGTTGTGAATAATTGTTAAACCATGACGTTTCTGTGATTCTTTTTAAAAATGTTGAAAAGTCTGTACAGTTTTTATTGACCAAGGTAAAATGTACTAAGTGTTTAAAGAGTATTGATTATTCAGGTCACAATATAATCGTAGGAAATAAAAATTAATAACTGAGACTATTTCAGAAGAAAAATTTTGTCTTTTCATTAACTTTATTGAAAGAAAAGAGAAAAAAAAAGATCTGGCTTTCTTTTTTGACAAATGAAATTTATTTTGTCATTCAGAAAATTCAGTTTCATAAAACTGGTCATAAACTTGAGGAATAGTAACGTGTTAAGAGAATGGGAATCCAAGACAATTAAATATTTCACTGTTTTGTCTCAATCGTAAATAATTAAACCATGAACATTCTGTAGAGTTTTTATTGACCGAGGTCAAATCTACAAAGAGTTAACGAGTATTGATTATTCAGGTCACAATATAATCGTAGGAACAAAAAAATGAATAATTGTGACTATTTCAAAAGCAAAATTAAGTATTTTTTAATACAGTTTATAGGGAAAAAAGATTATCTGGCTTTTTTGACAAATTAACTTTATGTCATTCAGAAAATAAAACATTTCATAAAACCGGTCATAAACTTGTTAGACAATTAAAGATTTCCTTGTTGTTCGTTCTCAGTTACCGTGAATAATTGTTAAATATTTTTCTCACAATAATTGCAACACTTTGATATGAGTATCTCTATTTGGAAAGTGAATTCTGTCTTCTTGTAATTATTAATTTGTGAGTTATGAGATAAATGAGCTTATAGCTATTTACAAATGTCTTATTAGTATCTATAATTTGTCGCAAAAGTTACTTGTTCAACTCTCTAAAGCTCAGATCTTACTGTCCTACATAAAAATAACCAAAATGTCTCCTATTACAAAGAAAATGTAAACACAATAAGCACTGAGCCCCCAAAAGTATAGTTCCAGCTATTATTTATTGATAAAGTAATTCATTATTAAATACACACCACTCCAGCCGATGAAATAATGCACCTTTCAAATGAAAAGTAAAAATAAATGAACACAGAACCCGACCCAAGCCAAATAAACGTTCACCATGTTGAGTATTTCAAGATAATTTAAGGAGTTTGAGTCGAGTAGAAAGATTTGATAAGAAAATACAGCTGCAGCTAAAAGGGAGAGGCAGAAGTAAATGTACTGTGCACTGAATTTGAAACGCAAATGGTAGCAGTGGCACGACAATCGAAGCAGAAACCCACGAGGTCAAACAAGAGCAAACCTGAAGTGGCACAGTCTGCTCCGGACACAGACTAAATGTCTTCTGACAGAGACAAAGAGAGAGGAGGAAAAACACATCGCACTCCGCCTCGGTCTGATTATAAGAGACTGGATAGAGCCATAACTCAAACAGAACCCACGCGCCATAGATACTTCTGCTAAACGAACAGATAAACGAGACAATTTACACGTCACCCAATAAGCCACAATCAAAAACACTGCATTAATCCCGTCATTACTGGTCGGGAGGAAAATTACATCAAGGCGAAACAATGGCTGACTAATTATGGAGTGATCAAGCTTGTATCCACAAATTTAGAAATGATAGGTCAGCTTGAAGACAAATGATCCGACGGTAATTAGAGGGTGATTCAATACATCTTTTATGAGCGATAATGAGCAACGCTATCGCAGTAAAATAAGACGCATTTAAACGTTTAATGCTTCTACTTAGTTTAGGAGTAAAACGCAATTTTCAAGTGATATAGTGAGGAAAATGTAATGGCCCAATTACTTGTTGAATTTTATCTACTGTCGTTATATATATGTAATTATTATGTTTAATAGAAAAGAATCAAACATCTGACAAGAATAGATTTGTCTTAAACAGCAGAGGGCCAGTTTGAGAAACACTGGCAATCGCAACCCTAATTAGCAATCATAATATAACTACACAGTTTAATATTACATTGTATAAGCCTTTTTATATATTATATTGTTTAAAGGACAAAACGCTGCAAAAAATGCCATGAAAATAATAATGAAATAAGTTATGCTGTAAACTCAAGGGCATGAGGTGATATTTCTGCACTTTTGTGATTTACTTTACAGACATTTTCACAACTTTTTGACAGAAAACCTTCACTAATACGTTCAAAGACATGTTTTAACACATTTCTGTTGGATTGACATTGTTTGAATATCGTTATGGGATACTCCAAACTAACATAATTAGTTTTTATCAATATCGCTCTGCCCTATTCATGTGTACTTTGCAAAATAGAACCAGTAAATGTATGAAGAGCCTATGAACTAATATAACATGGACTATTTAACAATAAGAGCAAGTTATTAATCAATCTCACAGATAAACAGAGTTTGCAATGAAGCTGGTTTAATAAAGAGTGTGCCCTGTACTTTATAACTCTTGAAACCACTTTAAACACAGTCTTTCTTGTGTTTGAAGGCCATGGATCTGGTTCAAAGTGAGTTTAACAAATGCTTTTATTGTTATGTTGAAGTATTTGTGAGTTGAATAGCTTTATATAAGAACAGTATTTAGCACAAAGTAAAATAATATTCTTGTTTGGTTTCGCAAAAGTAAATCGTAAGTGTATGTTATGTACATGGAGGCTATTTATTTAATTTAATTCATTTTTTAATAACTGTAAAACACTTCAAATGCAATCTGTGAAGTTAATTGTGAACGTATCTTGGCCTCATTGTCTTGATTTCAGTAACTGGTCATTATGAACATTGTACTATTGCTGGATCTTTTTAAAAATCTTGAAAGTTTTGATTTTATTGATGAAGTGTTTTAAATGCATATGACTGCACTTGATTGACTACATGTATTTATTCCCAGCTTGACAACTTTTATAAAAATGTATCATTTTACTTCCTGGTTGAACATGAGCAGCAAATATGACACAGGTTGAGGTAATTCCACAACTGTTACCTAGCAACCATACTGTAAACAAGGGCCAAACTCCATATAAATTACACAATAGTTATGAATTGACAATAAATAACACCTGATAGCACTTTTATTTTGTTGAATGATCGTGTAAACTTATGTCAATTGTGTGTAAATTGTCTCTCTATTTACAATGGCATGTCGCTTTTTGATGACATCACAGAGGGATTCAGTCTTAGAACTTGGCACTACTTTCTGTAACTTTAAACTTTTATTTTTCTAAATTTCTGCACAAACTGCATCTCGACTGTTAACCATTTACCACAAGTTCTATCCCAACAAACTAAGTAATAATTAGAAAAACGTTTGCATGATTTAAAGTTCATTGAATGTGTCATATAAATTCATAATAACAAAAATCTCTTCATCATCTTGATTTCAGTTCCCGGTTTGAACAGATTACCGAATGCCTAAATAATAATAATAATAACATTTACAAAATCCAGTACATTTTCATTGGAAAAATGTTTTGTTTTGTTTTGTTTTGTGGTTGTGAGGGCTGTTTTCTGTTTATCAGTGTGATTTTCATTTGTAAATCATCTGATCTGACCAGACAGCTTTTAATTTGAGCTTGTTAAAATAATCAATTAAAGGTGTGTGGCTTTAAGGATAAGCCCTTTCAGGTTTCTGCCACACTCCATCATGTTTTGTGTTGTTTTGTTTTATATGGACTTCTGTTTTTTTTTTGATTATGTGAAAATAAATAAAAGAAAGAAAAAAAAAAAGAATGCCTCTCTCCACTCTTCACCTTCTTTTGACAATGTTAACCAAATACACGACCCAAAACTAACCAAAAAAATCAAACAAAACCCTGGAGTAAATCAGCCGCTGCTCCACATCCTCTTTCCTCAATCTTCAGAGCCACACAGCATTTGTAGTTCGAACGCATGAATCATTGTAATAACACTCAAATCTGTGACGTTCTGCTCCTCCCTGCGCTCCAGACACTAAGACTTTCCAGACTTCGCTGCACTGATGGAAAAAAAAGGCTTTAACTTTCCGCCAAACTAACTTTTCTCGACAGGCAGACGGCGTACATGTGAGAATGTGTCACTGCAAACACATCCGAACAATATTTGGCCGCGGAAAAAGTCATACAAATAGTTTTCAGCCTGTTTACCAAGACAACAGTTTTGGTTACATCTCGAAGAGCAGCACAGCACACACACGCGCGATATGTATTCTCATTAAAAAGCAATAAATGTCATGTTTTCTGAGAGGCGTTGTCATGGAAAACGTGTTGCCGGTCCGCCCAGTGACTGCATATGTCTCAATAATGAATCATCGCCGGGTTTTTCTGCTTCAAAAGCTGGTGCCGCCGCGGACGTCCTGCAAATTTATTCACTCAACCTGCCCGTTCTCACACAAGCAAATGGCTGGCCGTGCACGCGCTCACACACGCCCCGGCTCGATATTGACTCTGTCTTATCTCCTAATTGGAAAAGCAGATAGACGGGGAGAAGGCTGAGAGAAAGCACACCTAGTAATCAACTCTCGCTCAAAGACTAAAACCCATTTCACGGATCAATGTCCTCTTTCTCTTGGCCCCGTGCACGTGCCCCTGTCTGTCAGTCCACTCAGTGTCAGTCAGGCTTTCTGTTTATCGCAAAAAAAAAAAGCGTCATTACCGATCTGAAGGTTTGGAGCGGGCAGAACAGGTGAGACGTGTCTGAACCGGACAGATCTCTAAAGCTGTGGACAAGTTGTGTGAAAGCAATGAACCTGTCAATTGGGAGATAATGAGCGTCTATGTGCCATGTTTGAAGATTGCACAACGAAATTCGCCGGTAAATAAAACTTTTCTGGCGTTTTAATGAGGTATGTGTTTGGATGTGATAACGAGGAGGCGCACGAGAGGTAAAACAGGTCTGTATGATAGTAACAGTAACAGTGTCTGGGAGTCTCACCCTTCTAAGCGAACGTCAGGCAGAGATCGGTTCAGCGCGATCATCTCGGAGGCCATGAGGTTGAACTGGTTGATTTTGAACATCTCTTTCATCTTTTCTTGGTTTTCTTTCGGGATGACCACCGGTTTGCCCCCTTCACCAGGCCCGTCCCGCGGTTTGGACAGGGCATCTGCAGAAACACATTGAAAGTGGTTTACATGATAGGAAAAGATGAATTAAAGTCACAATACAAACAGAAAAAACATAAATAATCATTATAAAATGTTTTGAACTTGGATTTGAACATTGTCAGAGTAGAGGGCTATCTCACATCTTCAGGAAGGCTGTTTTTGCTGCATAAAACTGAAACGCTGATTCCCCATGTTTAGTCCTGAGTCTGGCACCAGCAGGAGGCCGGTCCATGTTTAGTCCTGACTCTGGCACCAGCAGGAGGCCGGTCCATGTTTAGTCCTGACTCTGGCACCAGCAGGAGGCCGGTCCATGTTTAGTCCTGACTCTGTCACCAGCAGGAGGCCGGTCCATGTTTAGTCCTGACTCTGGCACCAGCAGGAGGCAGGTCCATGTTTAGTCCTGACTCTGGCACCAGCAGGAGGCCGGTCCATGTTTAGTCCTGACTCTGTCACCAGCAAGAGGCCGGTCCATGTTTAGTCCTGACTCTGGCACCAGCAGGAGGCCGGTCCATGTTTAGTTCTGACTCTGGCACCAGCAGGAGGCCGGTCCATGTTTAGTCCTGACTCTTGCACCAGCAGGAGGCTGGTCCATGTTTAGTCCTGACTCTGGCACCAGCAGGAGGCCGGTCCATGTTTAGTCCTGACTCTGGCACCAGCAGGAGGCCGGTCCATGTTTAGTCCTGACTCTGGCACCAGCAGGAGGCCGGTCGCTGAGGTCCTCAGATGGTTCATGTGGCACTAACATGTCAGAGATGTACTTTGGTGCTTTGGAGAGATATGGAACACAAGCAGAGCTGCTTTAAAGTCTATTCTGAGCCTGATGCCAGTGCAGAGACCTGAGCACAGACTAATGTGCTCGTACTTCCTGGTTTTTGTCAGGACCCGAGCAGCAGCGTTCTGGATGAACTGCAGCTGTTTTACAGCTCGTTTGGAGAGGCCAGTGAACAGCCGTTACACTAGTCCAACCCACTGGAGACAAATGCATGGATAAGTCTCTCCAAGTCTGGTTTGGGCACTATACCTTTGATTTGGGTCTGAGTCTGAGTCCATTATTACCCCCAGATTTCTAACTTGATTTGTAAATTTTGAGAGAGAGAGAGACAGAGAGAGAGACAGAGAGAGAGAGAGAGAGAGAGAGAGACAGGGGGTGACTGCTAACACTTTCTTTTTGACGATTCCTTCAAAACTCTTGTGATACTGTAAGTACACATATGTGGTGCTGTGACCAGGGGCCGGACACTCACCGTCTCTCCCGGGCAGGCCGCGCTCCTTCTTGTCGTCGCACTTGTTGCACTCGCTGAAGTAGAGCAGGATGAACATGTCGAGCATCACCCACACCAGAGAGGTGGCCAGGACCACCTTACAGTAGGCAAATCTCCGCATGCTGCAAACAGGAGGAGACATACATGAGCCCATAATGAAAGAGAAATGTTTGAGTTCTGCTGAGGTGAGGACTGACGCTGCGCCCACAGCTCCCTAAGCTCAGGGGGGAGAGCGCTCAGTTTCCTCTCACATTCCCTGCCTTTCTCATTACTCCATCAAACTTCTGCTCTGCCGCGCTTTACGCCTGAGTATCTTCTCAACACCTCCATCTGTCTTTCCCCGGCCTGTCTGACTCCCGGCCCTTATCTGTCGGCTGCTTATCAGCCATTCTGCAAATGGTCACCTCCACGCTGACAGGAACGCAGGGATGAATTTTAAACTATTACTGAAGAACTGTCTGTGAGCAAATCTGAAATGTGCTTCAGTTCATTCTTCATAAAGAACACGGCGTACCAGGTTTTATAGCAGTAGTTTTATTGCTTTTGACATTATTGTCTTTGCTGGAGAAAGCCTCACATCATGAGCAGTATCAGGGTTAGTGCTATCTGACATTCAGGCACAGAGCAGACCCCGGTGCGTCACGGTGCACAGAGTCGGCTGTAGGTGCAGGCCGGCGCGCGCCACAGAGACCAGAGCTGTGATAGTAATTGCTTTTCTTTGGCAGGCGGCAGGAGACAGACACAAGCACATTAAAATTCTCCGGCTCTCCTTCCCCTCTCCTCTCAGGCTGAGTCTTTGCATCAGTGATCCCTCAGGTTCAGCAACAAGCAGAAGGAGAAAATTAATTTGGCCATGGTGATTTGTCTCATGTCCCTAGGAGGAAAAAGGTGTTTGTGTCGAGCTAGCTTAGCTTTGCTTAGTTTAGCTTGGCGTTGCTGCTGCTGCAGAGCAGGGGGACGTGCACGCTGCATTTTTAAATTCCTCTTGATAAGGTTCAGGCCAGTCGAAGTGCACTCACAGCACAGGGATATACCGTCTACTTTCAGCCATGTCTAAGTTTCAATTATGATTTTACATAACACACAAGTATTTATTTATCACAATCACAATATTAAAATGCATTTGAGGCTGACTCATCTATGCCCATGACACGGATTTATTGATTTTAAACAGAGGCATAATCCGCTCATAATGAAGGCCCAGCACAGAAGAGAAACACAGACTAAACAACACCAGAACATCACTGCGCCATAAAGCCCTCTCAATATATACAGCACTGTTACATCATTTAAACTACAGCGATCGATACCTAAACAACTCAAACTTTACAAACGATAGATTAACTAAGATATTAAATTAAGATAAAACTCATATGTAGACACAGCAATGTTACATAGTATTTTTACAGAAATATTTAGACACCAATACCAAAGGTCTTAAGGCAGCGATGTATAGAACAATTATTATTATTATAATAACAAGAATGAGAATTGAGTGCCAAAGCACAACTGAAAAGGCATTTTAAGCTTAAAAACACACTGTTTAATTTTCACAGTGGCTGAGGTTACTAAACTAATATTTAGCATTGCAGACAGGAATAAGAGTTCACTAAACAAATCCAGCTCTTCAAATCCTTTTGTCATGTGATCCTGTGCAGCCTCAGGTCAAACAAATGCCTTATTGTTTGACTTCCTCTTTGTCTTCAATACTGTATGTATCATTCAAATGGGGCTGAACTGTTTGTTTAAAAGCACAACAGGGCTGAAAGGTTTGTGAATATGTTTGCAATTTATGTTTGAAAATTAGGATGAAACTAGTGCGATAATAAGCCTTAGTGATTTCCTGATTACATTGAGTTTAAATAGTCCTTTTCTTAGTTCTGGCAAATATAGTGCAGCCTTAGGAGGTCTAGGCCATATAACCAAAAATGTATAGCTTGGTATAATCAATACACGATACATTTCTCAATATCTTTTGCAATTTTTTTTTTTTTTTCAAACATGCTGCTGATTAGAAAGTAGAAATGTGAATCTAGAAGTTTTGGCGATTCCTGTTCTTGTTAAGTTAAATCTAACATAAAATAATACACTTTATGTGTACCAGGTGCCTTCTGTTACAAACTAAAAGCTCTTGGTCATGAAAACGTATTATAAAAAATATAGTACTTCCTCTTGTTTACGACTTTGTGACTTTTCTCTTACACTGCAGCAACTGGTGTTTCCAGCAGATTTATTTATGTGTTGCTGGGACATTTCTGTGACAGGGTTTATTTTAAAGTAAGTGGAAAATGAAAAATGCATTAAAATAGCAGCACATCCAGCAAAGCGTGAAGCTGTGTTAGCAGCATTTGATGCTAATAATTTAGTTCTTTGGCAACTTTCATGAGAAGACTCAAACATGCGCAAAATAGTCAAAGATAAATCTCAGATAAATATTCCAGTGGGTGACAGTGAGACGGGGAAAACAAGCAGAGCAGCGGCACAGGATTTATTTACACAGAATTGATAGTGATGGACAAAAATATGTAGATGTATAGCCCAGCCCTGGCCCCTAACTAATAATCTGTTAAATACAATTTGGATAAAGGTTGTGTCCTTATCAGCGTTTTTCCTCCGATTCCTCCTCACATCGCGGATATCCTCACTGCAGTTATCAGTCCGCCTGTCCCACTGTTTAGATGACTCCTCTAAAAAAATTCCACAAATTCCAGGACTGGCAGGGAGCCTAAAATCCCGCGGCCGACTCACTTCTCCCTTACGCTCTCAGGAGTAACGTCTGGAGAGGACCTGGTTTGACCTCTGTGCAGTAACGTGATACAACTTCTGCTCTGCTGCACCACAACTTCAGCCTCTCGTAGAGCAAGCGCAGACAGCCAGGGCAAATATGCTGAAAATAAGAGTGCCGAGCTGATCCATCACATTGACGCGCGTTTATTCTGGTGCACAAAGTCGTGTCAAAACCCTGTCAGAGAGATGTCAACTGTTTTCACCCAAAGCCTTTAGATCAGGCCTGCCGTAAAGGAAGCCGACAGCTGCGCTCCGAGCTGAGGAAAGGGAGGTTTTTACTCTTACAGCCATAAAAGGCACACACATCCTACAGCTGAACCATTTTAGACAGATTTGAATGTGCTTAATGTTGCGATTTGATTTGTATCTGTAAATCAAGATAATTTAGTGAATTTACTACTATTTTACTATTCAGGTGACAATATAATCCAAAGAACTACAAAAATCCAGCAGAGCAATCAACGCTCCCGCTTCACAGCAAGAAGGTCCTGGGTTCGACTCTTGGCAGCACCGGCCGTTCTGTGTTTCTGAGTTTGCATGTTCTCCCCATGACTGTGGTTTCAGGTGTTCTGGTTTCCCCTGCCACTAAAAACATGCACAATGGTATTGTGGTGTATCAATGAGAGTTTGTGTTGTGAGAGTGAATGCAGGACAACAGATGGAAATTAGCCCAAGGCTACAGCCCGGCGTGTTTACAGCATCATGTATACAGTTAACCTTTTAACATCATTAACATGCACTGTCCGCACCAAATAAAAATAAATAATCTCCCAAAAAAGTAAACCTAAATGTAGAGTTCTTTTTTATATCTGTCTGTTTTTGTCACAATAACTTTACTTGATCATTCAGAAAGGTTATTTCATAAAGCCAGTCACATACCAGAGGAATAGTGATGTACACTATTAGACTATTATGTGGATGAAAGTGAAGGTTTAATATACATCAATAATCTTGAATAATTGTACATTTCTTCACAGAATAATCACACTAAAATGTGAATATGATCCATGGAATCCTTGGAAACTCTTTTTTATTTGTCATACAAACTTAAAATCATTATCATTTAGATTAAGTTAATTGGTGAAGATGTGTTACGGTCGACTACTTCACTTTTAAAGGGTCTATAAACAATATGGTGAGCAGTTTTTATTCACAGTAAGACTCAGTTGTGATTATCCTGCAGCTCTATCCGTACATTTATATATAGAGTGTTTGGTTGCGCTCCATTTCTAATCAGGCATGGCAGAGGACACCCCGGCTCTTCACTGCAGCCCCGGGCCCTGCTCCTTTTTCGCATCTGTGTCAGTTTGTTTTATGCATGGCCCTATTTTCTTTGAAGTCTCTTTTAAAAACAGGGCAGTTCAGGATGGCATTACACATGTACACTTCACCATCTGCCGCTCGTATCCGAACCGTTAGCACATCTCGCTCCTCACATCTCGTTTTCAGACGTCCAGTTGGGTTTTTCTTTGCACTCTTGCTGCCGCCGCCCCATCCCCCGATTCCCTCCCTCGCTCTTTCGGTTCCTGATGATGTCGTCTTTTCAGGAGTGGTTGCCATCACGACGGCGCACCCCGGACACAATTTGCCCCTTCACATCCTCCCGAGTGTGTTTCTTCATAGGCCTAATCCTCCCTTTTAGAGAGTGCTCAAGGAGTTTTTCTCACAAACCAAACTAAAGCCTAAAAACTGTAAATTTAAGAGAGATTTGCAGCTCCTTCCAGCTGGGGATTCTTGGTTTGTTACTGTTGGTCAATATTCAGAGGAAGTAAAAAAGGATATACATTTATATGCCAGCAGTTCAAAGGGGTTACAGGCCAGTGATTGTTTTGCTTTGTTTGTTGTAAAGTCGACATTTAAAGCACTGCACCATTAGATTATACTGTGGAGACCAAATCAAATGGGGGAGTTTGTGAGCTGTAAGAACGCCCCAAATCAATAAAGATTTATAGGTTTCTAAACAGTGGATTTGAGTCAAAGTAAAACAGATGAGAACAGGAATGTTCTGATTAAGCCTGTTGAATAAACAGTTTTAGTCAATCAGGAAACTATGATACACTGTAGTGCATGTCTTCATGGATCATGTACAGATGAGTTCATGGACAATGAGCTTGTTTGGCTCAGGTTTGGGACTCTGGGACTCAAAAGTAGAACTTCTAATATTTGACAGAAACTAGGGATGTGGATCACTATTTTATAATTATTCACAATTATTGGCACCATGACCAAACAACAGTGACGTTTGCTTTCATTCACAAGGTTTAATGGATCACCACGGTCTCACTGATGTTATAAAAACTTTCTGAATGAAAAAGTTATGATACTGGCACAAAAAGAGGCTGAAAAAAAAGTATGATTCGATTATATTGTGACCTGAATAATCAGTTAACCACATGCAGTTCACAAACTTTTACTGCAAAATATCTTTAGTCACAGTTTTAGTCAGCAGAAATGTGTCATTGATGGAAACTATATAAATACTTGTGGCGACGAAATCAAAATAGGAATAAACCACTGATTAAGCAGTTTGTCTTATAATATTACGCATTTATGTTTAAATTTGGCTTTATGTCAGTGATGAGTCTGAAAAAGGACTGTATAAACATAATGTATAACAGATGACCTACAGAGACCTTGATAATCCCAAACTCTACAGGACATTGGCAGAAGTCTGCACTCTCCTCGTACAGTTGCAGCATATTGATTTTTCTTTAAATCTACTTTAAATATGCACATGGTAATGTATAACGACAAGTAGGGATGTCACAATGTAAAATGTAAGTTCAGTTTTCTTTCTTTTGTTGGCTAATACCTTGATTTTCAACCAGTGTGACGGGGAACACTTGTGTGCATTGAATTATTGCCTGGAGTGCCTTGAAAAAATCTCCAATTTGGCTTCACACTTCTATTTTAATGAAAGCTTTGCCGTTTTTGAGTGTCTTGAATGTATTTCTTTACCAAAAAAGAAACCAAAATGACGAGCATAGCCAACTTTAAAGAACCAGAGCGTGACATGGATATTATTTGCCACTTTAAATACCACATTTTCACAAAAAATTCTGATTCGGGAATGTTTTAGTATCTTTACAACCAAACAGTGTGCAGCGACGTAAAAAGTTGCAAGAAACACTGGGCTTATAGATCCCCATTCCTCTAGTAACTTTAAGATATCAAACCTTTTATTTATTATTATTATTATTTATCTACAAACCAAAGGAGGAAAATCTTCACAAACTTCCACACATCACATCCATACCATCCAAACACACATTACAAAAATTAACAAAACAAAAACAATCCTCAATTTTACAACTCAAGAAACAAACAAAGAAAAATAAACTAAACAAATATAAAAACAACAACACTATAGGGCTCGAACTACATTTAAAACAAAACCAAACAAGCAAATATTCCACTTCTTGATGAGCTCAGATAACATGTTATTCACTACTTTTGTTTTGAGTGTTTATTGTTTTAGCCTTAAAATAACCCTTTTCCCCAGCAGAATCAAACAATCTGAATAATAAAGTAAGTTATTAAGTTAATGTGACATAAACAGACAGCACTTCACTGTTTTGTAGTGACTTCATTTTGCTTCTAAAATGTTAATTATTACTTTTTTGTACTACGATCATATTGTGACCCGAATAACCACAATTTCCCCGTTGATTAACTGAACAATCACAACATCTCTAACCGCCGCTGACATTTCTGGATGGATTTGAGTGTTATTAATTATCCCGACGTTTGCGCTGTTAATTTTCTGATAAGAAGTCTCTCTGTAACTTTGTCCTCCGAGTCTCTTCCAAGTGACTTGTTCCGCCGTAAAGCCGTGTGTAAAAGCGGAGGGTGTTGGAAGCTTCCTCGCGAGATAACTGCGGCTCTGCGTGTCTGTCCTTGGGTCATTTTGGCTCGATAAGCTCAATCGTTTCCAAGACGACGCTGATGGGAGGAGTGATTTTCTCAACCGCTGTAATGTCTCTGAACTGGAGCGGAACGAGACGTGGGATAATATTAGGAAACACTGGGAGGAACAGAAGGTGTCTGAAGAAGCCACGGCTCAATTTAAGACACACAGACTATAAAATGGGTCACAATGTAAAGACTAGACCAGGACTGAAGCAGGTCTGAAGACTAGACCAGGACTGAAGCAGGTTTAAAGACTAGACCAGGACTGAAGCAGGTAAAGACTAGACCAGGACTGAAGCAGGTTTAAGGATTAGACTGAAGAAGGTTTGAAGACTAGACCAGGACTGAAGGAGGTGTAACAGACTAGACCAGGACTGAAGCAGGTTTAAAGACTAGACCAGGACTAAAGCAGGTTTGAAGACTAGACCAGGACTGAAGGAGGTGTAACAGACTAGACCAGGACTGAAGCAGGTTTAAGGACTAGATCAGGACTGAAGCAGGTTTAAAGACTAGACCAGGACTGAAGCAGGTTTGAAGACTAGACCAGGACTGAAGCAGGTTTAAAGACTAGACCAGGACTGAAGCAGGTTTAAAGACTAGACCAGGACTGAAGCAGGTTTGAAGACTAGACCAGGACTGAAGCAGGTAAAGACTAGACCAGGACTGAAGCAGGTAAAGACTAGACCAGGACTGAAGCAGGTTTGAAGACTAGACCAGGACTGAAGCAGGTAAAGACTAGACCAGGACTGAAGCAGGTTTGAAGACTAGACCAGGGCTGAAGCAGGTTTAAACAGGTTTGAAGACTAGACCAGGGCTGAAGCAGGTTTAAACAGGTTTGAAGACTAGACCAGGACTGAAGCAAGTTTAAACAGGTTTGAAGACTAGACCGGGATTGAAGCAGGTTTGAAGACTAGACCAGGACTGAAGCAGGTTTAAAGACTAGACCAGGACTGAAGCAGGTTTGAAGACTAGACCAGGACTGAAGCAGGTTTGAAGACTAGACCAGGACTGAAGCAGGTTTAAAGACTAGACCAGGACTGAAGCAGGTTTGAAGACTAGACCAGGACTGAAGCAGGTTTAAAGACTAGACCAGGACTGAAGCAGGTTTGAAGACTAGACCAGGACTGAAGCAGGTTTAAGGACTAGACCAGGACTGAAGCAGGCAAAGACTAGACCAGGACTGAAGCAGGCAAAGACTAGACCAGGACTAAAGCAGGTTTGAAGACTAGACCAGGACTGAAGCAGGTAAAGACTAGACCAGGACTGAAGCAGGTTTGAAGACTAGACCAGGACTGAAGCAGGTGTAACAGACTAGACCAGGACTGAAGCAGGTTTAAAAAGAAGAGAAGCTAAGTTTGTAAAAAAGATATTAGAAAATTCAGAAAGGGTTATACTGGGGTTCTCCTGCTTCAAGGTTTATTATGTCAGCGTCTTAAAGTATTTTCAATATAATAATTTATTGTGATATTGTCTGTAGCGATATACCATACTTAATAAGTTATTGTTGTTATTGTGACGGATCTAGGACTGAAGGTGTGAGGTTGAGGTTTAAAGACAAAGGCAAAAGACAAAAACAAACCAGAGTGAAAACAAATCTAAAAAACAGATCTAAACCAGTATAAAACAGGACTCAAACAGGATCATATAAACAGCACTAAATCAGGAGGACGTAATAAGAACAACTAAAAAATTATAATTGTGAAGTTATGTCATTTTAATTCAATCTATAACCTGGAAACAAAGGAAAAAAATGACTAAACCAGGCCGAAACAAGGACAAAATTAGAACGAAACCAAGACCTAAAAAAGAGACTTAACCAGGTCTTTACCAGCACTAAACCCGGTCTAAACCAGGACCATAAAGGGTATAAACCTATTGGACCTCAGTATTACAGAAAATCTATACGCCCAGAGCTCAATTACTTGGTGTGGATAAATAAACGCGCTCTGCAACAGCTGGTACGAGAGACTGGAGGCATTCATTTCCAGGTCATGACCTTGAAGAGCAGAACAGAGGGGAGCTGGGCGTAACAAATGCTAGCGGCAAGTGTGTTTATCACATTAGCATAAAATACAAAGGCAGGACAATTAATTTAGAGCGCTTGTAGCTACAGGGCGCAGGTGGCAGAGAGGTTAAAGCTCCGAACACTGAGGAGACTGTAAATTGGAACCGGAGCCTTGACGTCGACATTATCTCTGTGGGAAGTGTTTAAGAGGCATGTAGTAACAGTGTGCGGCCGTAAAAGTCCAGTAAGATAACACACTGAACAGGAGGCATGTTGTTTTGGATGCAGTTATCTGTAAATACAGTTATTCCGTATGCGTTAAGGTGTAAAACTGTTAAAATGACAGTTATTCTTTGGGGTTTTATGCTGTTGGACTGGAAAGAAACAGGTTGTTAACTAACTAAGATTATAAGGTTAATCAAAAAAATAATGGTGATTTTATTTTTTTTCATGTCATAATATAATCGTAAGAACACCAAATTATCTTGCGTAGGGTTAGGGTTATAGGTGTGCAACGAACTATTATTTTGGTAATCGATTAGCAATTACTTTTTTCAATTAGCTTAATCAATTTCGACTAGAACACGGATCGCCTGTGAATGTAAGATTTTCACAGGTCGATTGTGATGAAGCAAAGATGATGTTGCATTAGGCCAGTCTCATGTAGTATTTACAGACAAAATAGGATTTTGATTAAAAAACAAAAACAAAAAAACAACACATTTTCTTTGTCATATTGGTGTAATTCCTGATCTGTCTGAGTGATAATACCTCTTCTTTAAGCACATGACATGCTTTAAAGTCCTGATAACTATAATAATAATTAGCTGTGATTAATTGATTAATTTGTTTCAGCCCTAAGTGATAAGGAGTCATTTCAGTTCAATCTATCCTCATTTAAGTCAAACTACACTACTTTTTTATCTGGCTGTTTATGTGAAAGTTTTATTAATAAAGAACAAGTGTGAACCATCGTACAAGGTTTGTAGATAGCAGGCTTTGGAGAGACGGTCTGCTGTGATTGGTCAAAGTGAGGAGAGTTAACAGTTTGGATTTGTTAGCAGTGACTTAAGGTTTGGCCCTTGTCTGGACTCAGATTGGGTCAAAATTTAGATTTCGTTTGTTGCCATTCTGCTCCTGGTTTAGTGCCAGTTTAGTCCTGGTCTAGTCCCAGTTTGCCCTCTCCCGGTGGGTGGAGAGTCCTTGCCTCAAGTGGAGGAGTTCAAGTGTCTCGGGGTGTTGTTCACGAGTGAGGGAAGGATGGAGCGTGAGATTGTGATGCGGTCACTGTATCGGACCGGTGTGATGAAGAAGGAGCTGAGTCAGCCCCGGATAAAGCCAAAGAAAATGGATGGATGGACAGTCCCAGTTTAGTCGCAGTATCGATGTGGTGAAGTGTGAATGCAATCTTAAAACTAAATTTGCCACCTCCGAGCCTTATCCAAACTTACTCCATGAAAAAAAGCATAAGGAACTGAGACATTACCATGGCAACCAGCGCTCCCCCACCACTTCAGTTCCTCCGGAGCCGACTACCTAGCACTAACCATCATCTTCTCAGAATAATTATAACACTAAAATGTATCCTAATTTCCAAGGTTACAATAGAATTTAGTGATATAATGTAATTGATATTGTACCATATTTTGGCGCTTAAAAGCTGCCAGTTTGTTACCATAATTTAACTTATATTCACAGAAATGGAATTTCTTTATTATGCATTTAAGTGAATGATTGTCAATGTGATTCATCCCCAGAATTAACTGGCCATTGTCCAGAGTCCACAGTAAATGAAAAACGCTCACCGATGCAGAAAAATGTGGTGGAAAAGGAATGAATGTAACACAGTTTTGCTAAACATAAGGACAGAGAAGGGGATTGGGGTTTGGCTACGTTTACATTCACACACAAAAATCTAATAGTCAAGAAAAGCTTTTACCAGAGGGTGAGCTGGGGCCAGTGAAGGTTTTACAAACTGCTGACTCAAAATGCCTATGGCAGCGCAAAAGTCCCAAACAAAATTGATTATCAATTTAAAGGTTGGCACTGTAGCAAAGTGGAATTAAACACTTCAAAGTCCAATCAGCCGTGCATTTTCAGCCTAATCAATACACATTACTGTCACAGCGCAGCTCCCCTGACAGCGAGAGCAGACTGAGCTAACCACAGTCACTGTAAGCACTGTACATGTGCAACGCTCCATTACAACACATCCACATATGAGCCTGTCCAAACCACAGAGACACGCCCTCCATCTCAGTGACGCCAGAGGGAAGAACCTTTCACAAGTCATGATTCATCATAACACTATCTTCACTTCCACATGATCACACATTATGAGCACTTGCATAACCGTCCTCAGTGGTGAGAAACATTACACTACAGTGAAAAAGTACATCTGACACACGTCTGACACAGAGCTCTACTACTGTACTACTTAAGAATGGACAAAAAAATTACTTTTTTTTTGCTTTATCTTGACAACAATACTGTGAAAATATGTTTACAGTGCATCAGAAATGGTCTAAAATGTCTACATGTTTGGGTTTAGTTTATGTTAAGGTTCATGTAAAATGTGAATGAACCAGACAATTAACCAATAAAGTGCAGAAATATCACCTTTGTTTGGCAGATTACACTAGTCGTTTCTGTTTCATTATGACGTAGACACTACAGGCAGAACTCTTTTTTGAGGGTTAGTTTGGTCTCATATAACATATCGGCTTTCATGTGGAAAGAGCAGACTTGTCCAATCTGCGCCTAAAGATGTTTTATTCTTTCATTTAATCCACTTCATTCATAGATGTCTCTGGGACATTGTAACTTCAAAGGCCGCTATTTCTTAAAAAGCATTTTTCTTCCGTAGAGGCAGAAACACCAACACTTAATGTAGCTCCTACTCACACTGAACTTAACAATTTTGTACTTAACAAGATTTTGACAGAATGCACAGAAGGCTCTGTTGATATCTAATTCTAAGTCTGATTTGTTAACATTTTTGAGTCTAAAAAATGTGGAGACATTTGAATTTTTAGACCAGTTTTCAGTCTGATCTAGTTTATTATGAACACTAACATGATGAAAAACCTGTCATATATTTTTCCTTCCATTTATGTGAGTAAACTACAGGAGAAGTTTTAAATTGATATCTTTAAATTTAAGATTTTTTTCCTATTCACCTGCAGTGTCTCACCTTAATTAAAAATGTTAAAGTGAATCATTTGAACATCTCCAAAACACCAACTGCGATATTCTCAATATTTCAATACATACACTGCTTACACTGTACCTGTGCAGGGCTTTGGGGTCTCTGCTGAGATGTACAGGGCGCTCCACCAGTGGAGTGGGCGGAGCTTCAGAGATCCCACTTCCTCTTTGATCTGTCACTCAAACATGCTCCTGCAAGACACAAAACAGACAAGACATAAATACACAATGTCTTTTTCTGTATTGGGCAAGGGGAATTCAAAACATGTCCATAATAGATATCTTTGAGGAGTGTCTGAGTTTCTTTTACGAAAGCACATTAGTTGTTCATATCCACAGCAGACAATTACCCTATTTGGTCACATATTTCCCCTTTTTCAAAGCTTTAATCACACACAACAGTTTTTAATATGCTGACATGTTACAGAAATGGCTAAAATTGGCAGAATCTGTGAAGAGCGTTGAGAAGATAATAGCTCGTGTGCATAGCAACTGAAGCAAACAAAGTAAAAACAACACAACTTTTTCATGTGGCAACAGGGAAGAAAAAAAACTTGTTCAGCGGGGAACAATGTTTTTGCCTTTGACAGAAACAATAAAATAACTGCAATAAATCACATTTGAATCAAGATCGAGCTTTAGTCATGTCTAGTCGTTAATGATAGGTTTAGTTTTTTTAATCGAGATGGATTAAGACTTTGGGGGAAGAAGATTGTCTACTTTTTGTGTTAAATGGCAATTATTAAACGTCTGTTATTGTTAATTTTTATCATGGAATCAATACTGAACGACATTTTTATTTAGTTTTTGAAAAGAAAGGATAAAGTTAAATCAAAAATTGAGATGTGAGCTGCTTTTTTTTTGCACTGTTTTAAAAAGCAAAGAGCGAGAATCCTATGAAAATTGTCTGTGATTTTAAATGTAGTTCTGTTTTAATCTTTTTACTAAACATCTCTTCTTTAGTGTAGATGTGTAGATGTTTTTTTAATGACTGTGTTCAATGACAATTTTGCAATTTGGCCCAAAAAAAGACATTCAAATCTCTTTTTTTTTTCTTTAACCTGATTAAATAAAGGTTAATAAAAACATTTTATCGCACAGTCCTATATACAAGAACTGAACATTAAAAACAAAACTACACCTATTAGACGTCATTCAAACTTCACAGTATTCTTTTCTCTTTCACATTCCAGTCTCAGATTTTCCCAATCCACGAGTGTACAAAAAAGAGCGGGCTTTCCGATCAGAGCTCAAGGACGTCGGAGCACGGAGCGGCCGCAGGAAAAGCTGAGCAGCGCCGTCAGTCACCGGGTTCCCTCGTACCTCCTGCCTCCGCTCAAAGTAATAACAGTAATCTCTCCCACGTAAAGCGCTCTCACCCACACAACAGTCACGGTGTCATCTGCACTCCAATCGGAACAATACTGCCAACGTGATATGGTTAAACCGCTTTGCCCAGTTTACCGCGTTATCATAAATGCACACGACTCCTTTTCTGGTGCTTCAGATTCGGCGGCGTTTCAAGCCCGAGCTGCAAGATTAAAAGCAAATCGTAATTAGGATTTTGCAAAGTGGATACACCCCGATGTCGGCCTCTATTTGATCACGATTCGGCTTCACTTGGTGTCTTTATTTTGATCCTTCTAAGAGTTCGCACTTCACTTAAATTAAACCCACTTGTCACTAGGGTTGTCAAAAGTATGAAAAATCCGATGCAAAAACTCGTATTAAAACTAGATACTCACTTGAGCACGTATTGATACTAAGAAGAAACCTTATAAAAGAGAATATTTTACCATTTCGAATGATCTTGAGCTTTATCAGAACTAGTACAAGACCACAATAAAGAAAGTATAGTGTCAAAAATGTCACTCATTTGTCTAAAAACCTTTACCTAAAATCAAAATTGGTATCGAGCAGTGAGTATATTTCTTAGTATTAAATCAAGTTTTTTTCTACCTGTCACTCACATATTGCAGAAGAATGTAGGGAAAGTGTGCTGCATTAAACAGAACCACTGAATCTTGAAACGACAATTTCATGAAACCGCAAGCTGTGGTTCATAGAAGAAAAGGTTTCAAAGGTAGTCATCTGGACACTGCTTTAGAAATCAAGACGTTTCAACTCAAAGTCATTTTCCATCTGATGGAAATAGCAGTTGACAACAGTGAGGTACAAAATGTAAGCTTAGGGAGAAGGGCTGTTTGAACAGTCTAAGATAAGAAAACCTCCCTTCGGTCCACGAAAGCCTCATAAAACTTTAGTAAAAATCAAACCTGTGAAATGCTAATGAGGCACTGGACAGTTCTGAGGAAGAGGCCTTAACTACAAAAGCTGTAAGAGTGAAACTGACAGACTTGTAAACAAGGGCAGGGCAATTTTCAGTTCTAACTCCTCCCTTTGGAGCTCAGGAGAGTGTAGTGCTGCTGCTCAAACCATTTCCATCAGATTGAAAATGACTTTTGGATAGAAGTCTTGGTTTTTAAAACAAAGTCCAGATGACTACCTTTGAAACCCAAAACAGCTTTAGTTCTTAACAAATGTTCACTGCAAACAAGAAAATTGTGTCAAAATGAATATTACTTCTAAAGTTCATATTCAGCTTTCTCTCTCTGTGTTTTATAATGCACTGACAATAACTAGGGCCACTCGATGTTTAGTGGATTAATCGGTTGATTTGGTCTTAGTCGACCACATCAACTAATGATGGTATTAAGATTATAGGATTTGTTTGCTCAAGAGCAGAGAGGAGAGAGCATGGAGTTAGTTTTTTTTTCCTGGAAAATCCATCGCTCAGTGTTTTTATACAGATCAGTCTGGATATAGTTTCCCTGAGTTCAGATGGGTGTGATTGACAGGTGGATTTGCCAATCAGAGACAGGAATGGTCCATTTGTATAAAACAAACATGGCTGCTTAGGAAAAAATTATAAGAAGAAAAATTGATCACAGGAAGTGACAAAATCGTAGGTTTCAGCAGAATCAAAGCATGAAGCACAAAACTCTGAGGTGAGAGAAGCTTGATTTAGCTCTAAATGATGAATGACCAATGAGCTTGTTTGTTTCACATCCGGAAATAAACAAATGTGACTGCACGGTACTCTTTGAATTTGACGTGAGGCGCAGCAGAGGAAGTGGTGATCAGACTCACTCTTCATGAAGAATTGAGGAGTGTATTCTGGGAGTTTTTTGCCATTTCACTTATGAAGATTCTGTTTACCCATATTTCTCCGTGCACATATTTGTCTTTGTGCGAGATCCTTATCATTTTGAGAGCTTTGGCCAGCGCTCAACCGAGAATTTCTTCAGTCAATTGCAGCCCTCCTGTCAACTGAACCTAAAATTAAAGAAGTACTTTGAAAATCTGTTATCAACACACAATACAAACTACTCCTAGCCCTGCTTCAACACACCCAGAGGTCAAACAGAAGTGGCAGAGCAGGAGACTGAGATGAGGCGGCTGGTGGGACACACATGTGAGCGGCGACGCCTCATTTCTCTGGACTAATCTGCTATTTTGGAGAAACCCGTGGAGAATGGGAGATGAGTGTGCATGTCCTTCAGCCTGGTCCTTGGCCTACTTTAGAGCCAAGTCATCCTTCAGCGCACAGGGACTTCAGATTGGCAGCTCGTGTATGGGAGCGTTAGAGTTTGTATTACAACATCGGCCATACCATAAATCTCCTGCTGCCAGCCCACACACTCCCGCCTGATAGAGACACTGTGGCGGAGGCGCTGTGTCTCACTGCATTGCATTTTCTACTAAATTTGAATATTACGGAGAAAAGTTATGGTGTCGTTTATTGTTCTCTGCAGCCGAGCCATCCGTCAAGCAGGCAACGCTGTCAGGAACCAAGCGTCTGTAGGATATGAGCGAGCATATTGGACAGGAGTATCTGGATTAGCTGATTGTGCATGTTTAGTGCGTACTGTCGCCGTAAAACTTCAGCCGCCGCCTGAGAAAGATATGGTGTGTACGTGATTGTTGAAGGGCTGTAGACCAGGCATCTCAAACTCGCAGCGCTCAAGACGATTTATGGTGGCCCCTGAGATGATTTTTTAGTTTTATTATAAATGGGCCGCCGATAAAACTTATATCTCATCTCTCTCATGTATCAGTAATTATTGGGCTTGGTAATATATTACTTACTTAATATCAACATGAACTTATTACTAAAACACATAGTTTGAAGGTAGTTTGTGTCTTATAAAGTATTATCACTTCTAAATTCTAAAATATACCAAACAAAAATGTAAAACTTCTGGCAACTAACATTTTCTAGATCTAGATTTTGTGGGAAAATGTATTTAGTGTGTTTCAAGTCTGTCTCTGTAGCGGCCCCCTCAAAATGAGTTTGAGACCCCTGCTGTAGCCCTTTAGTCGTTTGGTCTATTCATCGGTTGATGGTGTCTTGGTCAACCATTTATTTATTAACTTTTCTAAAAGGTAGTAAAAATATTTGATCAAACCCTCTTTTTCACCTTTGACCTGTGCCAAAGAGGGAACCTGCAGCAACAATCACAAAAACCCTTACACATTTAAACAAGAGACATTTAAGCAACTACATTTAAAAACACAGACTTTTTTGATTTTTTGTAAGAATCTCGCTCTTTGCTTTTAAAAATTGTGCAACATCCCCTCAGTGAAAACAGCTCACACGACCTCAGTTCAGATTGGACAGAGTTCCAAGCTGTGGGAGCAGCCTAATAAAAGGTTTGCTTCCCCCAATCAGTCCATACTCGAGGGACAGACATAGTAACACAACCACAAACAGACTTCTAGATTAGAGTCGTCCAGTGAGTCACAAATCTTAATACACAATGATAAACAGTATTTAGGGACTGAAGGTATTTTGCTGTTTAAATATCACCAAAATCCAACAAAGGTAAAAAAAAAAAAAAGTATCAGATATTTAGTAGTCGCTAAATATTTGGGGGAATTTCTAAAGATTTCATCAGCAACAGCAGAAAAGAAAAGGCATGTAGTGAGTTATCTTGAGATTTGGATGTGAATTGTCAATTTATTTTGCCGTATTATTCTCTCTGACCCTAAACATGCTCTTTCCTCTGAGTTTGTTTGGGCTTTTGATCACTTAGTCAGTTAATCAGTCGATGGAGTCTTAGTCGACCAAACTTTCATTAGCCAACACATTATTTTATTGGGATTATGAACCTAAATTAAGAAAGTACAAGGCACAGAGTGAATTTGAGTTGGATTTTGTGGATTTTTTTTCTTTTTTTTCTTTAAGGGGCAGTTTCTTGGTGTTTTTCTGCATGCAAAATTGTATGTGCATTTTGGGTTAGATAAATCACAATTTTAATTTTGAGAGTTCTTCCAGCACAACACTTTGCTCCCTTTTAGTCGACTAATTGATGCAAAGGGCATGTCTTTAGTTGAACAATAATTAAAGCTTTAAAGTTCTCCTTCTGTCCTTTGAAAAATAGGTACAACTTTTCATTCATTCCATTCGCATTTAACCTTGGCATGTCCTTTTCTGAAACGGTTTTGTTTTATCTCAGCTAAAGTCGTCAAAAGTATTGAAAATCCCAAACTAATCAATGCAAAAACTAGTTGCATTTGAAAAAGTATTGATACTAAAACAAAAACATAAACATGACAAAATTAGACTTTTTTGTCCTGAACAGTTGTAGAATGATCTTGAGCTTTATCAGAACAAGTATAAGACCTTAAACTTAAAGACAGCACTATCATTTTGTGTTGAAAATTGCAATCCTATATCAATCATCAGTGTAGTATCAAAATCAGTATTCGTACTTTCAAAATATAGTTGGAAATTTAAGTCTGGAAACACCAGTAATCTGCACATTACAGATAATAGAATTTTACACCCCACTGGGACTAATACAATCTCAACAGTAAACTCCCTGAACTCCTGAACTTAATCCTCCTCATGTATTCTGAATCAAAGTCAGTTTCGTTAAGTTCCCTGCCCCCAAATCCGCCTCTTCAAGTGTGATCAGCCCGACTCCCTTTACGTTCCACACACATCGCACAAGTGGAAAAAGAGGACGACATCTACAAACTGTAAGACACGCAGCGGCTATAAATAAAACTCAAATCCCACGACAATCACAAAATCCGCCCACACGAAACCAGATAGAATCAAAGTGTAAAAAGAGTGTCACTGTCACTCTTGGGAACCAACATTTTCCTCTTAGCGTGAACAGAATAACATTTTCCTCATTTTCCTCTTGGCGTGTACAGTATAAAAGGAAAAACATGCATTGATGCCATTTATCCGACAAATATTGTAATCAAATTTGCAAGATGTATTTTATTCAGTTCACAATGTAAGTTTTAAACATGTCAAAGAGCACAAAGACTTGAGAGAAGACTGAAATATCGAGCTAAAAAGATATGTCTATTGTCTATAATGAAAATAGTGCACACGGTCTGGAATATTTATCAATTTCAGAATAATTTGTGCAGGAACAAATGTATTTTCTTGCACAATCTTTGTATGAAAAGTTAATTTAATAATCAAAACGCGACATAAACAAGTTTCCTTTTGCACAAAATAAGCAACAAAATCAAAGTGCTGTCAATTGTAGATTATAAAGTAATACAATGTTAGGTGTATTTTGTGTTATTACTGTTATAACTGAGTGGCTAGCAGATTTTATGGGTTTCAGTTTCCTGTTATTTCAACATTTTGAGGTCTTTTTCCACTTGAAAGATCATCATTCTGAAACCGATGGATAAAGTGAAAGGATATTTTGTTCTCTCACTAAAAGGACGCAATGTTTTCTTCCAAATTCTATTCAATCGCACTTTCTGAGTCATTGTATTAGTTGTTTTAGTATTTTAGTGAGCTGTGAGTCAACCCCAGGGCTGTACTCAAATCTGTGTGTGGAGTTATATGAATGTAGACACTTGAGCCAATGACTGACTTCATAATGTTTCTTTGGGCTTTGGGCCAAGAGTGCAGCTGAAGTGCAGCGTCCACCTCAGCACTTCCTGCACCTGAACGCTTTAGAAATGTCCTCTGACTGAGACGGAGGAAAAGTAACACCAAAGAACGAGGGCATCAAAACCAAGTTAATGTAAAAGCAGCCGGGGAAACCAGTCAGGAAAAGCAAAAAAGATACTGTTACACTGTTGATATTAAAATATTCTTTATACAAACCATTTAGTGTGTGTGTGTGTTATTTTAAAAAGACAGATGATGAAATAAACTTAAAACAAAACAGTTATTTTCTATGTCAACCCAACGTGTGGCTTAAAGCATGAACCCTGGCTTTGTTTATAAAGCCTGTTGACATCAGGTTTTCCATTTGGCATTCACTGTAAACCAAGCCTTGAAAATGCATGGCTGAAGTAAATTTGCAAAACCAAATGAAGATTTAATGTTTGCATTTCATCATTAGCATTTGCATTCTTAACGCCATGTGGCTAGTTCAGAGTTCAAAGGTCAAACAGTTTGACCTTTCTGATTCAGAGACAGATTGTGACGGACCACCTAAGACTAAACATTCAACCTGGTCCAGATTTGTATTATTATTTTATTTTTCTAGAGATCTCTGGGTTGTATACAGGATAAAGGCACTATAACAACATTTACAACACACAGTATATATATGACATACTTAATTGTCCACTTGGAAACATTTGTCTTGGACTCGAGCTGCAGTGCCTTCAGTTTAAAACACACAACGCACAAAAACACTCAAAACACCATTAACAAAGTGCAGGTTCAGTTCTAAGCAATGATTTAGGAACCTTAAAGATGTTTATGTACCACAAACAAAATGGCTATTTTTTAATCTCTATATGTCTTATTTCTGTTTTTCATAATGTTTATAGTTTCTTTTGGGATCAGTAAATATTAAACTATGTGATTTTTAAAAGATCAACAGTGACAATACAGTAAATCAAAGTTGCATTAAGATTTAAAGATTCATGAAAAAGTAATTTATTTAATCAGTTTTTTTTATTGCTGACAAAAAACATAAAAAATACAGATTTGAGAGTAGTGAGTTTGAATCTGCCTCATGACATTTGGTACATGTCTCCTCCCCATTTCAGGCTGTAAAAACTTTAAAAAAGAAAAACATGGATTTTGACCTAACTTGACCTGGTTGGAAATACATCATTTTAACGTGTGTGGAACATTCTTGGCAAATAAATAACATCACAATGGAAGGGAGGAGAAACTAGTCAGCCATTTTTTCACCACTTTTGCCTTCCACTCGAGTTTTATTTTGAAACAATGAAGAAAAGGCTCGAACAGTAGTCATCTGGACACCTAATTTACGATTGATCCCTCCTGGACGAACCAGGGATTGCAGCGCCTTGATTTCGAAGCACGATTCTCTTTCTTCAGTATATTTCGGGCGTCTGACCTCTCACAACCTCTGCAGCAGAAAAGCCCGTGGAGTGTTTATATGAAGTCTCTGGATTCCTGCCAAGCTGTCGCCCAGTGTAGCGTATTGTGTTTCAACAACAACAAACAGTGTCAGTCCTGTGTCATTTGTGCCTCCCTGCTCTGTCAAACATCTCCAACAATAACGGATGAGAGAACCAGAGATTTCACCAGCAGAATATCCAAAAATAATTAGCTTCAGTGGGTAGCAACACAGACCCCAGAACAGAAAATACAAGAAACGGCGATGTCAGGATGAGGCAAAGCAAAACTAGGTAAGACGTGTCAAGCGCGGCTCCCTGGACACGACGCGACGAAACAACAGCCCGCTTTAAACGCGCCTAAAAAAAGACCCGGAGCCTTGTCACTGAAGAAGAGATACAATGTGCGCGCCAGAGGAGACAGGAAGAAGAGAGGAGGACGCATGAAAGGGGAGACACGCAGAAAGAAAGATAAAAAAAGTACTTCCTGTTTACGACCAGAACAGGAAGCTGAAAAGCAGGCCACTGGACCACGGTAACAAGCACACAGACACAGATACCTTCCTCAAGTGCCTGGATATTTGGGTTAAATTGGGCAAATATAATATGATTTATCAGAGAAATATTGAAATTACATGGTGATTTGCGATTTAGTCAGTGGTACTGTTATGGGTCCACAAGCATGAACAATTACGCGAGGGCAATATTGACAAAAATGAATATTTACATTTTTTTTGAGTGTCACTATAACAATGTTCAGGTGATTTTCTGTCAATCCAAAAGAAATGTGTTTAAAATGTCCTCAAACATATGTTGAGGTTTAGTTATTGCCCTTTTACTGTAAATAAGAATGTGCACTTTATACCTTATACTTTATATTGTATTTTTATTACCATGTTTATTTATCCTATTTTTATTGCATGAGGCGCATGCATTTCTTTCATTCCTGTCCTAAACTGTGTGTTGCAACAGTGGAATTTCCCCATTGTGGGACAAATAAAGGATCTCTTATCTTATAAGACTATGTTTGTGAAATGTTTGTAAAATAAAACACAAATGTGCAAAAATATCACTTTATATCCTTATTTGAAAGTTTACAACATAACTTTTTTTTTTAATTCCAACTGTTTTATCTACTTTTTGCATCTATATATTTTTTTTTACTATAAACAACTCAATACTATCTACATTTCGATATATTGCCCACCTCTACAAACAATAACGGCATTCTATACTGCTTAAAGGTAGCGGTTTAGGGGATACTGACAAAATAATTATATAGCGCATTAAACATTCTTAGTAAGCACCAGCTGTTTGTTATAACTTTGAACCTATGAGGCGTTTGCTGCATTTATCACTTATTGTTGGAGTTAAACGCAGCGGCCCAGCACGAGCCCGCGTGTACAGCTTCAGAGAGTAGCGTAGTGACACATAACACCGACTCTGGTGCCAACAGGCCGGGTCAGAGGGTCGGAGGGCACACAGCATTTCAAAATAGAGAGCAGAGCACATTAACAAACATGTTTGCACTGATCTAAACTACAGGATTAACAGTTTTAACGCACAACACGACAGGATATTTTTGATTGTTGATAAAGTTATGAATTGCCGCCCTGTGCAGTTTTGCATCCATTCAAATTTGATTGTGATTAATCTTGCAGCACTAATGCTTATTAACACCTCATAAATAATTACTAAGGAAATTTATTTATTTATTTTAATTTGTTTTTTTTAAATACCAATAACCAGTTTATATTTTGCAGTCAATGAGTAAAATGCTAGTGTGGATGTACATGTCGAGGTTTGTTGTCGCACTAAAAGGGACTAGACAATAACATTCAGCATAAAAGTTAAATATATATAATTTTAGATCATTGTTTGGAAGATTATGCTGCACTTTTCTTTCTAAAGTTAATTGGTTGATATTGATCATTTTAGAAACCGTCAAAACAACATTGTCTACAGCTCAAACAGCCAATTGCAGCTTTTTTCATATAAAGTAAAACCACCTGGACATGGAATATTTTGTTTTGTTCTTTGCTGAATACCTCAATATTCACAGGCTTTGCCATTTTCTAATTGCAACCATTCAAAGTGCTGTTTCGATTTGCCTGCAGTGACTCTTCAGCGCTCATGAATACAACAGGATTTGGGCCCGGACTTTCCTGCCTCCTGTCTGCTGGTGACATCTGGACAGGAGTGATTAGTTCCTGGTTTGGGATGCCCCGCTGCCTCTGTGTGTGTGTGTGTGTATGTGTGTGTGTGTGTGTGTGTGTGTGTGTGTGTGTGTGTGTGTGTGTGTGTGTGTGTGTGTGTGTGTGTGTGTGTGTGTGTGTGTGTGTGTGTGTGTGGGAGAGAGGGGGATACAGAGGGACATGGCTGGAGCTGTAATGGGATTAAAACTCAGCCGTGCCTCCAGCTGTGTGCTCTCCAGCTCCCGGCAACAGGCCCAGTCCAGGACACACTTCCTAGGAACCGAGCGGACAATTCAGACAAGCATTAGTCACATTACGACAGCTGTTCCATCCTTTATTATTTAGAATTTTAAAGCATTTGATGTTGTCTTATATTACTATGACACATCTACATTTAACGTAACGTGTTTATTTAATGTTTGCCAGCTTTACCCGCGACGCTCCAGTGCTTTTAAACTCATTGTGGTGAATATTTCGGATGCTGGGACTGCATGAGTGAGCGATACATGTGACTGAAGACTTTAAAAGAAGCTCTGTTTATCATGTTTCAAAACAGTAAAATCAGGCACAGCGCCTTATCGTCTGTAATTAAAATAATTAAAAAGCAGATCAAAAAGAGACAAATGTCCAGTGTAACTCCCTAACAAGAGTATAAAGTGACATTTCCACCCTTTTGTGGTAAATTTTATTTTCCTTTCACATTTCGAGCGATACTTGAACCTCAACAAGTACATTTACAGGCACATTTTAACATTTAAGATGTGTTTAAGATATGTGAATCACGATGTGTCGTTTTAACCAAAATGGCAGTTCACCGTTCAATTTTTAATCACGTGTTGACTATCCCTATTTTAATATATGCAGTGAAGTTTTGTTTAATGCTGTACTGTGGAAGATTACAGGCAAAACAACTATATTAAAGCAGGTGGCAGACCCTCCATCAGAAGTTACAAACTGCAGCTTTAATAATCAATCCAGTTTGACAGTGTCATGAAGGGCTGTCACTAACGATTATTTTAGAAGGCGACAAACAATTATTTCTATTATATGTTTAGACGTTTTAAATACATTATCAGCCAAATGAAGACTGAGATATGGTGAGTGAAGGCTTCTAGATATAGAGTATTCATGAGCAAAGTGTATTTTTCAAATCCAAATCCACTTTATTTGTTTAGCACATTTTATAAACACAACTGTTTCCAAAGTGCTGCACACACAAACATAAAACAGCAAAACAAAGTATATGATAACAACTCAATTTGATCTTACTGCTTGTAAAACCAGTAAAATCAAATCCAAGCAAAATCATAAAACCATAAAATAGAAATGAATAAATAAATAAAATAAATAAATTAAAGAATAAATAAAAGTACAGAGGACCACACCACTCACGCGGTGTTAAAAGCCAGAGAATAAAAGTGGGTCTTAAGACGAGACTTAAAACACTCCACAGTGGGGGCCGTTCGGACCTGGGGAGGCAGAGCGTTCCACAGTTTTTTTGAGCGTTTTTGTGAAAAATCAGCAATAATCTATTCTTTTTTGACATTTTGATGTAATAATGTCACTGTCTTTGTTATAAAAGGTCTTTTGGCATGTGTTTTATAGTATGTACAGTCCAAGTAATGATTGGGAACTATTGTGTTAAATGCTGAACTCAAATCCATAAACAAAATCCAAGCATATGCAGAGCGTTTTCCAAATGTCAAGTGTGAATCAGTGACTAAAGCATCATCAGTGCAGCTCCAGTCCCTGTACACAAACTGACAAGGATCGAACAGATGGTCAGACTCATTTTTCAGAAAACCAATCATAATTCTCTTTAAAGTTTTCATAACAATTGATGTCAACGCGACAGGGCGATGATCATTATAATACGCTGAAATGCTTTCACTCCTACATCAACACGTGTTCAGTTAAATGTGATTGAGAAACAAAACAGAGAACGTAGAGCATTTCCGGTCGTGTTGCAGATCCTTATCCCATCAAACAGGCAACGCTGGCTGCCTTTAGCTGATAACCATGAAAGGACGTCGACAACAAAGTAAAGCTGCTTTTTAAACGAACACAATGTCATTTTTCACTCACAAGAGCCTATAATAAAGATACTTATCCACAAATAAAGCAGGGGCAGGCGGCATCTGTTGGCACTATCATGTAACCCACCTGTCCGCTTCCACGCCCGCCTCCCATTAATCCTGTTATTTAATACACGCTCGCCTCTCCTGCTCCGAGCTACGAGAGCATCTTTCAAGAATACAGACACTCAATAGTCCACGGACCGCCGCCAAATGTACAATCAATCAGACGGATGGATATAAATATACACATACAACGGCACATAAGCGAGCACACACGCGCGTTTCCTCGCCAAGCCGGGGACATCAATATTTCATTTAAGCAGCTCCGCCATTAAGGTCAATAGTCTATTTCTCTCGCCTCACACAAATAATAGACCCTCCGATGAGCTACCAGAGGGCTGCAGACGAAGGGCTCGGTCTGTACGAAAACACAATGTAAAACGACCTTATATGAAGTACTAACATTGTTCTGTTGTGAAAGCCGTCTCTCCCACTGTTTTCGATTTTAGTAAACGCAGAAGTACAATTTACACAGAACCACAAAGAGAAACATTGTCTTCAAAAAGCTTGGGGAACAAGAACAAACAAGAGGAACTACAACATCAAAACTGGAAACTGCCAACTGAAACAAGCCAAAAGGTCTCTTTGATTTTCAGTGTGCCGGGGACTAGTGTGCCTTGAAAAAAATTGACAATTTGAGTTCACACATGGATTTAATTATGTAAGTTACAGTTCTGGAGTGTCCTGGTCTAACTTCTGATCCAAAAAAGAAAGAAAACAATAACCACTGCCAAATTCAAAGAACCAATAAGTGGCATTTATAATATTTGACGTTCTTTTCTCAAAGGTGTGACTTGGTAATATTTCAGGCCCTGCAGAGTCTTTTCAATCAAAATAGTGTGCCCTGACTCAAAAAAGGTTGAAAAACACTGCCCTAATCCACAGTTCCAGTGCCTAGTTCTTATCATTTGCGAAAAAATATCAGTTTAAAGTAGGGATATCATAATATCTGGTTTTAGTGTGAATTGTTGAGAGAAAAAACAAGATTTAATGATTATTCATGAGAAAAAACAACAGTGAAATAGGGCTGTAACAAGTTCAGAATCAGAATCAGAAACGGTTTATTGCCATTGTCAGTGATCAAAAATTCACAAACATAGGAACTTAATCACAACTAATCAATTATATAAATAGTTGTCAACTAATTTAGTAATCAAATAATAGATAAATGTGCTGAGAGAAGGGGCTTTATTATTCAGACAGAGCAGGAATCACACAAAAATGACACGGAGAATGTGTATATTCTATGCTTTTGATTGAAACACTATTGCACTTGTAAATATTCTACACCAGGCTTGTGGTGGATCCCTCTGCCACCACTCCACAGTGTTAGTATATTTCTTTAATCACTTTACATTTCATTTATATTACACAACACATTATGCACAGTTTAATATATTTTATTTAGACACATATTTTCTAATTTGGGTGCACACTTATTAGTTAATATTTGTCTGAATTATTACTTACACTTGTTTCTTTTGAGTTGCCAGAGCATCAGGACCACACAGAGGCTGGATGAGCCCACATGGACTGTGGCGGTGGGGGAGGAGGAAGCGCACTGTTTTACTATTTTCAAATGTTCTAGTTTAGTTTGGTTTAAAATGAGTTTTGTTATTCACTTATTTAATTCTATTTAGTTATTGTAATTTGCCTTATTGTTTCTTTGGTAAAGTTTGCAGTTTTGGTTTGTCTTTGGTGTGCTGTCTCCCCCGTGTGTTCATTTTGGGTTAGTCCTTTTTGTATTTAAACTTCCCTCCTTGTTTGAGGCGCTCTCTGTTGGTCTGGGTTTTTCTTTGTTCTGTTATAGTTATGGTTTAGTTGACTTCAGTTGGGCCCAAATGTTGTTTATATTGCTTTGATTATTTTTGGAGCCTTTGTTAAATTACTATTTTTTGACTTAATTAAATTAACCTGATTTTTTACACCTGTTGTCCCTGCCTTTTTACGTTTGGTCCACTACAGTTGGTGGCAGTGGTGGGACCATTCAGTAAAGGACACTGGTGTATTTTCTTATTTTTACTATTTTTGCACTACCAACCTCTGATTTTGAAAAAAAAAAAAAATAAAAAATAAAATAAAAAATAAAAAGCCAGTAAGCGGAAGAGGACGGACAAGGCCAGCAGTCAGCCGGGAACCAGGTGCAAGGAGTGAAGTGCTAAATGGCAGTGATCAGGAGGATGGAGCTGTTGGTGGAGAGTTTGACACAGAACCGGAGCACGGTGAGCCTACATTAGCCGAATTAGCTGAGCTTCTGCGATTCCATATAGGTCAACAAAAAGCTAAAGATGCCTACTGGGACAAAGAAGTTGTTAAACAAGAACAAAGATTTAAGGAGCTTCAACAACAGTTCAGCATGCTTAAGATGGAGGCTCGAGCTGAAACACCTAGACTGAGGCCTACAGCGTTACAGGAGCCTGAGCCTTCTCACAGTCAAGGTGACCTTGTCCATGCTCCTTCACACTTTTCTAATGCACCCAAGCTACAAAAACTAAGTGAAGATGATGATATTGAACACTTTCTCATTACTTTTGAAAGAATTGCTATTGCCTGTAGATGGCCAAAGAGTGATTGGGCTTTCCACCTAATACCATTATTAACAGGCAAAGCTAGAAGTGCCTTTGTTCACATGGATGTTGATTTGTCTATGAACTATGATAATGTCAAGTTTGCAATTTTACAAAAGTATGACATTAATACTGAAACCTATAGGCAACGATTTCGTTCTCTCCATGTGGAGCCCGAAGAAACCCCCAAAGAGCTGTACATAAGATTGAAAGAGCTGTATGGTAAATGGGTGCAACCAAGAGATAAAACAGTTGACCAAATTAATGAAATCCTTATTCTCGAGCAGTATTTAAGGATGCTATCGCCAGAACTGCAGGTGTGGATCAAGGAGCATGACCCAAAGACTGCAGAGGAGGCAGTTGGTTTGGCTGATGTGTTTGTGGCTGCTAGGAGGAAAGGCCAGTCCTGGGCTAACACAAGCTGGAAGGATGACCGCTATCAACCTCCAGTCCAACAGTTTTCAAGAGTGGGTAAGCCCCCTGTAAGGGAAAAATCTGCTACATCACATCCTGCAAAATTTTATAGGAAGCCAATTTGCTATTTGTGTGGACAAGAGGGACACACCAAACCAATGTGTCCGCAAAATCCTGTTAAACTGTCCCAGATGTGTTTTGTGCCCAGGGAAGAACTGCACAAGGCAGCAGTGAAGCAGGCATTAAAGGAGACGTCAGTGGAGCTCAACGGCCATGCGCTTAAGGCACTGATTGACACAGGGAGTACTCAGACTCTGGTCCATCGCAGGTATATTTCACCTCAGTCTGTCTGCACCAGTGAGACCGTTCCAATCTGTTGTGTCCACGGGGATGAGAAGAAATATCCTACAGCTGATGTCTATATCATGGCAAATGGACAGACTTACCTGCTAAATGTTGGTGTAGTGGATAATCTGCCATTCCCAGTAATTTTGGGCAGCGATTTACCTGTGTTAATTGACCTGCTGCAGTCTCCTCAACTGTGCAGTGTAGCGCTCACTCGGGCCCAGGCAAAGCAATCAGACGAAATTCTCTCAGACCTTAGCACTCTGCCGTTCTACAATGTTGAGTTTCCCACAGAGCAAAGTACAAAAGGGCGCAAATCCAGACGTCAGCGGAGGATGGAGAAGTTCCAAGGGACAGTGGTGACGCCACCTGAGACTTCAGAGCCTGAGCTATGGCAAGATTTCAAAATCCCTGGTAATATTATAGAGCTGCAGCACCAGGATTTAAATCTAACAAAGTACTTTGAAGATGCAAAACTTAAGAAAAACTATTTCTGCCTTCAAAATGACATTCTTTACAGAGAGCAAGGGTCAACAAAACAGCTTGTTCTGCCACAATCAGTCAGGGAAACAGTTTTAAAGTTGGGCCATTCTATTCCCTGGGCCGGCCACTTGGGGAAGCATAAAACCTTTGCCCGCATAGAACGCAGTTTTTTCTGGCCTGGCATGCGTGAAGATGTGGAACAGTTTTGCAGGAGCTGTCCAGTGTGTCAGAAAACATCATCCAGACTCCCCAATAAAGCTCCCCTCCAACCACTGCCAATAGTGAGTACACCGTTTCAGCGGCTAGGCATGGATATTGTGGGACCTGTAGAAAAAAGCAAATCGGGTAACCGCTTCATGCTAGTACTGACAGACTACGCGACTAAGTATCCAGAAGTTTTCCCCCTAAAATCTGTTAAAGCAAAGACTGTAGCCTTTTGTCTAGTGCAGTTCTTTTCAAGAGTTGGTTTCCCTCAGGAGATCCTCACTGATCAGGGAACAAATTTCATGTCAAAACTGCTCAAAGATGTGTACCAGCTCCTGGGTATCAAAGGATTGAGAACAACACCTTATCATCCACAAACAGATGGACTAACTGAAAGGTTTAATCAAACGCTAAAACAAATGCTACGCAAGTTCGTTAATGAAACTGGCTCAGACTGGGACCAATGGCTCCCCTACATTCTGTTTGCCTATAGAGAGGTTCCCCAATCCTCCACAGGGTTTTCCCCGTTTGAACTGCTGTTTGGTCATGAAGTAAGGGGACCCCTGACAGTGCTAAAGGAACTGTGGGAGGGGGGAAAAACTAACAAAGAACCTGTGAATGTTGTGTCCTATGTGCTCCAGATGCGAGAGAGGTTGGAGAGGATGACTGCCTTGGCCCAAGAGCACATGAAGACCTCCCAACACAAACAAAAGACCTGGTATGACACTGCATCCAGAGAGCGGGGGTTTGTGCCTGGTCAGAAAGTCCTGGTAATGCTGCCATCGGAGGATAGCAAGCTACTGGCCAAGTGGCAGGGCCCCTATGAGGTAATGCAGAAATTGGGACCAACAACCTACAGAATTTCTGTTCCAGGTCAAAGCCGCTCGACAAGGGTTTTCCATGTAAACCTACTAAAAGAATGGGTCTCAAGACCAGAAGACCAACAAACCTCACTTTACATCAGGAGGACGAGGAGCTGGAGGAGCAATATCTGCCGGTCCCCTCTGCTTCAGCACCCAGTTTAGATCATCTGACAGAGAAACAGAGGTCTGAGGTGAGGAGTATCTGTTCAGCAGAGGTATTTCAGGAAAACCCAGGCTATACCACGGTAATAACACATGATATTGCCTTGAAAGAAGATGCAGCTGTAAAACGAATGAGTTATTGCATCCCAGAGAGACTCCTTGAACCCCTGAAAAGAGAAATTGAACTAATGCTATCTCTTGGCATCATTGAGGTGTCCCAGAGTGAGTGGTGCAATCCAATTGTGCTTGTCCCCAAAAAGGATAGCACAATTAGGTTTTGCATTGACTTTCGCTACCTCAACTCAATATCAAAGTTTGACTCATACCCTACACCTCGCATCGATGATCTGATTGAGAAACTCGGAAAAGCACAATATCTCACCACCATTGACCTTTCAAAGGGCTATTGGCAGGTTCCACTCTCTTCCAGGTCAAGAGAGCTAACCGCCTTCAGGACACCATGGGGCCTTTACCAGTTCCGGGTGATACCATTTGGACTTCACGGTGCCCCTGCCACATTTCAACGATTAATGGATAAGGTGCTCAATGGACTCTCACACTTTGCAGCAGCATATCTGGATGATATCATTGTTTACAGTAACAGCTGGGAAGAGCATCTTCAACATTTAAAAGTTGTCTTTGAGTGTCTTCAGAATGCAGGTTTAACAGTGAATCCTGCAAAGTGTGCTATTGCCAAGAAGGAAACTGAATATCTGGGGTTTGTTATCGGAGGAGGATTGGGCAAGCCACAAATCAAAAAAGTGGAGGCCATCACATCCTGTCCCCTCCCACAGACAAGAACTCAACTACGGTCCTTCCTGGGAATGTCAGGTTGGTACCACCGATTTATTCCTAACTACTCTGCAAGAGCTTCTCTGCTCACAGACATGACCAGCCTCAGAGGCCCAAACAAACTAGTGTGGTCTGAGGAATCCAGGGAGGCATATCAAGATGTACAGCAGGCTCTGAGCAGAGACCCAGTGCTCCACTGCCCGGACTTCCAGGAGGAGTTCATCCTTCAGACAGATGCTTCAGACAAGGGTCTTGGTGCTGTGCTGCTTCAGGGGCCCCCACATGACCGCCATCCCATTGCATTCATCAGTCGGAAACTCTTCCCTAGAGAAACCCGCTATTCCACCATTGAGAAGGAATGCCTTGCAATCAAGTGGGCCCTGGATTCACTCCGCTACTACCTCCTAGGAAGACAGTTTGTGCTGGAAACTGACCACAAAGCACTAAAGTGGCTGGAGAGGATGAAGGACACCAACAGCCGAATCACTCGCTGGTACCTGGCTATGCAACCCTACAAGTTTGAAGTGCAGCACATCCCGGGCAAGCAGAACGCCACTGCTGACTACCTGTCCCGCTGTGCCAGCGAGCCTTCAGAGGAGGGGGAGTGTGTGGTGGATCCCTCTGCCACCAATCCACAGTGTTAGTATATTTCTTTAATCACTTTACATTTCATTTATATTTCACAACACATTATGCACAGTTTAATATATTTTATTTAGACACATATTTTCTAATTTGGGTGCACACTTATTAGTTAATATTTGTCTGAATTATTACTTACACTTGTTTCTTTTGAGTTGCCAGAGCATCAGGACCACACAGAGGCTGGATGAGCCCACATGGACTGTGGCGGTGGGGGAGGAGGAAGCGCACTGTTTTACTATTTTCAAATGTTCTAGTTTAGTTTGGTTTAAAATGAGTTTTGTTATTCACTTATTTAATTCCATTTAGTTATTGTAATTTGCCTTATTGTTTCTTTGGTAAAGTTTGCAGTTTTGGTTTCTTTGGTGTGCTGTCTCCCCCGTGTGTTCATTTTGGGTTAGTCCTTTTTGTATTTAAACTTCCCTCCTTGTTTGAGGCGCTCTCTGTTGGTCTGGGTTTTTCTTTGTTCTGTTATAGTTATGGTTTAGTTGACTTCAGTTGGGCCCAAATGTTGTTTATATTGCTTTGATTATTTTTGGAGCCTTTGTTAAATTACTATTTTTTTGACTTAATTAAATTAACCTGATTTTTTACACCTGTTGTCCCTGCCTTTTTACGTTTGGTCCACTACAAGGCTTCACTTCAGCTTTATCTGAGAAAAAATTGTAAAAATTGAATTTGTGGGCCTTGAACGTTATAAACAACTGATTGAAATAATTCCTACAAACCGATTACCAAAACAATCATTAATTGCAGCCCTACAGTGAAATCTTTAATGTTCGGTAATATAGTCTTAATATGTTACTATTCCTTAAGTTTGAGACCAGCTTTACTAAATGTAATGTTCTAAATGAAAAAAATAATGAATGTGACAAAAGACAGATGAAAAAGTACATTTTGTTTGTTGTAGTTCTTACGGTTATATTGTGACCTGACAATCACAATTATCGATAAACCAAATAATCTTGACATCCCTGGTCTAAAGTTACAAGAGCAGAAAAAAGTCTTTTCCAGCGCAGTGAAGCGTAAGGTCTGAATCCCAGAGTAAAGGTCAGCGAATGTGTGCAAATGGTTGTGGACACTTTTCCAGCTCATTAGAGGAATATTTACCATTGGAGCCCATTCAGTTTATCGGCCACATATAATAAAACGCTGTGGAATTATCATAAAACTGTCATGAGGGTCACGGAGAGGAAATAATGATTCATGAAATAATGATTCCTGGACAAACCGAGAGTTTTAATACTTCTGCATTGGATTTGAAAAAGACCCAACGTGTATTGATTCAAGACGTGTGGATGAAAAGTGGTATGGATCAGCAAACTGAGCGTTCACTTACACCGAGCAGATAAATGGATTACGTCACAATAACATACAACTTTCTGAAGGATGTGTTCAACTATTTATTAGCAACAATCACAGTTTACAGTCCAAGATTTAAAAAGCTGTACATGTCAATAACAGTCCATTTCAATAGCTGAAGAGTAAGCAATTGTTATTTTTTTTACTAGTCAAACTATTCTTTTTTTTGGCCTTTTTGGTTTAATAATATAACAACATTTTTTATCAAATCCTTTTTGCCGTGTATTTTAGAGCCTGTAGAGTACAGATAACGATTTATGATTATTAAAATAACAAATTAATATTCTAATAGTCAATTTGTCACTATTATTCTGATACATTGTTGCAGCTCTGTTGTTCAGGTTGTTCTTGTAAGGACATTTGTTTTGATTAGATTAAGAAGCAAAAGAAAGCTATTAAGGCGTTGTTTTTTTGTTGTTGTTTTTCCAACAGAAAACCCAACACTAAAATTTGACCAGTTTAATGTCTATGTTCAGTTTAGTGTTGTGACGCTGACATTTCAAATTCGATTCAATACTAAGAAATATCCTTGATTCTAGAACAATGTCACCACCACTAAGATAACTGCAAATGCTCTTCTTTAACCGACATTTTTAACACTGAATAATCCTAAACACTTTATTAAACATTGTGGTCTAATTCTGATAAAATTCAAGATAATTCTAAAAGGTCATATTTTGAGTTTGAAAGGGATTTGTTTTTCATATTGATACTTTCTCAAGCGAGTATCTAATTTGGATACTAGTTTTAGTATCGTAAGTATCTGACTTTTGATACTTTTGACAACCCTAGTTCAATAGGGCTGACCCTAACAATTATTTTAGTAATCAACAAGTCAGCAATTATTTTTTCGATTAGTCAACAGGTCAAACGATTATTTCTATTGTATATTTAAACATTTTAAATACATTATCAGTTGAATAAATGTTGAAATATGGTGACTGATGCTTCTAGAAAGAAAATATTGATGAAAATCAGCAATGAGCTATTCTTTTTGAACATTTCATGTATTAATGTGACGTTCTTATACAGTCTAGTCTATTCTATTCTATTTTATTCTTAATCTTATGCTTGTCTCTTTTATATATTTTGGTAATATTTTATTCATTGTTTTATGTTGCACCTCACGCCAAATCAAGTTCCTATGGTTGTGAAGTTTGATCACTGACAATGGCAATCAACCGATTCTGATTCTGATAAAAGGACATGTGTTTTAGAGTCTATATAATTTAGTAAAAAATTAGGCAAGGCACGTTTATTTGAAGAGCACAATTCATACTCAAGGCAATTTAAAGAGCTTTACACAACAGGAAAAATTGCATTAAAATCACAAAACACATAAAGACATACAGAATCATAAAAAAAAAAAAAAAAAAAACGCTTTTTAAAAGAGAAGAGTGCAGATAAATCTTTCAGTCACAGGCAAACCAAACCACAACCAAACTGTTAGCCTGGATTTAAACACTGTCAAAGTGGAGACCTGATTACTCGATTATCAGTTTTTAGCGTTGATTATTTTTCCTCGTCAGCTAGCTGCGATCAATATGATTTGCAGGTGTCAATTGCGAGTCAATAAATCGTTGCAGCTCTACAGTTCACAGTTACACCTTTGACCTTTGTGCGCTCCTTTAAGTCAATTTCATTCATAATTGTGACGCAGTAGACACTCCTTGTCGATCGCGAGCGTCGAGCCCTGTCCACTTCTCTGCCCCACAAGCACAGCACACGCACTCTGACATTTGAGGCGCCCAGAAACGCAATTTCTCGTGGCTTTAGCGAAACACACAGAGACGCACAAAGGGCCAGTTGTTCTGCAGAACATCAGACAGAGGTAACGGTTGATACGACTATCAGAGTGACCGGGCCAGATCGGCTTTCCTCTGGCGCTCAAGTAAACATGGCTCCTGCAGCAGATAACGGGGAAGAGCAGCGCCGGGACGAGCTCAGGGAGAGGAGATAGCTCACTGTGTCTGCGCAAGTACAACCGCGTGAGTCTGGGCGATACTGCAAGAAAGGATTATCGCGCTTTTCTTGGGGCCAGATCACGATTTCGATTTTGTCACGACTCATGTTCACTTTGTTCATTTTGTTTAAATAGTCAGATAAGATAGATAAGATAAGAGATCCTTTATTTGTCCCACAATGGGGAAATTCCACTGTTGCAACACACAGTTTAGAACAGGAATGAATGAAATAGGCGCATGCAATAAAAATAGGATAAATAATTACTAAACATGGTAATAAAAATACAATATAAAGTATAAAGTGCACACTCTTATTTACAGTAGGTGGCTGTCTGGGAATAAATAGTAAAAATGGCAAATAAAGTGGCTTAAGTGTCTTGTTATATACAGTAAGTGACTATAGTGAGGTAAAAGTGTATTAATAGTATGTTAAATTATATTGCACATGATTATCACAGGTGAATGGCACATGTTACAGTATTGCACATGATTATAGCGGGTGACATGTTCAGGGTTAACAGTGTTCATTGTAAAGTCTAGTGTTTCTGTCTTTGTCTAGTTAACAATTACGATCATTAATTAATACGGCACAATACTTTTGTCGTATTTAAACGCGTCTTTGTCACTTTTGATCGTGTCTTTGTTGTCTTTTAGTCACGTTTTGGTGCATTGAGTCGAATTTGTTGTTTGTATAGGCGTGTTTTTGTCGCTTTCGAGCGCATTTTTGTCGATTTTGGTCGCGCTTTTGTCGCTTGTTTCAGAACAGGGCTAAACAACAAGTGTGTTTGAACAGACAGCTGCATTAAAGAGGGAAACAGTGAATCACGATACGACGATTTCACAAAAATGGCAGATTGTCACAGGGACGAGCTCACGATTCGATTTTTATCCCCGTATCTCCCAGCCCTACAACCACGTCTCTTTCAGCCTAAAACAGATCAGCTCGCTCTGCTGTGGTCAAGTCTTGTTTTGACAGTTTACCCGAACAATGATTAGTTTTAAAACGACTTGAATCTTGGGAAAGAAAGCGCAATAACCAGATTTGGGAAAAATATCTAATTTGCGATTTTTCTGAACAGTTTTGAAATTGCGATTAGATTTATGTTTTAATAATAGGGTTTTGTTCAAAGTTCACACAACTAGAATTGACAAAAAGACTGAAATATGAGGTGACGAACTGATACAAGAATCACGCGTTTCCGGATGTTTTTGCTGCTTTTTGTCATGTTTTTGTTGCTTCAAGTACTGTTTTTTTGTCACTTTCAGCAAATGTTGTCACTTATAGTCACTTTGGTGTTGCTTTTTGTTGCATTTTTGTCACTTTCAGTCACGTTTGTGTCGCTTTTAGAAGTGTTTTTGTTGCTTGTTTTAGAACAGATTGTTAAAAACCAGGGTTAGTAGTTTTTATGCAGAATGAAACAGGATATTTTATTGTTTGTGGAGGAAATTATTTGCTAACCGTCCATTCAAACTGCGATTTCGATTCGATTTCGATTAATTGTGCAGCTCTAATGTATACCATAGTTTTAGACTATGGGCTTCCTGACAGTTTTGATAAGATTTAATATTTCACTGAGTTTGTGGAAAAAGCAACACTCCTCGACCTTGATTTCACAAATAGATTATTTTGGTCATGATATAGATCTATAATGGCCAAGGAATGTAAATAACCAGGACCGTCAATGCATTTTTCATATAAAATGATCAGAACTTCATGGTGGAGCTAATCATACTAATGTAGAGGCTTGTTTGGGGCTTTTCTCTTTAGATTGTGAGCTGGCATTTTTACCCGTTTTATTTGTGCATCGTGTTTCTGTGACAGGGTCTAATTTGGCCCACAAAGGAGTGCTGAGATTTGTAAGGAGTATATATTTTGATTACATTTTGTGCTGAAATGTCAGTCGTTTCAAAGACTAAAGCAGTCTATTCCCCTGAAAAACAATAATTAAAGAAAGTCTAATCATAAATCTCTGCAGACCCGTAATTAGGTTTGACCCTCGCCTCACTAATACGTATTCATTTTGGCCCCAATTAAGTTTGCGCTCCATGGATATATAGACCTTCAGTGTCTGTGGGCTACTGAATGGCCCTGTTTATCCCCAAATCTCTACACAGTTAAGTAGGTGTAACTATGGAGCAATTCAAACACTTTTATAGTTAATAAGTCCAATGTTTTAGTAAAGGATTGAAAAACACACCACTCATCAACATACTTTAGTATTTTTGGTCACTGTTATCTAACCGTGGAAATTTCATACTGTCTCATCCAAAAAAAACATGTCCAGTGTCCAAATTTGCTGTCACCATGTTGTCAGTGTCCAACAGGAATAAACTGCTCAAAACACACACAGCATCTCAAATAATCCACTCCAAACATTTCAGAAGGCAACGACAGAGCAACAGCCCAACTGTAATCGTCATTAGAGCGATATGGCCAAACATTTTTATCATGATATAAAAGAAAAAAATTGCGATAACGATATAAATGACGATATAAATGACTCTGGACTAAACACTTCACAATGGCACCATTATTTGACTTATTTAATGCCGCTTTACCCATTTTTTTTCGTTTAAGAAAGAAAATCAGTTCTGCTACATGTTGTAAAAGCATCTATTTGGGTAAAAATTATACCGCTTTGTGCTGTCTGTGTGCAATTATAGATTGTAGAACCGTTAAGGATGTTTAATATGTATTCAATAGTTATAATTTAGCTTCCACTTCTCACCTCAACATTGATTTTTAGCCATTAGCGTTCGCAATTTGCTGCAATATCAGATTCAGATGAGAAAAATCTGCTGCAGTGTACGGGTAATTATATCGCCATGTTCCAGATTTCATGTTGCCCAAAAAGCAAATGACGATAAATCATGAACGATATGATACGACCAGCTCTATCATCAACTCTGAGCAGCGCCTCCATAACCCCCTCCAGCTCCTGCCCTCAGGACGCAGGCCCAAGACACTGAAATGGAGAAAGGCCCAGTTTGACAGATGCTTATTTCATCAGCCGTCGCCATCATCTACACACACTTTACTCATTCTATTTCCTGTAAATGTTCTTTGTTAATTGTAGGGTTGTTGCTGACTAAGAAATTCCTGGTCAACTAAAGACATGCCCTGTCGATCGATCAGTCAAGAGGGGGGGCTCTATTAAATATCTCTGTGATCTTACCATCTGTCTGATCCAGACTGCATTCAGGAGACTACAACCGCACTACATACAGAAAAGCATTCACCTTATTCTGCCCCGCCCACTTTTGCCTCTTTTGGCGACAGACCCGCACTCCTGTAGTAAACGCACTTCCGGTTTGATGAAAACCCTGTTCACACAAATGGCAAATGAGGGAAAAGTCTTGCTGCTAAAATAAAATATAAAGTAGAACATTCAATGCACACAAGCAACAACAACTCAGCAATGCACTGATTTCCTGTGTAGTCTGAGAACGTCTTTTTAGTCCGTGTAGAACTTATTTTCTATTACAACGGAAAAAAAGATGGCGGCGCCCACGCAACTCGTTGAATAAGGTGAATACTTTTACACTGTTTCCCATAAAGGAAACTGTGTATTTGTAAAAGATCTCACTAAATCTCAGTCTATGCCTTTTCCTTTTTGTTGTTGTCCATTATAAATTCTTTTAATCAAAACAGAATAATCAGTTGAATACAAATCTCTATCGGTGTACCTGATTTTTACACTGTGAAAGAAGTAGGTATTTAAATCTGTCTGACTTGTTCTTAGCTCTTATAAATCCACTGGAACGTAGTAAACATCCACAGTCATTAATTTCAAGCATTTAAGCACCATCGGTGTAACTGGGGTGGACCACCCAAGCACAGCCAATCAGAACGCTGCTTTCGGCTTTTATTTTAACAAGAAATAAAATACTTTATTATTAGACACAGACAGCGAGCAGTGTTTGTCACAAAGTCCTGCTTATACAATGCACTCTTTGGGGGAAAACACAAAATGTGCTAATTTACAGAAAGCAGCTTTAATCGACTAAACGAGGACTGGCCAACAGCCCTATTAACTGTTTTTATGTGGGAAATGTCAGCAATTACTGTCATTACGTCGGTGAAAACAAATGTTCATCTGGGACAACAAAGCCGTATCCATTTATCCTTCTTAATCGTGTTTTCCTTTGTAAAGTTTGGCACTTTTTGTCAGTTTTGACACAAATTTCACAACTTTAAAACATTACTTTCAATCGCTGCATGAATCCACCTGGTCTCTTGCCAATAATTGCAACACAATAGACTTTAGGCTCTATTTAGAACAGCCACACTTTGAAAATGATGCAAAGCCTGTCTGTATTTACTAAATATTCAGAGTGTGTTGCGCAGAGAGGCCGGTGAGCACAGCTCTCAATTACGTTTGTCAGGCTGATGAATTATGCACATACGTTGGCTCACCTCTGTGCAGCCGCAGTACACACATTTGTCAGGACACTGTCATAAAGGCCCACGGGGGTTATCTGCTCTCCATACGCTCTGTCCGAGTCCTCTGCTCATTACTGAAGGAAAACAATGGAAAAGGTTCAAGGTAAAACTGCTGAGGTAAAATAGGACTTTAGGGATGAAACATAATGCAGAACCCGAGACCTCCAAGAAAAGTGTCACGATGCTGCAATTTCAGATTTGATTTAGAAACTCAGGAAAAAGACTGATACTTAAAATGATTTAGTTGTCACGGTTTTTCCTGTTTCTGGGGTAATGTACAAATACACACCAAAATAGATGACAAATTAAAGTAAAAACACTCTTTTAGATACAAAATAATAGTACTTTCTTAAATCACCATGTAGTCTGGCTCTAGTAATGTAGAAGAAAAAAAACATGTAATTTTTTTTCAGTGTTTTTCAGTGTGTTGTTGACTAATTTATATTAATTTATATTAGTCGAGCAATCATTTATTTAGACACAGAGTGAGCTAGCTGAAGAGCTGGCCGTGAATCATTAGTTATTCTGCATTTACACATGTAAATACATAGTTTCCAGTCGCGTTTTGTAAATAAACGTTAAATGAATGAACTCCTGTGTGGTTGTGCTCTTGCGAGTGCAGTTTAGGTCAGATATTTGGTTAGCTCATAGAGATAATTTAATATTTCCAGCTCTACTGGACTTACAATTTGTTCAAGAACACAGATAGAGTTTGCTACTTTACTGTTACTGCAATAAACACGCTAAAGCTAGGCTACAGTACAGCCATTTGGCAAGAAAATTATTATATTGCAATAATGCTTAAATGCCTTATGAATGCTTGAATGTTGCATTTTGGCAGAGCCTGACTTGGAAAGACATTTTTGTTTTTTATTTGACTGAACTACATTCTTCAAATCAAATGTTAACTGGAGTGCAAATCACATTTTGTCTCATATTACTGCGTTCATACTGGCACAAAAACAAACGGGACTAAATCAAGATTAACCCAGGACTAGAAAAAGGACGGAGGCAAGTCTTCATCGGGACTAAACCAGGATCAAAACTAGACAAACGTTGACGCTCTTGTGCACGTTTACAAGACCTTTTGAAGAATGTGTTGTTAGGTGTACAATGTTCTTGTGGGGAATGTAAAATATACAAAGTAGAACATTAGTAAAACCAGCTGTGTCTCTGAGTCACACAAACATAGTTCATTTTTGGATAAAGCTCTTTGAATTGTAGATCTGTAAATCTCCACAAATCCTGACTGGGCTTTTGATTTAGTGTCTTTATTACTGTGGCACAGCATCTCAGTATTTGGAGGGGTTTTCTTCAGCTCCAAAGAATAATGTGCTCAAAGACCGGATTTGTGGATGAATTGTCGTTTAATCGTTCGCTTCCATTGCCATATTGTTACAGTCATTTTTTATGAAAGAAACACACATTAAGATCTTTAAATGTTAAATCAGCCCCAATAATAATGAACTTCATGCATTTTTTCCAACATAAATTAAGGAAATGTACATTGATAAAGCAAATGTTTAGATTTGTTTTGCCAGTCTCAAGCTGCAGGCCTATTCTTTTTTTGTAGTGGTGCAGTGAAGTTGGACGTAGAGGTGGTCGTATCATATTGCTCATGATTTATCGTCATTTGCTTTCGGGGCAACATGAAATCTGGAACATCGCAATATAATTCCGCGTACACTGCAGCAGATTCTCCTCAGCTGCAATGTGAATCTGGTATTGCAGCAAATTGCAAAAGCGAACGGCTAGAGACGCATTAAAAATCAATGCTGAGGCGAGGAGTGGAAGCAAACTTACAACTGAAAATATATTAAACATCCTTAAAGGTTCTACGATCTATAATAACACACAGACAGCACACAGCGGCATCATTTTGACCTGAATAGATGCTTTTACAACATATTTGTGCTGAAACAGAACAGATTTTAATTTCTTACGTGAAAAATACGGGTTAAGCACCTTTAAACAAGTCAAACATTGGAGCCATTGTTAAGTATTTAGTCTAGAGTCATTTAAATCATTAATTATATGTTAATTATATTGTAATTATACTGTTACTCTTTTATATCATGATATAAATGTTTGGCCATATCGCTCTGTGCTAGTTGGATGTATTTATCAAAATTGTAAGGTGAACTGGTAACTTGTAGGATCCATCATCTACTACTATGTTTAACAGTAAGACTGTAGGTATTTTTGTACAATAAAAACACACGTGCAGCATTTTTCGGACTATAAGTCACACTTTTTTTAAATAGTTTGACTGGTCCTGCGACTTATACTCAGGTGCAACACAAGTTAATGTTAATTTACACCGACCGACATGACCAAGGAGTAAACATTACCTAAAATACGACTTATAGTCCAGTCCCGTCTTATATATGTTTTTTTCTTCTTCATGACACATTTTTTGACTGATGCGACTTATACTCCAGAGCGATTTATAATCCAAAAAACACAGTAACTGAATAAATGCAAGATAGATATGTTTAATGCTATGTAGGGCTGCACATTTAATTGAATCGCAAAGGCTGCAATTTTTGTACATTAATTTCCTCCACAAACAACAAAATATCCAGTTTTATTTTGCATAAAAAAACGGCAAACCCTGTAGCTTAGATGTGTTAAAACATGGGTAAACGCAACCCAAAAATGGTGAGAAAAACGCATCTGAAAGTGACAAAAACGTGATTAGGAAGTGACAAAAACGCAACTGAAAGTGAGAAAAACGTCACTAAAACTTCAAAGACGCAACTGAAAGTGAAAAGAGTTTTCGTCAATTCTCCTGGACACTTTTAAAACGTCATTTTTAAACCACAAATTGCATCGCAAAACTGATAAGAGAAATTACAATTCAATATTTTTCCCCTTGTGCAGCTATAATGCCATACTGTGCAACATTCAAGGCAAAGGAAGTCAGAGTCAAGCATTTTTTACTATTAAATTATGATATTTAAATCTATATTTTCAGCGAGTATGTCTGGTTCCTGTGAAAATAATAACCTTTTGTACAATCCTTTCTGAAAGAGCCAGCAACAATTTGACATTTTTCCTCCGTCTTTGGACATAGGGGCAAACGGTCACCATGGAAACTGCCTCTTCCTGTCCGGTCACAAACTACCAGCTAATATGGACATATGGACGGCTTACACAAAGAAGAGAATGAGCTTATAGTAAGTTCCTCAGAGCTGCCAGACGCTGCTGCGGCGGTGGATATGACTGTATGGTGTTTGTGGCCCCTGAGAAAGAGGATGAGCAGTGCGGCGGCGCTAAGCTAACCGGACGTGCTACAAGTGGAGGATAATGCTATTGGATTTCACTCAAGCTAAGAATACAGCAACGACAGGTTCAGGCCACGACAAATAGAAAAACAGGATTTACTCATTAAGCGCAAAGAAGATAATAGAGACTCAATGACGAGCTTTCACTGGCGAAAGCACTGAGCACAGACAGGGCCGTAGCACGAGGGGGGGAAATAAATACATAATAATAAATAAATCTAAATAAATAATAAATGATTGCGTTTGTTAGTGGGTATTAACAGACACAACTTATATCACAATTATACAATCATCCTAAATGAACAATAAACAAACAGAAGCAGCTTTGCCTTTGCCCAGAACTACACAATCCTTGGTCCATGTCTGGCTCTGTACAGAAAGTGTGCCATTTATAGCAGATAAAGTAATGTTTTACAATTTGGTTAAGTTGATAAATTGTTAAAGTGTTTACTAGAAATATCCTGTGTTAGGGTTCAGTGACAATATGGTTTTCCATTTTATCATATATCATTATCAACAATATCAACAATCAACAATATTTTCTATGACTTTTTACTGTAACTGACTCTGAAACTACAACCATTCATTTGAATAATCATAACTAATCACCCGCAGAAATAATTGTTGAATCATCATTGTCAATATCAATATGTCATCATATATATCAATATCTATCAATATCTGTAATATAAACAGACTCTAACACATGCCATGGTGGTTAATACTAAGATTATTAATTTAAATTGATTATTGTGATTATTAAAGACACAATAACAAACAATTATGATAATCGTGGCCATTTAGAAGCAAAATTAAGAGATTTCAGTTCCATCTATATCCTAACAAAGTAAACTTGAATGTTAAAAGCATTTATATCTGGTTGTTTGTGTCACATTAACTAGAATTTATCATTCAGAACGTCTGAGTTGATAAATCCGGTCACAAGATGGAGATGAATTGTGATCTATTAGACCATTTGAATCAGACTCTGCTGTTCTTTGGTCCTGGTGTCAATAAGTGTGAATAATTGTTGATAACTGTTGATATTCTCACAATAATCATAACGTCCCTATTTGTACCGTCACTAAATCGCTAGTTTGTAAAGGCTCTATATGCAGAAGCTTCCATTTAGCACATTTAGCTCAGTTCAATTAAATTCACAAAATGCAAAAAGGCAAATTCATTTCACCAGTTCATAATTGAAAAAATAATCCCTGACTCGTCCACTACAAGTAAAATAATTGCTTTTCGTTGCGTGCGGCTTCCACTTTACCTTTCCACTTTATTTGTTATGATTATCGAGGCAGAAAAACGAACAGCCTGACATTCACAGGTACTGGCGCTTTAGTGGGAGTGCGGCGCTTTATTTCACGGCTGGAAACAGAAGAAAGCGCTTGCTGCTGATAAGACCGAGAGTGCAACTGAATCATCAAAACGCCACGGACAGCACGAGATCAGGACCTGGCACGACGGCGGGATTTAACCGGCACGAAGAGGCTATTTGTCATGTGCAGATGAACACACACACGAGTCCACGGTGCCAAGTTGGAAAGATGTGGAAAAGCTGGAGGCAATGAGCAGAGCACTGACAGATGCACGTTCAGGCGAGCAGCTCTTAACAATTGCTCACCTAAAAAAAAAAACCCGCGCCGACCTCGAATCGCTCCTGATGACAACGGGCTAACCTGTGAAAAATGCGCGGCAACTTTTTCGGCGGAAGCAAGCTGTTATGTTCGGACATCTAGGTCAGAAAAACTCCGGCCGAGCCAAGAAAAGAAGAGGTGTTTGGACAAAAGAGAAATCCTGGCTGGTTCAAGGGCAGGCCGCTGGATAAAGCGCGGACGGACAGTGATGCAAAAGAGAGATCGTTCCCACACTCGCTCTGAAAAGCGGTGACGCATCGCTGTCTTAAAAATTCCAGGAGGGATTTCAGCAGCTCGTAAAACCTTCATGATCAGAAACTGTGCTTTTTGGAGAGAGCATCAAACTACGTGCAGCTAAAGTGGGGTTTTCAAGGGCTGCAGTCGACGAAAGGCCAGGGCTGTGATCCTGTGGTCGTTCAGTCGATTAATCGCTCGAGGTCTTAGTCAGCCAGAATTTGTATAAGTCAACTATTTATTTAATTTAGATAATAAAGATGTATATGGGACAACAACAACAAAAAATGATGATATGCTGAAGATTTTGGAACTTATCATGAGTTTAATGTGACGTATCTAACACATAAATACTCTGTTTACTAGTACTTTTCTGCATTAATGTTTGTTTTTGCATGAATTCTAGTGCAGTTGTATATAAGTACATTTTGGGTCAGATACATGGAAACACTTCAGGGTTTTGAGAGCTTTTATTCGACTTATTGGTTGATAGGACATGTCTTTAGTCGACCAAGAATTTCTTTAGTCGACTACAGCCCTGAAAGACTAAAGACATGATCTGTGCACCAAATAGTCGACTAAAAAGGCTCTTAAAACAAAGTAAAATAAAGTATCCAAGCTAATGGAAAAAAGCAACTATTTAGACTGAAAAGTAGTAATAAATAGCACATTTATTTAAACAAAAGAAGAATAAACTCATGGTTTGCTCTCAAAATTCCAACCAACTCATTTTATACGTTCTTCTTTCTTCTGTGGTCCTATATGAATCTTTAAATAATGCCAATAAGATAATTACCCCTAGTTGACTAATAAAAATCTAAATCACTAAAGCAGCATCAACGGACAGGCCGATAGTCCTAAAGCTCAATAGCTGATGTCAATTTGTGCCACAATGGGGGGAAAATATCCCTTTATAATTAACACACGATGCATTGATGAACTCCAGTCTCATTATTCAAATCATAATTGTATTTAATGTAAAGACTTATTTAAAGACATATTATGCTTTTTCCAGGTACTTAGTAATGAACTGTAACAGAAATAGATCATCATTTTACATTTTGTGCACTGTAAACCGCAATATTGGTCTAAAATGGCATAGTAACACACAACTAATAAGCTCCGCCTCTTCATAGTGACATTTCACCGAAACAAGCAGCAGATTATCATTTACATGTTGTTGTTTTTTTATTATTTATTTAATCTATGTGACATTTTAGAACTCCACATATATCACTCAGCCTCATTTTTAAAATTGAATCACAAATGAGTACAGGGATGTGGGCGGGTATAATTTTCTGAGCACTCAAGCCTCTGTTGCCGGAAAATACAGGATTACTGAAACATGAATGCATACAAATACAACTCTGAGTAAAATAATGATGAGGAAACACCAGTATAACACTATTAAAAACTCTTTAAAGTAATGTTGATTTTGCATGATATATCCCCTTTAATTTAACCATGTGGTCATTTAAGCAGTGATATAATCTAATGAGTAGGCTTTTCTAGTCTAATGTTGCAGTGTTAGGCTTTAGTATCTAGAAATGCATTTATTATAGAGCATAAATTAACAATTATTGCAGTTTCATGGTTTATGTTAGAACACTGATGGCTTTCAGAGCACCAAACATCAATAGTTTAAAGTATTTAGAAGAAGCATTGATTGTAAGGCCAGATGCCAAATCAACACAAATTAACACACTCAAGGCTTCTCTTATTTGAGCCACTAAACTAAATTATTTACCCTTTACAATGTATTGACTGTAAATAATGGTTGTATTGAAATCTTACATGTTACATTCCCTTCAATAATTAAGGATTAGAAAACAAATATCCGTCAAACACGCTTGTTCTTTTTAAATATCTCCAATGCTGCATGCGTAAAACACAACCCAGTCAATTATTCACTGTGGTTACTAGTGTGGGCGGCATGCAAAATATTGGATTTCCTCCCCAAGTGGTGCTTCTGGTGATTCCGGCTCATCTGTGTGTGCGCAGCAGCTCCATTTTGACACTTGTGTGAGTAAATGAAGCCACTCGGAGCTGATGGAGAGAGCCAAATGAGAACAGTGAAGAATATGAGTGCGCGGCGAAGGGGAAGTCGACCCTGATCGTCTGTGATTTAGGATCAGTTTCTATTTGCGTAGCACACGAGTCGTACCGGGCCTTTCTGCAAATACACACAGGCCGTATTATTAGATACAACTGGGCTGATGCAGTTGAATAAAACAGAATAACAATCTGTCAGCTTTAATCTTGTTGAAATCAAAATCATCAGATCGAAAGAATATTGAGTCAAGATGCTGATTTACAAAACTGCTGATCATAATGTGGTAAAGTCTTGTTCATACCAAAACCGTAAAGTCATATCATGATCTTTGTAGGGCCCGATGTGGTCATGATTATTGTTTCGATAGGTCTCTGTTTCTGTTTTGAGAGTTCACACTTTACATTTGGGCTTTTTAGGGCTGCACTTTGCACAATTTATATCAAGTATCAATGCAATTATCAATATTGCAACAAAATAAATATATTGCAATAACACCAAAGGTCCTGCAACTGACAGAAATGAAATGTTTTAAATCAAAATGTTGAAAAAGGCTGATTTTATTCATGATTTTACTTTTTCCATCTAAATTAGCCTTGGTTTAGTTACAGATTTGTCTCAGTTAAAGTGGCTGTACCCGATTTTTTTCATGTAAAGCAGCTCTTAGGGTGCACTCGGGCTTTTGAACCGTGCCGTGCTCAAGTACGATTACGTAGCCCGCACTCACACCTGCACAAACGCACTGTGCTTTAGGGGTTATCTGTGCTTGAGCACGGGTCGACTGGGTGTGAGTGCACCCTTAGAGTCAAAATGAGTCTTTCCGCTTTTGGCTTTCTGCATCTAATTATAGAGCTACAAAAAGGCATGGACATATTTGTAGGAATATAACTGAAATTATTGTGTCAAATATACAACAAAATATTGCATACCAAATCGCAAAGACTTTTTCTTGTGCAAACAACAAATTATCTTGTCTTGTTTTGTCTAAACCCTGTAATTTAGACTACACAAACATGTTCTGAAATGCAAGTAATTCTTTGATTAATGAATCAGTTCATATTTTAGTCTTCACAAAAATGTTTACGCTGTGACGTGTTTAAGATGTGAACAGTGATTCCACAATGAAAATGTTAATCTAAGTGCTTCACTGAAATTTCTCAATTCAATATTTTGCCAAAATGGTTCAACTCTATTATGGCTGTACTCGAATGATAAATACTCCCACCGCTTTTAAAATAGAAACAGCATAGACCATGCTTTCTTGTACCAGGGCTTAGCACAGAGAGCCTAAACAGCTAAATCTCTGGAACGGTTTTTAGGAACTCTCTGAATTCATTTTTGCCATTTGCAGCCACGGGGGACATCTCCACTCTTTCTCTCGGTGGTACACATTACACAACATGACGGTTTATGCACTAGAGCCATATTGAGACTAAAAGAGTGCTTCCTGCCGTCTCTGCACCATTTTACACTCATTCAGCTGTGACAGAGACGTTTAGGAACGCTGCGTAGAAATAGATGATTAATTCACGCCAGAGGAGAAGACGAGCTGAGCTTGAGATGAAATAAACCTCGGCTGAATACTAGGCTCCTTATCATTAAGATGAGCAGAGCGTCCATCCAGAAGGAACACGGACTCTGAATCATCCCAACAGGCTCCATAAGCTAAATATATACACTGAAACATGTTAGAACCCTGTGTTTCTCTTTCTCAGAGGAGTCAAAGTACAGCCAACAGCAGGCGCAGGTTACATCATTGTGTGACAAATGCACAAACATCAACCTCTTTTTGCACAGGGTTTGCACTATAACAGAACAGGGCCAAACAATTCATCGAAATCTAATTAAAATTGCTATTTGAATGCACGCAATTAGCATAACCCAAAGGCTGAAATTTTGGACGTACCAGAATATCCTCCACAAACAACAATATCCTGTTTTGTTTTGCATAAACACTGCTGCCCCTGTGGATCTGTAAATGTTCTGAAAAACATCTCAGTTTTGTATTAGTTTGTCAGTTCATAGACCTATTTCAGTCTTTGTCAATTTGCCTGGACGCATAAAATATGGACCGAAGAATCCTCTACACCTAACACTGGGTGAGTGATAAAAAAAGAAAACTATTTTGGGATCATCTTGGTTACATTATGGCAATCCATCAGAAATGTGCCAAAATCTGCTCTGTTAAAAGTCTGTTAATATTGTGTTTGTTCATATTAATAGATATTTAAAATGTTTGCATTAGTGTGGGACTTTTTATTATTTTCCGTGATAAGAGATAAGAGAAGACAGTTGAATAAATAACCTGTTTGACTGATTATAGGTACAAACAAAATACTACAGTGTTTAATTCAGCTGTTTATTTATTGCTGCTCCTTTCTTTAACATTATTGTGCACTTAGAATATTTTTTTTTGGTTAACTATGTTTGTATGAATAGAGTACCAGTAAATAGTTTTTTCCATTTCTTCAGCAATGTATCGGATTTTGTTTTGGTAACAGGTTTAGACGGGCCTAAGCGTTGCACATTCCGTCCTGCACAATCATCCATACTGTGCGTTCTACAGCTCACAGCTCGCTTTATTTGCATTGGCCTATAGTTGCCTGTGGGCAGAGCAGGGACTTGGCGAGGCTCCCCGGTGGCACTAGCTGACCCACTTTTACGCAACTCTATCCCTAAAGTGACCCGCTGCAAGCCATAGGGCACACACACAAACGCACACACTGCTACACACAAACACACGCACTGCTGCTTGACTTCAAAGCCGGAGACACAGAGGAGAGCGAACAAACTGAGAAACGTTGCCGATGCCTATCACTCCCCTCTTTGCCCCTCACTTTGTCGAGAATCCGCCAATTAGCTCGATGCTATCTGATGTGTCTAAAGGAGCAATCAGTGCACGCACGGTTTTCTGAACAAGCACTTGAGTTTAAAAAGGCGTATTTAGCAGCTACACAATAAACAGGATTGGTATAGAATGTGGAGGACTGTTAATGGTTTGGGGTAAATACTGGCAAGTGCTTTATCTTTTGCTAGATCTTGTTCAGAGTTTACTGATGTTATAGGCTCAAGTCATATCTTTATAAGCTACAATTATATTAGATCCCGCTACGCTGCACAGTAAACAATAATAATTTGTTGATGATAGATTGTAGGAGAATGGCCTCACTATTTGGATGCATCCATTCTGACACTATACAGTTTAAATTATTTATTTAAAGGCACTGCACTTGATTTTTACTCTCTTAAAAAAATAAGGAAAAGCAAAAGTAGTTCATTTCAAACTCACCGCAGCAGTCCACATGTATTGCTCATGATAATGCCTTCTAAGCATCTTAATTATTCACCGCGATGAGTTTGGAAGCGCTTTTCAAAACTCTCTAAAGCAGTTTTAGACAGATAGATGCTTTCACAATATGTCTGTGCTGGGGCAAAACAGATTTTAATTGAAAAAAATCTGGTATAGAACCTTTAACTTTGAGGACAGCTGCAGTTTGTTGATGAATCGGTTTTGTTCAAGCAAAGGTGGGACCAGGTCCTTGTTTTGCATGTCTCAAGTAAGTCTCAAGTCTTTGCGGTCAAGTCTTCTTCTTTGAATTTCAAGTCCTTTCAAGTCATAACGGCTCATATCTTTTTTTGTGAATGGTTCTTGAATCGACTTCTTTCTAAAAAAAAAAAAAAATCATCAAAACAGTGCCTCGAGTCTGACTTCAGTCCAAGTCATGACCATAGTTTCAGGTCTGGTTTATGTGAAAAAACACATGTGATTAATGGGTTCAGAGGTTGTCATCCGGACGCCGTTTAAAGATCGAGACGTTTCGACTTTTATCCAAAAGTCATTGTCAATCAGAGCCCAATATAAGCCCAAGTTCCCATACCAGCTCTCTGATTGACAATGACTTTTGGACAAAAGTCGAAACGTCTCGATCTTTAAACGGCGTCCGGATGACAACCCCTGAAACCCTTTCTACGATGGACCACACCTGGACGAATGAGGGTTTACATCGACATATGATTAATATTAGATTGTGAGAATAACTATAATCATGCCAAATTTCTGATATTGCAGCTCAGTAATAACCATGTCGTAATCGTATACAAAACTGACACTTTGTATTAGAATTTCAGCGAATGGAAAAGAAGCAGCTATTTGTAACATGTCTCAAAATGTTGGAAAGCTACAAAAAAAAAAGTTTGCTGATAACTTGCAATGTGTCTTCCTCCCAAAGCTAATTTCAGTTCCTCATAATAGCCTAATGTTTCACTTTCTTTTCACAGACAATAGTGTGTGACAAAGCAGAGCTCCGTGGTTTGAGGCTGGTGCAGTTGACGGTGCAGAGTGTTGTTCCTGTGCATGTGTGTGTCCTGATGCAGGGGACAGAGTCTGGAGGAAGGAACAATGACATTCCTGTGCTCCGAGCTCCAGGTGGCTGTGGAAACCCAATCCTAAACCAAGAACGGCTGGCACACAGCGAGCCGGGCCCAGTGCTGCTGCCTCCCTCCGGAGACACGGGCCAGAATAGCACTATTGTTCATGCCTGGAGCAAGAAACCAACCCAAGTGCACCTCTACGACAAAGACCTCAGCAACAAACATCCTACACTATTCACCACCTAGAATTAAAGCTAATCCAGTGAGAGATATTTAGAAAAATTGGAATCATTGCAATTGGTTTGAAAAAGAAGAACAGAATCTTTCAGTGCAATCTCCCATACAAATATAAGGTTATATTTATGCACTTTTATAATTAACTTGACAGTTCATTCACCTTTGCACAATACTTGAACTTCAACCATGACATTTACAGATACACTTGAGCACATTTCTGGTAGACTGCCAAAATGTTCTGAATACAGTCATCTGGACACTAAAAATAAAATATTATTTTTTCTCATTATTACGCCTGCTCTTTCTCTCAAAGAGCAGGCGTACAGCAGAATGGAAATACAACATGGATTGCGACTGTTCAGTATTTTTAACACACCTTATGTTCATCCACATGTAGTTAACCTTCTCCATCTGACTCCTCTCATTGGTCGACCTTCAGTCAACCTTTGACTGGTATTTCTAACCAATCACAGTGAAGTCTGAAATCACAGATGAAGCAGGTCAAAAATGTGACCTGTTTTGAAATTTGACTATGCATTATTGCTATACAACTAATAGTCTGTAATGAGAAATTGTCTCGTTGATCGACTTTTGATTTTTGGCACAGTCCTGTGACTGAGGCCTGATGGTGCATCTGTGTTTCAACGAAGTACAACATAATCTTCCATTAAGTGTCATAATTTAACCTAAAATATATGAGGGTGCAAGCATTGTCCTGGCTGGTTCCTCCTCCATCTAGCACTGTCTAAATTTAATACACTGACAAAAAGAAGCATGTCCAGGTTTTACTTTCAGATAGATAAAAAACTTGTGTCGCCAGCAATGGCAACCATAACAGTGAACACAGGAGCAGCTCCTGGCGCTGCCTTCAGGAGCACCTTTGGACAGAGGTCATTCTTCTACACCTGCACCAGGCACTGAAATAATGTCCCCTCTGTGTGAGGAAAAGCAGCTCTGATGCTCAGTTTAAAAATGGCTACAGACTGTTTTTGGCTGAAGGCTACACTTGTAGTCACTGAGTGTGTGGGTATTGTAGTGTCTGTGGTTGTCTGCTCTTGATGTTGATGTTGTTGCCTTCTGTCCTTTTCTGCACAACAGGAACCTGCTGCAAAACAGTTTTAACTGAGTAACACCTGATTATTGTATTTACATTTTTTTTACAAACACATTTTTAAAATTTTAATATAAGGTTGCAATGCACTCTTTAGCCCCCCTGGACCCGGGCCAGCTACAAACATGTTCTGAAATGCATGGGATTCTTGTAGCAGTTCATATTTCAGTCTTCTCCCAAAGGCTAATGCTCCAGGACGTGTTTAATATGTGAACTTTGAACAGAATCCTACCACTAAAACGTAAATTGCAAATCTAATCGCAAGGCTCTTGTCCAACCCAGCCCTAACCATAACCCAAAATTACATGTGGGAAAAGAGACCCTCTCCGAGCTTATAAAAGCAGTGTACCACAACCTGAAAACACAGAGTGGGCAGGAAACGCATCATGCCGACTTCATGGCCTTGAAATGAGGAACATGATTCATTTCCTTCCAATGTTGCACCATTAGTTTCTGCCTCTACAGAGCCTTGGGTTAAAACAGGGGTTCACGGCGCTGATCAAGAGAGAAGTATAACAGCAACCGACTGTCACGGCTTTGCTACATGAAGTGAGTGATCAAATATTAACATGGAGGTAGTCTCGGTAGCACATAGCCTCAGAAGACGATCAAAGGTACAGGTATGAGAGAGACACCGTACGTATTGTCCTTCCCAATGCCACACGCACTTGGAATAAATAATACATCACTTGCCGTTAAGTTGACAAGTTAATTTCGTTGGTTGCCTGTCAGCTCAACGTCTTTATAACAGGCACACAGGTTGACAACAGATACAGAAGACAATTTATTATCTCTCAGGTTAATTACAAGGTTGTTAACGCATGCTCCATCGTATGCTTCTGGACTATTAACACACACAAGCCTTGAGGTCAGATCACAATAGCTGTTTTAGAGATATGCAATGTATATCATCTGTTTTAGATAGAGAATATTTTAGGGCTGCAACTGTCTAGCAATTATCCCTTCCATTAATCGATTAGTTGTTTAGAACGCAAAAGAATATGAGAATTTTACAAAATTTTACCCAGACAAGGTTGAAGTGAAGGCATATGATGACATCCTGGTGGAAAATATTTATAGTTGAACAAGTATTTTAATCAATTTATATGTTTCTTGTATGTTTGTTGTGTCATTCCTGCTCTGTCTGAGTAATAAAACGTCTTCTTTCAGCTCATACAATGTTTTGGAGTTGGTGTATAGATCTGTTAATGTTTATTTATTTATTTAATTAGTTGACAACCATTTCTATAATCAATTAGTTGCGATTAATCAATGAACTTGTTGCAGACCTTGAATATTTATGAACAAAGTGTATTATGGATGATATTCTTTTTGGCATTTTTGAGTTAATAATGTTGCTGTCTTTGGTTACAAAAAGGTCTGTTGAAATGTGTCTTAGAGTCTGTATAGTCCTGACACACACACTGATTTTTGCCACACTATCATCTATAATCAGAAGAACCACTGAAAATAACCTCGAAAACAGATAGAAACGTGTAATATAATCTCCCAAATATGGATATAAAGTGGTCTTTCTGCCCTTTTATGGCTAGGCTTATGGTTCATTCATGTTTTGTACGAGACTTGAACCTCAACCAAGACATTTACTGCACATTCCTGGTTCATAGAGAAAATATTGTTATTGAGATAACGCAAAAAGATCACAAGTGATTGAATTACACAAAATGTAATCGTCTTCAACATAAAAGACTTGAGCAAACCGAGTGAGAGAGAATGCACTCTGGCTGGTGCCATGGGAGACATACAAAGTGAAATCATCTGACCTTTATCAACACACCAGCAACAGCACTGTGCAGCTCAGTCCTGACACTAGGATTACGCATCTGCGTGACACATGTGTAAATGATGGTGATTGTTCATAGAAAGTGCCGTGCGTAAATCCCGTGCCTTTTTATGATGGTGCAGTTTAGTGTCATTGCAGGGAATCACGGGAGGTGTAAAGTAATGAGGTGATACTACTTCCCCATTCACTGTCAGACTCTAAACTGAAAATTATGGAAGTGGGAAATCTTACAGCACAATTTTCTACAAATGTAAGGCAAGTTGGTTTAAGAGAGTTACTGGACTGGGCATGATCGGTGTGGATGCGTTCACACTTATCATTATTTTGTCCTAAATTGAGCCCATTTTAGTACTATAGACGACTTTGGTTTGAACCTGTCATAGTCCCTGTTTATTCCTGGTCTAGTGCCGGTTTGGTCTCAGTTTTGACGCGGTGAATGAGAGCTCGCTGATGTGAGTGGCATCTCATCCCCGTTGCTTGGCTGCTTCTGTCAACAAGCGCCTTCAGCCATAGCGCAGCCTGCTGCCTGCAGATAATGAGACTCTTGCACCGGCCACAAACCATCACGGAATTGACATTGAAGCTGCATATATTTTACAAACAAGGACAGATATATAATGCGGCATGCTTACCGTGAGTGACGCGCGGCGCCTCGATCCGCTGCTGTGGCGCAAAACCGCAGGCTAACCAAAAGCAGAGGACCGTGCTGTGCCGTACAAACTATCACTGCTAAGTTAGCGGGCTAGCTAGCTTAGCGAGCTAACGTAGGGGGAGTGTGGAACCTCTCTGTCGTCGAGACGAACCGGTGTCCCTAAAATCCAAAGTGCGGTGAAAGCCAGTTTCTCGTTTTGCGCACAGCGACAAGAGCGCAGTCCACCGTGGTGTGCGGCGGCGCTAAGATACATCCATTTAAAAGCAGCGTGGACTGGATCCTCTGGCGCTGAACAGAGTGTCTGTGAAGCAGCGGACGTGCAGCCTCTGCCTGACTCTCTGTGACTGAAGGAGAAGCTGCTCTGCTGATGTGCACCGCAAACACAAGCAGCATCACTGTTCAGCGAGTCATCTGTGATCCCTCCCTCGGCGCGCAACCCGGAAGAACAAATGCACGATTTCTATGGAACTTTTACAGCACTAGACCCTTTATACATTAACTGATGGCATTTTATAATCATTCAGTCAGAAGACGCAATGCTCAGAACAGATCAACAAGACACATACTTTGTTATTACAAATGTATAGCCAAATAATAAGGATAGGCCTCCAGACCTACAACACACATTTAACATGCATATTTTAAAGCCACACTGCGTAATATTTTAGTCAATAATTAATATAATAAAAGCATTTTTTGTGTGTGTTTATTGCTCACAAACATTCATGATTAGCGCTGGCAGGCTTGCCTTGTCACAGACCTGATTTGTAATTTGATCTGGTAGCAGGTAATTTTCTTTTACAGAGATGTACATTTTTTTCCCTGCAAAGTTCCATAGTATAGCTTTTATCTCCAAGAAGACCAGCAAGTGGTGTACACCGGGATAGTCTATACTAGGGTTATGTTCTGCAAAAAGGCCTAATATTGTAGAATTGAACTACAGCGTTGCCTTTTTTTTCTCTGCAAGTCGCCTGCAGTTTTTAATGCCATCTTAAAACAATGCTGGGGAAATGCCAGTGTCCTTACATTTCTATTGACCCTTAAACAATGACGAGGGAAAAAAACTAGTGTCTATTGAATAAACACTCATTTCAGCTGCGCGTTCTCTCTGTAACAGTAAAGGCTCAGCTGAGACATGTTAAAGATTGCTTGTTGTCAGACTGCTTGACTGCTGATAAATATTGTGTGGTCCCTCAACCCCGGTTACTGTTCATTGTTTAACTTCACCAATAAAACATTCATACATGTTTGCTATTGAGCCCCATCACTCTTTAGACATACTTTATTCATGCAGGAGCAGCAGCCATGCACAAGTGCTGAAAAATGGATGAGACATTTGGAAAGTCCTTCCTCTGAATCAGTTGTTCCCAGTGGGCTGTGCTCTTTCAGTGTGAGACAGGAGCGGTGTAAGGTTTTGTGTGTGTGGACAGCTCTGCAGTTCAGGAGGTGTGTCCAGAGGGGCTCGGGGGGCACGTGTTGAATTTAGATATGGCAGATCCTTATCCTCTGTTGACATGGTGCACACTGACAGGACTAACCCCAATGGGCCGACAGACGGATAAATCTGCTGAAAGAACTCCCGCCTCAAAGGTGTTCATTGCCAAAACGCCTGTGTACTTGCACGTATCTGCACGGGGCATTGCATCCTCCTTTAGTTTAGTGAGGCAACATCATGAGGGTTTAAGAGGGTATATTGTTGAGCATTAAACCCCTGGAATGAAATAAGTGCTTCATATGTTTGAGGCTACATTGTGGAGAATTTTAGACAAAGCAATAACATCTCTTTGGACACATGTGCAAATAGTCAAAGAGTTATAATGAAAGGACAGACAAATCTCACTTCAGGCTGAAGTTTTATAGCCACAATTTAGCTCTGAGTCATACATCAGTCAAGGCATGTACACTTGGGGATGGGCTGAAAATGCCACAGTATTTTGTAAACCAAATGTTATTGTGCAATTAAAAATGACTAATCTGTATACAAACCCCAGCAACGTGTTTATTGTTAGTTGTGGGTGTCAACACATTATGGACACAAGAGGGCAGCAACACACAATGTGCTGCTGCTTAACATGGAAGGATTTTTGACTCCACTTGTTTTTTAAAACACAATACGGGACACAGAATGGACCAAGCTGCTTTAAGTTCAGGCCATTCTACATCCACAAAGGTATGTGCTATATCTGCAGACAAAACTAATCCATTTCTTTGTTTCTGGCAATTGATAGAAAGGAAATATATTATAAATAAATGAATCTGTATATATATATATATATATATATATTTTTTTTTTTTATTCTTTATGTATACATTATGTCATTTAACAGAAGTTCAAGTGGTCATTTTATGGGTCGGTTCTGATTTGGACTTGGTTGTGGTTAGAAATGAAAGACGATGAACAAGAAACGCAGGAAGTCACTGAAATGAAGATGATATGAGCAGAAAGAGCAAAAGGCAGAACAAGGTCAACCAGAACCTTGAGAAGGAGAAAGATAATAACATATCTTTTGAAAACACTCCAGGAAATCAAAGAGGCCCTTCAGAATAAGGAGAACAAGCTCAACAAAACTGTGGAGCATGTTCAGAACAAAGAGGAGAGCAGCGCATTGAAAGAGAATGTTGTGGAGATCTGGAGATGAGCCTTAGCCAAATGAGAACAGAAGAATTTCAGAGGTCTACTGCTTAAGAGGAGGAGATCAGTGTTAGGGAAGAGCTGAGAGGAACACAGGAGAGAAAAAAGTCAATATTCTGGATAAGTGGAAGACAATGAATGGATGGATAGATTATCTACAGATCATCACATGTTTAGGGTATTAATAATCTTCTTTTTTATCATTAATCTGCACACCAATTTTCCTCATTCTTATTATCACCACACAGTTACTTTTACTGTTGTTGTTGTTGGACATGTATCCTGGTCTGGTCCTGTGCTGGTTCAGATTTTATGTTTTTCACTATGTTGGGAATCCTTACATAAGCTCCGTGAAAGGATATGTAACGTACAATGTGAGAGGGCATGTTCTCAAATGTCATTATCGTCCCGTCAGAAGCCCACACGGGTCTTACTTACTATCACTTTGCTTTGGAGATAATGGACTAAGACTTTGAAATTGTAAAGCACTTCGAATTATCACCCACAATTTACTTTAAAATGCCAATTTACAGCTACATGGAGCGATGGGTTTGTTACTTTACAATCAGGCCCAGCTATTGATTCAGCAGTGATCAGTTTATATGATAAAAGTCACACCATTGCTGTGATGATGTGTCTTCCATCATCCGAAACAGTGTTTTTCAAATTGACTATGACTCGTGTTGAAAGAACTATGACTTGGAGAATAGAAGTTTGTAAACAAAATACCACATTTGTCATCTGATTATCCTATAAACCAGGTCCAAAACAGGAATAAAAGTATTGCACTATTGGGATACTGTGTGTAGCTTGGAAGAGGACAAGAATGTGGATTGAATTGACTTCATGTTTTGGAAATATTTGAACTGCCAGAAAAAGATCAGTTTGAGAGACCGCGCTAAAGAAGTACACAATTTTCTAAATCTAAATCAATTATCTAAATCCAGCAGAAATTGGGCTGACAAACCCTTCAATGACTAATTATTCATAACTTTGTAACTTGAATCTCAATTTGCACTCCATCCATTTTTGAGTTTCTGGTTACTAGTTTAAGTCTAAGACAAACAAACAAAGAAATAAACAAAGAAATATTGAAATAAAGGAATAAATAACAATAAAAATACTTTAAAGTTTTAAAAATCACAATACATAAATTAATAGTCAAATACCTCTAATAAATCTTAGTTGAGTTATTCTTTGGTTGGGCTAAAATTCTAGTTTTCTTGTTATAAATGTATAATACATAAATAAATAGTAAATAACTAGCGACACTAGCGAGAATAAAATCAAATCAGTTAATCAATGAATACATATAAACAATATATAGAAAATAAATATAATATACGTAAACAATATATTAGATGAGAAAAGATAAACATCAAGAATTGTAATAAAAGTGTAATACATTTTAATTCGTGAATGTAAAATAATAACCTCGTGACTACGTCGGCGGAAGTCGCGGAAGGTTCACTTCCGGTTTACAGAAAATTGTTTATATTTCCCGTGAGCACACAATTCATGCCATGTAAAGAGTATTTACCGATAGTTTAACCTCAGAATGGCGTCTCAGGCCACGATAACAATCAAAGGACCGTCTGCGGCCGCGAGTATCTCAGCTCCACGACCGAAGAAACGGCCTGGATCTGCGGCTGTGGTCGGAGCGCCACAAAACAACAGCAGCAGCAGCAAAAAGAAGAAAACTGCATCTGCTACTGCAACAGCATCAACTGCACAGACACAGGTAAAAGACAAGACCTAAAACACAAAACCATACATCAAATCTAAAGACGTGTTTGATTGTATTTGTGTCGTGTATGTTTGCAAGATATCAGCAGTGGAGGCAGTGGCTGATGGGTTTTTAGATGCTTCAGGTTCCCTCACAGAGTCCACAGCAAAGCCCCCTCCATTTAAAGACCCCACATTTATGGTGAGATCACGCAAAACCGAATGATTTGTTATACTTTTATATCACAATTTCATTATGTCTTGCAGCATTCAGGCATTGGGGGAGCAGCAGCAGGCAAAAAGAACCGCACGTGGAAGAATCTCAAACAGATTTTAGCTTTGGAGAAGACCCTGCCATGGAAGCTCAATGACCCCAACTGTGAGTGTGCCTCATACATTGTTGTATTCAAGTAATTATATGATGTCTAACGTAAATAATTCTCTTAACAGATTACAACATAGATGCCCCTCCCTCTCTAAAACCAGGCAAGAAATACTCAGACATTTCAGGACTCCCTGTGAGTAAAACACAAGTGCATTCAATAAAGAATTTACTTCTAAATACAAACACACTTTTGTTTTATTGTTTTGTTATTTTTATTTTTCAGGCCAACTACACAGACCCCCAGACAAAGTTGCGCTTTACCTCATCAGAGGAGTTCTCCTACATTCGCCTGCTGCCGTCAGATGTTGTGACTGGTTACCTCACGCTGAGAAAAGCAACCTGCATTGTACCTTGAGAATCCAGCAAGACACAGACTTTAAAGACTTTAAATACAAGAATTATTATTACAGTGTAATAGGCCGTTTGCTGTGGAAATTCTCAGTCTTCCCCATTTAAGACATTTAAGACCTTTTTCTCACATTCAAACAATCAAATGACTGATGTTTTTATTATTTTTGCATTAATTTATAATAAAAAAAACTACTCTTGAACCAGTATAGTGGGTCTGAAATCTGAAACAATTGTCGTTAGCAATAGTTTCTCTATAGAGACAAATAGATCACAAAGTTGTAACCCGTCAACCAGGCGATGGGTCGTAGTTGGTGAATTACTTTATTAGGATTGTAAAGACCACTTAAAGGAGAATGCGTGGATACATTGCTGCCTTCAGGGCGCATTCACACTTTACTGCTTAAAGTCTATTGTGAAGTCCAGTGTCGAAAATATTGAACATTGAACTGGTTTTAAAATCACTGCTTGGCTCCATGAGTGTTTTAGGATACATTTTACTGTTTTTTAAATCTCTTAATGGTCTTGGGCCTTCTTATCTTTCATAACTGCTTTTATCATATAAACTCTTACAGCCCCAGCGCTCCTCTGACAGCCGGCTCCTAGTCACAATGAAAAATACAGGCATTTTTCATTGCTATAAATATACTTGGTTTTAGTGGCATTAGTTGTGTCTATGGAGATTGCATTTTTCCCCCCAATATTTTAAACACAGAAAAACACATGTTACACTTTGGGACATTGATCCTGGATATTTCAAATATAAATCATTGTTTGAATCATTTTGCAGTAGTCTGAGGGTCTATCACAGCAATACAAGAAAAATGTAAGAGAGATTGGAGAACCTTATATTCATGAACCAAACAAAGAAATATATATTCAAATTAAACATTAAACTAATTAATCTTTAATCCTACAAAACTCTGCCCTCAAAAAACTTGATCCATTATGATGTTCAATTGTTTAATATATATAATAAAACATCTTTAGGAGCAGACAAGTTTGTTGTTTCCACATGAAAGCCGACATGTTGAGTGAGCAAAAAACAATAATTGAAAATGAGTTTTGCCTGTCTGGCCTTAGGAAAACATCACCATCACCATAGTTTTGAATAAAGGCTGATCTGGGGACACCGATAACTCATGTTTATGAAATTTGGAATAAAAATGATGCACCTTCTTCCAACATGGCCCCATATGAAGCTGTCATCACTGATCTGTATTATTTAATGGGCAAATGTACCTGATAGATTTTCTTCAATTAAATACATTCACAAAATCATTTCAGAACACGCCTAACCCAATTGTTTTAACCATAAGCTTCATTAACCTTCACAGATTTAAATCCAGTTTGAAGAGATTTTCATTTGCTCTGGACAGACCTGCGATCCGTCTCATTTACACCCGGAGCTCTGGACGTGGTGAAGCTGATGGAGGCACTATAGTTCATCTGGGGAGGCAGAGCAGCGTTTCCGATCTTGCTGTGGCATCAACCTCACCATCTTGATTAATGAGCGGTGCCAAGGCGTTCCGCTGCCCAAGCACCAGGCCCAATAAAGCAATCCAGGCTCCGTGTGCAGCCACAGACGAAAATGACTGAATAATTCTGCCAGGCCAGCAAGGTAAATGTAAACAAAGTACAAGTATTATAGAAAATATGTAAACATGGACAAATTTGACTTTAGAATGGGACTTGTGGATTATTTTGGTCGTGCCATATTTTTTGTTTTTCTTTCTGATTTTATTGAATGGTGCTGATTTTATTATTTGATTTGTTGTCTGCTCTCTGGTCCTGTTTTGTGTCTTGTGTGATTTAAATAAAATTAAAATAAAGAAGTAAGAAGAAAGAAAGGAAGCAGAAGAAGAATTGATTTGTCTAGTTGTATTGCTTTAAAGAATGACAAGTGTAGTTAAATACAGCATAATTGGGAATATTATGCATAATGTACAGCACGTTGGAAGAGGTTTTTGTTTATGAAATGTACAGATGTAAAGTTGATTGAATTAACTGAAAAAATAAGAAAAAAATTAGTAATGAAATGTAAGAAATTATAGATAAGTATATGTAAAATCCAATTGTATTTATGTTGCATAAATGTTTAATTTGGCTTTAAATCAACAGTTGAAGTACAGAAAACAAAAGTGAGAAAAAAATAAATAAATTATGCTATATGAACACAACCAGGCACACACTGCACACCGCAAATTCGCAAAAAATTCAAAACTATCTATTAAAAATCAACAAAATCCCGGTTTAAGTGCACTTTTTTTTACCTAATTGTGATTGGCGGCTCTTTGCATTCTGTAGTAACATGAAGCTGCCACTTGAGGGCACTATAGTAATGTGAGTAAGTCAAGCCTAGGATTCTCACGTCCACTCATTCAACTCCATATAATATAATGTAACATTTTTGTGCAACTAATCAAATCTGTGGCTTTTTATTTGTCCTGCTCATTTGAATGGCCTTCAACGCAGCAAATGTGTTTATGATCAAGAGAACCAAGCATGGATCAACCTATAAACATATTTTAGGTGCTAGCTGCATTTAAAAGTAAGATGTGTAATTACAAAACTCCGCTCATTACAAAACTGACTGAAGCTTGTTTTCTGTGCAGTGGTGTCATATGTTTGTCTGGATCATGTTCTCAGAGAAAAGATCATTTTTTCCAGTAAATTTCTACTCTACCCTCAATAAACACCGGGCATTTCTCTCATTTTAGACTCCCTGGGTTTTCTCTGGAATCATATTTCACCGGAGATGGTTTATGGTGCTTCCAGACCCATCATTTTTCCAATTCGTGTTGCAATTTAGAACAGAAACAATCTTAATTTTTAACACTTTTCCAGCAGGCCGCCGAGAGCCTGTGGATGCGCTGGAGAAATCACGTTCCAGTGCTGATCCGACAGGCCTTACATTTTTAAAAATCCATGGCAAAATTTCATGAGTAGTGACTTCACATTTCGAGTCAAAGTAATGGACTGCGCTCCCAGCTGTGGTGCGCTGATCGATAGAGCGGCTGCAGCCCGCTGAGCCAGCAGGGAAACTTTCATATTTATGCTTTTGACCTATTCACACAGGACGCAGAGTGCAGTCATTTACTCCTTCGGCAACACAAAACACACCGACTCCACTGTTGCGCACTATATTATTGTGTCCAACATATTGCAGTGAAGGACAATAAAAACACTGCTGAGAAAATTACTGTCTCCGGTCCTTAGATAACCTCCATGGAGCGAGCCGTGGAGAGATTTAGTCCATCTTTTACTGCGTATTAAAGTATTAAAAGGATTTGAACTGCATGCCTTGATAGTATGAGTTAAAGGTGTGTGTATTATAAATTTTGTACTTATATTTTTATCATTTCAAATACACAGATCAATAAAGTAATAATTCAGTCACCATGCAGTTGATTACGGAAGCCCTAAAAGGCAAGCAGGACAGAAAAAAAGAAGGAAAACAAAGAAAGAAAATTAAAAAGGTGCTCCAACGTTGCAAAATGTTTTCTCTCTCGTTATTAGTGACCTCCAGGAAAGTCGGTGTAATCCCTCATTCGTCCTGGAGTGTTCCACCGTAGAAAAAGTTTCAAAGGTCGTCGTCTGGACAGTGTTTTGAAGATGTTTCGATTTCCATCCATAAGTCATTCTCAATCTGCGGAACTCGTCTGAGAACTGCTTTGTTGTCTCGTTTTTTATCAGACATTAGACTCTAGGTATCGTCTGATAAAGATGTAACAACAAAACGGTTCTAATTAAGAAGACGAGGTGAACATTCTTGACTTATTGATCTGAGAACTGGTGTGAGAACTCCAAAGATTCGCACATTGAGAGTGAGTTACAGATGGAAGTCGAAATGTCTTGATTTTAAAAACTGTCCAGATGACTCCCTTGAAATGTTTTGTACAAACCTTGAGAAAAAGAAGATCACAAAGTTTCCCGTGTAAGGGTTTCCGAATAAATAGTACATCATGTAAGACTGAATTGCTTTTTTTTTGTGTGTTTTTGAAACTCTACAAAAGTTTATGTACAAAATCTAGGCAAGTAAAAACTTAAAAGAAGATAATGATTCTACACATCAACATTTGTATTATATAATAGACCCATATGACAAAATTGTAAAGGAAATTTTGCAATATTTCCTTAAATGTCCTTATTTCTTTAAACAAGCGTGATGCATGCATTAGTGTGAACACCATTCCACCATCAGAGTTTCACAGAGGAAGAACTCAAACTTGAGGAGAAAAAAACAAAACAGCTCAATTTTTTTCTTCACTTGCCTCTCAGGGCTTCCGTACCGAAAAAGAGTAGACTCAAAGAACAAAAATGTAAGTGAAACAATTGTAATATTTCCTTGGGTGAGTGTGATGCGATGGCTTAGTGCAGTGTTTTTCAACCTTTTTCGAGTCATGGCACACTTTTTGGTTGAAGACTTTTAAGAAGACTCCCGCACACTGTCTCACTCTTTGAATGAATTTATTCGTACAACGTTTCGGTCCCTATGACCTTCTTCAGGTTTCAGCTTTTTCTCCTACGCACCTGTCGTCCAGTCAGGTGTGCAGAGTTTGTTCAGCAACACTTTTTGGTTGAAAAGGTTCTGCGGCACACTACCAACTAAAAGTAATACCAAATCACACCTTTTAGGAGAAAACTGGTAGCAAATATGGTTCATATCACAACATTTGGCAATGGCCACTGTTTTGCTTTCTATATTTGGATTGCAAATTGGTTCAGAACTCTTCAAAATGATAAATTATTAAATTACATCCATGTGTGAATCTGTTAATTCAAACTGGAGATATATTCAAGGCACAATACTTCAAGGCACACCAGTGTTCCCTTCACACTCGTTAAAATCAATGGCTTAGTGTCATCCCTTTCACTTTATGATTTACATTTTGGTTCTCAATTTAGGTCAAAATCATTATGTGCTTTAGTGGGCAAGTTTTCAGTTGTTTAAAGATCCTAGGCCTATGACAGATTTGACATTTAACTAAAATGCAGGTAAGAGCGGCTAGAGCTTCTACTTCTCAACAAGGAGATCGTGGGTTCGATTCCCGGTCCAGACCAACATCATACGATCTCTCTGGGTGGAGTCTTCAATGTCTGTCTCTGTGTTTGCTGTGACGAGTTGGCCCCTGTCCAGAGTGTACCCCGACTAAGGCCCAAAGTCACTGGGATAGGCTCCAGTCACCTGACCAGACGCAACCCTTAATGGGAACAAGCAGTAGAAAATGAATAAATGAATGTTTCTAAACAGTAAACACATTTTATCCAGGTTTAGCCATTTTTTTACTTCCTGGTTGTAAATTATGACATCACACTAGGAAATTACCATAGCAACCATCCTGTATACTGGGCCAAAACTTTTTTTTTTTTTGTGCATTTTGTGTAAATTATGCATAACCTTTAGATGGAATGAGTGTTGAGTTTCTCTGTGATGCCATCAATTTGTTTTTACTTTTCAACTTTTATCCACAAACGGCTACTTGATTGGTTTAAAGTCATAATATATATTTACAACAGATATTACTACAACAAATAAAACCAAAATGACAAAAATAAAAAACAACAGCTGTCATACGCATTGAACTCATCTTTGTGCGCCTTATATACGCCTGTAGACTGCACCTATACACTGTAATTGCTCTTGTGTATATGCTTTTACCTCAGCACTTGCCTTTGTCTGGTTTCGTCCTTTTTGGCTCAGCTCTCGGTGCATCCTCGGTGCAGAGTGTGTCTCGCTGCAGAGGTCAAACAGCCGCGTGTCATCTGATAGCTAATCAACTCATTCAGATATCATTACACCGGGCTAAATCCCTGTTAATCCCACTGAAGATTCAATCAGTGTTTCTTAGCGGGTCAGCCCACTCCTGCCCATGATCTGCTCGGGCGGGCGGACAGAGGCGCAGCGGAGGGACAGGTAATTTGACTTCTTGATAGACGGTGATTGTCCTTCAGCGGGCCGTATACTCACCATTAGTTTTCCATCATGCTCTCTTTGTCCTGTCCGCTAATTTCTTTTGTCCTGTTTGTGTTTCGTTGCGGCATCCGTCTATTTATGTGGAGATGAACGATTAATAATAAACTCAATATTTCTAGATTGTGTTTGAACAATACTGATGGAATGTACTGTAACTGTAAAGGTTCTTTAACGTGTCCACCACCTGCTTCTCTCTTTGGGGATGTGACTGCTTTGCCTGAAAAGTTTCATTGTGCATCTTTAAAGGGGATGTAAAGGTGTGTGTCTTAAAAGGGACACATTGTGCTTAATCAACTTTAATGAGCTTTTAACCTTCTAATTTTGATTGATATCTGCATGTTTGAGTAATCCCTATTGTTCTGTATTTGAGGCTCAAGTGCTCAGAAAATCCCCCCTATCCCCGCCCACATTCCTGTACCTAGTTGTGATTGTGTATAAAATCAAGACTTTGATTTAGAACAAGGGTTCTAAAATGCTACGTAGCCACTTTTCAAAAATAAAGACATGTAAATTTGCTGCTTGTTACGGTGAAATGTCACAATAAAGAGCTTATCAGTTCTGCAGTTTTGAACAGGAACTGGACCTGTTTCTATTATTAAGCTGTTTTAGATCAATATTGCGGTTTACAATGAACAAAATGTAAAATGGCAATAGTCTTATTACCATAAGTACTTGAAAAAGCATAATATGTCTATGTCTGTCACAATATGTATAAGATAAACAAGTTAATTTAAACTGTTTGCCGCAGTTACATTCTAAATATCCTAACTATTAACTATTAACAATTATTCTCACAACTTTCAGAAGCCAGAGCAATAATTAGTGTGCTAACAATATACTTCCTAGTTCTTGGACAAAAAAATGTTTTATAATCAGATGCAGGCAGTTTATTTTTGTATTTATTTATTAGGGACCATGTACTAACTCATTGATCTTATAAAAGACAATGATCTGTACCATTCAGCGATACTGTCCACCTGCTGTCAAAACATGTGTCTCTTGTCTTTTATGATATATCTTATATGCTTTTTTACAGCTGTGTTATTAGAAGAAACTCTCAAGGTAATAATTACAAGAAGGCAGCATGAACTTTCCAAATATTAATTGTGCTCTACATGGACACAATTGGGTATAGCCACTTTAAAGGAAGTATATGATGCATTTTTTGTATTGTTTTTAGTCTTTAAAGATGCTCTTGAGTATTTTGAAACAAGAAAAAAAGGTTTGTTATTAAATAATTAAAGTTTTTCTGATAGTTTGGAAAGATACTTACTTAGTGCATCCAGCCAGAAGATGGCGCCAAGCTCTTAGCTATATTATCTCTACAAGCGAATGTGCACGTTTAGACAGAAGGAATGCTCATAACGAGTCTGGCGACGATTTAAGGATTTAAAACAGTGGAAGATTCTTAGATACAAACCAGGGTGAATGCAACTGAATGCTACTTCAGGTGTGTTTTTGATGATCGAACATTTGTAAGAACAGGGTTAAAAGCTCAAAAAAGTCACTGTAGCAGAATATGTGTCCTTTACATTTATTTTCCCCTAAATTTATTAAAATACAGATGTGTTCATTGTTAAAATATATTTGAAAAACGTACATTCTTGGGTGCCTTTCCATAGATCTGACCTGTAACTTTGCCTAGTGGTGTCAGCTGCTTGTTTTGAAGCACAGACAATTCCACACTGAGGAAATTCCTCGGCAAAGCAATAACATCTGCACGAAGACACAGTGCACTTTGAACTATTTTAATATAGTCCAGACAGGATTTAACTTTCTACAGAAGGAGCATTTCAAACCAGTTGCACTTAAGCTGCCAACAAAATCTAACTCAGTATCATTTTGTGAAGTACAGGCTGAAGCTTTTCCTTCAATTTTTCACTTGTGTTATGTTTTGCAACTGAATGTTATAGAAAGAACAATCTACGTCTGCATTTATGCCAGTTTAATATTTATTATTTCTTAAGTCAGTGGATGCATTGCTCCAGTATCAAACCCTGATAAATGAGGAAGAGAGCATAAAAGTGAGTGCATGTCGTGAAGTATTGAACCAAGCAACTGACACAACAATTTGCTGTCGTCGTTAGAGATAAAAGAAAGTAAAATAAACACAGCAAATGAGCAACAAGCCCAGAGGAAAGTAGTTTGAGGAAAAGCCTCTTGCATAAAAACAATGACAACAGAAATAAACTTGCCATTTGAAGGCAACAAAAGAACAGACCCGGTGCTAATACTTTTCACAGATGATGCACATTCACCTCACATTAAACCATGCACGACTAAAACTTCAATATCCCGCAGCACCTTCGCTTGTCTGCGCATTTCCAAAACCTAAAACTCTGCAAAAACAAGCCCGATATGATCCACTCTTCACTCTATACCATCCACAAACCCAATCCTTCCATCTCGGCCCTCGTCGCCTGTTGCTCAGATTGGGCCCATCCATCGTCGTGTCTGCCGCCCCCTCGTCCTCCCGCCGCATTCAGGTGAATAAAGCATCATTGGACGGAGAGGTAATAGTGGGGATGTGACCCTGCAACCCTCTCTAGGACAGATGGATCCAATCTCAGCAGCCCTATCCATCCCATACCCACCTACAGCCAGCATGCCCAGTGATAGCCTCCATCTATCCACCGCCGCTGCCACTGATGCGCTCCTATGCTTAAAAGCTATTACATGTCAAGGCTAGATTTGTGCACTTTGGGGAGCCGCTGTGTATCTTTAACTCTGGTATTATATTACAGCCGCCATTGCAGCCCAGAAGCCAATTTACTTTACAAATTGTGAGCTTGAAAAGGCAATGATTTTGTAAATGTTCCTTGCAAGTGTGTAATCATTTTTGGCCATATAGCTTTAGCTGCAAAATCGTATATTAATGCGTGAGAAAATGTTGGGAGCACAAGTGGAATGCTAAATAAAATACAAGTGGAGTGTGTGGGCCAGCACAAAGCATAAATATATACTGTATGTTGAAAGGCGTCCAGCATAAGATATGGACTGATTAAGCGTCATTTTTGGACCAATTTTGACCACTCTCATAGTTAAGATGAAGACGGTGGTAACCAACTGTTTTTGTCAATGTCCAGTGGCGAAGTGTGTCCAAAAACAAAATGGCGACAGGTGTATACACAATCTAAAGCAGATTTTGTGGTTGCAATTTAGGATAGACCTCTACAGACTTAAACGTATGCGCTTCTTGCAAGAGTCATGACAATTAAGTCTGTTTCCAAAAGTCCAGTGTAAATTACGAGCTTCTAGCCAGTGCCGAACACAGAAATTGGGTGGCCCAGGCCCCCTATAATACAAATTAATAGGGAGCGGATCCAATTCTGGGCCCGGAACAACTGACCCCTTTGTCCTCCCCTGTCTACTCCCCTGTTTAGCCCACAATGTATCAACTGTAACGCAATGTGTTGTACTCATAGGAGCAGGTGACGGGAGTTTGTATGTTCTCCCATTGCCAGTTTCCAGTTTTCCCTTTTCAGCATTTTAAAATGTATTTTGATTTCTAGCCCAAAGGTTTTATTGGACTCGCAGCTGTAGAGTCAAATGTTGAGAGAAGAAGAAGGTTGGACGAACAGTGACTCTAGAGGTTCATGTCCTCTGCACAATACCATGGATACAGAATACAATTAAAATCATATAAACCTTCTCCATGCAGATACATATGTTTTATCTCCTACTATGGAATATTAGGGTCAATGGAACAACATTTTCATGGAAACAAGCAGTGGAGGCTCTTACAGGGGAGTCCAGGGGAGGGGTTTGTGGAGATGCAAGTCCGTTCATAGTAAGAAGGTGTGTTTTTCAGCGCAAACATCCAAAATGAAGAAACATACTTTTATTTTGGTCAGTTTTTTTGATAAAAAGTTATGAAGAGAGGCTTTAATACGTGCACAGGTCTCCCCTAAAGACCCCAAATCTGTGTAGGACTATCCTGGCTAAATAAAAAACAAGCAAATAAATAGAGGTTATGCAGAAACATTCTTTTATTTGAAAAATGCTCCACAATGTTTCGAGGTGAGTGGCAGAATCATAGGCAGCACAAATTATAAAATATGTTTCCTTCCTTTTCCTTGGCCCAATTTTTGTCAGTCGAGCTTTGGTTTTGATCAAATTCAATTAAAATTCTCATTGCTCCGACTGTACAGAGCTAAGACAGCTTGTTTGCTAACAGCAGTTGGAGATTTAGGACACTTCAACTGCTGCACAACACACTATTTCCTCAAAAACTTCTTATTTAAGGAGAGAAAGGAAATTAGTTAATCTGTGTGTGATCCCAAAGTCTGTGTCAGTGATAAATGTGAACGTAGCTGCAGTAGCTTTTCTACAACTGTTTACTCCATCTTCTTCTTTTAGATGTCAGGCACAAACTAAATATTTAGCAGAGTTAGACGTTTACATTTATTATCAAACTGAAGCAGCTCTTTCACATTTTAGTGTTTCAAACTTTTACATGCATGCATTTTTACCACTCACTGCTAAACTTCAGAATAATGTGAATGGTCATCCGCATAACCTCTATAAAACTCAAATGAATATACAGATGACAGAAAGCAGTTCACTTCTGTGTCAGCCAAGGTAAAAAGAGCTGTTGTTCTCGTTTAATGCCGTTGAATAAGAAACAGCCCAGAAAAGTTATCACTGCTCAGACTTTATGAGCTCAAGCGTCTTCAATAACAGCTCTCCTCTTTCTCTTACAGTTAGTGCGTGTCTCCCAGCCATATCCACACGCTGCAGTGGGAAGAGGTAATTTCATTGACTTTAAAAGCAAAACATCACTTACAGGCTCGGCGCGTGTTTACAGCTCCAGTCCGCTTCATTCCGCGCACACTGCCCTTGGAGGACAATGCAGAACCTATCGACAACAGCAGATAGACGCTGGCCTATTGCTCTCCATCATTTACCTTTTAATCACAGGTGGCTGCAAGCGCTTTCCCCTCGCAACAGAGAGGCAAAAAACACAGGCCAAAACACAGAGAGATGCAGCGTTGGTGTTTTGGGGGGAATGTGCGGTTAAATGAAGCGTGAAATGAAGAGTCAGAGATGCTAGGACGCTGCTTCCCCGGGGAGCCTCTACAGCGGACTGACACCAACCAGGCCAGGATAGATCAGGACGGCCAGGACCCCACCTGCAATCAGACCGCATCAGCACCGCCGTCCCGGGCAGCGAGAGGGCGAGGGGGAACTGCAGCAACACCGGCGCAGGCAACGGGCTCAGTCAAGTAAAAAAGACACTGTTCATAGTGTTTATACCAGTAAAAAGTGTGGAGACGTTTTTTAAATTCAGTCTAGTCTCATTTTACATTTTGAACACGTAAAACACAGAACATAACATAACTAGTCTTGTTTTGTGTTTTGTGTGTTTTAAATTTAAAAGTTTAGGGAAAAAAAAACAAAAGTTAATACAAAAAGATGATTATCCTGTAAAAACATGACAGAGAGAGAGAGAGAGAGACAGAGACAGAAAGACAGAGAGAGACAGAGACAGAAAGACAGAGAGAGAGAGAGAGAGACAGAAAGACAGAGAGAGAGAGAGACAGAAAGACAGAGAGAGAGAGAGAGAGACAGAAAGACAGAGAGAGAGAGACAGAAAGACAGAGAGAGACAGAGACAGAAAGACAGAGAGAGAGAGACAGAAAGACAGAGAGAGAGAGAGAGACAGAAAGACACAGAGAGAGAGAGAGACAGAAAGACAGAGAGAGAGAGAGACAGAAAGACAGAGAGAGAGAGAGAGACAGAAAGACAGAGAGAGAGCGCGAGCAAATAAATAAATAAATATCAAATCAAATCAATTTATTTTTATAATGCCCCAAATCACAACAACAGTTGCCTCGATGGGCCACAGGTAAAAGCAGTTCAGATAACTGTCCCAGAATGCCCCTGTCCTTTGACCCTCCTTCGCGACGAGGAAAAACTACAAAAAACCCCATGGGAAAAAGTAGAAACCTCGGGGAGAACCACAGTGAAGGAGAGATCCTACTCCCACGGACGGACAGGCTGCAGATGAACTAGATATACAACTAACACAAGATCAGTGGTGGAAGAAGTACTCCGATATCCAACTTCTCTTGTTTTTATTTTCAAACTTGTAAGAAAGTGAGAGCTGATTCGCTGAGCAGGGATAATACTCCGCTTCACTTTTGTGTCTGAAAAAGCTTGATATGTGAAAACTGATGACCAAAGAGTTACAAGGTTTAAATACTTACTTACTGATTTGTGAGTTTCTTCTTCTAAAGTTGTAAAAAGCTATAAGTTCATTTACCTGACATGTTTCGGGCGGGAGGACTTCCACCTTTGAAACTCACAAGTTAATTATTGCAAGAAGACAGAATGAACTTTCCAAATATAATACGCAGAAGTTATGGCAAACAATGTCTCAGAGAACACCGCCGTCTGGAGAAGATGAAGAGAAGCCAAGCCCGCTGTAAAGTGACGAAGGCGGAAGTCCTCCCGCCCAAACATGTCAGGTAAATGAGCACACAGCTTCTACATCTGTCTTATTAGAAGAAACTCACAAGTTAATAATTACAGCAAGACAGAATGAACTTTCCAAACATACCTCCTTACTGATGTCAGCTTTTGAAAATGAAAAATACAGCTGCAGGGGCAATAAATATTAAGGATATTTTTAATTATATAAAATATTCAAGTAAAAGAAGATATCAGATTTGAGAACGTCAAATGTGATCATCTTCAAAAAACAAAAGCTGCTGAATTCATAATTTTGTAGTTTTTATGAATACATTTTTGTTTGCACATAACCTTAAGGAAGAAAAAAAAACTTTTCAAATTCCAATTTATGTGAACTTTTGCACTTCACCGCTCCACGGCATCCAACAAAATTAAATCACGGCACATTTTGTCCAGCGCATAAATCCCATTTGACTTAATCTGAAAAGGTCCATTTTCAGATTAAGTCCAACTGTAATTTTTTCCATTTTTCGATTGGATAATTTCTGTCCAGTGTTTGATCGTGGCAGTTTGTGTCATCCATTTCTTTGTGATGCGTTTCTTCCCTGCTGACATAAGTTTGCTCCAGATGTATCAATTATGTCCATGGCAGGAGTTTTGAGACCTAAATGCATCGTTCTGAAGTCATGAGTGATGCCAGTGCTGAAAACAATCTGCAGGGCTTTATTAACCTCAGTCCTATATTTCTGAACAGTTTGACATTCACCAAAACACGTGATAATGGAGGGCCAGTTTTCATCATTATTTACCTTCACATTTATGAATGAACACATAAGGATTGTAGTAAACGAAAAAGTGTGAAACAATTGAAAACTCATTTTGCATTTAACATTCTTCACAATATTCAGCCTTTGCTCTAATCAGTGCTTCGTACACGCCGGGCTTCAGTAATGAACCCTGACAAAGCTCAGCAGTGAAGTGAAAACCATTTGAGGCGACTTCATCGTGAGGCTCATTGAGAAAAGGCCAACGGTTTGCCACGCTGTCAACAAAGCAAACTGTGGCCACTCTGAGGAGCTGAATCTAAACTAAAATGCATTTAGAGGGATTCAACTTTTTTTCTTTGCCACAATTCTATACATCTTGCTTCATAAATTGGATGTCTTCAGTATGTCTGAGGTAAAAAGTAGTAAACAAGGAGAAAAAAGAAGAAGATTGAATGAGAAGGTGTGTCTAAACTTTTGACTTGTAGTTTCTAAGTGCATCCGAGGGCTTTTGTAACGATGAAGATGTGAGTAGGAGTGGACAGGCATCATCAAAGACCAGGGCAAAGGAACATGGAAAAAGGGACTTGCAATCTAAAAAAAAAAAAAAAAAGAGGAAAAATGCAACCGTAAAGGTCTGAGGCACTCTGTAACCTTGAAGTTATTTATTAACACATGGACATGGACATGTTTTTTTGTTTTCGTGGAGAATAGATTATAACTTATCTATCAAACTACTTTTTTTCTAAATGAAATACATTGAAAAACATGCATGTGAACGTGGCCTTGTGCTGTCCTCTGCTTGTGTCGATGTAAATAGATATGCCACACTGTCAAACACTTCAGGCAAAGCAATGATATCTCCATGGAGACAAGCAGGTGGAGGACACTCCATGGAAAGTTACGTAGTGCACCACTAATTAACAAAATATTCAAGTAGGTAAAGTGTGTAGTGCGAGTATTTTGTGACGTCTAAAGGGAAAAAAGGTAAACATACTGAAGGATTGAAGGTATTTTCAGGGGCGGACTTACCATTAGGCGAAAGGCCACAATTGCCTTGGGCCCTCAACCTGAAGGGGGGCCCCAATAAGATGCCCCCGATCATAGACTCAAGAAAACAGTTGCTTTTCTCTCAATTTCACAATAAAGTCGTGCAGTGTACTTTTAAACACCCCCCACAATAAATCTAAATAGTAAATAATATAACACATAATAATAGTAAACATAACATTATAAAATTACAAATGAATGTCAGGTATTTAAATCATCTGTGTTAAATAAAACGGGAAATATGTCAGATTTCTGTTTAAAATGGTTTAGAACATGTAAGTTGTTGCACACATGAATTTGAATTTTCGAATGGTTCATTTACCACCCCAGATTTATGAACCTGTCGCCACATGTTTAAAAAAAATAAATAAAATAAAAGCTTCCTTTCAAGAACAATTCAAGAGACACAACAGAAAAGTTATGGAAAATCACACTTGTTGAGGAGGGGCCTGTACAAAATTTTGCCTTGGGCCCCCAAAATCCTAGGTCCGCCTCTGGGTATTTTAATGCAGTTATGACTCTGATTCCAATTAAAGAATTGTTAGAATATTTACAGAGCCTGTGTGTATAAGTTAATAAGTTAAAAATTAAAAAAAAAAAAATAAATAAATAAAAGTTAATAATTACAGCAAGACAGAATGAACTTTCTAAATACACATACTTACTGAGGTCACCTTTTGAAAATGAAGCACACTATAGCTTTATGTGAAATTACAGCTGCAGGGGCAACAAATATTAAGGATATTTTTAATTATATAAATATTCAAGTAAAAGAACATATCAGATTTGAGAACGTCAAATGTGATCATCTTCAAAAAACAAAAGCTGCTGAATTCATAATTTTGTAGTTTTTATGAATACATTTTTGCTTGCCCATAACCTTAAGGAAGAAAAAAAAAAAAACTTTTCAAATTCCAATTTATGTGAACTTTTGTACTTCACCGCTCCACGGCATCCAACAAAATTAAATCAAGGCACATTTTGTCCAGCGCATAAATCCCATTTGACTTAATCTGAAAAGGTCCATTTTCAGATTAAGTCCAACTGTAATTTTTGTGTGTATGAGATATTATTTGTGTAGAGTTTACAATGATACAGATAAGAAAACATAAAACTACACACAATTGTTCCACGATAGAGACACTTTTTCTACTGTAAGTCTTCCAGCTCATTCATCTTGCATTTCATAACTCTGAACTGTGAGAGAGAAACCCCATTCTGGATAATTTGGTGACTTTTCCTGACATCATTTCCACTCTCCGCTGCTCCATGGCAACTGGAAGAGACGGCTGAGTCCCAGAGTTTTCTCGCTCGGAGGCAGGAGTGCAAACCCTTGGGCTGCCACCGAACCAGAGTGAGCGCGGGACACACTCCACACACGGCGCGCTCAAACCTGTGCCACAAACGCACACCGGCAAATTAAAATGGATGCTTTCTTTCATCCTTATCCAAATACTTTCTTTGACGTTTCAAACATTCGTGCTTTTATTATTTACAACGACACACGGCTATATGGGCAAGTTGAAAATTTCTTTGATCACTTTTTTTTGCACTGCATTTCAAGGGAATTGTTTATTTTAATGAAGGTTTTTGACTTTTTGCAGCATTGACCAAGTATAATTTGCACTTCACATTTTAATGAGGCTTTTAAAAACAAGATACTAAACACAATCCAAGTGGGAACATTATAACATGGTAAAAAGTGGGGAAGACATGAAATGATGAATAATATTATGCTGTTTTGCTGAATTTGAATATTGTTTTAAAAAATAGATAAATAAATGCTAATTAAAATTTAAAAGTCATGTTGAAATGTTCCAAACAAGGGCATAAAGTGATATTTTTGCACATTTGTAAGTCACTTTGCAGTCTTTTCACATTTGTCTGAACCCTTTGGAGTATAAACAAATGTCTGGACTCTTCACGCTTCAATGTCTTATTTACAATAATTAAAAGTGATAACAAGCTCTGCACAGAAGAATGTCAGAGTTAAATACTGCCAAGATTTTCTTTGTTAAAGGCGTAAAGGAGTAAAGCTGGTGTCTGGAGAAATGGCAATTGTTGGATTGGAATACAAATGGACCCTATTCATCCTAGAATGTTTGATTTGACTGTAAATAAGTGGGTTATAGATTTATTTATCTGTTTAACATGCCCAGCAGCGCATGTTTTTGCTGCTTTTACGTGGTGTCAGCGACTCACAGGTAGTATCAGAACCAAAGCTGAAGCATCGCCCTTTTTTATTAGCTGTAAGATGCACTGTTTTTTTTAATGTAGTATCAGGCTTATTTAACAGCCGAGCCAGGCTACAACCTCAACAAAAACGTCACATGACTGAATCTCATGAATATCCCATGAGTAATAAAAAAGCATGTGGCTGAAAAAACTTGCAAAACGAAAAATGTGTACGTTTTCCATTTGTATTTAAAGTGCGTATGACAGGTTTTTATGATTTTCTAATTTTGACTTTATTCTGTGTATTCCTACTTGTTGTAAATATATATAATAGTTTTATACCAATCAGGGCGCTGTTTGTGGAGAAAAGTTGAAAAATATGTTGAAAATTACAGGAAGTAAACAAACTGATGACATCACACTGGGGAGACAAACTTTATACATGATTTACATAAAATACACTACTTTGACCATTTAAACATTAATTCAACTAAATAAATAAGTTCAAATATATTTTTATTTATCAGGTAAAAGAACTGATGACATTAGATGAGTTTTAGCCCAGTTTACAGTGTGGTTGCTATGGTAATTTCCTAGTGTGATGTCATTATTTACAACCAGGAAGTGAAATTAAAACTTTTAAAACTGCTAAACCGGGATAACATTTGTAAAGAATTTTAGCAAAACTTGAAATATATTTATCTTAACTGCATTTTAGGTAAATGAGTAGTCCAACCTGTCATGGGCCCTTTAATTTAATTTTACTCCAATTACGTAAAATGTGAAAAATTGTCACTCTGGCAAGTAGAGTAACCTTTTATCAGAGGGCGGACTAAAAGAAATATATTAAGATAAACTGACTCTAACCTCAACTAGATTTAGCAAAATTGGGACTAGTTCAGGACAAAATAAGGACTTGAACGTCGCCAAACCACGTCTACATCAGGACTAAAACAAGCTCAAATCAAGACAAAATAACGACAAGTGTGAACCAGTGGGCGAGGCTACCGCGCTCAAATTGAGCCGCCGACTGTAGGCTGCCATGTTTGCAATCTGGTGCTGACCGCTAGGGGCTGGCTGCGGAAGTAGAATTATTCAATGCAAGTCAATGGGGAGTTAGACGTTTCAAAACCTACTTTAGAGCCTGGCTCAAAATACGGCTTTGGTCTCAAACGTTAGCTTACGGCTCTGTGACAACGCTGAGGGGGGTGAATTTTTTTGAACCAGGCTGGTTTAGCCGCTGTGACTTTTTAAAGTTCTTGAATATCTAATGAGGAAGGCGGGCTTTACGCGCCGGAAATGTCACGGCGCAGCCAAACACCTACGAGTGGGCGGTAACTATAGAGGCTACGACGGCAGTACGTCAGCAAAAGGCCGCCCCAAATTCGGCCTCTCCCCGCCTCCCCACCGAGGGGGGAGTGGTGGGGGCTAACCCGCGGCCATTTTGAATTCTCCATGACTGAGCCGCATTTTCATGAATGGGGCGGAGCGACGACAGTCTGTCCACTATTTTTATGTCTATGGTGTGAACGCACCCTCGGACAGGTCTTAGCCAGTTTCAATCGTAGAAACATCCTCTGCTCTGTGCTTGCCTATAAATAATATCGCCCACCCTTAGTTTAGAGCTGAAATAATAAGGCCCTTTTATTTTAAGGTCCACGGTGTAACTCCCGAGCTCGTTTCATCCCGTTGACCCTCTCCTCGTGGTCTTCAGAGGCGTGACCCAGTGGCCTCGTCTCCCCCGAACGTTACAGCGAGGTGCTACTCCTGCTTAATGGCCGTAGTGAGCATTATTATGTGGACTTGACTGCAGCGGGTCACCTCATTCTGTCTCGCTCTCCCCCGCTGTAGAGTCTATTACAAGCGCGCCTTATCTCTCCCATTATGTCTCGTTGTAAATGAACAATCAGTCCGGTTAATGTCCTGCTAATTAATGGGCCATCAGCCTCTTCACAGTGGTAATTAAGTGCCAGTTGAGGTGGCTAATTGGCATGCGTTCTGATTGGATCTGGTCACGCCGGACCCGCTGGGATACAGGAAGTGAATTACAGTGTTGTCATCTTCGCGGAGAGAGGAGGACTTTCACAAAGACTGATTTGCTGACGTGTGTAACAAACAGCCTGGTTAACCTGCGGACAAATGGAGCGGGTGACAGGCTGGAACTGACAGAGGACAACTGTCGAATTTCAACTTAAGCAACTATGACAACTGTTTTTTTTTCCAAGGGTGCAAGGTGGCAGAGTGGTTAGCGCTTGTGCTTGTGAGCCAGCGGGAGGTTAAGACAATGATGGAATGTAATTTGTGACTTTCTTTGTCCTAGAACATATATAAAATTGCTGACTTATTCTGAAATTGCCGCTGTGCATTTTGGGAAAGATTGTCTACTTTCTTTATTTTTACTAAAGAACATAACTTTTACATCACTTAACATACAATTTATGCAAAATTTAAGATGTAAATTAAGAAAATGAAGAGAGCACAAGGGTTTAACATATCAATCTTGATTTTTGTTATTTTTTTCTTATTTGATTGAAGAAGACATATTACCCTTTTGTGTGCTAGTTATATATAACAATAATCTATAAAACAATTATTTTACATGTTGGACTAAATCGCAAAAATGATCTAAAATAACTCAATAAAACAAACAAGTTGGAAGTTGGAATGGAACAAGATATCGTTGTTTTATTTCATTTGAGTTCCTTTTTTTGCTCTCTTTCTGTTGTGTTGCATATTCTGTGTTTTATGAGTTTAAATTACAAAAAAAAAGAGAGAGGAGAGAATGCGCTGATTTCCACCTGCCCCTGGGACTTTATGGTGTGTTACTGTAAACGTCATCACAACAAAGTGCCACTTCGCTATGAAAAGTGCTTCACTGAAAAGTATTTATTCATTTGTGCCAAAACTAACAGACAAACAAACAGACTGATACGGCTGAATCCATATGTGTATCACAGTTTAAGAACAATAACGATGTTCTCTTGAAATCACTGAATAAGTAAATGAAGGGAAAACAATAGCAACATGATTAAAAACTCCTATAAATCGATTTTTATGTCTCCTTTAGGGCTGTAATCCTAGTCGTTTATTCGATTAATCAGTCAACGGGATCTTAGTCTACCAAGATTTGTATTAGTTGTTTAATCATTTTATTTACATTAAAATAAGTCATATGGTAAAAACGAGAAGATATGGAGTGTGCTGAAGATATCTTAACCTTTTTTGTAAAAGTAGTTGTTTTACTATGAACTCCTGTGTCTTTTGAGTGCAGTTTGGGTTAGTTACACGGAGATACTACACTTGAGATACTACAATATGATATATTTTTGTCACAGCCCCTTTTAGTCGACTAATCGGTGGATCGGGCAGGTCTTTAGTTGACCAAGAATTCCTGTAGTCGACTAAAGTCCTACTCCCTTAAGATAATTATTCCTTGCATTGCTTTTAATTCATGTAGATTACTTATTGATCATCTGTTACTTTTATTGCCCTTAACTTGATGCATAAACCTGTCTTAGAAACTGGTCCCAACTCTGTGATTCAGAGCCACCTTCTCTGTCTTCTGTCCAGGGGCCATCGCTGCTAGACCTCAAACTCATTCATCACAAACAAAAAATAATGAATGTTTCCTCTTCTTTGATTCGATTTTTTGACATCTCTTCACAACAAAAACTACTAAACCTCCCAAGAACCAACTTTTAGAGCCGCGAACAGTAAAACAATAAAACCCCGTATCGCAGAACATGACACCGCTTATGGCCTTTATACTTTGAGTACAACCGACTTCACACGTGCTCTTCCCGCTAATTAGCAAAAGTAAAAAAGCCAGGAAATACAATGGAAATGTTTTTAAGGCAAACACGGAGCGGAGAGGCAGCTTGCATTGTGAAGAGGCTTCGAGCTCCCGCACTTAATTAGTTTGAGTGTTAAAAAGAACAGAAATCGCCGAAGGTTTGGGGTGAAGTATCATATAATAGGAGCTAACGGAGCCGAGGTAGTTCTCACATATGGTTGACTGGTTGCTTGGAGCTGTCGGATAATGAGTGAGAGAAGGATACAGAGGATGGCACAGGATTCGAGCGAACAGGGCCACAATAGGAAAGGGTGAAATGCATAGGTTTAGCAGTAATGATTGGACGAAACACCTGAAGAAAAGGAGAAGAGCGTTGCGGGCGAGTAAAGACGGTTTGGCAGCTCCTGAACAAACACACGCGCGCTTTCACAGTTGGTGCACTCGCTGTAGCTGTTGCTCGAAGCTGCTCGGGATAATAAGAAAACACAATAAGGTGTTTTTTATAATGAGAAACAACAGCTGAACCACCGATGGCGCCGCGCGGAGTGAGCCGAGACGAGGAGGGGGCCGTGGACAGATACGCTCACACTAAACAAGACTTCACTCCAGCGCAGACGGGATACATGTGGGAGGGGTTTAACGGAGGGCTCAAGTAACTCACCAAGGATGCATTTGCACTGATTTAGTCCTGTTTGATCCCACTTTAGTTTTGATGTGGTGTGGCCCTGTTCTAGTTCTGTGCTGGTTTTGTTCCAGGTTGAGTTTAGCCTCGATTTTGACGTGGTGTTAGTGCAAGCGTGAAGAACAACCAAGCTACCAGGCAAGAACACAGGCTTGGTGTCCTCCATCAGAGAAATACACTGTTATTATTGTTATTATTTGGTAACTCTTAATAGAGTCAGGAGTTCTCTCTTCTTAGGACATTTGGACATTAAGAATGAGTGGTGTATTAAATGGTCAGATGGTCACATTTATATAGCGTTTTACATCAATTAACCACTCCCTGTTCTATATCTTATACATATACAGTACTTTTTTTTTCCCTTTTTTTACCGGCAAATTGGTGTTCTACCTGTTTAGATTCCATATATTGTAAATGAAAGCTGGTGTACCTAATTGTCAAATAAGAAAGTAGGTATTAAAACCTTTCTAGCTCCACTCACTAACTAACTCACTATATTCCACATGCATTTTTTTTTTTTTTTTGTCAACTAGCACAGCTTTAGATCAGTATTGTTAAAAGTGAAGCAGGGGTATTATTCATGCTCAGCCAATCAGCTCTCATTCCAAAGCATCAGTGAGTCACATGGCTCTTTCTTACGAGTCTGAAAAGATAAAATGGCACAGTTTAGAACACTTTGTTGTAACTGTGGGGAAATTTATGCTCTGCATTTGACCCATCTTTCAGCCGTGGGGCATCTCCTCAGGAGCAGAGGTCACAGCACGGGGACCCATTCAAGATGTTTGTACTGCTTGGTCAGGACTGCCGTTGTGTGTTTTTGGATTGATGAGGAAACCAGAGCACCCGGAGAAATCCTACTCAGACACAAGGAGAAAAACGCAAAGCCCAGTCGGCTCGCGAGTCGAACCTGCAACCTTTTTGCTGTGAGGCGAGAGTGTTAGCCGCTCTGCCATCGTGCCACCATCCAATGTTTTATTATTAATTGAAGACAGCATGTAGCGGTCTGATTTTATGATTATATTTGCTTTTACAATACACTTACTGAGGAAAACAAAAAGAAAAGGAAAAAGAAAAGTTTGGTACCCCAGCTTTTAGAAATATTAAAGATGATGCCATTTGGTGTGGTCTTCCATAATTAAATACATTTTCTTAGAGACCAGTTTTCTTTCTGTGGTTCACACTTCCATTGTGTCCTTAAACATTATTATTTTCTTTTTTTTTTTCTATCTATCCGTCCTGAAGAAGCTAACAGATGAATGCCAAAATGTATCCACACTTAAAAGCGTTGTCTTTTGCCGTTAGTTCAACACGATTCTTTGTTTCACTTGGTCACTAACATTGCGACTTGTTACTGACGACACGTTTTGCTTTATCCTTCCCTGTGAAAACCCTGTCGCGTGTATCTGATCCCTGCTGTATTTTCCCTGCATAAGCACTTTGTTGTCCTTGGGAGCCCACTGGAGCTTGTCTTGTGAGGCCGTGTGCACGTGAGGTGACCTTTCCCTGCCCGCGGCTCGGTCACGCTCCGCCACAATGACACACACAGCGCCGCTCGGAGCCTCAGGGGCCCGGGACAACACACTCCTGCTATACTTCAAACAGGCGCCGGAGCTGCTCACTTAATGGAGACAGAGATGGTTACACACATAGGTTACACAATACACAATCTCCTCACAAAAACACGGGTCGGTCTCCAGGGGGTGCAGTGTGTTCGGTGTCACTTATCTAAACGTCTGAACAAAGAGCAAGGTTCAAGAAACGAGTGCGTCAAACGGTTGTAGCACGAGAGAGCTGTTTGGTATGATAATTTATCTCATATTACATCAAAAACACGACCTATTGCTCAACTTGTTCATTATTTTAGTGGGAAGTCATTAGCATGAAACTATGATACTTATATTTTTATTCAGTACCATAGTTTTGAACATTGTTGGAAACCTTTGTAAAGATTCAGTTCAGCGTCTCAAGTAAAACAATCTAATAGAAATCTTAATGTTTTTATAAATGCTGATTTTCACTGGCATTTAAGAGTCCCTAAACAAGACTTTGTTTTTAATTGGATGCAACAATGGAATATAAAAAAGACAAGACATCAGGACTGAGGAGAAAAAGTAGTTTTGGGTCTTAAGTGGAGCAGGCCACATTCATCAGCATTTACATTTACATTTTTACATTTAGAGAAAGGCAAATGTGAAGGGAGATTTGAGGGTCCTCCCCGAGAAAATTTCAATACATCAGATGCCATGTTCTGTTATTAGGTGCATTTTAAGTGTAATATTTTATTTGATCTAATTAGCCATTTGAATAGAATGCACAATATATTATTATTTTTAATGCTGTAGGTACAGATAAGCTATAGTTTAAGAGTGGAGCATATTATTTTCACATATTTACGTGTATTTCTTGTTTTGTTTTTCTGTTTGATTATCCAACACTTGCTTGTCTCCATTAAAATGCTATTATTTTGTCTAGAATGTTCCACAGTATGACATTATACTTATCTATCTTTATGAGCAGGTGACGCCACTGGGCCAAGTTACAGGTCAGATCTGTGGAGAGGAGACCCTGCTCACAGTAAGTATGCATGTTTACAAGGAGTAATGAAAACATCAAATGCCATAGAACAAGCTGGAATATCCGTTACATCTCCAAGGAGACGAGCTGGAAAAGTTACATAGTGCACCTTTAACAGCTTGCAAACCTTCAACCTTCCTGTGATTGAAATATAAATCAATTATAAAACAAATAAAAATGAACAGATGCAGGTAGAGACAAATTTGAACTCTATACTCACCTCAGACAGATGCATTGTGGGAAAAGCCCCCGTCGCAGCGGTGAAGTGTTGCAGCCTCACACAGTTGTTGTTCTCAGTCCAGATGTTGACCTCAAACTGGAGCTCGGAGCTGCACAGAGCACCCCAGGTGTTAGCATGTTAGCATGTCCTGACAGACGCTCATTAGGACAAACACGACACACAAACACGCTCAAGCACAACTACAAGAGCCGTTAGAATTTAATTTTACAAAGGCATATCCGTCATGCAAAGGGTTTTGGTTTTACTTCAGTTCCTCATTAAGTACAATGTAACACACTGTGTAACAACCGACAGTGTAATGTAACAAGACAGGTGTGTTACACACTGACCATTAGGTCAGGGTCAGAGGCTTTGAGCTACATGTTACAGCTACATGTTACATGTTATTACAGGTTACATTATCAAACATTCTGTGCAGAGCGTTTTACCTTCGAGTCTTTAGAGCAACCAGTTAAGTACAGGATGTTACATTGTGTGTTGCGTTGTGTGTTAGGTTTTACGCTACATTGTGTGTTATGTTCTGTGTTACGCTTTGTGTTACATTGTGTGTTACATCATGTGATATGTTGTTGTTATGTGCGTTGCATCATGTGTTGCATTGTGGGTTGCATTGTGCGTTACATTATTTCTTCATTATTTGTTACGTTGTGCATTACATTGTACGTTACATTGTGTGTTACATTCTGTGTTGCATCGTGCGTTGCATTCTGTGTTGCATTGTGGGTTGCATAGTGTGTCACTTGTGCGTTACTTTACCTGATGATTGAGGTACAGTGTATAAAGTTTTGGGCCAACCATTCAGGTAAACGTGTAACATTTTTTGTTGTTTAGGTTTAGGTGTCAAGAATATGCTGACCTCCCTCTCTATATTCTCTGTTAAAGAAAAGTTAAGAGACAAAGTACAAAGGGCTATAGGTTACTTATTACACAGTGCATTATGTTTGATAAACTTACATACTGCTCTACATTATACCTCCTCATTAAGAACAATACTATATATATAATATGAGGAGGTATAATGTATTAAATGTACTGTAAAATAAAAAGTAGAGGGCATTTTTGTTCCTTCTTCTTTTTAAACTTTTAAATCTGGGGCCAAGCATCATCCACAACACAGCAGCCTGACTCACACAACAAGACAAGGAACCAAACAATGTTAGTTTATCAGAAAACTGATTTGTGCAATTTCCGTAATAATATTGAAAGCATGAAAATGGGCTCCACTGGGACTCGTGCACTAAGAAATCCTATTAGAAGTCACAGGTTTTTTTGTTTTGTTTTTTTTTGCAGCGAAGACAATAAAACATTCCTCCATGCAACGTATGTGCCGTATTAATTTGCACATTCATTTTTAAACACATTAGGATTTGTTGCTGTTCGCGCTGCAATGGCCCAGTTTCTCTTCACAGATTATAAAACTTTAATCTCCTTTCCCTCTCTTCTTTCTCACTGCCACAAATTATCTTTTATTTGTTTCTCGATTCAGACACGTGTCAACTTTCCAAGACGCTGCGGTGACGATTATTTTTCTCAAACCTAAATCTATTTATTCATAAATTCATATCGTTAAAGTTTAATTCCTGGCCATCCCATTCTGTCTGAGAACAAGCAGAAATATTCTTCAGACTTTTGATCCCGTGGTGTGTTTCTTGACAATAGCGTGGCGTTTTATTATTCGGCACTTAAAAGACCTAAACGTACAGCGCATTAGCATACACAGTGGTGGTTAGGAGCAGGCGCACAGGTGTTAATGATCCTCGGAGGACGCACATATATATTCATGAATTCACTCCAGCCTAATTCCTCCCCTGTCTCTAAATGCGGCGTGATGGCGGCGCCGTTTTGATGTATCTTTTCTGTGTATTAGGCGCCGGGCTCAGACAGACGGTGTCACATTCAATCTTCCTCTCGTTGGACCCAGGACACGTTTGAGCCAACTGCACTGCGCTTTAAAGGCTTTGTACAAACTGCTCGTAAAACTTCAGAAGTCCCTCGCTAACTAAAATCCTCTGGAGATTTAAAAGGAAAAGTGTACATTTGTCTCGGTGATATTGTCTTGTAACTTTGCTCTCAAAAAGATGATGATCCTGATGGTTTTATTGTCACAAAGCTGGATGGAACGTGTAGAAGCCAACGTTTGAGAAAGTTATTTGCGACAGGCGATGTTCATGCTGCAGGTCTAGACGCTCAGTTCAGACTTTTCTGGAGAGGTGGTTCACATTGCAAATAAAATGTGTTTAAAAGAAGTGTGTCATGTCTGCTCTGAAGTGTCTGATGTGGAGAAGAACAGACCAAACCTGGAGTCGAGCTGTTGTCACATTAAGAGACAGACCACAATGAGGAAGCTCCATTTGTCAATACAAACGTCCTCTTTATCGTTTATCTTATAGGAAAAAGACGATATTTTATCTTTGTCGCACTTTACAAAACCAATTCAGTTTAAACCTAACCTTTTTTGTCCTTTCAAGCTTTGTCTGGCAAGCATTTAAATGTGTACAATTCCTGTATTTTCCCATGTAAAAAAAAAAGTTGTTTAACTTCGGTGCAGAAGTCGGTGTAATGAGACCCGTTCAGGCAAAAAAATCTGATTTAGTGTCACATACGAAGGTGTCCAGGTCCAGGTCCACATTTGAAAAAAAAATCTGATGCTGGCTGTTCACATTGTCATGAAAAAAATCAAATCTAGGTCAAATTTTGGGGGGAAAAAAATCAGATTTGACCTGCAGTGTGAACGTATAGCCTTGTCATATTGTGTCAGATTATGACAGTGGATTGTCAGTGTTGTAACTTGTAGAATCTAACAATCAAGTAAGATAAACCAACTGGAACTACGATAATAAACATTATACGGAGCTTATACTTCTCGTGACTGGATGTAGTTTTGTGAATATAAATATTGATCTGAAATGTATAAATGATGTGCCAGTGCATTAATGATGATGGCTTTGCTTTCTTTTTCTTGTACTCTACATATATGTTGTGTTTGATCAGACAGGCTTTTTCTCCACATGGCAGCTCTCTTGAAAGAAAAGAAAAATCACTTATTTATTTTCGGACTTCATGAGATAGAAAAAAAAAAGAGACATGTTATGCTGAGATCAACTTTTAAGTGCTGTGTTATAATGGTTTTCTCTCATCATGGTTGTCTTTTGATTTATTCATGCATGTTTGAGTAATTCCTCTCTACATTAGAGCTCAGAAATGTTTGTTTTCAACCACCCTCTGTACCCCACCCATAAACCTGTACTTCATTGTAAAAGAAAGACGTTGGGTCTGACACATAGGGTCAAAACATTTTGTGAAGTTGTTTCTTTGATAAAAATAAAATACAACTTGAAATAATATCACTATAAATACAGATTACATCTGAGGAAAACCCACAAATAGGCGAAACTATCCATTCATTTTAATGTGTCAGCGCTGCTCTTTCACCCACTGTTTAACCACAAGCGCAAACACTGAGTTTAATACAGTACATATTGTGCCTAACACAGACACAAAGACAGAGAAGAATAACGTGGTCAAACGGCCCAAATGTGTGTCCATTTTCAAGAATGCTAATGTTAGTTGCATGTATTCTAAATGCTAGTGCCACCCGCTGTATTTTAACATCAACAGAACAGTTTATTTTTCTGATTAAATGTCAAGTCAGTATCGTCTGTTCAGACCTGGTTGTGACTTGATTTGAACTGGTTGTGTTTAAATTAGACATAACTCACCAGGAATCTAATTAGCAGAGGGAAAAAGTAATAGACAATGGACTAAATGGGACAGTGTTTGGTGCTGTTTTTATTTAAATGTTTGCACTGTTGTCTGATTTCTGATCCTGTTCTGTGGTTTGTGTGTTTAAAATTTTACTAATAATAAAAAGAGGGAAAAAGTTACGTTTTGTATTGAATCAACGGATATTTCCCCCCACACCAGACCACGCCCCCTTATATGACACGCTGCCAACAGTATGTGTAAAAACATTCATTCAAGCGAGGTTTATTTGTGAATGATCCGTCTTTAGTTTGACTTGTCACCTTTTCTTTTTAAACCACAGTCAAACAGTTGCATGTTGTTGTTGTTGTTGTTGTTGTTAGTACAGTAGATACAGTAAAACTACAGACAGGTGTAAAGAAGCCCCCTGTTTTCTCAGATTATTCATACATTCAGTTTTCTGTCATTTTGCCGGCTCATTGTTGTGTCTGACGCAGGCTCCTCCCCGGCGGCGCTGGGGCTCATGAATATTAATGAGCCGATCTACATAATGAGATGCAGTGACGCGGGATTATAATAACACAAGTCTACTGTATTTTGGATCTCAGCGGCACCCTCCATCATATCGCTGAGATTTAACCTAGATATCAACAAGATCAATGGATTCTGGAGAGGAGGAGCTCAGGGCCAAACAGCAACACATCGAGGGGGAGTTCGGAGTCGCACAGTAAATAAGAAAACTGTGGAGAAACATATTTATTATAGTAACGTGTCAGTGATTCAAATGAGGGTGGATTAAAATACATAAGCAGTAAATCATTAATATTAAACATGCATAACATTGTAATCTTCAAACTAGATAAAAATCAAAATAAAAGAGAAACAGGTGGAAAAAAATAACATTATCAAAGCAGAGAAATAAAAACTTTCTGTATTTGTATTTTCATGAATCAGTGTGTGAAACTTTTCTGAAATCTGAAATATTTTTTGTGCGTGATAATCTTTGTACTGTTTGTTTCTCTCGTGTTACATAAAACAGTGCGATGAATGACAATGTGATTTGTTCATGAATTTATTCCCTAACTTTCCCTTTGTGTTGTTTATCAAAGACGACTTTCCGTTCTGTCTTTTGAATGAAATCGGTTTTGAAATATTCAGCACGGGCCACACTTTGAATCACTACCAGCTTTTCAGACTTACTTTAAAGTGCATTTGACAGTTCAGACAACACATTTCACATGATTAAGTTAAGCGTTTTACTGATAATTTGACCTATTTTTCCTCCGTTTGACAATTCCACATGTGTTATCTGCAACCATATTGTAAACAAGGGTCATAATCCATATAAAAGCTGCGTTCCAGTCGACAAAGTGACATTTATCGAATCAGAAAAACAAAACAATTACCAGTAAATTACAGTAACGACTTCATCAAGTAATAAAAACCATAAAGTGTTGAAATCAGCCAAAATGTGAGCCATTTAAGTGAAATTATTGACCCGGGCGTTGTTTTTACATTTATAGTTCATAAAGCAATGTTGGAGAGTTGCTTTTGTTTACTTTAGCCCTATGTAGACACATAACCAAGCTTTTATAAGTGCAGAGGCTCAGCGGCTGCAGGTTCATAGACAGCGGACAGTGAAGAGAAAACAAACAGTGTCATTACTGAAGCTTATCTTTTCTGAAAGCTTGAAAGAAAAATCACTTATTTACAGACAGCATGAGATTAAGAAAGTGTGGTTATCTCTCATCATGGCTCACTTGAAGTTATATTTTGACTTATTCATGGATGTTTGAGAAATCCTTCTATGCTTTAAAGCTCAGAACATTTCCGTTCTCACCTACCCCCTATCCCCACCCACAACCCTGTATGTGTCTGGTTTTCATTTCGAAGATAAAATAAACACTGTCAATGAAAATCCACAGTTTGCTTCTCTGATGAAAAAATAAAATGTGAAATTATGTTGATATGAAATAAAAACATAAATTCAAGGGAGGTTTATTTGCGAATAATCTTTCACCAGACGCATTTCGGATTTTCTAATTCGGGTTTTGAAAATGTTCAAAGGATTTCCAAGTTGCACCAGTATTACACAGTAGTATTATATGACAAATAATAATACCTGTTGACACCTTTATTTAGTGTGAAATCATTGTTTAAACCGTCATTTGTTTGGGAATTGTCTTTGCATTTTTGAAGAGATGTCACTTACTGATGACATCACTGAGGGATTGTCTTCAAACTCAGCACTACTTCCTGTGATTTTCAACTTTTATTTTTTACATTTTACAACTTGTCTGATATTAAACGATGATAAATATTCACCACGGGACCAAACTCAGTAATAATTAGTAAAACACCAGCGCCTGCCATGTGCTCTTTAAAGGCCCCTCCACAAACATGAATAAGACAATGACAATAAATCAACTTTTGTCGACACAGCGGGTTCATATAACCATTACTACACATATACTGTTTTTCAAAGACTGTACGATAGGATGTCTCCCACCTACTCTCTGTCTCTTTCCCCTCCCTCCCTCCCTCTCTCCCTCACTCTCCCCCTTTCCCTCCCTTTCTCGCTCTCTCTGGCAGTGTCCTGTGGTCTGTGCGCTCTGATAAGGCTTTAATCCTGATTGCAGCCTAAAAGTAAAAAAGCTTTGTTATGAACACTAAATAGACTGGCCCTTAGTGTGCGCTCTGGGACACTGCTGATAACACACGGAGACGCGGAGGGGCACACGTACGCGCCCGTCCCGCCCCTCGCTCTCTAAATCTGCCCCGTAATCACACATGTATGTAAATGTGAGTTATCGTCGCCTCGATAAAAGAAGCTCCGAGCTGTAAGTGTTGGCAGACTGTGCGCTGAATAGGCCGTAAATAGACTGCTAATAGAGAGGGAGAGATTGGAGCGGCGGAGGAGAGGACACAGAGGAGAGATATGGGGGAGAGGAGAGATGAGAGGAATGGTAATGTCGCGTTGGTTTGACCTATAGCACACCTGTAGAGCGCCGCCACTTCTGCGTCTGGTCACTTTGGAGACGGTGGCGTCGCTCAGGCAGAGAAACGCTGATGCACGCTGTCAGAGAGCGAACACGGATGCTGAAAAAAGTCACAAATTAATCAGAATTGTTTTGCTGCTCTTGTATTTTATTGTAACGTTTGTGTGCTGCGTCCGAGTAATTTCCCTTGTGGATGGATAAAAGTGTAAATGTTAAAGGAGGCACAATCGTTTTGGTTTTTCTCCAATCGTTTGCTCGCTCTGTTGCAGATTTGCAGAGAAATGGCTGTTATTCTGTGCAAATGACCTCTTTGAACACTTACTCACCAGCCACCGATATTAAAATGCTTCGCTCAAGGATGCGATGGAGTTGAACCATTAACTTTTCTTATTCGTGTGTGGCTTCCTGTTTATAAGTGATATCTTGAGGACTTTTGCTCATTGAAAAGAGGTATTATTTTGTTAATTTTAGCAAGCCGCCCTAGATTTTCATCACTTTGAAAACAATGGATACAGTCACGCGTCTACCAACAGAGTCATCCATTTGAAGAGGTCATTTGCAAAAAAGTGCTGTTTGAAAGAGAAAACAAAACAACTCTTTAGCAGTGTTTTCAAAATCTGTTCTTGAGCAAATTCCCTCTCTTAATAATTTGTGCGGAAGATGTTTCAAAAGGACAAAAAACAAACAAACCTTGTGACAAATTTTGGAAATAGAGATGTTTTTTCAAATGAACTCTCCTTCTATCTTTATGGCCTTTATGTACATGGCATGAGCAGAATCCAGTCACTCACTCCAGTCTCCACACTCTGCTCTCCATTTACACTCTTTCCCATAAGATTGTTTTCCGTTACTGCCAGATTGAGTTTTTGATGCATCCTTCTTGTTGGGAGATTAATCTCTTTAAAATGGATACAATGGATACCTAGATACTAATGGCATGTATTGACAGTGAAAAATGCCCCCAATTAAAGGTGAAGAAAGTAAAGCAGTTGTTGAGAAGAATGGACTGATAAAACGCAGATTGAGCATGTTTTGTGTCTTATTCCTATTCCAGTCCATAGGCCCACTGAAGAAAGTATTATTATTTTTTGCGATTTTATATATTGTCTTAGTAATAGACATTAGAAAAATAGAAAAAATACATTTGCAGATGGACCTGTTTGACAGACTAAACGGGTCTTGTACTCTGACAAAATGTGCCGTGATTTGACTGGTCTTGTTATACTCTTTGTTTCTTATTTTTATTTTTTTCTTTCTGTATAGTGTTCAGTTTTATGTGTTTAAAAAGAAGAAAGGAAAACATTGTGTTGCCATTGCAGTATTGGAAATGGATAACGGTTAATAGAGTAAGGTTCCTTAGTAAATTATTTATAAGGAATTAATAAGCACTAGTTATTGATTTATGCGCTTAAAACGCCTTATACATGTTTATAATCCATTAACCTAAAACATGTTTGTGTTAATAAACCGCATGTACAGAGCATCAATAAGTTAGATAGTTTGCAATTATCAAGTTAATAAATGCTCGTAAATGCCTTATAAACACATAACAAGTGCTTATTAATGCATTATAAATAGTTTACTAAAGCAGCGTTTTTAAACCTTTTTTGAGACACGGCACACTTTTTTTGGTATAAAAATTCTGCGGCACTCACCTACTAAAACATAACCCAAATATTATCCATGGCTGTAAGGTCTGGTTCTTTAAATTTGGCAAGTGTTTTTCTTTCCTTTGTGTGAAGAAGTTGCTCAGAACAACATCAGAACAATAATTAAAATGTCAAATTATTCATTTAAATCCTTGAATCTAACATTTTTTTCAAGGCACACCTGTCAAAAGCCCACGGCACACTAGTGTACCCCGGCACACTGGTTGAAAATCAAGGTACTAAGGAACCTTAATCTAAAACGTTACAGAGAATTGACATTAAGCATTAAGCATTTTCGTATCTAAGTCAGTGTTACATCATGACACTGTTTGGGTGTTTATAAAGCACTGATTATCTCTGTGTTTGTAAATCCAGTGCCGGTGTGACATGAATCAGTTGTGGAATACACTGAGTGACATGTATTTAAAAATGTATCGTGGTATACACTTCAAATGCTTTGTCACTGAATGTGTTTTTGCTGACACAAATGACCACAGTCCTTATCTCCAGCAGCAGGAGGCCGGTCCCACTCAGGGGTCAGAGGTCAGCTGCACGGCCCGGAGCTGCTGGCCGTGGGACATCTGCTCTTGACCCTTATCGCTGCCCTCGGCCTGCTCCAGAGGTCGTTAGGCGGCTCCACTTTCATTACACGCGTCCCCGAAGGTCGCTGCAGAGGTCAAGGCTGCTCTGGGAGGTCAGAGTTCAGAGGTCACCGCGCATTGTCGTGTTCAAAGTCAGAGAGGTTGCGACTTTGAGGGTAATTGCTTTTTTTTGTCACAGAGGAAGAATCAAATGTGTGTTTGTGCTGGATTTAGATGTTTTCTTTACAAAAGGTTTCTGAGATTTATGTGAATAATTACTAGAGCTGCACAATATTGCTCTCGAATCGAAATCGCAATTTGAGTTGGTGTAATTATCAGATCGCGAAGGCTGCATTTGTCGAGATAATAGAGTCTGCTGCAAAATATCCTGACTCTTTATGGAAATGAAGGAATGTAGTCAGACCTGCCCAAACATGTATTAGTATTAGAATAGTTTATCAGTTCATATTTCAGTCTTCTTTTACATTTTAATGCTATCTGAGCAGATATCATTTTTGAATCACAATGCATAATTGTGCAACCCTATTATATTTTTACTGTAGGGAATAATAGTATATTACATTTTTTGGCCAATTTAGTTCCTAATTTGTCCAGGAGTGGTTCATAAAAAGGTTTCACAGATGGACAGTATGTTTATAGATAATCATTGAGCCATTACCCAAACATTGGCTCTTTAACACAAATAAAGTGAGTGTATTGCATATTTAATAGAAAGATTAAAAAATGATATAGTTCCAGAACAAAAGAGCCTATGTGCAGTGGAAAGTAACAAATTACAAAAGTAAAAGTGCGGTCCTTAAATACATCTGACAATGGATACTTTTTACTTTTTCTTCAGTACATTTAAGAGCAGTTATTTGTACTTTCTACTCCACTAGATTTTTGAACTGAACTGAAATTATTATTATTATTTTCGACCTGCTAAAATGGCTGAAGGGTTTTGTTTTTTTAGCACATTTATGGAAAAATCTTGACTACATTTTTTCCGAGTTTCAGCTTTGAACAAACAAAATAAGGCTTAATAAATGACCAGGAAATTGCCTCTGATGACCAATGATCAAGCTCACAATTTGACACTTTAATAGTTCTCAAAATCTGTGTGAATTGCTTTTACTTTTGACATTTCCGTCCCTGTGTCTGTGCTTTTATTTAAATGACAAAAGCGTGTTCCTCTTCCACCACTGCTTATGTGTAACTCAACTTAAACTGAACCGATGATTGGTTTAATTAGTTCCTGCACAACAACATAACACTGACATTAATCACGGGTGTTAACATTGACCTGCCCACAAAGCGGTTAGTCCCTCGCAGTCGCCTGGACACTGACCCCCCTCTCTCTTCTTTGTGTAACCTTCAGCCCTTAAAGCTCCATTGACACGAGCTTCATAAGTATTCAGGATTCTGTGCAGTTGACATTAATCAGCCCCGGTGCATTATCAGTGCACCTCTCTCCTCACCCCTTGGCCTCCCCCTTTCACACTCGTCCTCACCTCTCTCCTTCCACCAGGTCCTTATCGCCCCCCGATAACCATAAGAAAGTTGTGCGTGCAGCCCGTACCCGAGGCTGGCTCTTCAGACGCTTTTCTGTCCATTAGAATGCACCTTAATAAAGCAGTGAGTACAGCAAGGTCACAGCAGAGAGAGCAGACATTAGATTAGACAAAAACATGCAGAGCTGAGCGGCTGCAGTCTAGACAGGCAAACCTAGATGTTACAGTGGAAGAAGACGCACGATTGTTTGTAGGACTCTGGGTCAAAGTCTGTGCATTTTTTCTCATTTCTACTACAAAACATGGGTCAGCGAGAGGCTCACGGCTAACCTCAAATCTGATCTGTTGTACCCAGTGTTGGAAAGAATGATTTGAAAATGTCTTTAGTCACAGAATTCTACCTGTTTTAAAGTGTATTTTGTAACATATTCCATGACATGGTCCAATCAGAGCTCTGTGCTGCGTAAAAAACACGACAGAGGATTAAAACAGCTTTGTTTCACTGATTGTTGTGCGTTTAATATTTCATTAATTAGAGCAGGAAAAATCCCAGATGTATTTATTTACTTTCCAATACTGTTTGTACCAATAATACGATCAGAAATTAGAGATTTGAATATGAAAAAAAACTGAAGAAAGCATACTATTGTGATAAATATGTTTTCTGTGCTTCTGTTCATGCACAAGGCCATCTGTGCTCACGCTCCAGGCTCAGACCTTCTCTCCATCCAGTCTGGGCTCTTCTCTGATTCCATTGTCCAGGTGTAAAAAGTGGGGCCATTGTGCTTTTTCAGTTTATGCTTCCAGTCCATAACTGAACTGTCACTCTTTAAGACACAACTGAGCATCCATTTGACATAGTTTTTTAATGTATGTCATTAATTCTATTGCTTTATTGTATGTTTGTTTTTATTGCCTCTGTGACGTGGACATTTAAAGTGAGACACTGCAGGTAAATAGAAAAAACATTAAATCTAAAGATGTCAATTTGAAACTTGTGTAGTTTACTCCCATAATGTAATCCCATAATTTCATTCATTCATCAAGTGTTTTATCATGTAATGTTTTCATGTAGAAATAAAGCATTTTGCGTTAAAAAAAAAAATAATAAATAAATAAAAATCCCAAAATTGCACATATTTGGGACATTTAAATGTGAAAAATAGACAGAATCAGGTACATTTCTTGGTTCATTTTGTACACATATTAATTACAAAAAATATATGAGGGGACTTTTTAATTTTAGTTTTTTTGTTTTGAGTAAACTAGATCTGACTGAAAATTGGCCAAAAAAAAAAATCAAATTTTGCCAATTAAAACGTTCATAAATCATTAGTGCTTCAAAGGCTTTAGTGTGATCCGTCAAAAATCTTGTTAAGTACAAGATTGTAAAGTTTGGGGTGTGTAGGTGCTGCTTTAAGGGCTGATCTCTATGTCTCTGTGGGAGAAAAATGCAGAAAAATGTTCCAGAGAAATCTATACGGATGAAGTAGATTAAATAAAATAATAAAACAGGAGCAGATTGGACAAATTTGTTGTTTCCACATGAAAGCCTATTCACATTATTCCAGAAGTTGCCGTGGGCGCCACCATCTTTTTTCCGTTGTTAGTTTACATGGGGCGGGCGCTCAACAGAAAATAAGGTCTGCAGGGACTAAAAAGACGTTTTCCCCTGGAAATCGGTGCGTTGTTAACTTGTTGTTGCTTGTGTGCATTAAGCGTGTTTCACAAACCAACCTACTTTATATTATATTTTAGTGCCAAGACTTTTCTTTCGTTCGCCATTTGGGTGAAATGTCGTCAAACCGGAAGTGTGTTTACGACAGGAGTGTGGATCTGTAACAAAAAGAGGCAAAAGTGGGCGGGGCGGAATAAGGTGAATAGGAGAGAGCAAAAACCAAAACATTTAAAAAACAAAGACTTTGCCAAGAGTGATGTTTGATTTCTGATGTTTAATCTGGATCTTTACACATTTCTGTAGGTTGTTCCAGATTGCTGACAACTCCAAATCAACTACTGTGTTAGACCAGTGGTTCTCAAAGTGGGGGTCGGGACCCCTCGGGGGGTCGCGAGGGATGAGCTGGGGGTCGCGAGATGATTTCAAGATCTAATTTTAATTCTTTTTTATATTAAAAACAGTATCTTTTGTGAAATAAGGCCCAATAAGACTATAAACTATTCAAATAACCAGCATTAAACCTGATTTAACACACTTGGACACTTAAAACTATCACTATATTCATTTCATTTCGCTTTGGAGTCCCGAGTTGGTTGCATGGCTATTATGGGGGTCCCAGCCAGAAAAGTTTGAGAACCACTGTGTTAGACAACATGTCCATAAGAGCAATACACATTTAGAGCAAATCACACTGTTTTACTATAATAATGGAGTCTTAGACAGATCGATGTCGTCAAAGATCTGAACAGCACAGATAACTCTCTCCTCATTCCTCTTGCGCAAAATGTTAAAAAGTGTCAATTTATCTAAAAGAAAAAAAAAACTTCTAAACACCAATTCCTACCAGTTCCAGTTAACATTTGTGTCTGTTTACCGATCCGACAAGCCCAACATACATTTTGTAGCTGATGCTGTAATTACACCACGCGTTAATGTGCACATGTGAGTCAACGTTAGAGCCCGGATCCCAGGAGGAGTAGATTAGAGCGAATAGTCGGGACAAGACGAGGTGTAGCTGTCACAGACGTAGTTGGTAGGTGTGATGTGTGCCCTGACTGCAGCTAACAAGGGATTATAAAGCTCACATAATCCCGGATGGGCGGGCGGGCTCAGGACTCGCTCTGTTACTGCATTAACATTAAGCATTAATAGCGGCGTAGCATTAGCGTTAGCAGCTAATAGTGTCCCGGAATACATTACAGGCTAATATACGATGCAGCGAGATTAGCATAAATGTGTGAGTGAATTTGCACACAATAGAAGGTGATGGGGACGTGAGGGAGGCGGAGTGGAGGTCATATCAGGTGACAGCTGTAACAGAGCTGAACAATGATCACCTCGACACCCAAGGTCATTAACACAGAGTATATACTGTAGCCATAATACACTGGACTGGCCGTGGGGTTCAGGATGATGGAACATTAGGACTCTGGGGCGGAGTGTTGTGATTTAAAATAAAGAGTTGTATCTTTTGAATGGGAAAAAAGTTCTTAAATCTTGAATACAATAAGAAGCTGAAACCACTGGTCTGGTCTTCTTTTTTGCATGCCCTTATTTTGGCATGGTTTATGTTTTTACCATTATAATTATTTATATTTATTGTTTGTGTTTGCACCTCACTGCTGAAGCAAGTTCCTAATTTTCTGATTTCCGATTCCTGATTGCATGTTCAAATCCAGTGCTAGACTCATACTCATACCGTTGTTGTGTCATTGGGAAAGATGCTTCAATATTCTACCATCTTTCTTCTATTTTTTGCAGATGTATTGACCTTATTCCTGAAGTTGTCTTACGCGCCCCCGTCTTGTTTCTGTTGTATTAGTTTACATGGAGCAGACGAGCTCAACAGAAAATAAGTTCTACATGGACTAAAAAGCCGTTTTCAGACTCCAGGAAATCAGTGCGTTGTTGACTTGTTGTTGCTCGTGTTCATTAAACATTTTACACAAATCAATCTACTTTATGTAACATTTTAGGGGCGAGACTTTTCCCTCGTTCGTCATTAGCTTTAACGGAGTTCTCGTCAAACAGAAGTGCGTTTACAACAAAAGTGCAAAAAACTGCAAAAGTGGGCGGGGCAGAATAAGGTCAATAGGAGAAGTGTGTGGGGAAAAGTGTGATTAAACAGAATTAAACTGAATCAGGTATGAGGATGTCACCAAAGTAACATTTCAAGATCAGATTATGATTACATTTTTCTTGCTATATTGCCCTGCCACGTACTAGATAACAATATTATCAATATAAAACTGCACATCACACATTTTGTATTTCCCCCCGAAGACAAAGCAGCCATTGTGAAAAAATAAGGCCGGTGTAGGCTGTCTGTATTTTATGTCTTGTCAAGCTGGAAGTAAGATCTGAAACAGAGCTCTGTATAGCTGTGTTTGAATGTGCCGCTTCACTGTCTGAAAAGATTTTCTAAAACTGTGCATGCACTTAAAGTGCGTATGACAGGTTTCTATGATTTTCTAATTTTGACTTTATTTAGTGTATTAATACTTGTTGTAAACAGAAATTATAGTTTTACACCAATCAGGTCACTGTTTGTGGAGAAAAGTTGAAAAACCTGTTGAAAAATACAGGAAGTAAACAGAAACAGACTAATGACGTCACACTGGGGAGACAAAGGTTATGCAGAATTTACACAAAATGAACTACTTTTTTGACCCTTTAAACATTAATTCAACAAAATAAAGGTGTTCACATATATTTTTATTTGTCAAATCAAAAAAATGTGACATTAGATGAGTTTTGGCCCAGTTTACAGTGTTGTTGCTATGGTAATTTCCTAGCGTGATGTCATCATTTACAACCAGGGAGTAAAATAAAAAAGCTAAAAATTGCGAAAACTGTGTAAAATTTGTGAAGAATTTTAGCTAATTTTGAAATATGCTTATCTGAACTACATTTTGGTTAAATGAGTATCCCAACCTGTCATGGGCACTTTAAAATACATGTGGATGTTAACAATGTGCGGTTTAAAAATCAGGTACCACAGCTTTAATGGGCGACCATGAGTGCAGCCAGGCTTCCTCTTCAAGCCCAACGACCTGAAAGTGGAAAAATGTTGATTTGTAAGCTATAAATGAGAGATTAGTGACAATCTATTTCACATTTCACATTCTGGATGTATGAAGGCGTTTTGGAGGTTTAATCTTGTCGTCAAAGGTGTCTGGTAGCAAACACAATCATACCAAGACTCACACATGTACATAAATGATTCAAATAATAAGCACCGTCTGTTAAAACGGTTGTGATCAGACATCACAGTCAACTTAAACCAGCTTTAAACACTCCATGAACCACTCCAGCTCCACATGAGTGACAGAGTGAGTGAGATTGCTTCAGTCTTTGGATGATACAGTGTGAACCTGTCAATAACACAATAACAGAAGTCATGGTTTCAGACAATAAGACGCAGCGAGACAAAGAGGACCGAGTCAGACGGAGACACACAGATCACAGGCAGAGGTATAATCACGCACTATTCACTGCCGCCATTATCGGCCTGTGGGCTGTTTGCTGCTTTACAGAGGAGCAGCGGGGGTTCACAGGAGATACACACACACCACACACACCACACACACCACACACACAGACAGAGCGGTCCTGCCAGCTCCTGCGCTATCTTTAGAGCAGACTTTTAAATGCTGCACCGATTTTCAACTGAATAATTTTGTGAACTCGACAATTTAACTGAGTTTTGACTGTGAAGATCTAATCATGATGTGGACTGTGCTGTGGTCGCAAAATGAATACGACTGGGAGTAATGTTTTGAATATTATTATCAATAAATGTATGGGTTTATTCTTTGGAAATACCTGCAATTGTATATTATATTATGTGTGTCAGATAAGATAAGATCGATTAGATGTTATGTCCAAATAATAGCTCTGGGGCAAATGTGGCCCTCAGACCAAATCTTTTTACTGCAAAATTGGCCAGAAAGTAGTGCTTTTTAGTGTAAACCTCTGCTATAACCTACCCTTTTGATTTTCTATAGTCCTAATGTTCTAAGCATTATTAAAGGTAGCTCTTCAAAACTAAGTCAAATGCATCATTTTGAGCGACTCACTTCATTGTCGTAGTCTGTGGCCCTCTGCTGGCGTAAATGTTTCAAAATGCGGCTGTCGGTGAAAGAAGTTTGGACACCTCTGGTCTAAACACTATACTTAAGCAATAGTTCATGAAAAAAACAAAAACTCTTTGCCGTAAAGTCCAGAACGTGATTATCAGTGTTTTATTTACAGATTGATAGCAGTCTGGTCATTGGCTTCATCTACGCAAGTGAGATGGGCGTGATTGACAGGTGGATTAGCCAATCAGAGACACCATGGTCCGTCCATATCAAAACAAACAAAGCTGCTTACGATTTCTGCAGAATCAACGAGTGAAGCACAAAACACTGTTGATCTGAGAAGAGAGAAGAAGAGAAGTTGATTTTGTCCTAAATAATGGATGACGAATGAGCTCCTTTTGTTCTCTTCATCTGATTGCACGGCTCTATTTGAGTTTGGCTGGAGACACGGCAGAGTAAGTAGTGGCCTGACTTAATATTTGTAAAGTATCGGAGAGGTGTAGGCAAATCCTAGCTGCCTGTAGGCCCCAAAAGATGAGCTACGGTAGCTGAAGATGCACATAAAATAAATGTTGGTTCTGACAGGTTAAAATATAGTCCATCACAGTTGTTGTTGTCTATATATCATTGACCAGTTGTTTTTTAGTGTGGTAATCAGGCTGTTTACGAATTAATAAAAAAGATCGTCAGAACGGCCATTACTGTACGCCAATAAGTGTCACATTAAAGACAGTAAAGGCGTGGTGAGTGAAAGCAGAGACAAAGGTGACAGGCGGGTCCCCTCCAGAAGTGATCTGTGTGTGCATAAGTCGAACAGTGCAGTGTGCGAGGGTCTGTCTGAATGAAAAATCCTGCGTAATTGCCTGTCTCTGTATGTCCGCCCACAACTTCACGTGGGACTGGCCTAAAGAGGCTGCCTCAGCTTTAGAAATAGCTGTCTAAATGGCTGCGGGGAGTTGTAAAATACCCCACTGTCTCAGACCACACAGTCCAGTCTTCAGGGACCCATTTACGCACTCACTCCAACAAATAGACTGCACCCAAATTTCTCTTTTTGCACATTTAGTCTTTCTTACCCAGATGGTAAAAGTTGGGGACAGAGCTGCCTCTTTTTATAATCCGGAGAAATCCCAAATGTCTTGTCTGTTCAACTGGAAATGTAAGACTTGATGGCTATTGCCTTGTTAAAGAAATACCTTGACATTTGGAGTTTGCCACTTGATTCACAGTGAAGAGAAAGTTTCAACGCTCACTGCTCATTTGCCTCAACACAAACTATTCATTTAAAAGACAAAATGTCACTGGTATAGGTTCACTTATGACAAGCTCCTCTTCGGGAACAGTCCTTAAAAAAAGTGGTAGCGTTGCTTTAAAGGGCTTTTTTCCATACTCTACTCTTCAGCATGTTCATTATAATTGTAAGTTGCATCATGGTAAAAGATGCTATAATAAATCCATGCATTTAATGAGCAAACGGCTGGACTAAATTAATTCAACTGCCATCCAAGTCAACCCAGTAAAGTCAAAAACTGTATTCACTACTTTATTTATGCCAATTGCAACCGAATAATAAAAATCATAAACTGTCTCCAGTGTTTGTTATTAAAGAAGACGTATTATGCTAAATTGCTTTTAAAGAACTCATTTAACCATTTTATACTTGTTTTCACCTCTCATTTATGCACTCATGCAGGAATCTGTAACACAATCTGTAATGATCCAACACAGGTTCATAAATTGGAAGTCAGAGTTGTTTTTAAGTTGTCTTAGAACAATAAAGCAATTTACAATGTCCAAAATATCAAACAATGATCCACGGTTGTCATTACCTCTAACATTACAGCAGCCAAACTCATAATATTTCGTCAATTTATGATCAGGAGAGTTCAAGTGGCCAGAGAGTTCAAGGAGGCATAAGGCTGGTGTTAACAGAGAAGTTTATTTACCATCAGTACGAGACCCGGAGACATGAACCCTAAGACATTAAGATTGTGTGTGCATTCCAGTCTAGTCCAATCTGATATGGTGCCATTGTAGGGAGCAATGTACCTCTGATAACTTAGACCAAGAAAACAAGAGCGGAGCTGGCAGTTTTTGATTGGCACAGCGGAGAAATACACATTTTCTCTCAAAAGCAGAGCCAGGCATGTGAATTTGTGCCTGTTTATTTTCATGTGGTAAAGAGAACTACTTTAAACATGCACTTATATAGTAGTTCTTCAGCTAGATACTACCTGAAAAATCTATTGTCTTCCCATGCAGATGTCTCACTACGGTCGTCCACTGCTCTTGACAAGTTGCTCAGCATTATATGGAGGATGGGTCAAATGCAGATAACAAAATTATTCCCAGCAGAGATGAAGAATACATTACGTTTACACTTACACTTAAAACACACATATTATGCTAAATTAATTGTTTTGAACCTTAAACTATGTTCTAACAATGTTCCGTCATCAAAACCATACCTGGAGTTGTGTTTAACTTCATTCAAGCTGGTTTGATGAATCCTGTTTAGAAAGTTGTCTCTGAACGTCAAAAACTCTCCATTCCAAATTTCCCTGATGTGTAATATCAAAGTCTACGTGAGACATGGCTCTTAGATCTTCTGTGCTGTTTTTAAGTCCATAAATCATCACAGACTCGTTTTGAGCATTTCTGCCGTCAAATCACAATCATAATATCTGCTTGACTGCATCAGTGTGTCAGAGGCAAGCTGGAATTTGTTTATCTCACCTATGTAATTCACTCTGCAGCCAGAAGATGGAGCCCTTACACATTTTTTTCCCACATTTTTTTGTTTAGTTCTAAAATACTAGATGCCAAAGTAAATGTTCTCACGTGCATGTTAATAATACAAATAATACACAATATTTGCTGTAGAAAAGTGACCTAGACTTGGGGAGAACAAGCAAACCTCTAGCCCAGGGGTGTCCAAACTTTTTTCCATCGAGGGCCACATATTGAAATATAGACCAAGCGGAGGGCCACAAATCAAACGCGAAACGTTAAAAAAAGCTGCATTTATCTGATGTTTTAAGTACCACCACATCTACGTTCAGTCTCATTGCCTTAATATCAGGTCTGTATTGCACCAAAATGTTAGTTATTTAGGTTGGAATTGTAGAAAATCTGAAATGTGCTGTAAATTGTACTTATCAGGACAATGTGGGCCAGTTCACCAGGAAGCCTAAGGGCCAAGAAAAATTGGTCTGAGGGCCACATTTGGCCCCCGGGCCTGAGTTTGGACATGCCTGCTCTATCCTCATTTGACTCTGGAATCGTCTTGCTGTGAGGCAGGAATGCTAACCACTCACTTCATGCCATTAGATAAAAGACAATCATGCTTCATTTCTTCTCCTCCTTGTCCTTCCATTTCTGAAATCGAATGCTTCATGTCACATTGACTGGCCCATATTTGAAACGTAATATGCTTCTCATTTATTTCCTCCTTGCTTTTCCTCAGTCGCTCTGGTTCTGTGATACTTCCATGTCTTCCATTATTGTAACAGCGCAGAGGCCAGAAGCTCTACACCCCTCTATAATGTCTACGAGAGAATTTGCTGAACATGGACGAGCGCTCACCCGCGATCAGGAGCAATTAATCAAACCCTGTCAGCGATCTGTAATCATTTACATCCCGGGCCGCTCTCTCTGCGTCTGTGTGGCAGCTTGTGTGCGAGTCACCTGCACCATCTGGGAAACAGGGAGGGGCGCCGACATGTTGAGGCTCAGAGGGGGGGGCCTCCGAAACGCGAACCCCCCTCGAGCTGCGGGCGTGTGACTGAGGCGGGTGCAGGTGTGGGCGGGCGATTAGGGTTAGTCTGATCATGTGTACTGATTATGTAGGAGTTTTGACTTACATGTTGTGTTGGGTTATTTTATTAATTATGTTGATTTGATTTAATTCACTTCCCAGATGGCAGGCTTGCTGAACGCCAGAACGACTATTTTTGATCTGGTTGCAGTTTGTGTTCAATGCGTATCAGTGATGTGAGTATCAATACAAGTAAATACAAGGAGCAGGAGTAAATAACACGCAATTAAAAAGGAGAAGAAATTTAAAGGAGACCTATTATGCAAAATTGACTTTTAGGAGCTTTTAACCATATATATAACAATGTTTAAATCCAGGCTAAAAACAGTTCTGTTTAGATGTGCAAACGACTGAAAGATCTATCTGCACTCATTTCTTTTAAAGCGCTTTATTTTAAAATGATTCTGTGTGTGTTCTTGTGTTTTGTGACTTTAATGCAACTTTTCCTGTTATGTAAAGCACTGTAAATTTCCTTGTGTATGAATTGTGCTCTACAAATAAACTTGCCTTGTCTTGCCTTGCCTAATTGTTCCTCCTTGTCATTAAATCACTGGAAGTATTTAGAGTGATTTGTGCATATTTGTGTAGTAGTAAGACACCATTGCACAGTGAGTCCAGGTTTTACTGCTCCCCAGATTTCTCCCGAGTGCAGCTCTCCAAAGGCGACTTTACATAAAGAGGCTGACGCACAACGCCGTAGCGGTTTTCAACACTGAAGTAAGCAAACTTGTTTTGTAATGAACATGTTTTAGATCAATATTGTGATTTAAAATGTCCAAAATATAATGTAATGTTCAGCTTTGTTACAGACTCGTAGTCCAAAGTTAAAACAGTTCAATAGTAAGAAAACTCGTCCCTCCCACATCAAGAACCACAATTTACATCAAACAGTTGTACCAGTGTCTCCACAGTTCAGACTGGTACCGTGTGGCACATGATGATAATGTTCTTAGAGTCATTGAGTCGACAGATGCAAGGCTGCCTAAAAAGTCTTGATCCCTGCTGATACAAACAGGTGACTTGCACTTTCCCATCTTGGCCTTTTCAGTAAAATCCATAAACAGTCATTGTAAGCCATATTGAGTTTCCGAATGCTCGATTGTTTGTAGTTTGACCACAGATTTAATGATCCACGGGTGTCGTAGATTAGAACGATATTGGAAGACAAAAGCACAAAAGGTCTTCTTTAACAAAACGTGTATTTTTGCTCTATCCTGCAGTGGACATGATAGAGACCCTGTTTTTACCCATTTGCCATATGCTTTTCAAGAAATGTAACTCAACAAACCTTGAAAGTTGTGATTTTGCAACTATACAGTTATGCAGAATATTTGCAGTATATGGTGGCTGAGTGACTATAAGTGGCTGAAGGCCAAAGGTTTGATTCCTGGAGCTCGTAGGGCCTCCAGGATCTCCACTTACGCCATCAAAACAGGTACTGTATAGACTTATCCTAAATAAAGACAGTTGCCCAGAGAGACACCCAGACATTTTAAATAATTAATAATTGTTCTTAATTTGTTCTTAATTGCCTGGTGTAATAGAGTAAATAAAATTAAATAAAAGAAGCAAAGTAGAGCTGCCTAATTCCAAATACTTTATAATAACTTCACTTTTATTGATGAACAGTGAATGAAATGAATAGTTTATTAAGACTTAGTAACTAAAGGTGGACTAAGTACGTTTTCTAGTTGAGGGTCCGTCACCTGATTTTCTGCTAAAATTGTATTTGCTTTGCCTGGAAGGCTCAACAGTCTAATATAAACTGATCCATTTGTCATTTATCCAGTTAAAGGAGTTTCATTGCCTTTTATTGCTGATTGACTCCATGGAAGTTGCTTGGTTTTATTCCATCTCCATCAAGAATGGAATCTTTCTTACCCTCCACCAACTCATTGTGCCCCTTTAATTAATACTGTAACCTTAACTCCATGTCCCCTAATTAAGTAGTTAAGACTGAATCATTCTTAACAGTTTGTTGAGTCTTTGTTCCTTCGTTATTAAAGCTAATTAAGGTGGAGTTATTATAAAGCTGCGCCTACATTTCTCTTCAGGGACAAACACTGACTTAAATAAAGTAACTCCATGTTTTTTTCTCTGTTAGATTTCTCCGTGGAGATGTCATTACTAAGCCTGGAATGTTACACAGTATGGCCTTAACCCACTAAACTCTTAACCCAAGAGACGAGCAGGTGGCACTATCAGCCTGAGCTCCAAGTCTGATCTGTGGAGACACGACTCCACTCACTGTAAGAATGCATGGTATTCAAGGTATTTGTGGGCAATAAAAACACCGGAAGTAAAATAAATGCTAGATAGATACGTTTAACACCATACAACATTCAAGGCAAAGCAACAAACATCTCAGTGGAGTCAAGCAGGTGGCAAACCCTCCACCAGAAAAGTGACATAATGCACCATTAACACAAGCTTATTGATGATATTGACTGACTCATAAACCTGACTCACTGCTCCTTTCAGTTCAGTGAGAGAAGTATAATTTAGTCAGACCTCAGTGTAGCCGTGTTTTATCTGTGTGAGAACGTAGTGTGAAGCTGCGCACTCACTTGAGGACAATAACCTTGATCGGGGCAGCTCTTCAGACGAGTGCGCGGGTGATTCATGTCTGAAAGAGAAACACAGGAGGATGCAGCAATCAGTGCCTCCAGGCCGGGCTTCCCTCGCCCCATTCACCCACAACACATCCAGTATAATATCGTTATTAGAGGATCCAGAGACTTGTTCGGGGACATTTTCAAAAGAAAGTGCCACAGCTGCAATGTTTGCTTCTTCACAAATCAATACGGCAGAGGAAACGGCCCTCTATACTGTATGACCAGAGCGAGTGGAAGTGAATCACAGGCTCCTGGTGCTGCAAAGGATCAGGCTGAATAAGAGGATGGCTCATGGGTCAAAGTCTTACTGATGTTCTAGTTCACAAAAAAGGCAAAAGACATCTGCTTCAAGGCAATTATATAAATATAAAAGTACTTTGAATGGTTGATATACAGAGACCTCCATTAAGGCACTGACAAAATGTATAAAGGTAGTGCACATGTGACTTTTCTGGTGGAGGATCTTCCATCTACTTTTTCTTTTTATGATATGTTATTGCTTTGCTTTGAATGTTCCACAGTATAGCATGTCTATCTGTCTTGTATTTATTCAATTACATTTTTTTTTTTGCTACTTTGAAAAGCCTACCTGGATGCTCCTCATCTGCCTGGAGGAACTCTCTCTACCCTGGATGAGCCTCTGTCCCTGTGCCCGAGTGGTTCTGGCTCCAAATGGATGTGTCAGTCCTGAAGTATCTGCCGCCTGTCCGTCCGTGGCAGTAGAATCTCTCCTTGACTGTGGTTCTCCTCAAGGTTTCTACTGTTTCCCTACAGTTTTCTTGTTGGTTTTGTTATTTGTCCTTGCCAAGAAGGAGTGTCTAAGGACAGTAAGAGATGCTCTGGGACAGTTATCCATTTGCTGTGAACGTTGGTTAATCTGCTTCTCTATTATTGACCAATGTTTTATTTTTTGAATTTCTATTTTTCAGCTTAAATCCACAATTTTGGAAACCTCTGTTAGGCAACTGGTATTGAATTGAAAATTGAAACAGCACCACCGCTCGTCGAAGATTTGATTGGTGTCTGTGGAATGTTATATAGTGCAAATGATCTCATAAAAAAGAGAGTCATCTGGCCACTGTTTGGAAAATTAAGACGTTTCGACTTCCATCTGTAAGTCACTCTCAATGTCCATATTTTATGTTATATACCTTTGATTTTTTTACAATGGAACATTCCTGGATGAATGAGGGATTGCACCAAGACTTAGTGCAAGTTACATAGTGCACTATGCATTACATTGTGCATTAGTACACCTTTAATGAAAGTTTAAAGCTGCTCTCATAGTGTTTCAGGGGATGGTCCGAAACCTTTTATTTGCTCTGGAGATTGTCTTGTTTTGCCTGGAATGTTCCACAAAATGACATAACACTTGGTGGTGTCCAGGTAGACAAGCAGATTACTCCATCAAACTAATAGCTAATGCAAACTGGAGCAGACCTCAGAGATAGAAGGCTATTATTAAGTCTAATATTAGCCTTTAAGTCTTTAGGCTAATAATAAGTTATTATTGTTTATATCTTGATTTACAAGGACAATAGTGAATAAACCAGCAGGCTCATGCAGAGCGTTTTAAAACTATAATTTTAAGTCCAGAATGATGAGTTCCATCATTCTATCGTCTTTGGGCCAGACATGTCACCCTTCCTTGACAGTAGGGCTGCACAATTTTTTCAGTTTTTTCAAAAAGACTAAAATAGGTCAATGAACTGACAAACTAATACAAGAATCACAAAACATGTTTGTGCAAATGTAAACTACAGGGTTAGCAGTTTTGGTGAATAAGGATATTTTGTTTGAGGAGGAAATTATGGTAATTCACAAACTGCAACCTTTGTAATTTGCTAATTGCATCTATTCAAATTCCAATTTTGATTTGATTGCGATTAATCCCGGGTGAATGAATCATGGCCTATTGAATGGCTTTGAAATGGCGCAAAAAAGAAACGATAATAAGATTTTAAGCAACCAATGTCTTACATCTTCTACTGTTCGCTCAATGCTTTGACCTTGTTTCCCAGTTCCAGACTCTCCGTCGGTTCAACTGTCCTTTTATTTCCTGTAAATTTCATCCCAGTCGAACCATTTCTTTTGCACAGAATCTACAGAAGATGCTGGACAAGACAAGTGCGAATATGGCGCAAACAATTCAGTCCAAAGGCAAGCGGAAAAAAGCAACTTTGCCCACAAACTAGAAATACCTGCTAAAACACAATTATATACAGAAATGACATGTTGAACTTGACCTTAATATTCGCTGGGTCGACCATTCTGCGTTTGTGAGGGCCTTAATGCGCTGCAGACGTGTTAGTTGTGAGGAGGGGGGTAATCTGTCATCTACATGAAAATGAGAGGCTGCTTTGTCCCCCTGAAACAGACACACAAGCACATTAGACACAGTACAGGCCTTTGCGTGTGTGTTTTACATGGGCCACTGTTCCTTCCACTGCTATTGTCTCTGAGCTAATCCCACCATTTCTATTCACGAGCCGCAGGTCCTATAGAGGGACACGGAGTGCATTGTGTTTGACCCGCTGTCACTAACATTATATGGTGGCCCCGCTGAGCCAATCCACTCATTTAAATACAATCAAAGTGACATTACGGAAAGTATTCACAGGTCGTATTCTCTCTGTAGTGTCAGAACATGCAGCCAATCAAAACACAGCTTTGATTTCATATTTGGTGCTTAATTATGCATTCATGCATTTAAGATATTATTTATGTGGATACATTAATGCTTTATGCAGCTTTAGGAGGTTTACCTCTGAGATAATACTTCTCTCCAATGTCATCTTAATGCCAAAAACAAAACATTTAAAAAAGTATAATTGACATTGAGATAAAAAGTAGACTTTTAATAAACTCTATAAAGCATGAACAACAACATAATAAATAAAGAATAATAGTTTATCAAGTTTGATTGAGGCTTAGTAACTACTTAAAGCACCAGTATGTAAATGTTTCATGGAAACAGAAAGTTAAAGCCATACTTCGGAACATTCTCTGTTCAAATAGATGTTTTGTGCTAATTATAGCTAAAGGAACAACATTTTCATGGAAACCCACATTACACATTAAGGACACCATTTTAAAAAATACAGTTTTAGAGCGAAAACGACAACAACATACTTTTTAGTTTATTTTTCCAGCTAAAAAGTCAAGCACTGTGCCTTTAATTAATTTCCTAGCTCTTAACCATCACCCAAGTTACTAAGCCTGAATCATTTTTAGTTAATTATTTGTTCATTGTTAATTCATTATTTTTTAAAGCTTTGTTAAGGCTAATGAAGGAGCATTTAAACTATTCAGTATATCATTTATACTGTATTATTTGTGCAGCTATTTAATCATTAGTCCTTGTTAATATCTTTAATCGCATCTTGATTTTTGATTGTTTGCACAATCATACTATCTTCACTATATTGTGTGTTAAGAGACACTTCTCCTAAAACATTTTGTAGCTGATCTTTGAGCTAACTTTCTGAAATAACAGTAAGATCTGGTGTGTAAATGCTTGGTTCAAATTGCAGAAGATTTTGTTTGTTGGCTGTGGATTTATCTTTTTATGCATGGTTTGTATTGGTATAAAATAATGCAAGTGAAAAAAACATTAAGTAGGACAGGCTGAGCGCCCACTGTACCGGCTTAACCATGTGGCCCGAGGCGAGCTGAGGCTGAAAACCAGCGTCAGGATATGGCAACGTGGACAGATAATGCTGCTCAGAGAGGCCACGCCAGGACATTTGCCACCTCTGTCTGTTATCATAGATATGACGAGGTAAAAACTGTGCCTACTTGGCTTAATTCATTGTGGATGTTAATGAGATCCTAATTAGGGCTGTATTAAAGGACGGTGCATGAGAGAGGTCAATGTCACATTCGACACATGAGCTCAGACAGATGTTCACGTGTTCAAGTGTTCAGTATCGACCTTCATCAGAACTGCTTTGATTAGATGGCTTATTATTTTGTTGATCTTTCTGTTAATATTCAGGTGACGGACCCCCCACCATAAGTGCTCCTTTAAAGGCATAAAGTGTACAGTAAATTAAATGTTATAAAGACCGATCGTAATCTGAGGGGAACAATAAATCTGAATCCAAGTCCAAAGTTTAAGCTTAAACAGGCAAAGTTTCTTTTATGGTTCATGGCCTTTAAACATGCTTTGATGTATTTGCTTTGGCATTTTATGTTTTATAACTTAAAATAACGCCATTGTGCCATATAAAACACACATTTAGTTGTATCGGTCTGTGCTTATTCGTCAGGATTTGGTGTTACCATAGTGAATGTATTGCTGGCATGCTAACATAAGCAAGCAGTTATAATGAACAGTATTTGATGGCAACAATTAGTCTGGTGATGATTTATGAACAACGCAGGATAATTCCAGATTTCTACTTTTGGCAATCTGTAGAAAATTAAAACAGAGTGTTTAATGAGCGCTCAGCGTAGGAGGACTTTGCAGGGTGAATGAAGCCAAACACAACTCCAGGTATGTTTTTAATGAGGGAACAATGTTATTAAATGGTTAGTAGTGCCAAAAAGTACATTTATCATACCATGTGTTCAATGTAGAATTTTAGACAATATATAAAATAGCATGTGATGTCCTGTGATAACCTCCACAGATGTTCGGTTTACAAATCTGTGTTAGTAACTTCAACAGGGTCCCTTATCTGGTCATGACATATTTATTGTTGCATAATTAAGACTATAGCTGTGTCTGAATGTCCACACTAGTCCCCTCACCCCTCATATACACATACATAACGTACACTGTCCTGCCCTGTTCACTGGACTAAATGGTCCGATCCTGAAGTAATTCGGACACTCGGTGCACTACTTTCTCCTCGCCGTGGATCATGTGACTCTTCCGTCTGTGTGAAAAAAAAAGTTGTCAAAACACGGATACATATTAATTTAAATAACAAATATAGTTCAGATCCTTCTGACACGCTCATGTTTATGGTCTAATAATCATCATGCAAGTTTTATTCATCATGGAATAAAACTCGTACGATGAAGTCATGCATTAAACATCAAATGGACCGGATTGTTCAACTTTTTTTACCTTAGATGGGGATCTATTCACAGCTCAAGCTAAGGTAAGCAGCTACCACTAGCAACTCTGCTGCTTAAAGGTTTGTTTAAAGTGTTTTATTCATAATAATGGTTCAACGATGCGTTTAAACAGCTCCTCTTTCATTCAGTCTGTTGAATCCAGTTAAAGTAGAACTAAGTCACATTTTACCTTATTAAACGTCTTTGTAAGTCCGTGTGGTGGTTGTAAATGTATTTTCGGGCCGTTTGAAGCCTCCGCCATCTTCCCCTGCTGTCTCGAGTGGAAAACCAGCCTTGCAACTTGACACGGACATAAAGACGACTCTCCTGAGAAACCATGGCTCTCTTTTTTATATTTGGCGACATGAAATTTTTTTGTCTGTGATTATATAATATAATAATGATAAAAAGGAAGGGGAAAAGAAAAAAAAATAAGCTTTTGTCATCATTTTACTGGGAGTACGTTAACAAGAGACCTGCAGGGGGAGCTCTGTCCCTGAAGTTCCTGAGTTCTGCTTTAAAGACCTGCTGCTGTTCACTGTTGTTCTCACGACTCACGCAGTGCATTATGGTCTGTATCGACCTGGAGATGCATTGTGGGAAATTATGAGTGCACTACTTTTTCACCTGCTGGACATTCAAACACCACTAAAATGGCGTGACCCCTAAATAGTGTCCAATAGAGGTAATAGTGTGGACATTTGGACGCAGATATGTCTTGTTCGTGATAATTGCAGCTAAAATACAAACTGATCCTCGGTCTGGGCATTACGTATTTTCTATTGCATATAGGGTCCATGCCTTGGCGGAGGTCTGCAGACTAGAGTCATTCAACTTGATACAAAACTGCCCAAGTATTAGTACAACAGGAGACAGCCAGTTTTGTTGCGTTGAACCTGAATGAGAAATCGCTTTAGTCAGCAGTTTGCACAATCCAGTTTTACACTATGACGTGAAAACAGTACAAAAGCTTTTCCGCCTTGACGCTACTATTTGGAGCTGGAAGCCGTGAGGGAAGGTGATCGAGATAAAGTGCAAGAATAGATTTTACATGTGCTGACAATGAAGTGGGGCCGACACAATCAAACAGCATTAGCATAGCGCTCCTTTTGTTTGGGGTCTGTCTCTTTAGCCCGGCGCAGTTAATGAGTATCCAATCCTCTGCCAGACGGAGATAAGACCAGGGAGCATGTAGTCCCCGAGCGCCGGCCTTTCTGTGGAGAGCGCCCTGACAGAGAGATGGATGTTCCTCTCAAAGCCAACTTGATTACTACAACACGCAGTCAAAACATGCTTCAGCTCAAACGGCCATGTTGGACAAATTCACCACATTTATTTTCATGTACGCAAAGTGTATGTGACAACTCTGAGTTTTCAATATGCTCTTGTTGTCAGACAGTTTACAAGGCCGTATTGAGAGTTCTGTTTCGTTCCGTAGAGCAGCGCTGGTATTGAATATTTTAGGGTCGGCTTTCAAATTGTCGGCTAAACAACTCGTCGACTGGCCTTTAGCTGAGGAGGATGACCTTTGCTCAAACAAAAAGTCGAGAGAAAAATGGGTGTAATTTGAGCCTGTACAGACAATTATGTGATAATAAAGTCAGATATCACAGGGCGCATTCACTTTTTTGTGCTTAGTCGCTTCATTTGTTGTACTTTACTTTATATAACACAGTAATAACATGGTAATAGTAAATGGTAACAGGGAAACAACTGTGTCCATATTAGTTCTTAGAAAATACTGCGTTTTTACAAGGAATTTACTGCTTTATACTGGATTGAGGTTAGAGGGATTGCTAATTTCATAAAATAAGGGGTGCATTCTCACTTTTCCTCTGTTGTCCTGGTTTGAGCCCAGTTTAGTCCAGATGTAGACATGGTTTGGTCGTGTTCTAGTCCTGGTGTAAGCTGTGTTCACGCTTGTACATTCAATATATAATTGTGACTAAACCTACTAGATCAGTACAAAACAAAGACAAGAAAAGAACCAAACCAAGTCCACATCAGGACTATTTTAAGACCAAATAACGACAAGTGTGATCGCACCCTGAGTGAAATTAGTTCCAAATTTAGTCCTAGTTTAATCTCAGCTTCGCCGTGGTCTATGTGCAAGTGTGATCGCACCCAAAGTCAAACGAGAGAGGTGTCCTGTTTCCTTGATTGATGTTATTACCATAATTATACTTAAAGTCTACATGACAGGTTCTCATGTTTTTCTAATTATTACTTAGTGTTATGGGAGAGCACCTGTGGTAAATATTTATCATAGTTTTATATCTGCAGTTTGTAAAGGTAGTTTAAAATTACAGGAAGTAGAGCTGAGTTCTAAAATGTCATCAATAAGCGACGTGCAATCAAAAATACAGGGGCACGTCACAGCAACTGACACGTGCTTCACAGTTTAAATATCATTCAAGAAAATAAATGTGCTATTTAGGTATTATTTGTTAAATTCCCAACTATTTTCAGAATCAGATCAGAATCAGAATCAGAATTACTTTTATTTATCCCCAAGGGGAAATTCTTTTTGTTACCGACCAGTAGAGACAGTAAAGTATTAAAAACAAAATAAGATATATATAAAATAAGAATAAAATACAATAGCTCTATAATGATCAACCCCATTTAACTTAACTTATAAAGTGTCTTTATTAATCAACTAAACCCCCAATATGAACAATAATCAACTAAACCCCCAATATGAACAATAATCAACTAAACCCCCGATATGAACAATAATCAACTAAACCCCCGATATGAACAATTTACAATAAGCTTAACTCTACTATCCTTGTCTATTTACATATTCACATGATCATGTACAGTTTATAAGTGGACTAATATTGCACAGTGGGCTTAATATTGCACAATTTTGTAACTTATGCGCATTTTGGTCCTTGTTGATAATATGGTTGCTAGGTAACAGCTGTGAAATTACCATATTTGCTGCTCATGTTCAACCAGGAAGTAACATTATAACTTTACGAAAACTATCAAACTGGGGACAAATAGGCAAAATGTTTAGTAAAATCTTAAATATAATTGTGTTCTTGATGTTTTAGTGAAATGTGTCGTCTCACCCTGTCATGTGCACTTTAAAGTTACAATGTAATTACTATTACTATGTAACTATGCTATTACCGCGCTATAACTGTTAAGTAACCTCTTACTGCATTCATTTTCATCTGTAAAGTATAAAATATGGTCTCTATGGAGTTAATACATGTATAAAACCACCAACAGAACAAATCTAAATATTAAAAAAATATTCTGAAATGCGTAGAGGTATGAGCAGTTTAAATTTCAATTCCAATCATATTATTTGTCAGAAAAAATTGAATTACGCATTTTCACAAAATTGTACAACAATAAGCTCATGTGAAGCTTATCACAAGTGACTGGTATTAATGACAGGCCAGGATAAATAGTTTTCTTAATTACATGTTTATAAATGCTTTAATATTTCTTAAAAGTGTGGAGCAAATGAAAATCGGACCCAAACACATTTAATTCAAACAGCAACATGCATATAAAGTTGCAGTGGGCATTTCTGTCACTTGCTTCAAAGGATTCTCCAATAACGCTGTTCGTGAGCGGGGGATTGTAATTATCATTTGATTAAGATGAACAGCTGGCATGTTAACTATGTACTTATGAGAGTCAACAGGGCGCGAATCATAGATGAGAGATAAGGCAATGTGAGTTCACCGAATCTGAGTTGTATCGACATGTGTTTGTGCTGCACTTGTGTTTGTCTGATTGAGCGGTGCATGGAGTAAAGGTTGTTACTTAAAGTGAGTGTGCCAGGGTTTTATGAGTGTCTAGTTTTGACTTTATTTGGTGGCATGATACCTGTTGTAAATACAGATTATAGTTTTATAGCGATCAGGTAGTGGTTTATTTAGAGTGTTGTGAGGCGTCGTGCTCCACTGTCAACAAACAGTCAGCAGCAGAAAGCCGGTGAAACTGAAACTGTTTATGAAGAAAAGTCAAAATACATATCAAAAATGACAGGAAGTGGGCAGAGTTCTATACCGATGACATCACCGACTCTTTAACCATCTATTTAACAACATAAAGGTGTTTTCAAACATATTAATTTATCACATAATAATTTCTATCACATTTAAGGAGTTTAGAGCATTGATCTGAGGGAGTCCCTTATCCAGGACTGCAGATGGAAATTAGTTTGCATAACTACAATCTGGTGCAATCATCTTTGCCCCCGAGCATAATGTCATTGTACGTGGTCCTGTTAAATAAATAAATAAATAAATACAATCTATTATATTAACACAACATAGTGTACATCATGGTTGCTAGGTAACAGTTATGGAATTTTTTAATATGATGTCAAAAATTATAATGATAAAATGATAATTGTAACATTTTTAGCAAATCAAATATAATTATCTTAACTGTAAGTATTTTTTTGATTTTTGATTTTTTTAATTAACCTTATTTAACCAGGAAAGTCCCATTGAGATTACTAATCTCTTTTTCAAGGGGGTTCTGGCCAAGAAAGGAGTAAAAAGAGTTGTCCAAACCCGTCACAGGCACTAAATGTAAAACTTCAGATACATGGGCAAAGATTACTCACGTAAAAGGAAAAGTATCACATAAAAAATCTACTTAAGTAAAATCATTGAAGCACCAGTCAAAAAATGTACTTTTAGAGTAAAAAGTAAAAGTATTTCACCAGATTTTGAACTATTAAAGCATCAGTTGTAGAGATTGTGGTTAAATGAAACAGATGAATCAATAACTTCATTTATCCAGTCATTTTCATGTTTATATTATTGTTAAAACCAAAAAGTCTTTAACTTAAAACCTTCAGGCAAGATGGGATCCGACGTCCTCAAACCCACAGAAAGGTTCTTCTCTTTTCAGTCCAGATCAGAAATGCAAAGTACAGACAGCTGCTCTCAAATGTAGAGAAATAATACGTGAGAGTATCCACTGTAAAATGTTCTGGAGCAAACCACAGAGGCCTGAACATTTTACTCCACTGTTGTACTTTTACACCGCTGCTCTAATTGTAATAATAATTTGAAGGAAAAAGTGAACGTACAGGTGTCGTACTGATTTAGGTCATTAGCCTGAATAACATGAATGATGGATCATGTTGACATCGCCTTCAATTTGAATAGTGCTCTTTTGGAGAATCTGATGTGCTTTACTTTGCATTATTCATTCACTCCACACCTGGTGATGGAGAGTTTCTTACGTGGCTGAAGCTGAGGCTAAGAATCTGTGCAATCTGTCCTCGGACCACGGCCAGGTACTGACACTGCACTTTTATATGAGCGAAGAGCCTTTCTCATGGACCCATAACATCCATGAGAAAGTTTGTACATCGTAGTTTAGATTTTACTATCATTGTTTCATGTCGCAGCAAGGCTTAATTTGTCAGTTTCAGATGATTTGAGGGGTTATTTCTAGCACATTCAAAGTGACATTCTGCATAAAATCCCTGGCTAAGTGTAAATATATATAAAGCTTAATAGAAAAAAAATAAGAAATTAACTGCTACTTTGTCAAAATTACCACATTTTACACTTAAAAAATATCTTCTACTCTTAAAGTACATTTTAAACCTATAAAACTTTTACTCAAGTAGAATTTGTATGTGCTACTTATACTTTTACTTTGAAGCAACAGATTTGAGTATTTCTTCAACCACAAATCAATGTTGCGCACTGACAACGGCAATAAAAGTTTTTCTGATTCTGGTATGCCTTCTGTCGGAGTTGAAATTAGGTTTGTAGATTAGGTTTGCAAAAATCAGTCTTTTATTTATTTGTTTGTTTGTTTGTTTGTTTATTTATTCATTTATTTTTATTGAGCTTTTATACATTATTAAGAACACACACAAAAACACATAGAACAAAATATGACACTAGAAAAGAATAGAAAAAATAAACAGCAGCTTAAGACTTCTGCATACAATTTGGCCAAAAAAAAAGTCCATTTTGTCCAAAGTCTGTCAAAAGTATCCATTTTATCTCTTCAAATCAAGTCTGAATGTCACTTGCTCCATCTTACAAATGTCTCTGTCTTCTTTTTTAATATCAACTGTGTTTTTCCTTGTATGTCAGGTCTTGTCATGTCAAGTTAATAAGGATATATATACATTTTCCCTTTGCTTTATCTGTCTTATTAGTAGAAAAACACAAGTTGACAGCTTCCCTGGAGTGCGTTGAAAAGAGTTTTGTTGCTCACCTCTGCAGTGGTGGAGACGGGCCGTGGTGAGGAGCGAGCGGAGCATGCGGCGTGGCTCAGGTCCAACTGTCCCCTCTGTCCCACAGCCCGGGCCAAGGTCTGGGTCCTGGGCCAGAGAAGAGCCCTGGTCCAGGAGCTGCAGAGGAGAGGACCAGGTCAGCACTTTGAGCCGCACTGTTTGGGTGAAAGGAAATGTGTGGTTTGAGTTTAATGTTATTCATATTTGTGAATCAGCATAATGTCTGGGTAAAGGCTCAACAAAGAGTGCAAAACATTCTACAACAATTTACAGATCAGGGGTCACATTTTAAAACTTTGCATGGAATTCTCACTAGAAATGTATCTATGGACAAAATGTAAATTTACTTCTTCAAACTTCTCCTCTCTCTGAGCAAAGATATCCAAAGATATCCTTTTGCCTCGTTTCAGCAAACACTGATGCGCAAAGTTCTGAATTTTTGGACTGGAAAGCTCATTTCCAGACTTTAGATCATAGAAACACACGAGTAACACTTATAATAACTTTTATTAGCCCATAAACAAAGATTTGATTCATACTGAACCCTAAATTCTAACTCTATTCATTAAGGAGTTACTAAGCCTGAATCATTCTTAATAAACTATTCATTACAAAAGTCGTTGGTCATACTTTATTAAGGCTAATTAAGATGTAATTTATAATTTCTCTCACTACTAAACTGTATATATAAAAATAATGTGTACAACACATACTTTAACACACTTTTGTGAAGTGAGCCTGGACATAACTAACATACTGGTCTGATGTAGTTATAATCATATATTAATAAACCAAACAATACTTTTTTTAATAGAATTGTGTATCTTTTTTTTTCTTTTTGCACCTATCGATGTAGTGCGGATTGAAAGTTGCTAAATCTGGTGCAAACCTCTTCTCTTTTTATAAGATTAACATTGTACATTGTCCCTGACAAATTGTAAAAATATATATACATATATATATATATATATATATATATATATATATATATATATATATATATATATATATATATTAACCTCTATTTAACAAAAAAAAAAAAACATTTACACATTTAGGAGACTTTTAAGAAAACACAACAAAATGTACATTTAAAAGCCCTGACAAGGATTCCCTCTAGCAGTTTTTTTTTAAGCGAATACCCCTAAGTGTGACCAGCTCGTGCAGCCATCTGACTGAAGACAGTTCCAATATACAGTGAATAAACTAAACTGAATTAAAAAATAAAGTAATCTTGTCTTGATTAACCCTGAAATTTGAATAAGTATGCCTTGATTATCAACCAGTGTGCCGAAGGTGTGCCTTGAGAAAAATGTACCATTTTGAAGTGTCCTGAACATACTGTGCTCCAAAGCAAAACACCGTCACTATACTGCCCACTAGACACAACAAGACAGTGGCCCAGACATTATTCGCCACATTTTGTAACTAAAACGCCTGATTTGGTCATTTTCAGTAGGTGGTAGACCATGGTCTCTTGTCCAAACTAAAAGTGTGCCATGACACAAAAAAGGTTGAAAAATACTGCTTTCCTGTACAGTTACTTTCGATTTAAATCAATTAGTGAACAGTATATTAGGTTCAAACTTGATTGTTATTACACAAATGAAAAGTACGATGCAAGAAAGGGCAGTTTAGTGTCCAGAAGTGCATTGAGGCCAGTACAGATCACAATCACACATGCCACGTCCATAAACAGCCTGTGTGACCCTCTGCTCGTCGTATGTCGTGTGTTTGTGTGTTTTTGTGTTGTGTGTTTGTGTGTTTGAGTGTTGTGTGTTTGTGTGTGTGTCTGCCCCGCTCAGGCTCAGGTCAGGGCTGTTATCCAAGCGCGGGACGGGGCCACGGGCAGAGCCAAAGAGACCCTCTGCTCTGCGCCGTGAGCCAGACTCAGAGGTCACACAGGGGTCACCGAGCGGTCAATGCTGAGGTCAGAGGTCAACAGACTGCTCGAGTGACCAGCAGTAATAAATGTCAGACACGTGCACACAGAAGCACAGCGCTGTCGATGGCTGTCCAGCAGAGCAGTGACTGTGACTGATCCTCTTCATGGCCCTGGCCTTCATTTCCCACTCGACCTGCGCCATCTGAGCGCGCTCCGGACATCTTCATAACGCGCTCATGAAGGGGCCGGTTATTACTATTTCAGATCAAAACAAGCAAAGAATTACATAACAATCAAACAAAAAAATGTGCAAAACTAAATGAAATCATGCACAATAAAATCTTGTTATTTATAATGTTTAAAATTTGTTAGTTTATGGGGTAACTTTGCACTAAGATTTATGTTTTGCAACCGAGGACCACCTGTTATACAAGGGTAAACATTTTTAGGTGTAAAATATTGGGTGCCATAAAAAAAGCGCAAGAAAAACAATAACAACTTCAGATACACTAAAGTCTTCAGGGTGAGTTCACACATTCAGTACATTAAAATAGGGACTAAACCAGGACTAAATCCACAATTAAACCTGGACTAGATCAGGACCAAACAAGGACTAGAACAGGATCAAACCAAACGCACACATCAGGAACAAAAAATTAAATTTAGTTAGTTAATTGAAGAAAAGAAAAAAAAGTACAGAAAAGAAAATCTGCGTGAAATTTATTTCAAGATTTTAGTTTTCAGTTGTTGCCATGAAAATGTTATCGCTTTGGCTAGACAGTAAAAAAAAATTACTTTGTCTATCTCCATGGAGACAAGCAGAGATCATCAGGTGAAGTTACTGGTCAGATCTGTGGGGAAGTGACCCTGCTAACATGCTGCTTTAAAAAAAAAGTTTTAGCAATAAAACACCTGTAGTAGAATGAATGATAAATGTTATATAGATCGTTTCAGAGAAAAATACCTCAACTGAGACAAGAATGAGGCAAACATCTCACCAAAAAACGTTACAATGACAGCTTGCAATTTGGCACAAAAAAATGAAACACTACAATACAATTCTGGGTACCACTTTATAATAGGCCTGTCACAATGAAAAATGTTGAAGTGCGATGAATTGTTACAGAAAATACCACGATAAACAATCATTTTATGAACTACTTTATGCCACTGACAGCAAGAGAATCCTTCGCAAAAATCTGTGCAATAGTTTTAAAACATTATCTGCAACTAAAGGGCACAATGAAACACTTTTGTAGTTCGTTGGTGTCGATATGAGCGCTTATTTAAGTCTTAACAGCTCAAATATTATCGAAAGACAAAGATAAAGTTCCTAAAAGTGCACAGAAAACAACCACAATAAATACTGAGCCCCATATATATTGCTCTTTCTATCATATATTGAACAATAAGTCGATATAGTAATTATCTTGACAGGCCTTTACAATAACTACACCTTAATTAGCCTTCTAAAATATAAACAAAGACTTAATTTATAATGAACTAATTGTTTGTAAAAGAGGGATTATTAAGGGGTTAGGGTAGCTTACTGAACCTGAATCATTCTTAATAAACTAATTGTTCGTTATGAATTAGCTCTTGGTTCATGGTTTATTCGCAGTTGGGTCTTAAATAAACTATGGGGCTTGCTAAACACTGCTGCCTTATTTATGTTTAAGTTGGCGTCACAACAGTTTGAATTAGCTCCGTAGATATCCCCCTGATTATAAGTACATGCGTGCACAAATCAGACGACGATAAAAATGACGAATGGCGCCCGGCGCGGTGGGAAAACGCTCCCGATACCAATCTCCCCCTCCCTCCTTCAGGTGAACTCTCTCAATAACACATCACACATTCACAGTGCGCACATAAAAGAGCCGTCACACAACAATTTAACCTCCGCGCTCTCAACCCCACAATCCAAGTGTCAGTAACCACCAATTCACAACGCTCCCACTCCACTATTTTTTTTTTTTTCCCCAGCAAATGATAACTTCCGCTGCCCCCCTCGAGCGATAAAGTAATTTCTCCCTCTCTCCTGTCGGGGGGCTTGGGGGACGGCAGAGGCCTGTGTGATAATCTCATAAACAGGAGCAGTGTAGATACGGGCCATCTATTACGAGCGGGAACAGTAGCACAGATAGCAGCATTTATTATGGAAGACAGCGGACAATACATTCTCATTGTGCGATACTGGTGCTGACAGACCCCCAGTGATCTATCTTCAGTGAGAGGGCGCGGCGGCAGATGGAGAGTGAGAGCAGGAGAAAGACTGTAGACTTGAAATATGACCGCTCGCCGCATTATCTGTGCGTCTGCTCGCTCTGGATGTGCTCACAGCCTGATGAAGCTAACGCGGGACGGAGACGTGTGAATCTAAATAAACACTTGTGCGCGTCGCGAGTGGTTTGTTGATACGCCGTCGATGCTCCGCCGGGGTCATTATTCAGAAACGGACAAAAAGCAAGTATATCGAAGTGAATCGTGCAAAAGACAAAGAGTTCATAAAGAAATACAGGAACTTATTCAGATTAGCCATAGCATTTTTACCATCAATAATACATAGAAGGACGTAATGCATGAGTGGTCTATTTATGGTGTATGGGTGTAAAGCAATCATGATCCTGTTAAATGTATCTCCAATGTGCTTTTGCCAACTACCAGAGGTGCATAGAGTATTGCACTTAAGAGTAATGTTACTTCAAAATAATAGCACTCAAGTAAAGTGCAAAGTAGAAAGCTAAGGCTCCACTGAGAAACAATGACACAGGATTTGGGGAAAAGTGATCACCAGCACATGACAGCACAGGTTAACCCCAGCTGTGCCACAAGTGTTTTTATAATTAACAATATCCCCATGACATCTGTTTTGTTCAAAAAAAAATCCTGGGAGAGGTCCCCCAGCCCCTTCCAAAACTATCTACTCAAATCGATCAGAATTCTATAGATGGAGCCTTAATTAATGGACTATGTTTTGGCAGAAGTATTTTCAGTTGATGTCTTGATGTGGGTGAGAATGGTAGAATGGTAGAGAAGTATTTAGAGGGATTTGTGCATATTTGAGTCATCTTTATTCTCCTGGACAAGACACCATTGCTCCACCAGTCCAGGTTTGACTGCTCCTCAGATCCCACTGTTCTATTTGTATGGCACAATTCGTACAAAGTGCTATTCAAAGTCCTTTACAAACAATAAAACACATTAAGAACACAGGAAAACACAGTTAAAAAATAAAAAACATTAATATCAGTTAAAAATATAAAGTACATATACATTTCTCTCAGTCGTATGCATGACCAAACAGAACTGTCTTTAGCCTAGACTTGAAAACTACCAGTGAAGGGGCCTGTCTGACAGAATCAGATTTCAGCTGCATAAAACTGAAACACTGATTCCCCAGGTTAGGTTTAGTCCTAACTCCACACAGCAGGATTGGATTCGTCAACTTCGTGTAGCCATTTTGGCAAAAAAGAAACTATTCCTCTGCTCTCTATCATGAACTGAAGCTCTCCACAGACGATGTAACCTGAAGGGGCCAGTGCACTTCAGAGTGAGGGGGAGCAGCCTGCTTTTAATGAAATCAATTTTGTGATTTATCATGTTCAAAATAACATAATGATCCACATGTGTCAGATTAGAACTCCACAGAAGACAAAAGCACAAAACAATTACTTTAATGTCATATTGTGGACCTGGCAACTCCATTACATCTCCAAGCATGTGGCTGACCCTCCACCAGAAAAGTTACACAACGCACCTTTAAATTCATTGGTCAGTATGTGTAAGAGTGTCAGTTTCAGTCCTGATTATGACATCTGAATAGACAGACATAATACACATGTTGTGCTGCCATCTTGGCCAGGACACCCTTGAAAGAGAGATTATTAAAAGAGATTATTAATATCAATTCCTGGTTAAATAAAGGTTAAATTAATAAAATAATAATAATAATACATTTTCAAGCTGTTGTTTATAACTCTTAAACCTCTTTTCTGCAAACAGATTCTTGCTCTGCTCTTGATGTTCATTGGCAAACAACACACTAACACTTCTGGCATTACAATTACTTAGGTTAGCCTCCTACCACTCTTTAAATGACAAAGACAGACAAATACAAGCAAACATGTGACTGGGGAAAACAATGCAGAGGGTTTTGGCAGCGTGGCAGGGCAGGTACTGGCCCCGGTCCAGCTCAAAGTGAACGGTGCACTGTGAGAGGAAAGGTACGAAAACAAGAGCCGCGCTTGTTATGAGCCTGTAATGACAGATGAAACGAGAAGCAATTAGAAAGAGCCATATGGATGATCATATGGTCATTTTATAATTAGTACTGTTTTAAAATAGAACAGCAACTCGCATGCAAGACCCAGACTGCTTCATTTGCAAATGGTTCTTAAATGAATAAGTAGCTTTTACAATTATTCTTAATAGTGGCCTCTCTAATGCTTTATTAGACGTCGTTGTACTTTTATGAACCACAAATAAATCACTTAATTTGAGCTTATAATGTATAATAACAGGGAATAGTAGCATTGTCAAATTGTATATAATCCACCACTCAACTTGTCTTTCTTTTGATATAGGATTTTTTTTTCCCTTTAATATTCATATTAACGGTAGATTTATTTTATTCAATATTTTGCTCAATACAATCAAGATAAAGGATGTTTTCGTTTAGATAAATCATTTACATCTGGAACTTGTATGATCTGCTCTGTTTTGTTTGTTTTGTTTTTCTGATAATTGTGCTGTCAGAATTAATGACATGAACAAAAATATGGACCGCTGGATTGCAGAAAACTGTTTACACCAAATGCAAGAAAAGCAAGAGGAAATACTTCAAAGAATGACTGTCTCAACAACACAGCGAGAGTGAGTCAAAGGGCTTTCCTGTTGTGTCTCCAGAGTGGACACTTCCTGTGCTGCCCGGGCCACTGCACACAGAGGAGACATCTGTCCTGAGGGCTGTTACTCTCCTCAAACTGCCCTGACACACGATCTGCTATCTATCTATCTATCTATCTATCTATCTATCTATCTATCTATCTATCTATCTATCTATCTATCTATCTATCTATCTATCTATCTATCTATCTATCTATCTATCTATCTATCTATCTATCTATCTATCTATCTATCCATCCATCCATCCATCCATCCATCCATCCATCCATCCATCCATCCATCCATCCATCCATCCATCCATCCATCCATCCATCCATCCATCCATCCATCCATCCATCCAACCAACCAACCAACCAACCAACCAACCAACCAACCAACCAACCAACCAACCAACCAACCAACCAACCAACCAACCAACCAACCAACCAACCAACCAACCAACCAACCAACCAACCAACCATCCATCCATCCATCCATCCATCCATCCAACCAACCATCCATCCATCCAACCAACCAACCAACCAACCATCCATCCAACCAACCAACCAACCATCCATCCATCCATCCAACCAACCAACCAACCAAACAACCAAACAACCAACTAACTTCATTAATAAATAAAATAAAAACAAAGATTGTATGTGTTAATTCCTAAAGCAACAACAAGGGTTTTTCAACTTTTTACTCCAAATACCCAATAAAATATTTGACTTTCAAGTACAAGAACAGGCAACGACATAAATAAAATATCCAAATACTGCATAGGATCCTATATAACTGGAAGATGCCCATGTACCAAATGTTGAGAACTATTACAAAGTTGTAATCCACAAGATAAACCTCCTCTTTACTCTCCACAACTTTGATTGACAGCAGCAGTGTGACACGACGAGGCATCTCCAGCAGAAGTCCCCATTACTCTGCATATAACCACAATATGATCAAGTGTATATTTATTTGTTGACTGCGTTTTGAAGATTATTATATAACAACAAGCAACAAGAAAGACCCCACCTTCAAAACATCTTTAAAAAAGATATATTCAGCACAAGCCTCATTATTAAATATCTTAGTTTGAGTGTAAACTACAGTATCATGGACGGCTAACATGGCATAATTAGAACCACAACCCACTCCAACAGGTTTAATGTCAGCTTCTGCCTACAAGCTGTCAGTCTGATCAACTCATTTTCAAAAGACACTCCTACACAAAACATTAGCCTGTCTTATTAGTGACTTGTCCATTAAAACTCCAACTCGACTAAAAAGCCACCAGGACAGACAAGTAACACTAGTCAATGCATTGGATTATGAAAAACCTAAAGAACAATGTCTGTAATCGGATCTTAAAGGAAAAATATTCAGCACTTTTCATATTGTTATTAGCTTTTAAACATGCTATCGAGTACCTTAAATATGCCATCTCATGTTTTGAAAATTTTTTTTTTTTTTTTCTTTAATCATGGAAGTGATTAAGTACATCCAGCCACTAGATGGCACCTAGCACTCACACAATCTAGTTCAGTTAGCGTCAACCAACATTATGCTGCAGGTGAGCAGCAGCAGTTATCGTGTGTGATTATTTAAGGATTTTAAACAGCAAAAGATTCTTGGTAAATGACGTAAGAAGTCTGAAAATATGTCCCAGAACAGAGAAGTACAGGTGGAAGAGTTTTTTACGGTGGGAGGGGGGAGGATTATTTTAAATAAACATTCCTCGAAACAGTGTGAATGCAGCTGAATGCTACTTCAGGTATGTTTTTGATGATGGAACATTGTTAGAACATGGTTAAAAGCTCAAAAAAGTCACTGCAGCACAAGATGTGTCCTTTAAAGTCAATATTATTCCACTTAAGATCTTTCCAAGGAAGTACAGTAGATAGATAGATAGAGTAAAGGTATAAGTGTAGCACATAAAAAATCTACTTGAGTAAGTTTTGAAGTACTGATTTTGAGAGCATTCAATTTGGTGACTTTGATGAAGATTTTTGGTCAACTGTAGCAATTGAATCGATTTAATATTTTTTCTAGTGAATTTTGTCTATTGTCGATTTCATGTTGACTGTGCTAAAATAACCCCTTATGATAAGTTCTTTCTCTTTTTACAATTGTAGTAGAGTAGAAAGTACAGATACTTGCTCTCAAATGTAGTAAAAAGTATCACCTGTAAAAGTAAAAAACACCTCACTTTTGTCTGAATCGGGTGTGTGAGTGAGACTGGCAGCGTCCCTTACATCAATGTGAATAAAAAATGCAACGCACAGAGTATTGGAGTGTCCAAATATGTGCTATATGCAGCAGATCTGATGCATTCCTATTATTAAATCAATTTTCCTGTACGAATCTGTGGCATGATTGATTGATTCAGAAAAGATCCAAGAAGCCATTGGCGCAGAATAGAATACAGTCTTTCTCAGTACAGGGCCCAGGCCAACTGTTGCAATAGTGGTAGCTTAGCACCACCGACTGAATGTATAACAAACAATTAAACACTTTTATTCTAGATTCTGCTCAATGTCCAGCTCAAACTAACATTCATCAATGCACACAAATAGCCGTTTCATCTCTGTACATCAGCAATCAAACTGGAACATTAGAATGGAGAAAACAAAAACAAAATATGGAGAGAGGAGCACGATGCCATTTTCTGGTCAAGGGTCCAACTTACTTTGGTATGAAATCGTTAATGGTTTGTCTGGAATGTTCCACAGTATTGCATTAAACCAATGTAGCTTACATTTATTCAGTTACAGGTGTTAAGTCTAAAAAATAGGCATAAAACACATGATTTATTACGGTGAGACAGACAGAAACAGATATGACTTGATGCATGACACATGTAACTTGAACTGATGGCGTCTCCATGGAGATAGATATGTTTATTGCCGTACTGTAAAACATTCCAGGCAAAGTAATAACATCTCCCACTGGAAAAGTTTCATAGTCCACCTATAAAATAATTTCTAAGATAAATCAAAGAAAATACATTCAGGTTAAGCATGTTATTTATAAGATTTCCCACAAAACAATAAAACAGGAAATGTGGGCAAGATCATGGACCACTGTGCACCTTTTGTCACACAAACATCTTCCAGCGAGCCTCTGGAGTTCTCGAGCTCGGAAAGGTCACTGTGTTTTGATGCAGCTCCTTCAAGACGCCGAGGAAAAGCCCTGGAGACCGAACCATGTGTCACCAAATTATCCAGTGCCAAGTCTCTTCACAACACCCACTTTTCAAATGTATTATTCTGCTGCAACATAACAGTGTGAGCAAAAGCCTTATGTAAGCTTAAGTCTTAATGTAAATTCTTCAATATACATCAGAGGACGCAGCACTGCTAACAAAAATAGCATAATAAACCAACAGTTGTAGATGTACGTCCAAACAAAACATCAAAACAACTCTTACGAAATGGCTGAATGGTTAAAACAGTGTATTATTTGAACATAAAAACAATGTTGTGATGAGTTCATTCCAAGTTCATTTCATCTTGAGCGTGTTGGTAAACTGCGCGGCCTCTGGGGGTGAATAAAGTTGATTTAACAGTATTGACAGAGCATTAGAAGATCTGAGTGGTTAAGTGTGGGCTGGTAATGTGTCGCCCGCTGACGCTGCGCCGGAGCCGGAGGGGAACATCCACACGACGAGAGGAGGCGAGGGGCAGAGCGCTTCACACTGCGGCCTTTGGAGCTCCACTCATGTGTGGCACAAAGACTGAACAATAACAGCGCAGATGTGACGGGGAAATAGAACGATAGGAACATATTGGACAGAGAGATGAAAGGGACGAGATCTGAGGAAGTCGAATAGTTGTGAATGGTATTAGAGCACAAAGCATTGAAGTACTGTTCATCGTATTTAAAGGTACGCGCCGACTTGTCTCAGATAAAATGTCTCTGCTAAAATGTTTCTGTGCACGGTTTAAATTTAAATAACTTGAATGGAGAATATTAATCTATTATATTCAACGTTTAATAGTTCATATGTATTTTCTTGATGTATCTAGAATATTTTACTGACTTGTTTCAGTATTTTTCTTCCTATATCAAGCCAAACAGTTTGCCAATGAGGTAAGACTTTGTTGCTTACCTCGTGGGCAAGTCAGTTTTCTTAATTCAAGCTAAATTATCTTAAAACCTGTAAGAAATGTCAAGAAAATATTTTACATTCCATAAGCAATTAAATTTCTTCCGGTCAAAACAACGCAAATTAAGATTAATATTCTGAATTCAGGTAATTTCAAGCAAAACTAGATTTTTGCAGAGTAAACGTCACACAACATTAGGAAACTCCTAGGAAGCTCCTTCTTGACATCACAGATTTATGTTGTGTTTACATTATATTCCAGTTTGAATGTTTCATGAACTATAACGTAAGCCTGCAGGGACAGGTAAATTAGCACTTGCATCATTCCTGATAAGGTCAGCGTATGCTTTACATTGTCCCTCGGCCTGTACTGGCTGGATTAGTGGGTTAGCGAGGTAACTTCGGGGTTAAACCTGGTGGTACTAGGAATCTGGTTCACTTCCTACCAGAGTAAATCGCTCCGGACCAAGTTAAGTTCCTGGCTGCTCAAATAGCACATGCAGCTAACCAATCAGAGCTCAGCATCGCTATGACGTCACCTTCCTTGTGAATCCTGTCGATTTGGGCGCACAAACTGTACAAGGAACAAGGAGAGAATTTTAAGGGGTCACAAAACCCACTGGATTTCCCTGGTGACAATCTTTTTGAGAGTTACAGATTCTCTCGTACCTCTGTGGGCTTTTCTTTATGTTTGCTGCAAAATGTGTTGATTTTTGGGTCTTCGTGCAAATGATTAACACGCAGTTTGTCACAGCCTCATGACCTACCACTTAACACGATACTCATACTTATTACTCCCATGGGGTTTAAACTGTAGTAAAGAAGACAAGTTCATTATTACTCAAACAAAAGCTTGGTTATAATGGTCTGATATTGTCCCATGAAAAGATGTCATTTGAATCAAGCTTTGCACATAACCCATAGGCCTCGTCAAACTTTGCATTGAGTGAATCAGCAGTACTTTCCCAGCCCTCTTTGTGACTTTGGCTGCTGTCACTCTGTTTCCCTTTGTCAGTATTTTATGTTTTAATTCTTCATACTTATTGAGGATGATAGCTTGTTCCTCATATGAGAAATATGCCGCTCTTCCCGCCTCCTTTGTTCTAATTACTCAAACTCCGCCCCTTTGAAGCCTGTGAACATGCACGGTGTCATTCAGAAAACAGAGTTGTGAACCCGCTTCGTAGTACGGCTTATCCAGAGACACTCATGTCTCAGTAAGTCAATTCAGGTCAGAGGAACTTATCCAGGATCAGTTCAGCCAGCTTCTGTCTCATTAAATAACTGAACTGAGGTGAACTAAACTGAAATGAAACTGAACTGAAACTGAACTTGAACTAAACCTGAACTGAACTGGAACTAACTTAACTGAACTAAAACTGAACTATCTTGTATTTTGAGAAAAGTGTTTTTTATTGCTTTCAAAAATACATGCGCTCACCTCTTAGATTTTACCTGCAACTTGACCACTAAATTTCAAAAACTAAACACAATAAGAAAAATCGAATTCATCCAAAGACTAGATCATGTAAATTATATGTATTAAATACATATATGTATTAAATACATATATGTATTAAATACATATAACTTATTATATAATGTATTAAATACATATAATTTACAATAAAAAAACAACAACATAAACTTAAAAATAGTCTCATATGTCGACATATAGGTTTTGCCAGCCCATTTATAACTAAGTAAAAATAAATAAATAAAACTAAAATAAATGGTGTGGAGTTACTCAAGACATTTTTATTGATTGATCTCTAATTGGTTCCTCATCGTGTGAGTTATTTTAACCAGCATTATCACCATCCACAGCTTGTTCTCTAAATGCATTTGGTCTCATCACTGCAGACAAAAGTCACACAATTCAACAGAAAGCTGCAACTATCCCAGTGTTGCAGTTCAGTCTTTGTACATCAACAGGAGCTGAATAAGTCATGTCAGCTTCAAAGCCACAGCCACATTTGCATATTCAGTGGTTTAGTGGTATAATGTGCCTCCAAATATTTATTCACCGCACAATCACAATGGACAGAAAATATGTTCAGGGAGTGAGTTTTGTTTGTGTTTTATGATTTAATGCTGTGATGATAGACTCACTCAACCCTAGGACACACTTTCTTCTGCGCCAACTTCTACAGTTATTCATGTAGAAATAAAAGTACACAGCAACATCATGATGAAGGTTTAGAATTAGGCTCTAATGGTGCTGCTGCTGAATGTCTCTCCCCTTGTGTTTCCAAGTGTTATTTTTCTCATTGTGAACTAATAAAGATCATGTAAACATAATTAATTAAATGGACAACTGGTGTCACAAAAACTGTTACATGTAAGATTTTTTTCTACCAAAAATCTATGAGGAAAATATTACATTATTACATACAACAACTTTGCTTGCCACACATATGTATACGAGTCTAAATCATGTGTCATTTTTATTTCATTAATTTAAGGTGGATATAAAATAATGATTCAACAGTAAATGAAAAAATGAATTTCACATTTCAATTTTATGATGATTCATGTACACATTGTATATTTTTTTCTGTTGCTTTATAAAGTAATGTCCTTCTTGTGAAAGTTCTCTTGCCTGTGATTGGTTTAATCCCAAAGTCACTCAGAGCCTTACAGTCTAACACACTTTTTGGGTTGACAAGATTCCACCTTTACAACATGAAGTAATTAAACATTTTTGTAATAAATATGTGGTATATATTTATTTTTGACACAAAAGTGTGCTCAGAACACTCCAAAATGGTGAATTATTTAAGTAAATTCATATGTAAATCTGTGAACCCAAATAGACATTTTTTTTAAGGCAAAGCCACCCAGAGTTCACTAGTACACTGGTTGAAAATCAAGAGTCTAGACAGAGAAAAAAGAGTGTGTTCGAACCTAAAGCTGCTTTGAATAGTGAAATAGTGACTCACGATACAGTGATCTAGTGACTAAAAGGGCAAATTGTCACGAGACCAAGAGTGGATTTTTATCACCATATCATCCAGCCCTATTATCAACCCCCTTTCATTAATAATCATAATCATATTATGATTATGATAATCATAATCATATTATGATTATGATTATTATTATTAAGAAGAAGAAGAAGAAGAAGAAGAAGAAGAAGAAGAAGAAGAAGAAGAAGAAGAAGAAGAAGAAGAAGAAGAAGAAGAAGAAGAAGAAATGTATGGTTTCAACCAACTTTTTGAATCCTAAACGCAGCTAAATGCAGTTACATTCAACCTATTTAAATGACACTACATGATATAAAATAACATATAACATTTATACTCTGATTTCTCATACTGTATTTTCAATTTTAGCAACTAAAAATGTATAATAATGTAATAATGTTTAATAATAGACACTACCTGATCCTGCGACATATTCAATTCAATACATTTTTGTAATGCCCAAAATCACAACAACAACTGCCTTGATAAAGATAAAAAGTAGTAAAAAAAAAAAAAAACTATGTTCAAGTGAATTTGGCAAATGGATAACTGTCCCAGAGTGTCCCCGGTCCTTGACCCTCCTTCTCTGCAAAGAAAAACTATAAACCCTGTGGGAAATAGTACAAACCTCGAGGAGAGATCCTACTCCGATCCTCCGAGACGTCCATTTGGAGCCAGAACCTCTCAGGAGGAAGGAAGGTGGCTCATCTACTGTAGAGAGAGTTCCTCCAGACAGATGAGGAACAGTTCATCTAGTGTAGAGAGAGTTCCTCCAGGCGGACGAGGAACAGTTCATCTAGTGTAGAGAGAGTTCCTCCAGGCGGACGAGGAACAGTTCATCTAGTGTAGAGAGAGTTCCTCCAGGCGGACGAGGAACAGTTCATCTAGTGTAGAGAGAGTTCCTCCAGGCGGACGAGGAACAGTTCATCTAGTGTAGAGAGAGTTCCTCCAGGCGGACGAGGAACAGTTCATCTAGTGTAGAGAGAGTTCCTCCAGGCGGACGAGGAACAGTTCATCTAGTGTAGAGAGAGTTCCTCCAGGCAGACGAGGAACAGTTCATCTAGTGTAGAGAGAGTTCCTCCAGGCAGACGAGGAACAGTTCATCTAGTGTAGAGAGAGTTCCTCCAGGCAGACGAGGAACAGTTCATCTAGTGTAGAGAGAGTTTCTCCAGGCAGGCGAGGAATACTTCATCTAGTGTCGAGAGAGTTCTTCCAGGCAGACGAGGAACAGTTCATCTAGTGTAGAGAGAGTTCCTCCAGGCAGACGAGGAACAGTACATCTAGCGTAGAGAGAGTTCCTCCAGGCAGACGAGGAACAGTTCATCTAGTGTAGAGAGAGTTCTTCCAGGCAGACGAGGAACAGTTCATCTAGTGTAGAGAGAGTTTCTCCAGGCAGACGAGGAGCAGTTCATCTAGTGTAGAGAGAGTAGCTGATGGCAGACGAGGAACAGTTCATCTAGTGTAGAGAGAGTTCCTCCAGGCAGACGAGGAACAGTACATCTAGCATAGAGAGAGTTCCTCCAGGCAGACGAGGAACAGTTCATCTAGTGTCGAGAGAGTTCTTCCAGGCAGACGAGGAACAGTTCATCTAGTGTCGAGAGAGTTTCTCCAGGCAGACGAGGAACTGTTCATCTAGTGTAGAGAGAGTTCCCCCAGGCAGACGAGGAACAGTAGGAACAGTTCATCTAGTGTAGAGAGTGTTCCCCCAGGCAGACGAGGAACAGTAGGAACAGTTCATCTAGTGTAGAGAGAGTTCCCCCAGGCAGACGAGGAACTGCTCATCTAGTGTAGAGAGAGTTCCTCCAGGCAGACGAGGAACAGTTCATCTAGTGTAGAGAGAGTTCCCCCAGACAGACGAGGAACAGTTCATCTAGTGTAGAGAGAGTTCCTCCAGGCAGACGAGGAACAGTAGGAACAGTTCATCTAGTGTAGAGAGAGTTCCCCCAGGCAGACGAGGAACAGTAGGAACAGTTCATCTAGTGTAGAGAGAGTTCCCCCAGGCAGACGAGGAACTGCTCATCTAGTGTAGAGAGAGTTCCTCCAGGCAGACGAGGAACAGTTCATCTAGTGTAGAGAGAGTTCCCCCAGGCAGACGAGGAACAGTAGGAACAGTTCATCTAGTGTAGAGAGAGTACCTCCAGGCAGACGAGGAACAGTAGGAACTGTTCATCTAGTGTAGCGAGAGTTCCCCCAGGCAGACGAGGAACAGTTCATCTAGTGTAGAGAGAGTTCCCCCAGGCAGACGAGGAACAGTAGGAACAGTTCATCTAGTGTAGAGAGAGTACCTCCAGGCAGACGAGGAACAGCTCATCTGGTGTAGAGAGAGTTCTTCCAGGCAGACGAGGAACAGTAGGAACTGTTCATCTAGTGTAACGAGAGTTCCCCCAGGCAGACGAGGAACAGTTCATCTAGTGTAGAGAGAGTTCCTCCAGGCAGACGAGGAACCGTTAGTCTAGTTTAGAGAGAGTTCCTCCAGGCAGACAAGGAACAGTAGGAACGGTTCATCTAGTGTTGAGAGAGTTCTTCCAGGCAGACGAGGAACAGTAGGAACAGTTCATCTAGTGTCGAGAGAGTTCTTCCAGGCAGATGAGGAACAGTAGGAACAGCTCATCTAGTGTCGAGAGAGTTCCTCGAGGGCAAATGAGGAACAGTTCATCTAGTGTAGAGAGAGTTCCTCCAGGGCAGACGAGGAACAGTTCATCTAGTGTAGAGAGAGTAGCTGATGGCAGACGAGGAACAGTTCATCTAGTGTCAAGAGAGTTCCCCCAGGCAGACGAAGAACAGTAGGAACAGTTCATCTAGTGTCAAGAGAGTTCCCCCAGGCAGACGAAGAACAGTAGGAACAGTTCAACTAGTGTCGAGAGAGTTCTTCCAGGCAGACGAGGAACAGCCACAGCATATATCCACTGCACTTCTTTCCCGGTACATGTTTATACCCCAAACCATTCCGTGTTTAATGCCACTAAAACACCTTCACAACCTAAAATATCCCCAGACCCTCTTAAACAACTCCCCCCTTTGTTCTGGCTGCGGTTCCTCCCCCCGAGTCCAAAATATGCCCGTCTTTATCACATGTGACAGAGCAGGAAGGGCCCGTCTCCAGCAGGTAATGATTTTTTGTTCTTATTTCAGCTTTGAGTGGGATCAAAGTAGTGTTGGTTATCAGGCCATTTATTACCCTGCCAGCCAGCCACTCAACTGTCTGGGCAAATGCAATCTCCCCTGATTCACACAATTACCCCGCGATGGAGGCCGGAAGAGGGATACTGTGTGTGCTGGAGGCGCTGTGGGTCACGGACGGTTTGGGCCGAAAGAACACCAGACAACAGGCGGTTTGAGGCTGTAATATTACTTTGTCAACTGCAGTAGAACAAAAGTCATTGGCAAGTTTAATGAACGGGTCAAAGAAAAAGTGTCAATTAGAAAAGGAGAAGGAAGACATTTGTGGAAAAGTGTTGGGATCAGTGATGTTTTTTTTAATGGGATAGGTTGTGTTCACATAAAACAAACAATTTATCTGACCGTATAGTTTAAAATTAAGGTGGAGTGTTCAAATGGTTTAGAATTGGACTCTTAACTATCAATATGCAGATCCAAATTCATTTTTAGCACGTTTTATAAACAAAAACAGTTTTCAAAGTGCTGCACAAACACAAAACCACTAAATCTCTGGGCTTTACCACATGAAACAAAACAAGTCTTCTCCGTCACAAATGTCTGATTCTCTTTTATCTTGTCGGCTGAAAGGACTTGAGCCATGAGTTTTATGTGGCAAGTTTGTGGACCAAATCTCCAACAAATAATTGCCTGGTTTCACATTTATGTGCTTTTAGTTTGGTTATTTGATTCAAAAACAGTGAATCTCCCGTACAGTTTTATCTGTAAGTTTTAGAGTGATGATAATCCAGCACTGTTGCCATAGCAAATAACAATTCAAAACAAAATCAAGTATCACATACAAACTGAAACCCATGAACAGGCCCCTGCAAGCCATCTTAAAAAATTGTATATTGTCAAATTAGCAAATGAACACAACAGAATTTGGGTGATGGGGAATGAGGGTAAAGATAGCATTGCACGTAATATCAGTTTAAATGGCTACCTCATTGTGTTACTGAGTACTTCCTGTTCAGTTTTATCTCTATGAGGCTTTTGCAGAGTCAAAAGTTAAGTAAAGTTAGTAACTAACTAAACACTTAAAGATCAGCCGTGAGCAGTGAGCTGCAGGTGGAGGTCACTGACAACATGTTAAAGACTTTACAAATGAAATGAACACTTCCCCAGAGACACTTCTGCGGTGATAAATGGATCTAGTTATCTCTATATTCACTTCACATTTACATTTATATATGTATGTATGTATGTATGTATGTATGTATATTACCTTTATAGAAAGGTTTCCTTTAGCTGTGAGTGACGGTTATTTTATCCAACTGTTGCTGTGCACAGAGCCCATTATTTAACCCCAAAAATGTGTCATGTTCAAAACTTGAACTAAACCAGTCTAAAATGTATTGATTTCAGAAAATACATTGATAATTTGATTCTTTCAGAATGTTGGAAAAAACTATAACAAAGCAAGCACAGATGTGGACTCTCCCAAGCCTAAATTATTTTGGTTAAAGCTTGTACCAATAACTCAAAACTACCAAAAACTAGAAGCAAACATTTGTGCAGTCAGTAACTTAAATCAGTGTCTTTAATCCATGCTGGTACAGAGTCATTGAACTGTTACCTGAATCAGCACCAACATTCATATTTAGCTTCTACCATCAGCCCTTTCTCTCCTAATACAACTTTCAAAAGTCAAGCTCCATCAATCACCTCTATAGAAACAGCCTCCTTCAAACCTCACTTAAACTATAGAACTGTGTGTCTGCGACAATCACTTACAGCACAAATAATACCAGACACATTCATCTCTCCGCCATGTTTTTCCCAGACGCTCAAATCCTCCATTATGACTTCATTACGGGCTTTTTACAGTGGCGTTATACGTTCTTAACTGAGGCTCCTCACTTCCTAAAGAGCTCATCACTTCCCCACTTCTCCCAGATTCATTTAACTAATGAAGCATATTGTTGGTTTTCTAGATCAGGCCTAAACAGCAGCAGATGCTCAAAGACTTCATGTGTGTCCCGCGGTGACAAATGCAGTGTTTCCGTTAGGTCAAAGCAGCTATGGCAATTACCACCGTTAGCATGTGGTGGGGAAAAGATTCATTTGTGGGAGAATTGATCATACTGGCTTCACACTGTCAGGGAACACAAACTTTCAAGTGGAAATCAACACGGACAATCCGGCTCTCTCTCCTCAACAGACGATATGGCAGACCCCACAGTGAATATACTCCACAACACAACAGCACACTCTTATGTAATGGAAAGCCTTATGTGTCAGTGCTCCATTATTCATCACTGCATTGTAGTTAAAGCTGCACTGCGTAACTTTTCTTGTTAAAAGGCTTATGGACTGTATAGGCGATAGCTCGAGTAGCGATATCCACCCCGGGGTGTCGGTCAGGACACAGGAAACAGGATGCAGTTGATTTTATGGTCACTTTAATGAAGCTCAGGCAGCAGCATAGTTACATCCGTATAACAGGTGAGGGAGTACAGGTATGGGTATAGGAGTGTGTGGTCTATAAAAGGATAAAAGTAACAAATTGAGTCTGGTGTAATGATTAAGCAAACAAAGGTACTATTTATATAATAATCATAGAATAACTAACTAAAATATACAGGCTTAAAAGAGGTGAATCTAGGAACATCATAAACACATAATAAAATACACAGCACGACACATCTCCGACAACAGACTTAGCATGTAAGCTAGCGCACCAATTAAGGGCATAACTACACAAATATTAAGATTAGGAGCTTGAACAACGAATCTAAACATTCTTAACACAATAACATAAGAGTTATCAAATGTCCAGGCATTTGTGATGAACTAAAAACTTACTTTCAGTCAATAACGCACAACTTGAGCTGCTAATAACGTGGTTGCACGCCAGAGCCTCGTGTCGAACTAATAAAACTACAGCGTGCTCGGCAAGTGCGATTCACTGTGCAGCACCACTAGTGGGCGCCTACACAAATCTACTGCCTTTCCAACAATGCCGCCCCCCCAATTTGGGTGGCAAATTGGAGCTTTCGGAAAGGCAAGCTAATCAGGAGGGTTAGTCCATCATCGTCCTTTACTTCGGAAGGACAATAAGTCTTACTATGGGCCGAACGTAGGTCCTGCCGTCGACCTTCACCTCCGCTGTTCTGATGAGGCCATCTGGTCCAGGCATAACCTTGACCACACGTCCAATTTTCCATTGACCACGAGGAATCTGAGGATCTGCAAGTAGAACTACAACACCTTCCTTGATGTTGTCCACAGGGGTTCTCCATTTGCTTCTGGTCTGGAGGTTAGGTAGGTAGTTCCGGATAAATGCAGACCAGAAATGATCTGCTAGAACTTGTGAGTGTCTCCAACTTCGTCGCCCCAGCATTTCACTTTCAGGGTAGACTACTTGCGGTAAGGAACTATCAGGCCGCCCCATAAGGGAGGTAGTTAGAGTCACAGGGTCCACGTCCGGATATGTCAGGTGAAACATAGCCGAAGCGGCTTTGCATTCAGAATACCTCGATCTCAACCAGGGCGGTTCTGAGTACCTCTTCTTTAACACTCTGTGGCGCCAGGGTGGTGTACCAGGCAGTCTTGATGGCGCGTATCTCTCTTTCCCATGCGCCTCCGAAGTGTGGCGCCGCGGGGGGGTTGAATCTGAAACTGACTTGCTGTTTGGCTAGTAGTTCTTGGAGGGCAGGAGACATTTGCATGAAGGCTTCTCTAAGTTCTCGCTCTCCCCCTCTAAAGTTAGTTCCCTGATCGGAGTACACTTCCACGGGTTTACCTCGTCGGGCAATGAATCTCCTGAAGGCCATCAGAAAGGAGTCTGTATCGATCGAAGACAGGAGGTCTATATGGACAGCCCTTGTTGTGAGGCACTTAAACAAGATACCCCAACGTTTCTCTTGGCGGCGTCCCAGCTTGACGAGGAAAGGCCCAAAACAATCCATGCCAGTGGAATAAAAGGCGGGCTTAAATAGCCGAAGTCGAGCAACAGGAAGGTCAGCCATTTGTTGGGAAGCAGTTTTCGCTCTCCATCTCCTACAGTCACGGCAGCCATGTTGATGGCGTCTTACTGCCTCGTCCTCGCAGGATCCACACTGAGCGGCAGCTCTGCAAATACTCTCTCAGGCCCTGGGTGACAGAGGCGGGCATCAAAGTCTTTGATGAGCAGCTTGGTGTAGAGATGGCTAGGGTCAAGGACGATAGGATGAGCCACAACTGTTCCAATATTCTCTATTTGACGCAGTCTGCCCCCTACCCGGATCAGGTTGAACTCTTTGTCATACTGTGGAGCAAGACATGAGAGGCGACTGTTTGGTGAGATTGTCTTACCACTCTTGAGCAAGTGATAGTCAATGGGAAAACTCTCTCTTTGTATTGACTGGAAGATATGTTGCTCAGCCGTTTTGTAGATCTCAGCAGTAGGAATGGCAGACAGGGAAGGGTCTTGCTGCACTGCCGCCCCGTGAAGCTCCTTGACCTTGTTCTCGATCAACTCTAGCCAGGAAGTAGCTTCAGGCTGGGCTGAGGAGGCTGTATCTAAGTTGGTAACAGCCATGCCACAGATAGCAGATCGTTTCATCTCCGTCATCTCCGGGGACGACTCTAAAGCTGTGAGGGAAGGATTTGAAGGCCACTTATCTGCAGGAAGGAGGAGAAATTCTGGACCGTGGCTCCAGCGGTTGGGCACTACTAACTCTGCAAGTGTCCTCCCTCTAGTCAGGTCGTCAGCAGGATTATTGGAGGAGTCCACGTATCTCCAAGTGCTCTGCCCTGTAAGGTCTTGGATCTCCGCTATTCTTGTCGGACGAAAACCTTGAAGTGACAGGAAGTGGAGTGAAGCCATGTTAGGACCGTGGTGGAGTCGGACCACAGCGTGTAACACTTGATCGTGAGGGTTAACTCGTTCTGGAGGAGCTTGAGCAGCTGTGCTCCTGTGAGGGCTGCACACAGTTCTAGCCTTGGAACAGAGAGCTGTTTTTAGGGCGACACGTGATCTGCCAATAAGGAAGGACAGGTGCCACGTTACCTAGGTGATCTTCCGGCGAAGGTAAGCCACAGATCCGTATCGCGGCGCTCTGATCGTCGCCAAAATGTGCACGTCCCGTGTCACGTTAGCTCTGTCCATACTTGGTGCAGTATAGCATCTCGGAACAACAATCTCTGACAATAGCTCCAACTCCTTCTCCCAAGCTAGCCACTGCTGCAACAGGTCTTCAGGGAGCTGGGTGTCGTCCCAGTCTCTGTGCTTAGCCCACAGTTGTTGAACGATGATCTTTGCTCTGGTAGTGAACGGCAAGATGTACCCCAAAGGATCGTACTGACTTGCTAAAGTGCGATATATGTTTTAGCATGGTTGGATTGCCATAAGTGATGGCCCGATGTTTGAAGCCAAGTGTGTCCACATCGCAGTGCCAACTCAGCCCAAGGGTGGATTCATGCGCTTCTGCCTTGTCGTGTGACAACCAGAGGTCTAATTTGTCAGAACGTGCGTCAGGTGGTAGGTGGCTGATCACTTCTGGCTTATTGCTTGCCCACTGGCGTAGGTCGAATCCTCCAAGGGCCAGGAGAGCTCGGAGTTTGTCGACCAGCTGCCGCGCCTCCTCCACAGATGTAACACTCTGCAGGCAGTTGTCTACATAGAAACACCGCTCTACTGTGAACCTCACATCTTCTTCAGGTTGACTATGTTGGAGCACATGCTGCTGGAGAGCAAAGGGCCAGCGCAGCAAGGACTACAAGTGGTCCCAAAGGGGAGGACCTGCCACTCATAAATGTCTGGAGGCTCATCTCTGTCTCTGCGCCAAACGAATCTCATGAGGGGTTTGTCCTCAGGTAACAGACACACCTGATGGAACATTCCTTTGATGTCCCCGCTAATAGCGATGCTATGTTCTCTGAAGCGCAGGAGCACGCCAACCAGAGATGGGCTCAAGGTAGGTCCAGGTAGCAACCACTCATTCAGGTTGAGCCCCTTGTAGTAGAACGAGCAATTAAACACAATTCTGTCTTTACCATTGTGCTGGACCATGTGATGAGGTATGAACCAGCTCTCACAGCTCTCATCTTGCTCCTCTGGTCTGAGTTTGGCTACCACACCCAGCGGTCTCAAGCTTCTCCATTTCTGTGCTGTAGCGGCCGCCTTGTCGGGGTCTGCGTGCCAGGCGTCTCTCCATGTTCTTGAGGCTTGGCAGCACCGCTTCCTTGGTGGCTTGGAAAGAGGTGAATTTTCTTTCTCAAAGGGGTGTGGCATACCTTAGTGTCCCGTTCACCTCCACCCTCTTGGTCTTGGCCTGGAGTAGGTTCAATGCCTCGGTGTCCTCTCGGGATCTAGTCACCTCTTTCTCATTTTTAAAGGGTAGAATGTCAACCTGCCACAACTTGTCGACATTCCTCCTTAGTTCAATAGCTTCTGGGCTGAGTGATGTGAAGAGGCACTGCTGAGGTGGTAACTGTGACTCCAGAGTTTTTGCTGGCCCTTGCAATGTCCATCCTAGGCGGGTATGGATGGCAGCTGGACCTCCTGGAGGGCCAAGGCGTACCCACTCTATAGGGCAGAGAAGGTGTGGGTGGTCTGCACCAATTAGCAGCAATGGTGAGACACAACTGAAGGCTTGAATAGGTAGGTTGGCCAGATGCCGGTATTTCTTCTTTAGGGTGGCGGCCGGGATAGGAATGCTCTGCTAGACCAGGTCTGAGCTGTGAAGGCATTTGTGATCTTATAGGATTTCTTTGGCTGATGTGTGGGAGAGATCTCGAATGAAACCGAAGCACCGTGCAGGACTTGAATGTCCTGTCTTATAGTTCTGAGGGATATGTCCTCTGGCGTGCCTGTCACCTCCAGTTGTTGAGCTGCAGCAGTCAGTAGCATTGTACGGTCCGATCCATCATCTAAGACAGCGTACGTGTCCAATGTCTTGTCCCCGTGTCGCAGGATCACTCTGATTACTTTGAGGAGGACACGGGCAGGGTCAGAAGGCTTGTCCAAAAACAGCGTTTCAGTAGCTGAGCTGACTAGGCATGTGCCTTCCTTTGGTTCTCTGCTGTTGACCTCATGGAGTATGAGTAAGTGTTTACCTTGGCATTTACTGCAGGGCTTCTTTAGGTTGCACTGTGCTGCCTGGTGTGATCTCCCACAGCGCCAGCAGCGTTTATTAGATTTGATCCAGTCAATCATTTGAGCCTTGTCGAAGCACTTAAAGGTGGCACACTGGCTCAAAAAGTGGTCTTCAGTGTCACAGTAGGGACAATAGGCTTTAGATGTGTTCTTACTTTTCTTGTTTGCTTGTAAACTGCTGCCAATGTCAGATTTAGGAGGGGTATCTTCTGCACCATGCAGTATAGTGGCAGAGCGAGGAAATGGCTTTGAATCACGACGGCGGTCTGGCTTAATAGGAGCTCTCTCCTTCTGTCCATAATTCCCCTTTTGTCCATCACTTGTTTGGCACCACGTCTCTACCTGCAGCCACTCAGAAAACTCAATGAGATCATAAACTGCATTGGAGCGGCGGCACATGTGTCTGCGGAACTCTGACCTCATCTCAGTGGGGAGTTTACTGAGGAGACGTGACACGTGGGACCCGCACCTGAGCTCTATCTCTCCCTCAGGACCCAAGGTCTGCAACATGCCCACCAGTGCTCTGATTTGTAGTGCAAACCTCTCGAACCCTTCTGTGTCCCCTCTTCTGATATCTGGGCAGTCCATGACATTAGCTATTTTCTGAAGGGCTAAGTGGTGAGGCTGGCCAAACTTCTCTGTCAGGGCTGCTATGGTGTCTGTATAAGGAGTAGGAGAGTTGAGGTAGGCGTCGGCTATGAGACGAGCCTCTTCTAGCTTTAAATGGTCCATCAGGATTTGAAACTTGAACAACTCTGTACTATCTTCTGGAAGGAGGTTATTCAGAGCTATTTTTAGGCGTGCAAATTCACCTGGATCTCTTTTGGTTAAGTCAGGGATGGAGGGAGTAGGCCCTTTATATGTTCTCTCTTGTGTCAGAAATGACTGCTCAGGCTGCATAAGTGGAACTTGACGTGGGTATCTGGAAGGCTCACGGTATCTGGCAGTAGTCTCTGGCCTAAACAGTGGTGAAATGGCGCCCCCCTGTGGTGGCAAATATCTTTGCGCGCTGTAGTCATATGAGGGGTGCACTCTTGACTGTGGCTGCGGAAGGCCATAATATTCTCTGGAAGTATTCTCTTTGGGGGAAGGAGGTGGATGTGAGGGTACAGAGGAATGCTCTCTTAAAAGTCTCAGTTCAGCCATCAGATTATCCAGTCTGCTAATCATAGACGCCTGTCTGTCAGTGGGCTCTACAGGAGGATTTACATTGGGCAGCCTTTGATTACCTTGACTGTAGTCATAACGTGGAGCAGCATCACGTTGAGGCAATCGTCTTCTTGGTGCAATAGGAGGAGGAAGATCTACTAACTGACTGGGCATTGCAACAGGAGGTTGATACAGGTTCAAGCGTGATAACTGAGGAGTAGGGGTGGTCTCCCTGGGTCTCTGGTAAGTGGAGGGGTACGGTAAACCGCCGGTGGCTGCTGCATGCTGCTCTGGCTCCATATCCTCGAGCATGGAGGATGTCCACTGATCTACTGTGTACTGCCACTTATCTTGACTCACAGGACTTGAGGCTCGTGATGATACAGGCGAGTAGACCTCTTCTTCTGGAGCTGACACAGGCCACTTTGTGGTTTCTTTTCTAGACTGCACTGTACTAGTGCGCCGAGATCTGTTATAACTCACATCATAGTCATCGAGGTAGGAAGGGGGTGGGGCACTCCGCTTGGGACGTGTAGATTCACTGGCTCTTACAGTAGGCTGCATCCTGAGGTCCAAGGCAGATACCAAATCCGGCTCGAAGGACCAATGTTAAAAGGCTTATGGACTGTATAGGCGATAGCTCGAGTAGCGATATCCACCCCGGGGTGTCGGTCAGGACACAGGAAACAGGATGCAGTTGATTTTATGGTCACTTTAATGAAGCTCAGGCAGCAGCATAGTTACATCCGTATAACAGGTGAGGGAGTACAGGTATGGGTATAGGAGTGTGTGGTCTATAAAAGGATAAAAGTAACAAATTGAGTCTGGTGTAATGATTAAGCAAACAAAGGTACTATTTATATAATAATCATAGAATAACTAACTAAAATATACAGGCTTAAAAGAGGTGAATCTAGGAACATCATAAACACATAATAAAATACACAGCACGACACATCTCCGACAACAGACTTAGCATGTAAGCTAGCGCACCAATTAAGGGCATAACTACACAAATATTAAGATTAGGAGCTTGAACAACGAATCTAAACATTCGTAACACAATAACATAAGAGTTATCAAATGTCCAGGCATTTGTGATGAACTAAAAACTTACTTTCAGTCAATAACGCACAACTTGAGCTGCTAATAACGTGGTTGCACGCCAGAGCCTCGTGTCGAACTAATAAAACTACAGCGTGCTCGGCAAGGGTGCGTTCACTGTGCAGCACCACTAGTGGGCGCCCTACACAAATCTACTGCCTTTCCAACATTTCTGGTGGGAGCTTGTCACCATCTCACTCCAGCTGAACCAAGGACAATCAGGTTAAGAAGTCTGGCCCACCTCTAATTTAAACTAATAGGGAGAGGATCCAGTCCGGGTCACTAAGACCTTGGGGTCTGGGGAAACAGACCCCTTCACTGAAATGTAGATAGATAGACACTATTAATTCTTTCCGGGAAATTGTTTTGTTGCAGCAGCTCATTTGTACAAAGAGCAATTAAAAAAAAACCTCGATTCATTCATACATTCATTCATCCACACTGATAAAAAGAAGTGCAAGAACATTAACTCACTACACTGCATTAAACAGTCTAATTGCAGCAGGGACAAAAGTCTTTCTGAAGCGTTGAGATTTACACTTTGGTGCAATCCGTCTCTGACTGAATGTGCTGCTGTTAAACACCTCCAGAGCTGCAGAGGGTGAGGAGCTGGCCCTGATGGATACTTACATTATACTTAAGCTTTTCAGGTAGAGGCCAGAAAATCTTGTTGATTACTAAAGTTTTCAAATCTTTTTAACAAATTTGTTTATACTTGAATACTTTATGAATGATTTATACACTGACGTTCTTCAAATCAATAAATGCTCCTCAACATTCTGACTCAGTGGCAAAATCATGAATAGCACAACTGATAAAATGTGTTTCTTTGCTTTTTTGGCTTATTTTTTTTTCGGTGGAGCTTTTGCTTTGCTCATATTAACTTCATACGCCAAAATGTAACCTGAAAGTAGTTTCTCCATTGTTGCTCTATCTGTGCAGAGCTAAGCTAGCTTGTTTGCTAATGGCAGTTGGAGATTTAGGACACTTCAACTGTCGCACAATAATAACATTTCCTCAACAGACTGATACAAAAACACCTTATTTAAGGAGAGAAAGGTAATGAGTTTAACTTTGTGTGATCCCAAAGTCTGTGTTCAGTGTTCCTGTTGTTTATCTGGTTTTCTGTTTGCTTGATTTTCTTGAGCTTTTACAGAGAAAAAGTCATTCCTCACCATTGACTCATGCATTTGTGACTCGCACTGCTAAATTTCAGAACACTGTGATGTCACCTGCATATCCTCTGTTGTCTTCATGTATTTTTGAACCACTGTGTAATTTCCCTCTTAGATCAATAAAGTTTGTCTAAGTCTAAAAATGCCCAGATAAAGGTGCATTACACAAGTCTGGCTGGTTTCATCCTATAGCCTCGCTCTCTCCTCTGTTTTGGGACACTGTATCGCTAATGTACTCTGCATTGGGTTTCACAGTACAGCGGGAGTCATCAAAAACGGCACAGAAACAGGCCACATTTCTGCCCTAGCCCAGCACTTCTGCATGTGTCTGTGCACGTGTGTGTGGGAGCGTGCACGTGCGGGCGAGCGTGCACGGCTGATGAGAAGAGAAGCTCAGCAATATTTAGCGTTACTGCGACAGAGCGGCTTTAGGTCACAACCGAATGAGACGCTCACCTTCAGAAAGAACAGTGCACACTCCGGGGTGACGCACTCCAGTGTACGTCACAGAAGCATTTGCATAATTACTGCTACTTTGCACGAGTATTACTGAAGTAGAAGTACTCGAGACTTATTTTGTCGTCTCTCAGGGTTTGTCGCTGCAGACTCTCTTCCTCTTAAGGCGCAGTAATTCAGACCAATTTCGCTGTATGACTTTCAGAATGGAACTTTTGCTGTTTAAAGGAGCACTGTATACGTTTTCAGGTGGAGACAGGGCATAAACATTCAAAGCAAATGTTTAGGGCCACCACTAATAGGGGACCACCTGCTCTGATAAAAGACAAAAGCACAAGTTAAAGTGTAAAGTTAATATTGATGTACAAATATAATATCCACTCTACAATTTTAGGTTATGTTTAAATACAGAATACAAAAATAATGACAATACCAAGTGGTCTATTTAAATGGCTACTTAGATTAAATTAAATATTACATCTATGACATGTGATTTATTCAAATTTTCTCGTGGGGGAACCCTTAAATCCCGCTTTACACATTTAAACAGTGTGTGTTTGGTGGGCCACAAACAAAGCTATGCTGCTATGGAGATGTTTTTCCTGGAATGTTCCACAAAATAGGATGAAGCTTAGCAATTTTCATGGAGAAAACAGGTGATTCCACAAAAAAACAAGTATTTTTTTGGTCAATTAAACTGTCTGTGATTGAATAAATGGAAAGTAGATTCATTTTAAGACATATATTGTGGAACATTCCAAGCAAATCAGATAGTCATAGTAATAGATGGACTCTCCACCAGAAAAGTGATGTAGTGCCTTAAAGGTCCCATAACATGCAAAATCGACTTTTCAGAGGTTTTAACCTTCCTACAGTGCTATTTGGGCCTCGTATGTGTGCCCAAAGTGGTTTTTTGATTGATTCCCGCATGCTTTCGCTAGAGAACTGTCTTTTTGTCCCCTCGGCTGAGCAGGCAGACGGGGGCTCATCCCATGGATGACGCGGCTTCCCATGGATGACGCGGTGTTTAAGCCATGCCTCCGGGAAGCGCGCAGCCGCAGAATAAAAACAGCTAATGCTAATGCTACACAGTAATTACACGATGGATACGACAGATCGAAGAGTTAGCTTGTTATTTACCAAGCGGCAGCGTCCGTCGTCAGTACTGCATGATCGTCAAACTCCAGGTCAGATCCAGGGCGTAGGACTCAGCACGACGCACCGTCAGGGACGGATAAAAGGTTTATTCCGTGTTTGTGTATCACTGTTTACCGGAGCACACGGGCGCATCGCACTATCTCCGCTCTAGGCTTCGGCACGAGTTGGGCGGGGGGAGGCGCGCGAGTTGGGCGGGGGAGCAGCCTGCTCTCTGTTCGGGGGGGTCAGATCTCAGAGTGAGCCGTCTGCTTTTGCAAGGAGGGGGGGCAGTCCAAGAAATGGGTGTTTTTTGGAAACTGTTATGTTATGGATATTGCACAAAGCAAAATTTTATCAACAAAGCCCTTAGAATAGACTGTGTAAAGGGCAAAATAGCAGAATATGGGACCTTTAAGTACATCTCCCATTACCAACACCACTGCAATCTAACATTTCCTTTTACAATAATACATGTCTGTACACATACTACACCTGCCTCTATTGTGAGCACGGAACTCATCGTACCAAAGTCAAAATTGTAATAAGAAAAGTGTCATCAACTAACAACGATTTGCCTGGGTTTAAAGTCAAAGATGTTCCCTGTTAGTACAAATAAACTAACAATTCCTCGACTCCTCGCATTACTTTGTGGCAAAATCAATTGACTCACAGTTTGTTTTTGTGGACCCCGAGTAATTTACTGTGATTGAAGATCGAAGACTCTTTCCTCTGGCTACTTTATTCAATCTAAAACTTCAGCATCATCAAATACTATAACGTCAAAACGTGCTCTCCCAAGATTCAAAACGGCGTTCATGCAAATCTGTTTCATTGCAAGGTACGAACGGCGAGTGAAGGGTTTGGGTGTCGTGCGGCAGCTGCGTTCCTGTCCAGTGGTCAGAGGTCCGTCCACACACACACACACACACACACACACACACACACACACACACACACACACACACACACACACACTGAAAGGAGCACAGCAGCTGGTCAGTGGAGCAGGTCAGTGTCCGAAACATGCCCCCGTCCCACTACACTGCGCCCCCCACATAAACAGCATCAATCACTGCTTTTATGTCACTCTCGTCGTCACATGACAGCTAAAAGTGGGTCCTATTACATCAAATATTTAATGATATTGATTCAGGTAGAAGTCAACAGCAGTCCCACTCCTGCAACGCATTAAAGGGCCTGTACCTGATTTTGAACCAGGAGACAGGAACATGTTTGAACCATTAGCCCCACCCACATAGTCCGTCCTTTCACTCGATATTGCAACATGAAGCAGAAACAACTGTCTGGGATAGTCTTATGCAGTTGTTTCCATTTAATTCCTCTATTTTTGCTTACAATGACCGTTTTTGTGCTTTTGAAACTGCACCATGCCAGAGAATCAAGTGTCTGGGATAGTGTCAAGCAGTTATTTTCCCATGATTCATAGTTGACAATATGCTTGATTGGGTCAAAACAGGTGACCCTGCAAATGCTTCTGTAATAGTTCTTTTCTAACAAAATGGGTTTAAAATGTGCACAAATTATATATTACAGACACAATGTTATTCTTGTTTAGCTGCTTATACTAAACAGTGCATGATGTAAAGAGAATTGATCTTAACTAAACAAAATCAGGCACAGGCCCTTTAAGAAATGAGTTTTTACCGTTTGTAGATCTAAATGTGAACTAACTAAGTGACAATAAACTTCAATTCGTCAGTGTAATCCCTCATTTGTCCAGGGGTGTTTCATCGTAGAAAAGGTTTCAGGGGTTGTCATCCGGACGCTGTTTGAAGATTGATCTTCAAATAACGTCCGGATGACAACCCCTAAAACCTTTTCTAAACTTCAATACGTGTTGCAAATATATTCTGTTTTGTCTGTTGCTTCATATTGATCAATCTCAATTTTTGATTCAATTTTAAAATGTGGTCTCTTCAAAAACAAAATAGAAACAGCTTTTGTAATGATTTCATCAACATTAACTATAAAGATTTTTTAATGAATTTCTTCCTCCAAAGTCTAACATCAATTCTAATACATGTGTTTAATTTTTTTGCCGTGGACCTCTCAATTCAAAAAACCCAACCGTATCATTGACGATTGACTCTGAATATGGCCATCTTGTGATTATTTGCCCAGCCCTACATGATATTCAGTCTTTTTATCAGCCCCAAAGCAAACAAATCCTGAATGATATGGTGTGGCCCAGCCCTGTTTTGTACAACACAAGCTTCATCATTGCGAGAAAGAATGAACACCTTGTCTGAGACCTCATTTCTAAACACTCTCAACCCAAACCTATTTGAAGTTCCCACTCCTGACTAAATCTCTCCTCTCCCTCTCCAAAATAAAGTGTGTTAACGTGCCATGATGTCACTTTGGGCTGTATTCTCACATCCGCGCAGTGCCATCCAGACATAATGGATGACTCACTGTTAGCTTTGATCGTCAGGCTGTTCAAGTAGATTTTTACTGAGGATATTATTGTTTAGCCAGATGTCTGTAATCTGCTTGTTTAGCGGGAATCAAAGCTGGCGTTGTGTGTTAACCGTGTCAGAGAGTGATGCGCCGATAAGTGCTGGATTGTTTTGGCAAGGTCGTGGTGCGAGGCGTCTGAGCAGGACATGTTCACAAGTCCGCGCGGATGTGGCCCCTAATGATGATGAAATATGTTCCTAATGCCGCGGGTTATTTTAGCGCGCAGACAGAGCAGTGTGTGTGTTTAATTGGACGTCCCAGTCTCCAGGTGAAGGGACTCATCTGTTCTGCCTCTGATTAAGAACAACAGATGGACCCGGTCTGAACGCACGCGCGCCATCCATCCGACACGCGCTCGTGCGATATCGTAGACTCGCATGACTCCTGATCAATACCGGGGCATCGTTCAGTGAAACCTTACCTTGAACTTGCACATTCCTATTGACGCGCATAAACGTAAATATCCATACGCTGACGAAAATGGTCCACTTGTGAAACTCATATAGTTTTATGATGGCAGTGTGTATGGAAGCGCTCATCCACACTGCATTTATTTCAAGGATATGGTCGTGGTATTAAAATCTCACACACTCACAAAGCTTGGCCCCACTTTAAGGTCTGACGAGTAAACAGATGACCAGGAGTGGGTAGTACTTACATTTACTTGAGTAACTTTTTAATGAAATAGTACTTTACAGAGTATTTATATATAGCACTATACTGTACTACTACTTGAGCAATGTATTTTACAGTGCAACAGTACAGTGAGTGGAGGTTTTGGTTCCTCTTCCGTGTGAGTAAGCCTGCAAATGACACAAACTTTATGCTGACAATATTACAGGATTTGAACATTTGTCATTTTGGGCTGTCCAACTTGAGGATATCTTTTTTTTTTTTACCAACTTCTGCAGATGACAGGACAGGACTCCATTAGTTTGTAGATTTACTTTTTTATCATATGCCGCATAACTAACATTTTCTATTGTTCCCAATGCATATTCATGTTTTCAGTTTGATGTTTACTGAAGAAGGCATTACAGGTTGATTATGAATTTTATGCATATAGGACATTTTCATATAATACCAATCATTTTCTTTATCCCAGATCTTGTCTTGTTCAAATCAGCAATGCAGGAACAGTTAATTATGGATCAACTTTAAGTGACAAATACCAGGTTAAAGCAGGATGGTTTCAAGGACCTCTGGTAACTGTAGACAAGAAACTTCCACAAGGGATGTACTGAACAAGAACCAAACCAATACTAACCAGGTCAGATCTAAATCAGTTCAAACCGGGTCTAAACCAGGACTACCCCCCTCTGACTGATTGAAGTGCAGACAGGAACATCACACAAGAGCTACACCAACCAGGACTAAACCAAGTCCAACCAGGTCTTGACTAAACCCAGAGTGAACCACGTACAAATTAGGTAGCAGAAGTAATAATAGTGTAATTACTTGAACACAATCACAGACTCCTCCCCGCAGCAGGTGACTCAAACTCTCCCCTTGTTGTTATATAATACAGTAGAGTTAACGTCAGTGAACCCAGTGACCCTACAGTATTTTTTTCGCGTCTCCATTTCTCCCCCAGTCACATGGAGCTTCCTTCTGGCGCGCTCCTGTGCTGTGCCTCCAGGTTGAAGGTTATGATAATTACGAGTCTCTCAGTGCGCCGGTGATCGCTCCTGTAAACCACGCAGAGACGCTCGGGTTAACGCTCCGCAGGTGATTTAAGACAAAAGCTCCCGTATCCTGCAATAATCAAGCCAACGTGAGACGGTCGCATCAAATCAATGAAAACCTAACAATAATTTACATTCTTATCACCGCGAAACACACACGCACGCGCACCAAAATGAGGAGAAAGGGGACTCAAAGACAGAGAAAGAAAGAGAAAGAGAAAGAGGGGGGTGATAACAGCTTCAATAAATCATCGGGGCCAGTCGCCGCTCCCCGGAGACGTGGGATGGATTAAATTAAGCACTCCCTCTCCCCGCGTGTCTATCCATCCCTCCATCCTCTCCCTCTCTCCTCCCGAGCGCGCGCGTCCTATAAAAGCCAACAGCTGATCGAGAGACGCACACGGGAGGAGCTCGCGCGCAGAGAAGAGCGAGGGAACCAGAGGAAGGCAGAGGGGATGCTGTGGAGCCGTGCAGCGGGGGCCAGGGACTGTGTTTGCGGATAGAGACCCGAGGAAGAGCCGGGATCCTCAGCTTTTGCGTTTGTTCATCCGCGTGTTTTTATCCCCGGACGAGTTTGGCGGAGCTGTCCGGTGCTGAAGTTGCGTTGCCCGCTGTTCTGGGGCTGGAGGACAAGGCTCTGGCAGGACGTGGAGGTATAAAACACTTAAGTCCAAGGAAAAGGGTCACGCTGGCCTGGTTGTGGGACCGTGTTGTGTGTCGTGTGAGTCCGTGAGAGAGCCATCATGCCGAGGTCTTTCCTGGTGAAGAAGGTAAAGCTGGATGATTTCTCCAACGCGGCGGACTTGGAGAACGCCTACCGACACCGGACGGACCTCAGCCTCAGACTCCACGAGAAAGGTACGTCTTTACGCACATATTTCACAAACTGCATCGCTAAATTTAAATCCATCAGCTTTTCATGTTGCACTGCCTACCTGTTGTACCCTATAACAGGTGCTGTTTGAGCTGGTCTTAAGATAATTAGCTGGCAACTTCACTGGATGCTGTGGCAGAACGCACACACTACGTAGACGCGTCCTATTTAACCGATTTTTGGAAGAAAACAGTCGATTTTTAGCGGTAACGTCAATCACCCGTGGAGTGAGTGCAGAGAAGTGCAGTGCAACAGCTGTTGAATCAGCGTAATTTTATCTGAGTTTGTGAGTGATGCCCTGAACACCACAGCAGAGCTTTAACGAAGTGCCAGTCTCAATAAGAACAGCCCGAGCCTTATTTACTGAGAGAATTCAAGCAACAGTGGAGGAGTCGACTGTCGCTGAAGCGGAAAGGTCACTTGAGAAATCAGCTAAATCCAGCGCTCCCCGTGTTTCATCGATTTTGGCTCATAGTCAGCATGGACTTGTCCCCCCTACGCGCTTTAAGTAAGGTTAATAGAGATAAAGATGGACTGAGGCGGTTGTTATCTGCACAACTTTGGCCAATTAGCGACACGTTGTTGCAGTTTGGATTATGGATACGCTGGTTTAAATTGGGTGATGTGATATTACCTTCAAACGCTGATGTCTATTGTTTTTGTGCCACTTCACAACGCACTGGACCTCCTCCTCTTCCCACGTGGGCTGCTGTGGTCGTGCGTCTGTCTCTATGACGCAGTCTGATCACGTCGTTCATTTAAAGGCTGTTTAACTTTAGAGGATGTGAACGCTTCGTTTATCGACTGTTCATCAACACGTTTTCAACTTGTGGTGCAACTGTTGAGCTGACCTTGCTGAAGACCCAATTACATTTTAATCATTTTAAGCCATTTCATTATTTTATAAGTTCATTTTTGACACACCCAAAATCTCGTGCACCATGGGCATGGCACGTGCGTCATGGCATGTTGGCGCACAAAGCTAAGTGGCTGTCAGCAGTGTATTTATAACACCAAGTTAACAAGCCCCCAGCGTTCTGACATGCGATCTGCCGCCTCAGCAGAGCAATGCAATCCGCTCTGGCCCGGCCACCTTTGTCTCTCCTCAACAGCTCCAGCGCATCACAGCTGTAGCGCGGGCCATGGAGAGAAGCTTCTGCCTGAACGGAGCGCTTTGGGAATTATTCATGTCCCAGCTTTGTGGCGTCAGTATGTTTGTGAAGCAGCCTGTACAGACAAGACTCAGAGGAAGTTGTTGTTTTTGTGACAACTCAGAAAGGCTATATCTTAGGCCTACAGCTTGTTGCATGAACAAGAACAACTCAAAACAATTGGACTTCAGGGTAGTGTTCCACACTAGTATGAAATATGAGCAGTCACTTTGGTTAAACTAAGAGGAGACAACCTTCCTTCCATTCTTCTTAAAGCCTGAAGCCCGGGCACTGGCCCTACACCCACCCGGAGGCTGTGTCTGTGAAGCAGTAAAGTCCCGGATGTGTATCAGAGTGTGTTTTGCCACGAGGCCCGTGGATGCAGCAGTGAGCGCGCGCAGCTGCTGTCACGGAGCCATTGACCCGCAGTGCTGGAGCTGTCCGTGGTGCTGATGCTCATTTACACTTGCTACCTCAGCTTTCTGCAGACCAGGGTCAGCCGCTGAGCTGGTCTCCTTCTCTCTGCACTTTTAGAGCCTCCAAGCGTTTATTTGGCCTAATTTTGTGCTGTTTATATGACCCAGGCTTCTTACACTCCACTGATGGCCACAGGTGTGCCAGGCAAACACAGATGATAATATACCACTATCCAATATCAGACTCTACATATGTTTCTTGTCCATGTCCATAAACGTTGTTACAGGTGGCACTCCAACACTCAGAGACTCATTCACAAACACTGCACAGTGTAATCAGAGTATGGTTTCCAAAGGGTACATCAGAGTAAAGATCATTCATACATCACATTACACAGAAATGCCTTGATGACATTTGGTCTCAAAAAGCAAAGCAGTGTACATAAAGGATTAATAATAATAACAATGACAAAATTTGTTTTAATTGTTCAACATCTTTTTAGATTGCTCATGATTATTATTTTACAATAAACAACATTAGATCTAAACCTGTCTGGTGGTACACTGTCCATTTCTTTTCACCTGCCTCAAAATAGCTCTGAGTCAAAGCACAGGCACTTGATGAAAAGGCGCAGGTGCCTTTCTGGTTTGCCTTTAGTTAGTGTTGTTGTGTTGTCCAGCAGCACAGTTCTAATGATGTTCCTGTTTGTCCCAGTGCAGCTTAAATCAAGAGCTGAGGTCTGCAGCACGTCAGGGCACTCCTCATGTTTCCTCACTTGTACAAGTTCATGTTAAAATGGAATAATGTCTGATGTGATGATGGTCTGTGTCCACAGCTGGCTACATCAGTGACTACATCAGCCCTTCAGTGTACGACAGGGAGAGTGATGGTGGGATCAAAGTGCCCTCTCCAGACCCGCTGTACGATGGACTGCATAGTGACTATGGGGCCCCTGACTCGGAGTCCCCGGACAGCCCGGCCTCAGAGATCACAGACGCCTACATAAACGGAGTAGCAGCAGTGAGTGACGGATACACAGTGGATGCCTTCTTCATCACCGACGGCCGCTCCCGAAGGAAAGCCCTGGGCAGTCCGAGGAACATCCAGAGGCACACCTGCAATGAATGCGGCAAAACCTACGCCACGTCTTCCAACTTGAGCCGCCACAAACAGACACACCGCTCGCTGGACAGCAAGCTGGCAAAGAAATGCCCCACGTGTGGGAAGGTGTACGTGTCAATGCCCGCCATGGCCATGCACCTGCTCACTCATGACCTCAAGCACAAGTGCGACATCTGCGGGAAGGCGTTCAGCCGGCCCTGGCTGTTACAGGGACACATGCGCTCGCACACCGGGGAGAAGCCCTTTGGCTGTGCTCACTGTGGTAAGGCCTTCGCTGACCGCTCCAACCTGCGGGCGCACATGCAGACGCACTCCGCCTTCAAACACTTCAAGTGCAAACGCTGCAACAAGACCTTTGCCCTCAAGAGTTACCTGAACAAGCACTACGAGTCGGCCTGCTTCAAAGGGCCCTTCTCTCCGCTGGGCCCACTCGACGCATGACCCCCTGCACACGGACCAGACATTATACCGTTCTCTCACAATGAACAACACAATCTATTTTTGCTCTGAAATGACCTCGCTTCCCTCAGCCGCGTACACTAGCACCCTCTGTCCTTTGGAGCCTTTTAATGACGATGAATATGATGAAGATAGCACAATTTTTCTCCTTGAGATTTGCCCACTTAAGGATTTATCTGATTTTACGCATGCACTTCCTGAACACTCCTCACTCTGCTCTGTTGTCGGAGGCAGAGACAGCTTCCTGACTGCGTCTGTTTGGACTCTGAGGATGAAAGACTCGAGTTCGCCTAAACCAATGGGTTTGTCTGCACACAGTGCAACAACAGAGCTCTTTTTTAGGGGGGAAATATAGTAATAATAATAGTAGTAATAATAATAATAATGTTCTGCTGCACCAAGTGACCATATTTTTGCCAATACTGAGGTAAATAATGTTTTTTATTTATTTATTGTTTAGCACTTTGCCTAAAATTATTCCAATTCTATTCTAACTAGTGTTATTTATCTATTTATTTATACTTGATTTGTCAATAGTGTGTTCAACATTGTTTGCACTTTAATTTCTGTATCTGTAGGTAGGAGTTTAGTTCACTTTTTTATCAGGCCAAAGCATTTGTCACTTTTGTCTAATTTTTCTATTTTGCTTTTGTTTTATTGATATTATTGCATGCAAAAAATGATGAAATCTATGCCAACATCATAAAAAGCTTATGATTTGCCAAAACCCTATAGATAGAACCCGAGGGCAATATTTTTCTCTTGGAGCCTCCGTAGGACTCTTTAAAAGCAATAATCACCTAATGCATGGTATTTTATGATGAAGTTACGAAGTATTACCTACTACTGTATCTCAGTTTAAAATCAGGTATGTTTTACTTCACCTATAGTCAGAAAGAGAAGAATACTAATATTACCGACATCAGGGAACATGCCAGTGTAGTGTTAGAGAAACTAAAGAAAACCCTGTCTATTCTCTATTTATGCACTGCCTCTTAGTGTAGCTTAGAGCTGCAGTAGACGTAGGCTAGAGAGGCACGCCCCAGCTCCACACACTGGACCCAGGCTGGTCTCCTACACATCCGCTCTCTGTAGTGCACACACTAAGGAGCTTTGGCCATTCACAAGAGTTCAGCGGGTCTACGTGGTTCAAATGCACAGCTCTGGATTCAATCTGTGTCGGGAGAATAAGACATAAGCCGCACAACAATAACGCCAATAAAGGGCCAGAAGAATGAACTTGCAATAAGACTCACAGTTGTTACAATGTGGTTCAGTGTTGTGTTGTCACAGTTGAACCCAGGTCAACTTCAGACGCACTGCTTTATTGGTTAGATATCATATTTCATATCATTCTAAACAGACCATAGTTTAATATTGAGGTGGAAGGTATATGGAAACTATGGTATGATTTGGCTCAAATTACAGACGTTTTCACCTGGTTTATGTTTAATATCTCTGTAATTCCTGGGTCTTTACAAAATTCTGAACTAAATTTGGCACAAAGAACCATACATTATAAAATGAATGAACTGAGGTGGATTCATTTTTGTTATACCTCATACATTTCAATTATCAAATTCAAATCGATCAAATTATATCATTTAATGGGCACAAGTCCTTAAAAAATCCCTCAGATCAGGAAGCAGTGGCGTCAGTGACATCCACATATTGTAGGTTACATAAAAGGGGTGACATTTTGCAAAACACGCAGACACAATTGCTGAAAGGGCCTTAAACCATCAGATTGAAAATGGCAAATTTATAGTTAAGGACCCAGACTTTCAGATGTAATTATACAAGTCAACATTTGTATCTTTCATGTTCTGATAATTCTTTCAAATACATTAAATCCCCTTAGAGTTAAATTGTTCCTTCATCTGAAAGTATGACGACAAAATCCTGAACCTGCTGAACTCATCTTTCAGAGCACTTCCAAACCATGAAGTGTGAATCTGTAACACACAGCCACAGAAAACCCAGAGTCTCCCACTGTAGTCCGAGCCAGCACAGACAGGCGAACTCCACCATGACCCCACACACTTGACCTTTGACCTTGGCCAGTGCTGGTGCTCTGTGCAGCTCACAGACATTAGACAGATTTATGGAGCTTCCCATGAGGCAGACTGAGGACACACAGAGTGCATGTGAGTGCATGTGTATGTTGACACGCCATATGGCTCCACACAGAGAGAGAGAGAGAGAGAGAGAGGGTGAGAGAGAGGGAGAGAGAGTGGGAGTTGTGTTGTGAGTGTGTGTGTGTGTGTGCGTGTGTGTGTGTGTATGAGTGTGTGCGTGTGTGAGAGAGAGCCGGTCAGAAGGAAGGACAAAGCACTTTGGAGCTGCAGCAGATAAACACCTTGCCCTTCAGCACGAGTAGCACCTCTTGCATAATGTCATTAACATATACATTAAAAGCAGTGAGTTGTGACACAGGTCCAGTGTCTCACATTAAAAACTAGAATGACTGTTCAATCAATTTAAAAAAGAATGCTTTAAAAACCCTTCTCATGAAAGTCAATAACAAAGCCACAGTTTTGTTGTGAGTGTAGAAATCACAATTTGAGTCTCCAAATTAGACGTCTTATCTTTGTGTGAGCATGAATGAAGATGCAATTACTCTAAATGTGCGAGGCTGTTAGTCACAGCGCTCTGACATGCATTTTCATCTTTCTATCAGTGATTCTCATGCTCCCTGACAAAGCTATGTACAAGGTTAATTACAGGCCTTTGTCATGTGTTTGAAGCAGTGCAGAAAAGACTGGCCGCAGCATTACAGACACTAATGTGGATTGTGAGCTGTATTGTTGGTGTGTCCCGTGTGGTGCTGTGTGATAGGGACAGTGCTCATGAAAACATGCCTGTGACTCGTGGGTGCATCCAAACATCCTGCAGCTGTTGTTGTGCCTGGGAGCGAGCGCTGTGTGTCAGTCTCTCTGCCTCTGGCTCCGCTCCACCTCTGTTTCTTAAGCACTTCCATTCTAGTCATGTCCACCTTACAGAAAGTAGCACAATGAAACTAACTAGAATTCAGGTAGAGAAGAATTTAAACCTTGTACTAGCTTAACCTCTTCTTTTTGTATTTCCAAGTTAAAGAATGATGACAGCCTAATCTTGACCTACTGCAGGAGGGTTTGTGTCGAGACGTTTTTACTGCTGTACAGTGATATCTGATAGACCATGTCTCCTGAGGTTTGACTCTCTGTTGCACAGGGAGGATTTTTGAGCCAGTATTCAGACAATGTAAGCACAATGAACACAAGCATTTTGTGGCACTTCATAATAAAGAATAATCTTAACCAAGTGCACTGGGAGCAGTTCTGTGTCTGCTTTGTTTGGGTTACAATTAAAGTCCGGGTGATGAATGAAGGGTCCTGCACAGTAGTAGTTTATGTGCAAACAGCGGCTCGGCCCGCTAATGGTATAAGCAGTGTTTGCAGCTCAAATAAACCTGTTAATCTTTGGGTGGCAGTAAAGTGCTCCACATTACCATATGCATACAGTCTTTGTGGATGTGTTGAAATAGGCACTGGGCAAACATGGGTGCACTGTGCTCATTAACACTCTTTAGGCTGGGAGCGAGTGCGCGGTAATAGGCTGCTGCGAGGCTCAGAGTTACACACCACTTAGCTCATTCCATATTTGGCTTTTTAACAGTAGCTAGACTTAACAGTCTCTGTAAGCTCACTCTGCATAATTAATCTAAACTTTGTCTATCGGAAAACATGACACTCCTAGTTGAGATGAAAATACATTCCAAAATACTTATGCAATCTGATTATTATACATACTTTGTTCACCTGTTACTGCGCTGAACTAAACAACAGGTTGCTTGCTCTTGTGCTGTCACAGATGTAACAGTCCGAGCCACAAATCATCCACAGAATCTGTGGAGTAAAGTATGAAGTCACTCGACAAACGCAGCATACTGCAGCTTTATGAACAACAATATATTTCTGACCTCAAGCAGAAAATTGCTTTCACGGGTGCTGGTCAAAACACCACCTACATCACTTTCTTTTTCAAAATGTTGTCAACTTTTATTCTTCCATTTTTCTAATATCTGTTTTGGTTCCCCTCAGTCCTCAGTCTTCCCATGGTGTTGTCCTCACCTGCTCGTCTCTCTCCCTCTCTCCCTCTCCCTCTCTCAGTCTCTCCTTGTCTCTTTGGTGCAGAGTGGATCCAGGCCACCAGGCCTTTGAGGACCTGAAAGTCATTTAACTCCTGCTAGATAATAAGTCTTAGGATATAGCTGCTCTCAGATAATAAGCTTTATCACTTGATTGCTCTGCACGCTCCCCACTGTCTTTAGATTCATGTCCGGGGACTACTCAAGTGAATCACACTATTTCCTTCTGGCAAAGCAAATTAATGCCGCGTCTGTGTGGGTGTGTACAACAAATAGGAGTCACGATAACACAGAATATTGTTAAAAATTAGGTTTTAATTCCCTGTTATGTTTTGGAGCACACGCGTCTCACTCTAATGAGAAACAACATCTTGTCGGTGTCTTTAAAATCACTATCATCAGACACTTGTTGACACCCAGCACATTAAAACTTCCAGAGCTCATGAAGTGAGTGTTGAAAGTACCCCTCTGTGCAGTGATAGTCACATGTTGCCTGCTCTCAGTTTCCTCCCGACGCGGCGCTCTCTGCTGGACGGGCTGTGAAGGTTCGCACCACATCCCCAGCTATTTGCAGAGATGGCAGCTGTCAGCGGAGTCTTCAACAGGCGGCTGCTGCTGACAAGTGTTGTTCACAGCTCTGTTGGCTAGAAAACAGCCAGAGAAAAGCAGCCACGTTCAAGTCCAAACATTTCTTTGTATCACAAGTAGCACTGATACCTCTCAAGAGCCACTGCACAATCGAAAGCGGTGCGAACCTGATCGGCAAAAATAGCAGCAGCAATATCAAGACAAGAAGAGACAAAGAACAAAATACCAAACCGCAATAACTTCAATTTATTCCAGCCCGATCCCCTTTGTAAACAAAAAACTCACAATAAAAAAAAAATAGGTGACACTTTAGCTCATGGACCACATACTAATATCTACACATTTGTAATTGTTATGTTAGTAAGTGGTTAATCAAGTATCTGAAAGTGTACATAAAGCACTAATGCATAGTAAGATAATATTTAAAATAATATTCAATGACAAACATCTGAATGTAAAAAAAGAGTATTAATGATTTACATTAATTGTCATCACTCAAACAGAATAAAACGTTAACAAATGCTTCATAAGCACAAACTACGCTCTAATGTATTATCTGTTACTATTAAAATGTGGTGCCTAAACTAACATGTCACCAATAAATACACAGAAAATACAAGATTCATCGACAACTCTGTGAGAAATCTAAGAAATATGTCAAAGTGGCGAGGATGATCTCACCTTAAAAATAGCTGGTAGCACGTGTGGCTTTGGCAGCAACAGGCTCCTCTGGAAACTGTGAACTGTTAGCACTGATGGCGACTGACAAGAAGAAAGCTCCACACATGCAGTATTCATGAGGGCGAGGGGAGTGTACTCTTGGCTCAATGATCAACTATTCATACGGAGCTGGTTTATTTATGTATTAAACTAATCCTTATTAGAGAAGCTTAAAAAACACAAATTAATCATAAAAAGTGTTGAAAAGCATGATTTTGTATGTGTATGTGGGCTGAGAGGAAGGACACCCTTTAATGTATTTTAATGCAGATTGATTTTCAGGGATGGGTGTGTTCTGAAAGTCTGAAAATGTGTATGTCCTTCTGTGTGAAAGTGGCTCATTGTTGATGCTTAATTGATGGAAAATGAATAACTGTTTGGCACTTTATATCTGATTATCTTTGTTACTGATGCAACAATAGACACTTGTACATGTCATAATTTGGATTGAACTTGGAACTAAACCTGGACTAGACCAGAACTAAACCAGGCATATGCTGAGAAATGAGGTTTTATGATCCAGACGCACAGTAATTACCCCAAATGACTCCAGAAACATGTTAGAATAGTGTTTTGATGATTTTTTTCTTCATCTTGTGAACATACAAGGAGCATGTCTGTAGCTTAAAGTGCGTATGACAGATTTTTATGATTTTTCTAATTTTGACTTTATTCAGTGTATTAATACCTCTTGTAAATATAAATTATAGTTTTACACCAATCTGGTTGCTGTTTGTGAAGAAAAGTTGAAAAATGTGTGGAAAATGACAGGATGTAAACAAAGTGATGACATCACACTGGGGATATTTTACACAAAACACACTACTTTTTTGACCCTTCAAACATTGATTCAACAAAATAAAGATGTTCACATGTATTTTTCTTTGTCAAATGAAAAATATCTGTGACATTAGATGAGTTTTGGTGCAATGTACAGTGTGGTTTCTTGGTAATTCTCTAGTGTGATGTCATTATTTACAACCAGGAAGTAAAATTAAAAACCTAAAAGCTAAAGCTAAAGTGGGGATAACAGTTGTAAAGATTTTAACAGAATTTGAAATATATTTATCTTAACTGCATTTTAGTCAAATTAGTAGTCCAGCCTGTCATGGGTACTTTAAGGCGTTGTACCTGATTTTTACTGTTTTGAAATGTGAAAAACAGAACTAGTTTATTGTAAACTCTTCTCTTCTCTTTCTACCTAATGCAGTGCCAACATCCTAAATGTTCACCACGACTGAAGTTGAAGTTTATCAGCACTTTTCCAGAGCGAGTTTTGCCGTCCCGGGTGAAACGTTTGCTCACTCGCACTTCCTGCTTCTCGTAGAATAAAACGTTCTATAAATGGATGCAGAGAAAGTGTTATGGTTCCATGTTCACCCGAATAGATGCTTTTATAATATTGAGGCTAAACAGTTTTAACTTTCAAAACAGTAGAAATCAAGTACAGTGCATTTTATCTTGATCAAATTTAGGGAAAAATGTAATTAATCAAAAGCATAGTCACCAGATTAAGACTGCAAAACACATCATTTTTATTTAAATACTGTTCAGTTTCACATTCTTTTTAAATCTAAAAGTCATTCTACCTACCCCCTGGTCAGTACTGTTGTGCCCCTGATTGGTAAATGCTGTATTGTGCAAATGTAAACGTGATTTATTGTTATTATAAAGTGCCTTTCAAATGTGGAAATCTAATGTCAAATTTATACCTCACAGTTATGTTGCAGGAGTTGATTTTGCTTGATTCCTAAAGAGTAGCGTGAACCGCAGCACACAGTCAACAGTTACTCTTTACTTCTGCAGTGAACTATGAAGGTCATTACATGCCTATACGCTACATGTCTGAAATTATTCATGACGTCTCTCAAAAATTTATAGGCATCTTTATTTGCCTTGGACAGAGGCTGAGAGCCCGGACCGTCTCCGAGGTCTGCAGCAAAGCAAATAGCCCAAGTGTAGATCAGTGAAGGAGAGATGGAGCGCAGTCAGGGGCAAAAGAGAAGAAAGAAAGGCAAAAGAGAGAGCACCGAGGAAGAGGAAGTCAGAGTAAAAGAGAGCGGGAAAGAGAGAGCACACCTTGAGAATTGAGACACACTGCAAAAAGGAAGTTCTAGTTCAGTTGAAATTACTTGAACTCACTTTAGTGATTGTATAGTGTAGTAAAATGAGGTTGTAGGTCTAGAATACACTAGTTGACTCATTTGAAGGTTGTAACAGGCCCGGCGACAGAAAATTGGTGGCCCAGGGCAAGTAGCAACACATGGGCCCCCCTTTAATGTAAATTAATCTGAAGATGGTCAGTTTTTGGGCTCCTAAAACAATATGCAAATTGTCTCACTTTAGCTGCAGTTAGAGCCAGACAAAAACATAGTAAGTACCGTTTTAGCTCCCCAAAAAGAGACCAATACAAAAGCATGTTTTTTCTCAATTTGGATGATTTTATTCCACAAAAAAATGTGAAAAGAAAAAAAAAAGATATATTCTGGCCAGCAGCTCCACAAACCTGACTTGTATTTGGCATGGACGAGACACCATTCGCTTGTTTCCATGGACATATCGTTGCTTTAGCCTTAACATTGCACCATATGGCAAAAAACTGACCTATCTGTGTGGAGACATGTTTCGAAATATGGTTTTAATGGAACCAGGAAGTTACTGCAGCTTTAAATAAAAGTTCCAAATATTAAATGAAGCAAATTGTACTAGATGATTTGACATGATTTATTGAATTTATTAACAATGCCGACCTAGCGTAAATAAATCTCAACTAATCAAAACAAGACAAAAAGGAAACGAGAACTGAAGTGACTTTAAGCTCTTCCTTTTTGCAGTGCAGCCGAGAGCACGGAGCAGAGGATGGAGGGATAGAGAGGAGCAGACTTGACCCAGATTGGGAGCCTAACAGCAGCAGAGGCAGCAGCTGAGTGAGCCGCTGAATGTTTAATGCAGGCGCCAAACACTTGTACCACACACACACAGGTCGGTCCGCCCCCACACGAGGCGCAGCACCCACGGGTGACTGCCGAATTAGTGCGCTGCTCCTGTGATTATCTGAGAGAGAGAGCGAGGTTAGATCACTGTCAGGCGCTGAACCGGGTGAAGTGGACGCACGTGGCATGGGGCTCGGGTTCTTCTTGTTAACACGACACACGCAGTCAAGAGGATGTGCAGACTGTTAAGGTTTTCTACCAGTGGAAGGGAAGACAATAGGAAAAGAGATTGACATACAGCGTGTCACGACAATTACTGTATCGACTTCAATGTATGAGCGAAAGAACAATATATTTAAATATATAACATGCAAAATCGACTTTTCAGAGGTTTTAACCTTCCTCCAGTGCTATTTGGGCCTCGTATGTTGTGCCCAAAGTGGTTTTTTGATTGATTCCCTCATGCTTTCGCTAGAGAACTGTCTTTTCCGTCCCCCTCGGCTGAGCAGCAGACGGGGGCTCCTCACTAAGATGACGCGCTTCACAAGGATGACGCGGTGTTTAAGCCACGCCTCCAGGAAGAGCGCAGCCGCAGAATAAAAACAGCTAATGCTAATGCTACACAGTAATTACACGATGGATACGACAGATCGAAGACTTAGCTTGTTATTTACCAAACGGTAACGTCTGTCGTCGAGGTACTGGAGCACGTCAAACTCCAGGTCAGATCCAGGACGTAGGACTCAGCACGACGCACCGTCAGGACGGAGAAAAGGTGTATTCCCGTGTTTGTGTATCGCTGTTTACCGGAGCACACGGCGCATGCGCACTATCTCCGCTCTAGGCTTCGGCACGGGTTGGGAGGGGCAGGCACGCGTGTTGGGCGGGGGAGGCTCGTGGGTTGGGCGGGGGAGGCAGACTGCTCTCTGTTCGGGGGGGTCAGATCTCAGAGTGAGCCGTTTGCTTTTGCAAGGAGGGGGGCCAGTCCAAGAAATGGGTGTTTTTTGGAAACTGTTATGTTATGGATATTACACAACGCAAAAATGTATCAACAAAGCCCTTAGAATAGACTGTGTAAAGGGCAAAATAGCAGAATATGGGACCTTTAAAGTGCCTCTGACAGGTTGGACGACTCATGTGACAAAAATGCAGTTAACATCAGTATATTTCAAATTTTGTTAAAATACTTCACAAATTTGATCACGGTTTAGCAATTGTTTTGTTTTGTATTTTTACTTCCTGGTTGTAAATGATGACGTCACACTAGGAAATTACCATAGCAACCATCTTGTACATGGGGCCAAAACTCATTGAATGTCACAGATTTTATTTTACAAATAAAAATACATGCAAACACCTTTATTCTGTTGAATCAATGTCTAAAGGATTTTTTAAAAAGTTGTTTTTTTTGTGTAAATTATGCTTTAACTTCATCTCCCCAGTGTGATGTCATCAGTCTGCTTACTTCCCGTAATTTTCAACAGATTTTTCATATTTTCTCCACAAATGGCTGCTTGATTGGTATAAAACTAAAATATATCTGTACAACAGGTATTAATACACTGAATAAAATCAAAATGAGAAAATCATGAAAACCTGTCATACGCACTTTAAGGTTCAGTACTTATCATATGTGTTTTCTTTGCACTTTGGGGAACCTTTTCTTTAGTTTTTTGATAACATTTGAGCTGTGGAGAGTGAAACGAGCTACTTTTATCATTCATTATCGACACCAACTAGCAACAAAAGTGTTCCATTGTGCTATTTGTTCATTGTAGCTCATGTTTTTTAACAAAATTGCGCTGTTTTTTGTTGGATTCTCTTGCTGTCAGTGGCATAAAGTATTATCGTTTATGGTGGTATTTCCTGTAGCAATTAGCAATTATCTGTCAAAGCTGTCTGTCTATATCATCTCAGAGGGAAATGCTCTTCACCAAATGCCATTACTGTGAAATAATTATTTGATATGGACATAAACTAATAACACTGGATGAAAGAAATGCTCATAAAGTAGTTAAAATAGTGATAGGCAAATGCAATTATTCACAAGGGGCTTTCAGGACAATTTAAAGTAATATTTAAATCATCATTGCATTCTTGATTGAGTTCCTTAAATCTTTAGCTTCATCTAATAAACATATTTTATTTAATTATGATTTATTATTATTATTATAAGGACAAAACACAAAGTAAAAGACGCAGAGAGTGAACAACAAAACAAAATAAGTGTGGCTGATACAAATCATCTAGATCAGTGGTTCTCAAACTTTTTAAATCAAGTACCACCAAAGAAAAGATTTGGCTTTCTGAGTACCACCCAGTCTAATCTAATCTAAATCTGGATATAACCTGGATATAACCTGGACAAACCAGGTCTTAAGTAGGAATATACCACTGCCACACTAGTTTGAACTAGAACTTGCTTAAGGAGGAGCAAAAGATTTTAATAAATGTACTCTAAATGAAGTAAACATTACAGCTGAAGAGATATCCACGTACCACCTGAAGAGGTTTGTGTACCACCAGTGGTACACGCACCACAGTTTGAGAAACACTGATCTAGATATTATGTGGCATGTTGAAGAGCCATTAGGGCTATGATGTTATACATCAGTAAGACCATGTCACTGTTTCAAAGAGCAAAAATGCCCAATAAATCACAAAAAAAGAAAACATATTTTCACATGTTCCTTCCAAACGCTGAAGGTCAAGCGTTCAAGTTCTTCAGAATTGTAAATTACTAAAATCTAAAATTCAAAATGTTTATTTCAAACCAGATAGAAGTTATTTGAACTTTCTATTTGTTAAACATTTTGAGATAAATGTATTTTATGAATATTAAACAAAAATAAAAAAAAATAAAAAGTGAAAATTGTATTTGCTGGAACTGAACAAAACTTATTAAAATTAAGAACTGACTTGGTGAAGAGTGATTTTCTTTAGAGTTCCCAAATCAATAAAGTTCATTCATGAAATTTACAAGAGAAACACAAATACTGTATAAAAATGTGTTTACAAAACTGTAACATTAAAATTGTACTGCATTACATTTTGACACTTTTTATAGGGCACGTAGGCAACAGAAAACAGTGTCATGAATGTGTTCTTTATAAAGATAGTTTTGTCCAATCCAAAGGTGTGTGCAAATTCTATCTATTGTTATTCAAGCTCAGTTCATTGTGTCCGTCATTTCTTTGTGCTAGACAGTTTTTCCTGCTGCCAAAAGTACATTCTAAAGGTATCCATCCATTGTTTTGATTGCAGGAGAAGTGATAATAATTCAAGTCAAGTGGGATGTTGATGTTGAAGATAATTTGTCATTCTTCATCAAACTGTTCTCAGTCCACTATTTATGAAAACACACAATCATGATGTGCTTCCTGGCAACCACAGTGTCTCCAACAACAACAACAACAACAACAACAAACACATTTTAAAAGCGGTTGAATACTTCTGAACTAATCCCTGGCAGAACATGACAACAGGTGCTGGATTCACATTCACTTAAACATTGATCGGTCCAGATCTTGTCACGTCGCCACAAGCCTCCACCGACAGGAACTTGTAATTTTGCCAAGAATAAATGTTTGCTAAATTTGTACAATGTCACGAAGCAGCAAGGTCAGGAAACAAAAACCAAACCCCTGATGTGGACATTTGGGCTACAGCAGGAGCCTTTAGCCTTCTTCTTGAGCTGGCAGTAATCCATCCACACATCACAGTTTGTCCTTCTTTAATGTGGTGTGTGCGCAACTAGTGTGGACTCAGCAAGACTAAACCAAGAACTAAACATTGATAATAAGGTTCAGATTAGGTATACATTAGAAACAGTGTGAACGCACCTTTAGACACATCTTTAAAGTCTGTATGACAGGTTCTCATGTTTTTCTTTGTTTGGTGGGAGGGATTTAGCATAGCTTTTCATCCGAGAAGTTGCAGTTTGTGAAGACATTTTGAAAAGCAAAAGTTTAAAATTACAGGAAGTCGTGCTGAGTTCTAAACTGGAATCCCTCTGTGATGTCATCAAAAAGCGACGGACCGCTGAAAATAAAGAGACAGTTAACACTCAACTGACACATTCTTCTGACAGTTTAAACTGTCATTCAACAAAATAAAGGTGTTATCGGGTATTATTATTTGTCAAATCTTAACTATTGTGTAATTTATGTGGATTTTGGTGCTTGTTTTCAAAATGGTTGCTAGGTAACAGTTGTAGAATTATCTCTAACTGTGTCATATTTGCTGTGCATGTTCAACCAGGAAGTAACATTATAAACATTACGAAAACTGTAAAACTGGGGACAAACGGCAAAAAAAATCCTAAATACAATCATATTTACAACGTTTTTGTCAAATGTGTCGTTTAAACCTGTCATTTAGACGTTAAATACTGGCTGTTGTTGGAGAAACTGTGGTTGTCAAGACGCTCATCTCCATCATGTGTTTTGGGACTGTCCTGTTATTCACAAACACTGGACTAAGATCAATGAGACGCTGCAGACTGACTTCTTCCATCTGACTTTAAAACAATGTATCTCGGTGATCAACAGATACATATGAAATGTACTTTTGGAGGCAGCAAAAACAGCAACAACAAAAAATGGACGACAGGGATGGAGCCGATTATCAGAGACTGGAGGAGAATAATGTTGGACATTTACAAAATGGAAAAATTGACTTTTGCATTGAACTTAAACATGGACAAATTTGGCAAACACTGGAACAAATGGGGTAGATATGTGACGGATCATTTGCCGCATTGATTTTGTATTATCTTTTAATTTATTCAGTGGGTCACTCTTATTTATTTTAAATTCGTCCTTCACTCTCTGACCCTGTTCTGTGTGTTCTGTATGTTTTTATTCATGATATAAAACAAAAAGAACATTGGAAAAAAAAGAAAAGAAAAAAGAAACAGCTTTAAACTGACAGAATAATCCCATTTTATCCTGGCCTGTGTCAGTTGCACGTTAAAAATAAAAACAATCAATCTTAGCCAAACTTACAATATAAAGAAGGATAAAAATAAATACAAATACAATCCTGAAATATAGAACACTATAATAACACTTTTAATAGTCTTAATTTAACATTTAATTCATAATAAACCAACAGCTTCTTACAATTGAATTATGTTTAGTAGCGATTTAATCTTTATTTGAAGGACAGTGCACAGAGACATTAAACTCATATAAAAAACAGAAATGCTCCGCACCAGATTATCACTTAATAGCTAGTTTCCATCTGCCGTCAATTATTGCAAGAATAAATAAAACAGTGCAAATAAACCCAGTCAACATTAAGATAATTTCACAAAGTCAACTCTTTATTCAATTACTACACTAACCTTAACTCCAAAGCCTGAATCATCATGAATTAAAGCTTCGTTCATGCTTTTTTTAAGGTTATTTAAGGTGTAGTTATTATAAAGTATTACCAAACATTTAAATCTACAATCTATCTAATCTACTTGTATTAAAACTGGCCGATAATCTGCAGGTGATGGATTGTCTGATTGTTGTTTTTGCAAATAGAGATTACAGGCGTTGATCTTTGGTCCTCATCGCTCTGAAGTGGGATCTGAATGATACTTTTCCTTTTCTCTGCATCCCATTTTTCTCTCTCGTTCTCTTCCTCGCCCCTCGCTCTCTACATCTTTTCTCTCTTTCACGTTCCCCTTTTCTCCATCTTTTCTCTTTCATCTTCTCCCTTCTCTCATTTTCACGCATTCTTTCTCAATCTTTTACACTTTCTCTCTTCATTTCTCCGCCTCTCCTCTCTCTCTCTCTCTCTCTCTCTTGATGTCTCTCTCTCTTCCTTCTTTCTCTCTTTCCCAGTCTCCTTTTTCTCCATCTTTTCTGCCTTATCTTCTTATTTCTCTGTCTCTCCCCCCTCTCTCTTCCTCTTTTCTCTCTTTCACACTCCCCTTTCCTCCGTCTTTTCCTCTCTTATCCTCCTCTCCCGCTCTTTCACGCACTCTTTCTCCAGCTTTTCCTCACTCTCTCTTCAATTCTCTATCTTTTTTCCTTCCTTCATTTTCTCTCTTTCACACTCCCTTTCCCTCCATCTTTTCCTCTCTCGCGTTTCATTTCTCCATCTCTCCCCCCACTCTTTCTCTCTCTTTTTCTCTCTTTTACGCTCCCCTTTTCTCCAACTTTTTTCTCTTATCTTCCCCCCTCTTTCACTTTCACTTTCACATACTCTCTCTCCATCTTTTCCCCTCTCTCTCTTAATTTTTTTGCTCCTCCTCCTCTCTCTCTCTCACTCTCTCTCTTCCTTTTTCTCTTTCACATACTCTCTCTCTATCTTTTCCCCTCTCTCTTCCTATGCTTTCTCTTTCTGTCCATCTGTCCTCTCTTATCCTCTTCTCTCTCTCTGTTTCACACACGCTTCCTCCCTATTTTCCTCACTCTCTCTTCATTTCTCCATCTCTTCCCTCCCTCCCTACCCCCTCCCTTCTCTCTCTCCATCTCCATGTTTTTTTTCTCTTATTATTATATTATTATTTTTCCTCTCTCTCTCTTTAACACAGTTTTTCCCTCTTTTCCTCACTCTCTCTTAATTTCTTCGTCCCCCTCTCTCTGTGTCTCTCTCTTTCTCTCTTCTGCTGCTCTCTCTTTCTTTCTTTTGTCTATCTCTTATCTTTTCCTCTCTCTCTCTTTCACATACAGTTTTCCCTCTTTTCCTCACTCTCTCTTAATTTCTTCGTCTCCCCTCTCTCTGTCTCTCTCTTCGGCTCTCTCTTACTTTCTTTTGTCTATCTTTTTCTCTCTTATCTTTTTCTCTCTTTCACACACTCATCCTCCATATTTTCCTCACTCTCTCTTCATTTCTCCATCTCTTCCCTCCCTCCCTACCTCCTCCCTTCTCTCTCTCTCTCTCCATGTTTTTTCTCTCTTATTATTTATATTATTATTTTTCCTCTCTCTCTCTTTCACACAGTTTTTCCCTCTTTTCCTCACTCTCTCTTAATTTCTTCGTCTCCTCTCTCTCTCTCTGTGTCTCTCTCTTTCTCTCTTCTGCTGCTCTCTCTTTCTTTCTTTTGTATATCTCTTATGTTTTCCTCTCTCTCTCTTTCACATACAGTTTTTCCCTCTTTCCCTCACTCTCTCTTAATTTCTTTATCCCCCCTCTCTGTCTCTCTCTTCAGCTCTCTCTTACTTTCTTTTGTCTATCTTTTTCTCTCTTATCTTTTTCTCTCTTTCACACACTGTTTCTCCCTCTTTTCCTCACTCTCTCTTCACTTCTCCGCCCCCCCTCCTCTCTCTCTCTCTACCTCTCTCTCTCTCAGTTTGCCTTGTTTCTGAAGTCAGCATTCTTGTTCATGTTTTCAGCTCCACTGAGTCACCCGCTGTATGTGTGTGTCAGCCTGCTATTTCAGCACTTTCCGGCACTATCGATTCAAACCAGCCTGCAGAGGGAGCGACCTGCCCTATAGCCACACACACACACACACACACACACACACACACACACACACACACACACACACACACACACACACACACACACACACACTGCTATAACCAAAGCGGTGAGACAGACGCACTTATGTATGAAAGCACATGTGATATTGTTTACGGTGAGAGATACAGGCCCAGCAGGAGCGCGGCAAATCAAAGGGAGACGCTCAATGACTGGATGTTACGGCACTATGCGAGTATGTAAATACGTGTGGAATCGAAGGTTACGCCTGTTTGTGTTTACATAAATTAGGGTTTTTGGAGCAGAGGGGGATGTTTACATAAGGATAGAGTGGATTTACAGGTTATCTAACAAACAGCAGCTACAGACTCTGCAGGATTATGATAAATCAGGGCCTCATTGATTCTTTAACGTTTTACATTTAAGACAATATGGTTTGTAACTATTCAAACTGTTTTTTTGTCACACTGGACATTTTTAACCCCACTAGTCCAAAGCCCAATGTCCAAATAGGTAAACTACACTACAATGAACTTAATAAACAAACATAAACAAAACTTAACTAAAACTATAAATAAAATATAATTACAATGTAATGATGATGAGGGATGGGACAAGCTCTCATGCCATTAGATTTTGTGAGATAAAATTGCCACAAGATTGTGCACATGTGACGAAAACGATCTACAATGTGCTAGAATGACAGCAAAAATATGAAATCAACATTGGAGAGGCCAAAACTGTGAACTGGATCATTATAAATCATGCCAAGTGTCTCATTCTACAAATTTTAAAAATAAATGGTCTACTGTATTTTCTAATTTATCAAAAAAGTGGAGTAAAAGGTGCCCACAGGACAAGTGGGAAGCAAATTTGTAAATCCTGTTATATGCATTACAACATTTCAAATTGATTTTTAGAAAAATAAGGATCAAACTAATATTTGTAACCAAATCTTAGCCCAATATCACAAGTACAATAGTAATGATGGCCATTTTAAGCATGAAAAATTGCAAAAAATGGAGTAAAACTCTCCAACAGGTCACAAGGGCTAATCCACCACAGGTAAACTGCTCCTGTTGCAGTAGCACTGACCAGGTCTGGCACAAAGATGGGGAGATGAATCACCGGGAGCTGCACAGCAGCGACCACTGATCCCGAGGAGATGCCCCAGCAACATTCAAGGATGGGTCAAATGTAGAGGACAAATTTCCCCACGGGGACATTTTGGATTCGTTTTGTTTACTCATGGTGTCAACAATTGTAAAATCTAGGTGTTTCTCCTCACAATAATAGTAACAGGATGTATTTCCCGTGGAAACATGTACATTTGCATAATGTAGACCATAATAACCAGTGTGAGCTCACATCCCTGTGTGGAGTGTGTGTTTCTTATAGACCATAATAACCAGTGTGAGCTCACATCCCTGTGTGGAGTGTGTGTTTCTTATAGACCATAATAACCAGTGTGAGTTCACATCCCTGTGTGGAGTGTGTGTTTCTTGTGTACCATAATAACCCGTCTGAGTTCACATCCCTGTGTGGAGTGTGTGTTTGTTGTGTACCATAATAACCAGAGTGAGTTCACATCCCTGTGTGGAGTGTGTGTTTCTTGTGTACCATAATAACCAGTGTGAGCTCACATCCCTGTGTGGAGTGTGTGTTTCTTGTGTACCATAATAACCAGTCTGAGTTCACATCCCTGTGTGGAGTGTGTGTTTGTTGTGTACCATAATAACCAGAGTGACTTCACATCCCTGTGTGGAGTGTGTGTTTCTTGTGTACCATAATAACCAGTGTGAGCTCACATCCCTGTGTGGAGTGTGTGTTTCTTGTGTACCATAATAACCAGTGTGAGTTCACATCCCTGTGTGGAGTGTGTGTTTCTTGTGTACCATAATAACCAGTGTGAGTTCACATCCCTGTGTGGAGTGTGTGTTTCTTGTGTACCATAATAACCAGTGTGAGTTCACATCCCTGTGTGGAGTGTGTGTTTCTTGTGTACCATAATAACCAGTCTGAGTTCACATCCCTGTGTGGAGTGTGTGTTTCTTGTGTACCATAATAACCAGTGTGAGTTCACATCCCTGTGTGGAGTGTGTGTTTCTTGTGTACCATAATAACCAGTCTGAGTTCACATCCCTGTGTGGAGTGTGTGTTTGTTGTGTACCATAATAACCAGAGTGAGTTCACATCCCTGTGTGGAGTGTGTGTTTCTTGTGTACCATAATAACCAGTGTGAGCTCACATCCCTGTGTGGAGTGTGTGTTTCTTGTGTACCATAATAACCAGTCTGAGTTCACATCCCTGTGTGGAGTGTGTGTTTGTTGTGTACCATAATAACCAGTCTGAGTTCACATCCCTGTGTGGAGTGTGTGTTTCTTGTGTACCATAATAACCAGTGTGAGCTCACATCCCTGTGTGGAGTGTGTGTTTCTTGTGTACCATAATAACCAGTGTGAGTTCACATCCCTGTGTGGAGTGTGTGTTTCTTGTGTACCATAATAACCAGTGTGAGTTCACATCCCTGTGTGGAGTGTGTGTTTCTTGTGTACCATAATAACCAGTGTGAGCTCACATCCCTGTGTGGAGTGTGTGTTTCTTGTGTACCATAATAACCAGTGTGAGTTCACATCCCTGTGTGGAGTGTGTGTTTCTTGTGTACCATAATAACCAGTGTGAGCTCACATCCCTGTGTGGAGTGTGTGTTTCTTATAGACCATAATAACCAGTGTGAGCTCACATCCCTGTGTGGAGTGTGTGTTTCTTATAGACCATAATAACCAGTCTGAGTTCACATCCCTGTGTGGAGTGTGTGTTTCTTGTGTACCATAATAACCAGTGTGAGTTCACATCCCTGTGTGGAGTGTGTGTTTCTTGTGTACCATAATAACCAGAGTGAGTTCACATCCCTGTGTGGAGTGTGTGTTTCTTGTGTACCATAATAACCAGTCTGAGTTCACATCCCTGTGTGGAGTGTGTGTTTCTTGTGTACCATAATAACCAGTGTGAGCTCACATCCCTGTGTGGAGTGTGTGTTTCTTGTGTACCATAATAACCAGTCTGAGTTCACATCCCTGTGTGGAGTGTGTGTTTGTTGTGTACCATAATAACCAGAGTGACTTCACATCCCTGTGTGGAGTGTGTGTTTCTTGTGTACCATAATAACCAGTGTGAGCTCACATCCCTGTGTGGAGTGTGTGTTTCTTGTGTACCATAATAACCAGTGTGAGTTCACATCCCTGTGTGGAGTGTGTGTTTCTTGTAGACCATAATAACCAGTGTGAGTTCACATCCCTGTGTGGAGTGTGTGTTTCTTGTGTACCATAATAACCAGTGTGAGCTCACATCCCTGTGTGGAGTGTGTGTTTCTTGTGTACCATAATAACCAGTGTGAGTTCACATCCCTGTGTGGAGTGTGTGTTTCTTGTGTACCATAATAACCAGTCTGAGTTCACATCCCTGTGTGGAGTGTGTGTTTCTTGTGTACCATAATAACCAGTGTGAGTTCACATCCCTGTGTGGAGTGTGTGTTTCTTGTGTACCATAATAACCAGTGTGAGTTCACATCCCTGTGTGGAGTGTGTGTTTCTTGTGTACCATAATAACCAGTGTGAGTTCACATCCCTGTGTGGAGTGTGTGTTTCTTGTGTACCATAATAACCAGTGTGAGTTCACATCCCTGTGTGGAGTGTGTGTTTCTTGTGTACCATAATAACCAGTGTGAGTTCACATCCCTGTGTGGAGTGTGTGTTTCTTGTGTACCATAATAACCAGTGTGAGTTCACATCCCTGTGTGGAGTGTGTGTTTCTTGTGTACCATAATAACCAGTGTGAGTTCACATCCCTGTGTGGAGTGTGTGTTTCTTGTAGACCATAATAACCAGTGTGAGTTCACATCCCTGTGTGGAGTGTGTGTTTCTTGTGTACCATAATAACCAGTGTGAGTTCACATCCCTGTGTGGAGTGTGTGTTTCTTGTAGACCATAATAACCAGAGTGAGTTCACATCCCTGTGTGGAGTGTGTGTTTCTTGTGTACCATAATAACCAGTGTGAGTTCACATCCCTGTGTGGAGTGTGTGTTTGTTGTGTACCATAATAACCAGTCTGAGTTCACATCCCTGTGTGGAGTGTGTGTTTGTTGTGTACCATAATAACCAGTGTGAGTTCACATCCCTGTGTGGAGTGTGTGTTTCTTGTAGACCATAATAACCAGAGTGAGTTCACATCCCTGTGTGGAGTGTGTGTTTCTTGTAGACCATAATAACCAGTGTGAGTTCACATCCCTGTGTGGAGTGTGTGTTTCTTGTGTACCATAATAACCAGAGTGAGTTCACATCCCTGTGTGGAGTGTGTGTTTGTGCAGAGCAGGTTGCTCACTTGTTTGTGTTTGTGATGCTGGAGTGACTTACCCTCCAGTGAATGAGTCAAGGAGACGCAGCAGGTGCAGGTCAACGCCAGCAGAGCCACGTCACACCTCGCATTGAGCCGTGTACTCCTCCGCCGCTGACCTCCGCTGAAAATAGAACCAGGAAATGGTTATTTCAGGATCTCATTTCCACTCGCACCAGGAGCGGACCACAATTAGTACAAGACCGGCCCGTCTGTGTGACTGCCTCCCACTGACACGGCGCACTGCTGAGGTACTGTACTGTGTGCTCGTGAAGCCACTTTATCTCACAACGCAGAGTCAAACACAAGGAGAGGAAAGGTCGTCTTGGGACAGCAAAAGTCTAATAGAAAGCAAAGTCAAACCAGGGCAAGAAATTTCATTGATTAAAAGGGTTTCTTTATGGTTCGAATAATGCAGAAAACTCTACCTGTCTTTGTCCTATTTCATAACATTCACTTTAAAATCACTGCACTGATCTGTATTTTGTGCAGAATTGTATTTGTATGTCATTGAAACAATAAGGACACAACCACTGATAATTATTCTGTTAACTTTATGCCAGTTAACAACAGTGGAAGAAGTCCTCAACTTTGATACGTGAGTAAAAGTACAGATACAGGAGCTAAATAAAATACTCATAAAAGCAAAAGGTATCACATAAAACACCTACTTAAGTCAAAGTCATAAAGTATTTAAAAATGCATTTCTTTCTGATTTTGAGAACTGTTAAAAGCATCAAACGATCTCTTGTGAATTATGTTCATTTTTGGTCAACAGAAGTGACTGAATGTATTTCTTTGCTTTTCCTTTTTTATTTTAGTTTGTTCAAAGCCGGAACTTGAACTCAGAATCTTTAGGCAGCTTTTCATTATGATCACTCTAACATGACATTGTAAATTGTAATTGTAAAAGTGTAAATAAAAAGTCCACAGTGGTTGTTTCTTGATATTAAATTTTTGTATAAAAGTTAGCATTAGTCTTCTGAGTCGGAGGTCAGATCTTTCAACTTTCTGAGATCACATGCAGCATCTTCCCATTCAATAAATGTAATATTTTGTTTTAAATTGAGAATTACTGTGACAAGTTTTTTTTAAATCATCGTGAAACCCATGAATAGGTTACGATAGCGACGATTTCTTTATAGTTTTCTTTACACTTCATGGTAAAACACGTCAATCTTGCGCCCGAAAGCTTAAGACGCTTCAAATCTGCTCATTGTGTCCGTTTTATCTGTCTTTTACCGATGTCCTATTTTCGTCTTTTGTTTGGGTCTCGCTCGGCCCACTCCTCGCCCCCTGAAGCTGCAGCGCCGGATTTACCTCTCTGTCTTTACTTTTGCTTTTTGCAGCACTTCTGTCTTTGCTAATAATCGTTCCGTCCGCGTCCTCGCCCGCTCGCCCCGTGTTGTTTCAGGTGTGCTCTCTGCTGCAGAGAAGACGACTCTGCACTGGAGCTGGAGCGTCTGTGCATCAGTGTGGAAAGGTTTAATCAATGGTTCGCCTTTTATAATCTTGTGTTTTTCATTCAGCGTCACATTCAAGGTATCAACGACGACATAAAAGTTTGCCAATCAAAAAGAGGACATGAACAAGCAAAGTATTTACGAAAAGAGAGACACCATCTTAGGAGTTGAAACAATTATGCTTTTTTTGTTTTCAATACACTACTAACTTTTTTTTTTCTCAGTGCTTTTTAAATGTGTAATATCCAACATTTTTTCTATTGAAATTTGTGTGTCTCAATATTTTTGGAATTGTGTGTACTTTATTTTCAGTTTAGAAACAATAATTGTTTCTCACCAATGAAGCTGTTCACTGTGATTCTTCCGCATTTAAAATTTTTGACTGGAAACAAGTTGCTTTTTATTTCACGATAAAAACAACAGGGTGCTATAGAGAGTACCTTGTTTTTCTCCATTAAACTGTGTAATTAGGTGGCACTTGTGGTCGAGTGGATAGCACACATGCCTGTCGTGTGGGGCAGGCTGAAGGGTTGTGAGTTTGAATCCGTTTAAACCATTTACTGCATGTCCTTTCCTCTCTCATCCCCATTTCTGTACTGTCCTGTCAAATAAAGCCTGCGGGCCAAAAAATGTATTATTATATCTTTAAAAATAAATAAATTGTGTAATTAATAACACAAGCGGTGAGACCATTGCTTAAATGTATCCTTGGAAAACAGCACAAACTTGTATTCGTTTACAGTTCGTTGGACCAGACTCTTGACCGGATGATAATCTGTGAGATTGACATCTATTCAGTCAAGCCTTCACAGACTGTCGACAAGACATTTTACAAATTGACTATGTGGGCTGTCACATCCTTTTTAATGTTTTAAAATAATTCATATTTTAAATGTTGTGACCTGTAAAAGCATTTGCAAAAGCTTATTCAAAAGTTAAAAGTTTAAAAGATCAGATCAAGACAATTATCAGTACGACAATTCATATATTAGATTTCCTTGTCGTTCTACAATGAGCATTTGAAGACTTCAGTTAGTGTAGAGTTCCATGAGTGCAGGATCTGGATCAATATTTTAATTGAAAAAAGAACAGATAATTGCTCAAAAGTCTGTGAGTTTGGGTATGAAAGTGCAGACAGTTCCATCTTTTGCTTTCGTAAGTTTAAACTTGATGTACGAAGGATGGGGCAAAATTCTAATGTACAGTGTGAAATATGAAGCTCATCAGATGGAAATATCTGATAGACAGTACAGCAGTTAATCCAGGCTTTGGCCCCACATAAGAACTGGCAATAGACAGTCTTTAAACAAAAACGGATCCAAATATACACATAATCTACATCAGAGTCAGCCAAAGTTCTTCAATTGAGCGCCAGAGCTCCGATAATCAAATTACGCATCTAAAAATGGTAAAAGGTGACATAATTGCACGTTTGTCCTCTTGTATTTTGTTGCTAATCGTAAAAAACAATTCCAATTTATTCCCGCTGCCTCTCCCTGATGGATTTCCGGACAAGAAAGTGTAAATTCTCCTTTTGTTATTGGATTGCGTCGCTTGGCAAACTGATTATTCCCCCTGTGAGTGTTACGGAGCTGTGGAAATCGCTGACGAACTATGACAAAACGCTTCCATTCTCACTGTACTGCTGACTCACTGCAACGTTGTATAATGCAGTTATTGGTTACTACAGTATGTAAGTGTATGCGGTAATAAAAATTCAATTGTGTTGGAGCTGTCTGTGTCTTCTTCTTTATTTGTCAGGTGTGTGTTTCGCAGCAGGAAACAGAAAGCTTTGGTGAGGTTACATCTATCACCGAGCAATAATCTCCAATACAAAGGTTTATTATTGGTTAGAGCCATCGCAGACAGGCTACAGTGAATTACATCTGAACTGCAGACACTTATTGTATCTCAGAAAAGTAATGGAACTGACAGGAATCCTATACGGCAGAATGAAAACAGAAATCAAACTGAAAAATAGAGATGACTCTGTTACTGACGTTTAAGAGAAAGTCTATTTTTTTGTTTGGTTATCTTTCAGAGTTTGCAACAGAAAAGAAATAAAATCTTTTCATGGTATTCTTTCAAATCCAGGGATGAGTTTTGATCATTCAAATATGGACCTCGCCCTTGGAGCTTTAACATCAAACAAGTTCAATCCACACAAAGTTACCATTCAACTCAATCTTATAAAGGGAAAGTTTCTTGTCCAAGGATACAACTTACAACAGCAGTAACTTGACAGAACGACTGCCGTAACACCACCATGTAAGAGTATTTGTATTGACACATAAAGCACTCGACTTCAGGTTTGCAGTCTGCCGTACGCCTTCATCTAAAAGCCAGAGATCACACTTTTGAAGACAGAAAACGATTCTTTAAACAGGAATAGGGTCTGAGATACACCCTTCCCTCAGTCTACAATAGCATCATAAGACCTGGGTAGAAATCAAACCAGTCAAATGCTACTTGACAATTCTGAGGTGGAGGTGGCCGGACCTCAATGGGCCTTAACGACCAGCGCTGTGAGAGTGAAACTGACAGAGCTGTGAACAGGGGCAGGTTCAGCCCAGGAGAGAGTAAATGCTGCTGCTCAAAACAACAGCAGGGGTGGAAGAAGGGCTCAGTTTTGTCAAGTTCAAGTAAAAGTACAGATACGTGTGCAAAAAAATTACTCAAGTAAAAGTATCACATTAAAAAATCTACTTAAGTAAACATGTTGAGTAAAAAGTATTTCATGCACATAATGAGACCAGTTTTATGTATTAAATGTTGTGATTTTGGTAAAGAATTTAGCATAATTTTGGTCAACTCAACAAAGGTCTATTCAAATTAATTTCTTCATTTTTGTAGAGAATCTTATGTGTATATTTTGTTTGTTTGTTGTTGACCTTGAACTCAAAACTTTCAGGCAGAATGTCACCATCAACGAGCCAAGATTAGCCCCTTGAAAGTACATTTTACTGTTCAGTCCAGTTAAAAATGTTGAGGAGTAAAAAGTACAGATACCTAAAAATTTTGCTTCAGTTCAGTACTTTTACTTTTGTACTTTGTTACTTTCCACCACTGTCCAACAAATTGAAAATGACTTTCTGATAGAAGTTTAAGTGTCTTAATTTCTAAAACACTGACTCCATTTACACACACATCACAAACATGATCAGTATTTGATTTCTGGAGTTATCAGATTATTGACATGCCATGTGAACAGTTACTGCTAGTGTGACATGAGTAATCTGATTTCTTTCTGATTGTTCCCACATATTATTAATTATACAGAAAATGGCGGTCTAATAATGTGACAAAAAGAATAAAAGAAAAATAAAATGTTACAGATGGAAAGAGGTATTTTCAAATGAATTGTACTTTGTCTTCCAAATACAGAGTTATTAAGCAACACGTGTCACCAAGTTTTTTGATGATCAGATTTCTCTTGTGTACACATCAAAAATCAGATCTTGTTATTGAGTTATCTGATTGTTCTAGTTGTATTTCTGGTCATGTAGTGTCCAGATTAACTTTGAAATTTTTGTAGAAACTAATCTGAGTTGGGATTGACAAGTTTAATACAGGTTTCAGCAAATCACATGTAATAATTTTTAATGCCACATTTCAAGATGTTTAAAACCATAATCAACATCAAAACAAGATGCTTTTACCATGTCAAAACTACTGGCTTATAACTATTCCATAGGGCAGCAGCATGGCCAGTGAATATACTTTTTCATAGTACCTAAAAAGCTAATTTACATCAAATTTAACTCTGTGCAAATGTATGTTTTGGACCCTATCTTTTACTTACTTACTTTTTGATCTCAGCTGTTCACATCTAGATTCAATAAATCCAGTACATCTGGGATTTGAATGTTAAATGTCAAAATAAAACTGTCATGGACACACACTTTTGATTGGCTCATACAACGGCTCTAGGGAGACATGCACTGCTCTTATTTTAATTACATTTATATTATTCTAATGGATATATATGTTTGTCTGGTTTTTAGATTTAATGCCTGTAGGGATTGAATTGAATGCTTTTAATGTATTAATTAAGCATTTAAGCATTTTTTATTTTTGCCAAAATCCATTTAATGACTTTTAACGCTTTATAATGACCCACGGAAACCATGGATTGAACCAACAACCTAACCCTAACAACCTCCCAGTGTAAGATGAGCACTCAACCACTTCAGCCACCTTTGCCTCCAGTTTCTAGTCCCGCTTTCATTAGCAGAAGTAGCCATCTCTATCTGTCAGTTCTCACTATATGAACATGTGGCTTGCTCTCATTTATCTGAGCTTAAATCTGAGCTGCAGCAGAGTGGAGGTCTCGGAGCTCTCCCTGCACCTTCTGTGTCTGGGCTTCAGGACATAGATAATTAATCTCACCCACAACCACGAGCCCCCTCTCTGTTTACGGCCTCTGAGAGTGTGTGTGTGCGTGTGTGTCTGTGTGTGTCCTGCTAATTTGATTAACGGGTGTAAACAGTTAAGCTAACAGTAATGACTAGCAAGCAGTCTGCCGCTGTAGCCACTGGGTCTCTTACTGATTACTATCATCATGAAGATAAACCCGCAGAGCTCCGAGTGTGTGAGAGTGTGTGTGCATGAACGAGCTGCAGGCTGCTGTTTGTCGGAGTGCATAAGTCAGTCTCTAATCTATTACGAGTCAAACAGAGCAACAGTGAGCAGCGAGGAGCTAATTCCCACCACTGAAGCCTGCCACGCACTAACCAATCATATTTAACCCTGGTCATTACACAGACTGCCTCGAGGCAACACGCTGCACGCAGAGATGAACCAGCTTTCACCTGCACTTGACCAAAGAAATGCAGCTGTAAGAACCGCTCGTGCATCTGGTGAACTTCAATCAACCTGAAACACACCAGAGTGAAGTGTGGATTATTATTGTGAGAACAAACAGCACAATTTTACGTCTATTGGTGATTCTTGGCAGCAAACAGAAAATCTTCAATTCGCTTTCATTCCAACAGATCACAATTCCTTAATACAGGGCTATTCAGCTTCAACCAGATCAGGCCCGACAAGCCATCTGATCTGGTGCACAACCCATCTTCCACATGTCTAAAACTATACTCAATCTTGTTTACTGGTTTAATTCTGGGTCAGAAATTTAAACCTGGTTTGGGCTTTGTCTTGCTCTTCAGACCCTGTTGATATCTTAGTCCTAGTTTAGTCCTGGTTAAGTATTGGAGTACCCATTTTGCAAAGCGATATAGTTAAAGTCTTTTGTATAGTATTTTTCTACAAAAAGCAGTAGTTATTTTATGATTATTGAAACAGTTCCAGTGTTGGGGAGATTTTGTGCGTCCCTAAATTGTGTTAAAAGTGGTGGCATGTTATGCAAAGCAAAGCAAAGTTCATGCAACATAAGCAGCCAAAGTTTTTTGGGGAATTAATTGAGCCAAAGTGACTTGATTATACTTCTAAAATGGTCACTATTATTTTTCAGTTCTCACGATTATATTGTGACCTGGACAATCACAATAATCCATTTACTGAATAATCTTCTGCCTCGTTACTGCACGTCTCAGTGACCTCAAGCACAGTTCACCCTCAGATGACGTGATGTGGTGACCTCAGAAAAGGTCAAGAAAGATTATTCCTAAAAACGGGGAAAAAATAGTTTTTTCTTGCATTCTCATCATTCCAAAAAGCAGACAGAGTGGAGTTATCAGATTATTGAAATGTCACGTAAACAGTTACATCTGATGTCAATAATCTGATTTCTTGATCGTTCACACCTGCACAGGTCATGACTTGGAAAAAAGAACAAACTAATGGAGCAAAGACAAAAATGAAAGCAAAATTGTTAAATTCCATTGCACAGATACTCTAAAAAATCACTGATTGGTGCTTAGATCAGATTTCTCATGTGAACATACAGCAAAAATCTGATCTGAAATTATTATCTGATTATTAGTTGTTGTGATGTTGTCACTGTTAAAGGTGCACTATTTAACTTTTCAGGTGAAGGGGTCTGACACCTGATTGTTAAATGCAGACAATCAGAGGCAAATGACCAGTTGATGGTTTCAGCAAGTTATGTTTTTTCCTTCTTTTCAGGACTGGGTTTGATAGCATTTGCTGTTTAATTTCATTATTTAATTACTGGGCCTATACACATGAAACAAAAACTGTCCATAGGTTCAATGTCTTCTCTGTTGGCATAAATAAACAAAACAGAAATCATTTTGTCACAGTCACTTCAGAAAGTATTATTCAACTCCAAAGATTGTTGTAAGTTAACAGGACTTAAAACCATAAGATTAATATAACAAATTTGTGGAGCCTATCCTTTGAAATAATGAGATGGTTCAGCGTTTGTGAATTTCTACTTCAGATTTTTATTTTAAAAACGTGAACGCATACAAATTGAAACACTCAAGCTCCAAACACTCACAAACATGCTGAGCAGAAATGCACAGAACGATTTATGGATTTAAAAACAGCGCAGAGGATTCTCAGAGCCACGACACGCAACGAGAAAAAGTCACATATCGAGAGAGCGTCACACATCGGGGAGAATAGCTTGAATGACGCTAAATGCAACTCTAGGTGCGTTTTTGATGATGGAACATGGTTAGAACATGGTTAAAAGCAGCGCTACCATCACTGTAGCATTTAGCCCGCAGCTAACGTTAATATTCTTGAATATTTATACACATTTGGGCCATTCTAATCATTTTTTTCTTTGTGTTTGGTACAGTGGATGATAGAGCTGCTGTTATCCATTAAAATTAATCGATTCAAACCCCCACAGAGCTCCGTTTGTGGGCGTTCCTTCCCATGTAAGAGGGTGCAGTGTTGTGTCTGGTTCAGTGTAGGGTTATTTTAATAGATGGCTCATACCAGAGTATTACATGTACAGTCTGTAAACCTGTATTCTTCTTCAGCACACACAGTTGTCACACCTACACCTCCCAACACGAAGACGGATGCTTTGTATAATCTGTGCGTCATCGCCAAGACCTCTGTGTCCCGCAGAGAAAACACAACCACTTTTTAATTTAGGCTTTTAACAGTCAATTCACTTCGTCTCAATTCAATTCTTCTCCTAAGTACAGCAGAACGCCTTGCATCAATAACCTACTTATTCACTTTAATCTGCCACCGAGTCCCTTTCTGATATGTTTGCCACTCGCTTCCCCTCACAGCGTTTAGCTCACCAACACACAACACACACACATACATATATATATATACGCACACACACATGGACCCATTCATACGACGTAAACAAACAGGAAGAATGGCGAACATTAGCACATCAACACTGTGATGAAATGCTTCTGGGAGGCTCGCTTTGCCTGGAGAGGGAGAGGCTTATTATGGAGCCCTTATTGAAGGCTTCAAAGAGCTGAAATTAGGGTGGAGAGGACGGATTAGCAGACGCACAAGAACAAGGAGAGAGGAGCGAGGTAGATAGAGAAAGAGGTGGAAACAGAGGAGCGGAAGAGGAGGCAGAGGGAGGGATAGAGGAGTACACTGGCTCACGCTGATCTGAGACCAGACGCTGTTTGAAGTCATTTTAGAGTTTATTTCCGAGTGGGAGACACCACTTAGTTGAATTAAGAAGCAGCGAGCAGAGGATCCGGGCTTCTCTCTGGAGGCTGTGGAGGCGCTCGGAGCATGTGGCTGCAGCAGGTGCCCAGACTCTAACAGGCTGCTAAAGTCTCACACACACAAGCTACAGAACTATTTTTACACTAAGCATTTTTTTCATAAATAAAGAAATAATGTCCTGGATGCTTTACAAGGAAGTCTATAGATATGCAAACAATCAACGTCATTTTCCAATCAATCCAGCCTTTACTGACGTTGCAACAAGACTTATTGCAATAGCTTTTAAAATCTAGGGGTGCACAGTGGCAGAGTGGTTAGAGCTCTTGACTAATAATGAGGGGACCATGGGTTTAAATCCAAATCAACATCACGTGATCTCTCTGGGTGGAGTCTGCATGTCCTGCCTGTGTTACCGTGGGTTCTCTCCAGGTTGTCTATGTCTTTCGCTAATTTAAATTTCAAATTTAGATTTTTTGTTTTTATTAATATTCTTAAAACTCAAATATTATAACAGGTAGAAGCTTCAAATAACTTACATCTGGTTTGAAAAAACATGTAGTTATTTACAGTTCTGAAGGATAGAGAACAGAAATTTCAGCAGTGATTTATTGGGTATTTTAGTTAATTGAAATAATAAATGTCATTCCCAGCCAGATTCTCAGGGAGTCAAACTTTTTTCTAATTCTGATCCTAAACAGTCCTGTATTATCATTACTTTTCTCTAACATCTTGTATCAGGTGGAGAAGAATGTTCTCGGGTAAAACCGAGGTCACTGGGAGAAAAAGGCTGGGGACAATTTGTACTTAACCATATTTTTTCTCTTCTATGCTTTCCCAGAATGTTCCACATTGCCTCGCCTCTCCACAGATGTGACCTGTAACTAGGGCTTGCAGTGTCACCTTCAGGCCTAGTTACAGGTCATATCTGTGGAGAGGCGAGCCCGTTCACAGCGAGAGCAACGCAAGGTGTTCATGGTATTTTTCAACAATAAATAACAATAATAACCACCAGTGACTGAATAACTGCAAGACAAATGCCATATCTCCATAGACAAGCAGGTAGCAGGAAACGTTACATGGTGTACCTTTCAGATAAACAGGTAAAATAAAAGTTATTTGTCAAGATTTTATATTGGACTGAAGCTGCTTTTCTGTCATGTTCTGCACAGAATTAGCAAAGTAATGGCACTGTTAAGAATCAAAAGAAACCAATGTTAAATCATCTGAGCAGAATCATTCATATCTTAAATTCCATTCACAACCAATTATTTTCACATAATATGACTGAAAATACAACTAAAAAAGAAAGTTGTTGATATTTTTGGCTTTATGACATTTGTAAGCCAAGAAAACTCATGTTGAATTTCTCAAAAATCTTTGGCTGCAGGCAATATTCACCCCACCAGTTCCTGCTTTCCTCTTGTATAGATTTCTCCAAATAATGCGCCCTACAGCTATCACCAGACAGCTCCATCGCGCAGCCAACAACAACAGTCGAATCGTTACCTCAAATACACAGTCAAATTCATTCAAGATTAACTTTTACAGTAGACGCGCGGCAGTAACAGAGCCGCGCCGTAACAAAGCGGTGAGCAGAGAAAGGAATTGTTGGATGTCGACTAAGCGTTTGACCTCGAAAAGCGCGTTAGTGTTTCCAAACGTGGAGGGGAGAGACGAGAGGCAAAACAGAAGGGAGATCAGAGGGAGAAGGGGAAGAGAAAGAGCTTGAAAGAGACGAGAGAGGAGAGAAAGGGACACACTGAGGCAGGCTGTCAAGGTCGCTAAACACGCCGCCGGCCCGGGACCTAAAGGGATTGGCTGCAGCTCGGACCTGTTAGTCATACCCACAAACACAGGGGACGTATGACAACACTGGGCCAAAACACGGGAGACGACGAGACGCTCAGGCAGTGAAACAGTGAAAACATATCACAATACGCACAGCACATTAGAGCTTTGTCCTCACTTAAAGGTGCACTGTGTAACTGGGTCCAAAACCTGCTCGTCTCCATGGAGATGATCAAGAGAATGGCATTAAACATATCTATTTGGAATTAATTCAGTTGCAGGTGTTTTATTGCAAGAAAAAAAAAACAGCAAATTAAATCTTACTGTGAGTGTTGGTGTTGTTACTCCGTAGATCTGACCTGTAACTATAATTGCGTTATAACACAGGCTGGAGAGAACATGGATTCTGTTGTTGTCGCAGTTGTGGCGGCCATCTTACGATTGGTGATGCCGAAACATAAATTATTATTAATTATTTCTTTCATAACCATTATACTATAAAAACAGAATGTATGACAAGAAAAACAACAACAATTTTCATGATTTTTTCACATTAGTTTGGTAGAACATGGGCATTAGATAAAGTCCAAAGAGAAAAAGTTGGTAACACTTTATAATACCTACACTTATTCCTGCCTTAATAAAGCAAAAACAAAGGTTTAATTAAGAATGAGGAAATAGTTTATTAAGAATGATTCAGGCTTAGTAACTATTTAACTAATAATCTAAAACCTAAATCCTATCCCCAACCCTAACCCTAACCTTAATTAAGTAGTTACTAATCCTGAATTATGCTTAATAAATTATATGTTCATTATTAATTAAGTCTATGTTAATGCTTTATTAAGGAAAAATAAGGTGTAGTTATTATAAAGTGGTACCAAAAAGTTCAATTATCAAATTATTTATTGCAAATAGTGCAGCTTGTATGTGTTCTTTAGTAGAATTTGACAATGTGGCCGATCTCTCTAACCCTAATCATAACTCAGTATATCTCAGCATCACCTGCCTGTCTTCATGGAGAGGGGTACGTGTAATGCCATACTGTGGAGGATAAGAAAAGCAATAACATCTCAGGTGGCGTATCCTGCACCTAAAAAGTTACATTACGTAGTGCACCTTTTCCAACTTGAATTTGGCCTGGTAACTTTTCTTGCAGGTTTTGTGTAGAAAGCAGACATCTAAACCTTTGCATTTGATCAACACGAAACAATTACATGGAAAAAAGGTGATGAATCCTCCGCAAGCTCACTCACTTCTCGTCTTTTCTATCACATTTCACCTTCTGCCTCATCGTTGTAAACCCTGGCAAGCAGAGTTCAGAGATTGTGAATGAACTGTTCTTCATCTGCCTGGAGGAACTCTGTCTACACGAGACGAACTGTTCCTCATCTGCCTGGAGGAACTCTCTCTACACTAGATGAACTGTTCCTTAACTGCCTGGAGGAACTCTCTCTACACTAGATGAACTGTTCCTCATCTGCCTGGAGGAACTCTCTCTACACTAGATGAACTGTTCCTCATCTGCCTGGAGGAACTCTCTCTACACTAGATGAACTGTTCCTTAACTGCCTGGAGGAACTCTCTCTATACTAGATGAACTGTTCCTTAACTGCCTGGAGGAACTCTCTCTACACTAGATGAACTGTTCCTTAACTGCCTGGAGGAACTCTCTCTACACTAGATGAACTGTTCCTTAACTGCCTGGAGGAACTCTCTCTACACTAGATGAACTGTTCCTCATCTGCCTGGAGGAACTCTCTCTACACTAGATGAACAGTTCCTCATCTGCCTGGAGGAACTCTCTCTACACTAGATGAACTGTTCCTTATCTGCCTGGAGGAACTCTCTCTATACTAGATGAACTGTTCCTTAACTGCCTGGAGGAACTCTCTCTACACTAGATGAACTGTTCCTCATCTGCCTGGAGGAACTCTCTCTACACTAGATGAACTGCTCCTCATCTGCCTGGAGGAACTCTCTCTACACTAGATGAACTGCTACTCATCTGCCTGGAGGAACTCTCTCTACACTAGATGAACTGCTCCTCATCTGCCTGGAGGAACTCTCTCTACACTAGATGAACTGCTCCTCATCTGCCTGGAGGAACTCTCTCTACACTAGATGAACAGTTCCTCATCTGCCTGGAGGAACTCTCTCTACACTAGATGAACTGTTCCTCATCTGCCCGAAGGAACTCTCTCTACACTAGATGAACTGTCCCTCATCTGCCTGGAGGAACTCTCTCTACACTAGATGAACTGCTCCTCATCTGCCTGGAGGAACTCTCTCTACACTAGATGAACTGCTCCTCATCTGCCTGGAGGAACTCTCTCTACACTAGATGAACTGTTCCTCGTCTGCCCTGGAGGAACTCTCTCTACACTAGATGAACTGCTCCTCATCTGCCTGGAGGAACTCTCTCTACACTAGATGAACTGTTCCTCATCTGCCTGGAGGAACTCTCTCTACACTAGATGAACTGTTCCTCATCTGCCTGGAGGAACTCTCTCTACACTAGATGAACTGTTCCTCATCTGCCTGGAGGAACTCTCTCTACACTAGATGAACTGTTCCTTAACTGCCTGGAGGAACTCTCTCTACACTAGATGAACTGCTCCTCATCTGCCTGAATGAACTCTCTCTACACTAGATGAACTGCTCCTCATCTGCCTGAATGAACTCTCTCTACACTAGATGAACTGTTCCTCCTCTGTGTGTAGAAAGTCTTTTAAAAAATCACAAACTACACATAGAAAGTCATGTACATAACATTTTTGCACATACGCATGCTTTATAATTAAGACCCTTGAACACTGTTTTTGTAAAGCGAGACGTTTTGACAGACATACAGAGGTCATTTTCAATCTGAAGGTACCGGTAAGAGAAGATGAATGTCAGTCGAAACAACTTGATTTAAAAAACAGTATCCAGACGACTACCTTTAAAACAATTTCTACAATTTCCTGGACGAATGAGGGAATCTGTCCACTGCAAAGCACAACGCTTGAAATCTTGTCTTGAAACGTCTCTCTGCTCTTCCCAAGTTTCAGAATATTATGCTCAGAAGAATAACATTGTCAGGAAGATCTTACCAAAGACTCAAACAAAACCAACACATTTGACGACTGCATGTTAAAGGCTGTTACCTGTCCGTCTGTCTGGCTTCAAAGACTGGGAAAGGCAGACGTGAGAAACACATAGCTTTTGGTGTTTTGTATCTGTCCTGACTGCTGTGATGGCCCTGAGGAGAACAAACATGGCAGAGAGCGACAGAGCGAGTGTGTGTGCCGCCTCGGGCCATACAAAGGCAGCAGCACCGGAACAATTTGAGCCACGGATTTGACAACACTGATCTCAAACAAACATGGAGGCTCAACAGAAATATGCTGCAAACTTCTTGTCACCTGTCCGAGAGGAAAACAGCGGAATAATATGGGGTTTGGAGTGATATACTGCAGGGTTACACCAATCAGGCAAAACATTACGACTATGAGATGCGCCTTTAGAGCTTTTTCAGTCCTAATATCAATCGCTACTTTGGTTTTAAGAGTGAGTTCATACTTCTGTTCAGGGTTTGGGACTAGTTTGAGTCTTAATATAGATTTGGTTTAGTCTTGTTCGAGTTCGTTTGTCCTGGTCCTGGTCAAGTCTAGTTCCTGATTTGGTCCCAGTTTAGTTGCAATTTTGATGCGCTGATTGATTCTGAAAATGTCAACGCATCCTCATGGTCTTCAATACCAGAAAAGAGACATAAACAACAACAAAACTGATTCAAATGTGTTGGAAAGCAGTCCTTTAAGTAACGAAATGGCTCAATGATAGTTCAAACCAGTATCAGTATCGGTGTACCCCTAATTATGTCCACTTAAATGGAAAATACTGAAATGATATGATGGTAAAATGATCTGTCAGAACCAGAAATAAGTCAGCAAAGTGAATTACAGCTTGTTTGTTGGATTCATTCAACCATTTGACTTAGACTAACAGAAGTGGATGGGGTAGCCAGATATTGTACTCAAATTAGAGCGTACACCTTCTTAACGCTGCATGATTGGTTACTTTTCAGTTGATCTTTATAGAGTAGCTGTCTGTAATTCTTCGTTTTGCTCCGAGAGAGAGCTGTGTTGCTGCTACTTTGACTGATAGTAAAATAACAAACTACGATACAATAAAACAATACCATACAGTAAAATAATGGCATAACCACACAGAAAAAAGTAATTAATTAGATTACTCGTCACTAATAAAAAGAATATCAATAACACTGATTGCAACACATCTTGGAAGGTACTACTCTGGAAGTGACGGACAAAAACAGGAGTGTCTGCCAATCTGCACCAGCGGCTTCTCCACATTCACACAGGCAAGGTGGTTGAAGTGTCTTGCATCATCTTATTTAACGAGAGAAAGGTAATGAGTTCAACTGTGTGTGATCCCAAAGTCTGTTTCAGTGATAAATGTGAGCGCCGCTGCGGTGTTCCTGTTGTTTATCTGGTTTTCTACAACTGTTTACTTGATTTTCTTTCTTTAGATGTCAAGTACAAACTAAATATTTAACACAGTTGTAGACTTTTACATTTGTTATCAGACTTCAGCAGCTTTTTCCACAGTTCGGTTGTGGTTTGAGCTTTTACAGGAGAAAATGTCACTGCAAAAATTCAGAACCTCTACAGCGTAACAAGACCAGGACTAAAACCATACGCCTGCTGCATTTTAGACGCCTGCTTCCACACCTGACCCACTGGTGGCTCATCTAAAACATTCTCAGGGACAAAATGTTCACTCGTCTGTTCACTTGTCTAATATATCCATCCCACAAAATGGTGCTTTGATGAGGACATAATCAGTGGCTATAATAGTATTCCTGATTACTGTGGTTGTGCTGTCCGTTGTAATATCTGTAATAACTGCTGGTTCGATTACTTCATTTCCCTTAATCCACTGCAGTTTTACACAGCTCTGCACTTTGTTTAAATGATGATGTTGGACATGTAATGCACTGTCCTTGTTTGGTGTTTACAGCCAAATGAGCTCCATCTCGTCACAGCACCAGCAGCTCTGAACCAGAAAATGGGCCCACAGTCTCGGCTAATGCGTTTTATTCTGGGCACAGTATATCTAATTGATTTATTTACACTATACGGAGCTGCGCCAAATTGTGCTGAATGTTTCATGTTGTGTGTCTTCAGTAGTCTGCTCTTTGAGGACTTGGCAGCGCTATCAGCTTTCTTATCGCCGTCCCTGTTGGCAGAATGAAAAACTGTTGAAAAGGGGATTGAAACTCTGCAGACTAAATAACCGCCTGACTTACAGCCTGTGGAGATAGGTCAAAATTAGGAATGTGCTCGGATCAGGCGTAACGTTGTAACCACTGACAGGCAACGATAACAGAACAGGTAACAGAATATCTTCAATGCGCCTGTGGTTGCAGTGGTGGAAACTAATAATGTGCAAAAGTAAAAGTGCTGCATTCGTTTGCTTTACCTCACTATTCAGGATAGTCACGATAATTACTGACTTATCGTTCAATATATGGCAGAAAGAACAATATATTTTGAGCCTAAATGTTCATCGTGTGTACATTTTCTGTGCAATAGTAGGTAAATCATTGTTATTTTTCTTTAATACAGTAATATTTAAGATGTAGAGGGTAGAATAAATAATGTTTATGACTCTTTATAGATACCAACTAAGTGCTTACACGTTTAATTCTGCTCTTTATTTGTTGCAATTCATGTTTTTTACAATAATATTTAGAGAAGGGGATATTCCTGCTTTAATGTTACCGTGTCTGTTGCATAGAGTAGTTTAAACATTTTCGTTAATCGTGCTAGCAATATATCGTTCATCCAAATGTGTTATTGTGACAGGCCTAGTGAGCTATTTGTAGTCCTGGGGCCGATTGATGAAAGTGAGGCTGCTAATCTGCACCATCAGCGCCTCCAACCACCACCAATCGTTCACGTGCACGCCACACTCGGCAAAGTGGGTAAAGTGTCTTGCCCAACACAAGTTTCCACCAGCGCCCCCTGCTGCACTGGGTGTTCCAGTGTCTCCCGTCCAAGTACTGTCCTTAGCTTCCAAGATCTGACAGGATCAGGCATTGGCAAGCAGGTATGGGCACCCGGTAAAGTTCAGACTTTTGAGGAGGTCATTTATTGTGTTAAACTGCACTTATTACAACAGTGAGCATCAATCTGGAAGGATAGAATTGTTTATAGAATCCTCAGGTACAAAAACTCTATTCAATTAATTAATAACATGGACTGATGTAATACATGTTCTATGCATTTTGTTTGTCATGTCAAGTTTATATGTAAATACTACTGACCCCTGCTCCAATCTAAACCTCCCCATTCAGAGATAATAAAGAAAAACCTGGAAAGCAAACACTGAGATTGGTGAAAAAAATTAGTTAGAGTTAGAACAAATTCAAACTGATCTCACCTCATTTAACAGTGTGCTTCTCTCCCGTAAGTTTTGAAATGGTCAGACTATGTGTCCCCCTAACTGGCTGATCCACCTGTCAATCACACCCATCGGAAACCGGTGCCCAGGCAAAATGTTTTTGTAAAGTACTGAACAATCAAATTTGTATTCTTTGGCTGGTCCATCAATGTTTTGTGCCATTGTTATTTTTACAAACAGCACACTGAGCAGCGATGAACATGGTGAAGAGTAGTGTCTGCTCCTGGTGCACACGGCTCCTCTGATGGTGCTTCTTCTACTGGTGTATCTGTACTCAGCCTCCTGTATTTTAGAGTATCTGTGTGCATGTGTGTGTGTGTGTGTGTGTGTGTGCGTGCGTGTGTGTGTGTGTGCTTTACAAATAAAGTTTGATTTGATTTGAGTTAGGGAGAGTCATTCAGCAAACTGTCAACAACGCTGAGGCATAAACAGAGCCTAAAGATGCTTGCACCAACTCTTTGGCCATAGATTTTAGAATGTTTTGTGACAGACAAACAGCATGGCTCACTGCATCTCAAAACTACAGCTAATGCAAGTCGTTCCTGATCATTTGGACAGCATTTATCGTGGCGCAAGAAAAGAACTGACACTTACAGATGATTTGTATAGTCTTGATTGGCCCATGTAGTCTTAATCTAATCCAACAGACAATTACAAACACAAACTGCTAAAAAGCCAGTGTGTCACAATACATCAGAGTTTGGTGCAAATGTAGTTCCATATTTAGCGGTCATAACACATAACATTACAGCAGCCATAATATCACGCCTAATTGGGGTAAACTGAGGTATAGTGAAATGTATTTAACATATTCATGACAAACATCCTAATAGTTTGTGCTTTTCCCAATCCTTTCTATTCGTTACAATGACATGCAAATATGCACACAAGCAGACAGATTGAGTGTGACTATCAGAAGCCTTATCGCGCCACTGCAGACTATTAAACATTGATGTGTTGTTATTGTAACGGCAGCAATCTGGATCATCCCGGCTGAATGACCCAAAATAAAAACACTTTGGCTCGCGACAACCAACACGGATTCTCTGATAAACAACTGTTGTCTGCAGCAAACAATTATACTGCGCTTCGCCTGGGCCTCATTTTGGAGTCAGATTATCTTTTTTGGGGTGGAAGTTATTGTCACACATTTTCATAACTGCTTTTGGTTGCTATTATGCTATAAATACACACAAAATGACTTGACAGCTGCTACCTGGAGCTGCGCCAACGACGACATGTTGCGTTCCCGACATTCTCGAATTTGATGTCATAATTTAGGATGGAGGGCCGGGTAGGCAAGTATATTTGAGGGATTCACTGTTTTTGAAAGAAATCTGCAAACAGAAGATCTACTCTTTTTGAACCATGTTACTTTTGTTGGAATTAAGTCCACTATTTTGCTACTAATGTTGTCACTAGACTGAAAAATACAACTTCAAAATCAATAGACTAGTTTCAATGCAAAGTCATAGTTTGTTTATGTTACCATGTCGTCTAATACTAGATATTTATTTTGTTTTGGTACTAGTTGTAGTATTGATTAGTATCTGAAAAGTATTTTTGAACAATTAACTGTGGCACAAAACGAGCAATAAGCAATACGGAAAAGCAGCTGGCGGTCAAACCAACAGAAAAGTTACACAGTTCAAGAAGAACTTTAAATATTGTCACCGCTTTTCAATAGTGACAACAATGTGTTCATCATTGCTCAGACTTGTATAGTGTTAATGGATGAAGTTGTTTTGATAGATCCAGTAAAAACATCCTTAAAGTCTATTTGACAGATTTTAAAAATGTTCTAATTATGACTTAGTTTGGTGGGAGGGCACCTGTGGTAACAATTTATCACAGTTTTACATATGTCAGGTTGCAGTTTGGGAAGACGTTTTGAAAAGTAAAAGTTTAAAATGACAGGAAGTGCTGAGTGCTGAGTTCTAAAATTAAATCCTTCTTTGATGTTGTTGTGGAAATTTGTGTGATAAGTCCAAGGAAAAAGGAGCACTGTCTCTCTCAAAAAGGTGGATTCTTTATTCTTTGATATATCGAAGAATACAGTTCCTAGACAACTACACGGGTGATCAACGGAGCAACGACGCGGCCACACAATAGGAAACGCAGCAATATATAGGATTACAGTAGGCCGGCCCATAAAGGCCACCGGGAGAACAGGTTTGTCAGGCAGTCACAAGATGGGGGTACATTGCAATACACATTAAAATGGTTGCATGCAGGGGGGGTCTGGGTGATCAAATTAGAATGTCTCTAGAGGTGTCTCTTTGAGTGAGGAGACTGGTTAACCATAGGGGGGTCCAGGTGGTTAAACGAGAATGTAAATGGTGCTTCCTGGATTGGAGGAGCCAAATGGGAGCTACTGTGTGGCTGGCCTAGGAGGGAAGAGAGACACAATAGACCCCAGGTGTCCCTCTCGACACTTGTAGCTCCAGGTTTGGCTGCAGAGAAGTCATAAAGATGCTACAGGCAAATGGTTACATGTATATACAATACATCAAAGACATTTTTCTTTTACAATGTCATCAAAAAGTGACTTACTCTTGTAAATACAGGTATGTGTCCAAAGGTCCACACTCATTTCCTAAACCCTCAGTCACTACACAGTCCTGCCCTGTTCAGAGGACAAAACAGTGCCCTCAATCCTGGAGCGATTCGGACATGCAGCTCACAACTTTCCTCGCCGCGGGTCACATGACTCTGGAAAAAAAAGTAGACAAAACTGAGTTCTGTAAAAAATTGAGTTCTGTAATGAATATGGATCAAATCCGCCTGACACGCACATATTTATGGACTAATAAACATCTTACAAGTTTTATTCATCTTGGATCGCACGTTAAACATCAAATGGACTGGATTATTCAACTTCTTGCCACAGATTTGTGATCTATTCACAGCTCAAGCTAAGGTAAGTGGGTAACGCCAGCAACTCTGTAGCTAACGGTTTGTTTAAAGTGTTTTGTTCCTAATCTCGGCTCAACAGTTCGTTTAAACAGCTCCTCTTTCTGCTTTCATTCAGTTCGCTGTAGTTTTACCGACTTTCGCAATGCATTGTGGTCAATACTGACCGGTCTAGTGACCATCGCTGGACACTACTTTTCAAGATGCATTGTGGGAAATTTTGAGTGCTCTACTTTCTCACCTGTTGGACATTCGGACAGCACTAAAAATGGCGTGACCACTATATAGCGCCCTCTACAGGGAATAGTGTGGACATTTGGACGCAGACACAGACATTGGACACATTTTTCTGATATTTTAAACTGTCGTTCAACAAAATAAAGGTGTTATTAGGTATTATTATTTGTCATATCATAATTATTGTGTAATTTATGTGGATTTTGTTTTCAAAATGGTTGCTAGGTAACCGTTGTGGAATTACCTCTACACCTGTCATATTTGCTGCCCTGTTCCAACCAGGAAGTAAAGTTATAAACTTTATAAAAACTGTCAAACTGGGGACAAATTGACAAAATATTTAGTAAAATCTTAAATATAACCATGTTCACTACATTTAAGGGAAATGTTAAGTCTAACCTGTCATACAGACTTTAAACAATCTTAAGACAAATGCACTTTGACATCCAACCATAATATTCCCAACTCAACACCCCAACCTTTCAACTTAATTTCCCAGAGTGCCTTTCTTCTCGCCTCCTTTACACAGCGTTCTACAGGTGTCCTTGCGGCTCGATGGAAACTCGACAGACCAGTGTAGAATTAAAGAATTATGGGAGTCCGCGGTGACTAATAGATAGACAGAGAGGTTGGCTTCATTGAGACCAGATGCCCGGATGTGTCAGCAGCTTACCCAGCCACGATAATTCACTTCTCACTCTGCGGATAAGGACCTCTATCCAGCTTTAGCCTGTCACTACATTTGTTCCACATTTAAATGAGACTGCTGCACTGGGATGATTGCATATAGATTTTACAGAAGAGTGGAGGACACGAGGGAGAGAGGACGCAGGGAAGGAAAAAAAGGAAGGAGGAGAGAGGAGACACAATGGAATAGGACTAGTTTCAGTGCCAGATTCGCTCCAGTGTTGTTGTTTTACCAGACTGGTGGTGGTACCCATGACAACTGGCCTGGATTTGGATCCACAACACACATCTATAATGAATAAGATGGAAAGAGACAAAGCATGAGGAAGTGTGTTAAACTGCCAATATTTCACAATGCAACAGAAGCCGAGCCAAAATGTATTTCTATTACAGTGGCATTGTTTTACTTGTTATTTCACAGCGGTGGTGTGAATTTTACAGGCTGCGATACACTTTAAAGGTGCAGTGTGTAACTTTTGTGCCTGTATAGATTAGTTAGCCTCATAGCATGTTTGCTGAAGCCATATTTCAAGTTTTTATGGATAATAGAAATAACACTTACGACACTATCACTTATCGCAGAGAAGACTTACAGACGGTAAGTGATTTTTGGACATAAAAATCCTTCCGACTGACCGAGGATGATGCCAGTGATACCTATAGATGCCACAGGGGCTGGAGAGTAGAATGAGACAAAAAAAGAAAAATAATTTTGGGCAAAAAATGTCTGAATCTGTTATGCAATGAGGTCACAAGTATGTTACTGCTGCCTGGTATGTTACAGTAGATGACATTAAACTTATCTACTGTATCTTACATTTATTTCACTACAGACGTTTTTATCGCAAAAGAAATAATAACAATATTTGGCCCTGCTTGAATCGAGAGATCATTAAGTTTAATGCCATGTGAGCTACTGCAGAAAATTCAAGGCAAAGCAACTGCTTCTTCATGAAGGTCAACAGGTGACGGTCCCACATCAGAAAGTTACACAATGCACCTTTAACTGTTTTGGTCGAATTGTAGACAGTGGTTGTTCTTCTGTGTCTGAAAGGGTTAGTGCTGTTACCACAGTTCCACCCATTACAATTTAATAATATTAAGATAAATAACTAAAGAGTTACATTCTACAGTGAATTTGACCTGTTCACATTAATTCGGTTGCAAATTTCAAAAGTTCAAAAGTTTAATTAACAATTTCATAATTTTTTGGTCTTTGTGTCTAGTCTAGCTGTTGGTTACGTTAAGTGCTTAACTTTTTTTTTCTTTTCTAAGGATTGGACTAAAGGAAAGGCTCTGTAAAAAATGTGAATGTTTTATTGCACTTGCAAAAAATGTATAATAAAAAACATGTATACTGTACTTACATGTGAGGTGGCTTGCATCTCCACAAACCTGACTCGTAAATGGCCTGGAGAAACATACCTGCTTCTATAGAAATGTTGTTCCTTTGGCTCTAATATTCCACCGTATGGCGTAAAACATATCTTTCTGTGTGGAGAAGGTTCCGTAGTACAGTTGTAACTTTCTATTTCCATTAAATCCTGCAGGTCACGTGCCATGTATGAAAGTTCCATACTGTTCCTTTAAATGCCCCCTGCAAACTACATAATGTCTGTTTATGGAATATAAACATGTTCTGAAATATATGAGATACTTGTATTAGTTTGTCTGTTCATACTTTGTCATGTCTCAAAATGTAATGTTCCTGAATGAGTTGTGCAAAAAAAGACTTTTACATTTAAATACAATTCAATAGTTTCAAATGCCCAGGTCAACAATCAGCTTTGTCCTTTTTAATTAAGAGCTCTACAGCCAATCCGCAGTGAAAGCATGTGATTTGAGAATATTTTGTGTTGAATGTGCATTGCAATCATAATACAGTCAAAATATCACAATCAATATTCTTTTCAATATTTGCGCAGCACTATCTTTGGATACAATGTCTTGCTGTTGGTTAATATGTCAGTTTGTCCTTGGGCGAGTTATGGCGCCCTCAGGACTCTCCCTGTGGACGAGCTTGCACCAAACACTGGCAACAGCTCACCACTGGAGTACCGGTGACATTCAGGCCTTGTTAACTGCGGGTTTAGCCTGTTAAGTTATGTCAAAATTAAAATGCCGCCCGACTGCCTCTCTCTCCCTCCATCTCCAGGTTTAAACTTTTGATGCCACCGCTACTTCTTCATCTTCTTCAAAAATCCAGTTACATTAGACGAGCTGCGGGGCATATGAAATCAAACTGCTCTCAGGTTGAAATAAAGTTTACCGGTGCACGACGCAGCATGCATTACGGTACATGTGTAGACTTCCAAAGCCATAAATGTATGGGATGGTATGAAAAAAAGCTATGAAATAAAGACACTTCTATCCAAACACATTAAAAGCTACTCACAGAGCTTCAGGCAAAATGGGAATCCTGTCATCCCCAGTGAGGAGGGGTGATCTCATCGGCACCCCCCACCTGCACACAGAGGCGGGGACGGTCTGTTTTTTTCTCTCTTTTTTAAAGCAGAGCGAGTGAATCCAAATACAAGTGGAGTGCTGTTAATTATGGATGCCCTGTTTATGGTCCCAGGAGCAGCAGGAAGGGAACGCCACCAGTTAATGCCTCCGCAGCTCTAATGCAACATGAGCTTAATGCACGAGGCATTTAGATCAACGTACAGTCTAATTCTACATGTACAATTTGGATGCCTTTAATGTTAAATATATATATTTAAGGCGAGACGCTACAGGCAAAACATTTTTTGGTTTTTTGTCAGTTTGCTCTCTTGACATATCGGCTTTCACGTGGAAACAACAAACGTGTCCAGTCTGCTCCTGAAGATGTTTTATTATCCAATTTAATCCACTGCATTCATAGATTTCTGTGGGACATTGTAACTTCAAGAGCCATTTTTAAAAGAATGCATTTTTCTCCTGTAAAGACATAAAGATTGTTATGATACAGCTCTGCTAGGGTCAAGGGGAAGTAGCAACAAACAAAGTGGAAAATGTAACTAAAGTTATAATTTATTTAAAAGGAATGCAAAGGTGGATTTAACAAAAGACTCTAAAATGGTTGAAACAAAAAGTACTATTTACAAGGGTTAACAAAGATCTCCACTTAAAATAGCTCCTACACACCAAACTTTACAGTTTTGTACTTAACAAGATTTTGACGGAACAGAAGGATTTGTTGATATCTGATTATAAGTCTGATTTATTAAGATTTGATTTTTACTCAGATCTAGTTTACTCACAAAGTAAGAAATCCAAAATCCCCTCTGTGCATTTTTTTCAACTCATATGTGTACAAAATTAACAGAGAAATTCAAACCTTTTTCTGTCAATTTTTCAGATTTAAATACCCCAAATCTATCCAATTTTGTCCGTTTTTATAAATAAAATATCTTATAAATATATGAAAACAGTCCATAATGAAACACCTGTAATACAATTTTTTTCTTACAGTAATGTCTCACCTTAAAATAAAAACAGACAAATAATAACTTTTTGACTGTTTCTCGTGATATTGTCTGACCAAGAAAGACCACACACTTTGACAGTACTTCACAAATACATTTTAGTCTGGAATCCTATCCTTTTTCCCAGTTTCAAAAATTAGAGCATGATTGACAAACGGATTAATTAATCAGGGAAATGCATGGTCCGTTCGTGTCTAAACAAACGGCTTATGCGGAAAAAAAGGAAACAAAAATAACACAGACCACTGAGAAACGACACAGATTTCTGCAAAATCAACAAGCGAAGCACTAAACTCTGTACATCTGGGTAAAAGAAGTTATATATCACTCTGAATGTTACAAGAAAATATCATTTCTGCTCTGTGCCGGTCAAACACTGCCAGCACTTTCTTGGCCTCCATCATCAGAGGTACAATACTCCCTACAACAGAAGCATCGCTAGACTGGACTAGGCTGGAATGCACACAAACGCAATGTCTTGAGGGTTCATGTCTCCGGGTCGCACACTAATAGTAATAAACCTCTCCTGCGTTAGAACTCCAGCCTCATGCCTCTTCTTTCAACTCTCGGCTTACTTCAGTTTATTCCACAACAGAGAGATATGCGCCGCAAATTAGTGGCTGTGGTTGGATCGTCTCAAGAGAGGAGAGATTTTCTAACAGCCTTTTATGGTCCGATTCCAGATCCTTCAGCTTTGGAACAGAGTCTGACTGGCCAGACGAGTTATATAATGGTCACACCAGATGCTTCATGCCATCCAGCTGTCTTGAGACTGACATATAAAAAAATAAATAAATAACTTGCACCTTTACATAGCATTTGTGGTGGTCCCGGGTCAAACTGATACAGATGTACATTTCTCTTTGCTTATCTGGGAGTAAAAACAAAAGAAACATTAACCTAAACACATTTATCTTCATACAACTATTTGTAGTCACAACCCAGGAAAAACAGATAAACTCGTATCTTTATTGAGGTAAAGGTTTTTGTATGATTGGGATAGTAATCGAGTAAGTTTTTGAGTCGTTATCATGTTCAAGTCATTTCGAGTTTGAGTCCAAGTCAAGTTAAGTCAGAATCCAAGTTTGAGTTCAGGTCTGAGTCCTCGTTCAGGTCTGAGTCCTCGTTGTTCAAGTTTGAGTCATTAAAATAAAGTCCAGTTTCATCTAAAACTGAGCCCGAGTCCAAATCAAAAGAACAAAGACCAGCCCATTTATTAAGGTTATATTTGCTTATTTTACTCAGCAGATACAAAAGTAAGCAGTGCAGGCCTTGAGAGCTATAACTCGACAAGTCTGAGTCCAAATCTGAGTCCTCTAGTCATGCATCACTGTTTTCACAAACATTCAAGTCCGATTTGAGTCCCAAATCTTCAGTCATTATGGAGGAAAGCAAGACTAGAACTATAAAAAACATCAGCGGCACAACTGCATGAAGTATCAAATTAAAAGTCCTGAGTTTGAGTTTTTCTTCAGTCATCGAGCCACGAGTTCAGAAAGTGACCCGAGAAAATGAGTTTGAGACTTGAGTACCACTTTCTGGTGTCATAAAGTGTGTAGATTATTGGATTTGAATATATTTGCCAAAGTGCAAATGTGTTGACGTTCCCGGTCTGCAGTTTTGATTGGTCGGCATCAATCAACAGCGCACGATCAAAGGAAAAGTGTACAGGAGACTGAAGCCTGTCTCTGTAAGAAACTCTCTCCAGTGCATTTGACCCAACCCTCAGAAACGCAAACGTGGCTCAAAAGTAGACTTTAATTTAATTCGACATTCAATTTAAGGCCTGCTCATCGTGGGACATATCTTTTTCGCTGCGTTTTACATTCAAAATAAGTTTAATCCACATGTCACAGTTAATCTCTCGCAGCCTCCTCCGGGCACCGACTTGTCACACATTTCCCGCTGCATCACCGCCGCCGCTGCCCGAGCTGCTGTAACCACGACGACGCGGCCAACACTCCGGCTCCTCCTGTCTCTTTTTCGCCGAGTAAACAAACTTCGTCCGACACGCGATAACAGAACGGCGAGTTTTGCACGACTTTCCGCAGCGATGTGTTCTGCAGTGAGAGTCTATCTTGTTCTCAGAGCCCCAAACCAATCAGTCAGTCCTCTCATGACTGGAGCTTATTCCGACGCGCTCCTGATTGGTTGTGAAGGCAGAGAGGAGCCGGGGTTGTCCCAGTGGGTGGTGGGAAATGGGAGTTTTGAAGTTCTTTATGATTTTCCTCTTAATTTCCCCCAAACTCTTTAATATGCGTCTATATTTAATGTCGCAGTGTGCAGGCAGTTGACTCAGACAGTGTTGGAATAAAATCCGTGCGGAAACAAAGGAACTTTTAATTAGGTGACGCCGCAGCACACTGTGGCAGTATGTGCGCGACAAGGAGCAGATGTTTATTGTTTTAATGGTTTAATGATGGTGATCTGTGGAAGTGCTGCCTCTGGGGCCTGGGACCGAGCCCAGAGCGGAGCTGCGTACGGCACAACAGGACCCAAACACGGCACATTAAAGAAGAGTACATCGCTTTAGTTTGGCGCAACAATGGATGCTTTAAAAGTTTGTAAATAAATGCATTATATATGTCAGACTGGAGGCAAAAATGAAGTGGAATATAGTATGATTTTGGTGGAGAAATTGGGATTTGTTTCAGAATATCGCAAAGAATCGAGGTGGTTTTGTCAAAGATAAATGCGAGTGAGGTCAGAGTTTGGTTTAAAGACGTCTGCTGTTGGATTACATGATTTGTTTACGTGACAGGAGCTTTTTGATGAAGGCATACAATTTTTATGTTTTACTGGACACATACTTACAAAATTGTTGAGTCCACAATACTTTCACTTTATTTACAGATATATTATAGACGTTTATCACAAATAATACTTTTTGTTAGACTTAAAATATGTTTTTTTTTTCTGTACTTTGTAATACAACAGCAAAACTAACTGGCATTTGAACTCGGGAAAGTCAAAATTGGAGCTTAATTTTTGTTATAAAGACTGTCAACATTTTAAGGGGTGTACAAAGTATAGAAATAAATTGAGTAGATGTCAATAAGAAGATATAAAACAGTGCAAGCGCAAATTAAATATCAACAAATAAGCAGATTGTTCACTGTGGTGATGGGAAATGCGCTTAAATTATGTTTGTAAATGATTCTTTTGGATTATTTTCCTACATCGAGCAGTATTTAAGGGTCATGGCATTTTTGGTGATAACGAAAAAGTATAGTACACCCAAAATTTCCCACAATACACCTTGCCAAATAGTATCTTTAGTTGTGTTTGGACTCCATTTTAAAAAGGGACTAAATGAGACTTGGTCGTGCCATCATTTTTCTTTATTTTGTTGTATTTTTTTATTTAAATTGCTCTCCGGTCCTGTTTTGTGTTTTATGTGTTTTAAATTTTTGAAAAAAAACGTTTGAAAAAAAAAATATATATAGTGTCTTTAACTGGACACACCAATGAAAGCTGGCCTGTGAGTGTGAATAAACCACTCTTAAACAAACCATACACTGCAAAGTCACCAACATAACAACTGCTTACCTTGAGTTCTGAAGAGAGTGATAGATTTCCTGCAAAAATTAGAATAATCTAGTCATGCATCACTGTCTTCACAAACATTCAAGTCCGATTTGAGTCCCGAATCTTCAGTCCTTATGGAGGAAAGAGAAACTAGAAATATAAAAAACATCTGAGGCACAACTGCATGAAGTATCAAATTAAAGATTCTTTATTGTGTCATGGATCGCCAAGGCATTTCGACGCAACACAGTTTTCTTCATTCAGTCATAGGAAACAGTGTAGTTATATGGTAGACTCCAATTTTTTCAGCTAACTCAGTCCATATCTTTGTGTTTTATGCTTTTTTGACACATAAATACATATATACATACATATCTACAGATGAATCGACTAAACGACTAAAGGATTACAGCCTTATTATCAAACCAAACAAAAACTCAGACTTTATATCAACAAGTGCTGTACTGAATGTTGCTATTCAGAGGTGAGAAGTTATAAAGGTTGCGATAGTCTAAACCAAGCATGTCCAAACTAAGGCCCGGGGGCTAAATGCGGCCCTTGGACCAATTTTTCTTGGCCCTCAGGCGTCCTGGTAAATTGGCCCACATTGTCCTGAGAAGTACATTTTACAGCAAATTAAAACATTTCTAGACTTATAACCTAAATAACTAACATTTTGTTGCGACACAGACCTGATATTAAGGCGCTGAGACTGAATTTAGGTGTGGACGCATTTTAACATCAGATAAATGCAACTTTTTTGAACGTTTCACGCTTGATTTGTGGCCCTCTGCATGGCCTATATTTCAATATGTGGCCCTCGATGGAAAAAGTTTGAACACCCCTGGTCTAAACAGTAAAGGGATGTTTAAGAGAAGACTGGTGTGACTGATTAGGGCGGGGGCAAACCAACAACTATCGTGCAGTTTGGGAAATAATAAAACATACAAACAAAAAACTTTAACCAGAATAGTCTCGTAAGTTTGTCCAATCAGAGTCCAGCAGCTCTAACAGGAGAACACCCTTAGGCAAGCCCTCTTTCTCTCCCTCCCTCTCTCTCTCTCGCTATAGGCCGAGCTGCCATAACGCCTGGGGAATTTCACCAGTACAGAAAGGACACTGGGAAGGACTGAGCTCGCACGCACACGCACGTCCAACAGTGTGCGTTACACAGGGGAGCGGGATAAAAATACTGTGCTGACAAGTCAATTAATCAGATGTGAAGGTGCTGAGCAGAACAATCCCTTACAAGGCTGCAGTTCAAAAACACCGGAGCTCTGTGTGGGGAAGTTTTTCTGCTTAATAACCTGTATCATAAGCTGCTGATCAGAACATTTTTAGGCGAGTAGTCTCTGTACCAGCAGCGCAGTCTGGACAAGCTCTTTGTGGGACTGCTTTTGTACAGTACAGCTCGTCTCTGTTGAACCTGTGGCATCGGTGGAGCACAGACGTGGCATTTGTCGTCAGAACTGCTTATTTCACATGATTAATAAACCTGGAGAATCATCTAATCAGCATCTTTTAAGCCTAATTGGGTTATGGGTTAGGGTTGGAAAGGATTGTTTATTTCAGTGACACGTGAAACAATTGTCCATCTATCCTTTTGAACAAAATCAAACAAACTTTTACAGCGTTTCATGTTTCGCTCATTGATTCTGCAGAAAACCAGTGTTTTTCAGTGAGATTTTTTCCTTTCTGTTTTTCCTAGAAAGCAGTCACATTTGTTTTGATACAGATGGGTCGTCTATGAATCCACCAGTCAATCACGCTCATCTGAACTCAACTCGAACTGATATCGATGAGCAGACTGATATTTCTTTGTATAACAATACAGAGAGATATTCTGAACTTTCCAGGTAAGCATTTTATTTTGCATCTTTACCCACTTAATAAGAAATGTAATTAAAAAAAAGAAATTACTAATTAACTAAATATAATAAAAATAAATAGAAATATTGTATTAATAATAGTTTAATAGAACAATTCCTTGTTCAAGTATTGGCATATACAGTATGTTTCTTTTCAGGTACAACAGTAACACTAGTCACACTAGTGTTTACAACTGAAATAAAATAAATAATGTTAACTGTGTTATTCAAGCCCCACAGTTGTTTGGCTTTGTTTTATTTATCAATTTGGGAAGTCTGTCACCTCAAGGTGTCGGGAGAAGGTGGAACGCCTTGATGGACATTTGAAGCTGATGGTCGAAGCATCAAAACAGCAGAACAGGCCAAGAAATCAAACTGTGAGAAAAGCACAGACCTCTTCCCTGTCTTCAAATGCACAAAGGGCTTCTATGTGCATGTTTTTCAAAACAAAATAGTCTGTAAATCTGTTAAAATAGTACCAGTGGCATTGCGTTGCTTAGGTTTGTCCATTTGACTTCCACCCAAACCACGAGCTAAATGGTAGCGGCTCAAACCCAACAGCAAGACCCCGTCCGGATGGATTCTCAAGAGTTTGTGAAAGCACAAATATCACGAGAAATCATATGGGTTACTTTTTTCCCCCCAATATTACTAGTGAAACTGCAGATCTTTACTATTGCAAGGCATGTGCATTGCCTTTGTGGAGGTCTGTGCTCTACAGCTGCTTGCCCTAATGATTTACGCAAAATATTATAGAACGTAAAATAAATAAAAAATACCACCAGGAGTCAGCTTGTTAAGAAAGTCAGTCAAACATATGTTGGCTAATAGCTGTTGTCAAAAACACGGCCGTACTTCTCAGAAACAGCGTTCCTGTGGGAGTGCAATACTGTGGGATTGTGCTGAGCCGCTGCAAACTTTTTAAATGACAAAGCAGAGTGGACCAGGAAGATTGACATGTTTATTATGCTTTGATTTTTTCTGAACTGTTGAGGTCAGGAGGAGCTGGTAAAGAGTTGGCAAAAATCCCTCTTACAACTCGACTTCGTTTAAGCGAACTATGACGCCACGGGAAGAAATAGCCACGGATTTTGCTTTTGCAGGTGAACTCGGGTCAAAATCCCCCTTCTCTCAGTTTAAGAGCGATGATGAAACGTATGTTGTGTGTCATCATGGGCCGGTTTGAGTGACACCTCCTGATGAGCGGAGAGTAGTCAATCAGCAGAGGATGTGTGTGTTCCCGTGGGATGGTCCTGTCAGGTCGATGGAGGACCGACGCTGTGACAAACGCACGCAGTCAATGCAGATACGGCGGGAATCCACTGCCGTTTGGAATGAGTCTGAACAAGTCTGACAAGTGTCGCTGCAAACAGGTGATGGTGAAGTTGTGGGGTTTGTTTTGGGGACTGGATGTCAGGATCATCAACAGATCGTCAAGGACAAATATTAAACCAAATCCACTTTGAAGCGCTTTATGTTTTGGTTTCCTCTTTTCATTAACTCACTTGTATCTTGAGCGATTAATGCATGTTCGAGTAATTATTGTCTTGCATTTGAGTTTCAATAGATGCAGCAATTCATTCATTTTAATGGAGAAAACAGCTCTAGCAAAAACCGTTCAACAACTATAAGAGCGGACATTGAGTTTGGGAATTTAATTGTGCCTAATACAGACATGAAAACATGAGTAGAATAAAGTGGTCGCAAAGCTGTGTCTGTCAAAGGCCCTGTACCTGATTTTTATTTACTTTAGTCAAGATTAATTCTCTTTACGTTACACATTGTTTGGTAGAAGCAGCTTAATACAAATTGGGTTTATAATGCATAATCTGTGCTTATTATAAACTCACTTAGAAAGAATTAGTGCAGAAGCGTTTACCAGGGTCATCTCTTTCTGTCTGATCAGGCACATTATATACTATGAATCATGGGAAAATGTCTGCTTGACACTATCCCAGACATGATTCTCTGTCATGGTACATTTCGATAGTGTCAAAAGAAGTTAGCTATAAGTAGAGTTAGAGAAACTATGGCAACAACTGCATAAGACTATTCCAGACAGTGGTGTATGAGTCATGGGGCGATATTGAGTGAATGGAAGGACTATGTGGGCGGGGCTAACAGTTCAAACAAAAACATGTTTCTGTCTCATGGTTCAAAGTCAGGTACAGGCCCTTTAAGACTCAGTTAAGACCCGATTTGAATTAATTTTACTCTATACTTGTGCCTCGTTTGAGTATTGTGTACGGCTCAAAACTCACAGGGCAGCATTGTGGTTGGGGCCAAAGACAAAGTCCCCAAACAAACAAAAACAAAGATGGCATCCGCAGAAAAATGTAATTAATTTCCGAAAGACTTTCAGAGGGAAGCGCTTTCTGCATTTGTAAACAGAAACAATGTGATTTTCCCTGTACTTTTGGACCTCAAAACTGCCGTCATGGACACAATAAATGGATACCTTTGGAGCAAACATCTGGCGGCAAGAAAGATGGTCATGACAAAAAAAACACAAACCAAATGATCGATCAAAGACTGGATCAAAGACATAGTAAAAATTAAATAAATGTATAAAAATAAATTCAGACTTGGATATGAAAACAAATTTGACAAACTTTGGACTTGATGGTACATTCATGTTGGAAAGTATGACGTAGCTTCTTTGGATGTTCAGTGTTGTGTTTTGTGTTCTTTTTTGTTCTGTGTATTAACATTTAAAACTAAAAAAATATATACATATATATATATTAAAAAAAAGAAAATGGTACATAAAACAAGAAGAGAAAAAAATATGTCCAACTCCAGGCTTCTGCGAGTTAATGCCAACACACATCATTTATGAAACACCAACAAAACAAATTCACACAGTGCTTTGAGTTGTATCGCTTAACACAGGTTATTCAAACAGTAAATGTAGTGGCCTGTGTCAGAAGCTGGTGCCACGTTCTCTCACTTCTGGTCCCTTCTCGACACACGCTCTAATATGTTTTAAATTGGCCTGAGCCTTATACGTGACACCAGAGCTATTACACTGTAATGAGCCTGGATCACACACTGTCTCTGCAGCCGAGAGCCTTAAACACAGCACTTTATGTTAATGACCACACACGGACAAGCCTCAAACTAGATTCAAAAGGAGCAACAAATATGGCAAAACAGAAAGGAAACAATGTTGATTAAACAGCTTTTTTTTCTCTATTGAACAGACTTTGAATGTTTAGTGTAGTGAGTTGACCTGAACGAAAATTGAAATTGGCTCAACTTTTTATCTACTCTGCTTCTTGACTTTGATTTGACTTTTTTCAGATGCCTGGTTAATATCGCTGAAAAATATGTGATTTTAGAAACTATACAGTCCTCAAGATAAATGCATGACAAAACAAGGCTGAATTAGGACCAAGTAAAAAGGTTATGACAAAAATGTAAGTCACAGCATATTTCATTTTAGGCTGCATAAGGAAACTGCAAATCCCTGGTCCTTCTATTCAGTCAACTGACAATGCGATATATTGTGAATCACCTTTGCTTTAGTATCAAAACTTATATGAAATGTACTTGTATAATTAACATTCCTGTCGAACAATGTTCTGTTTGTATTTCAGTTTAGTAAATTACACTCTGTGTCATTAAATGTACTGTGCTTTGGAAAAAAAAATGAAAGTTTTAATTACCAAAACTTGCTGACAATAATATTTCCATATTAATACCAGTGTAAATAGAAAGTCCCCAAAGAGCTCGACAGGTTATTTTAATGACCTTTCATATCGAGTGGACACATTTTGTTTACAGCAAACACAATCAGAGGGTTTTGTTTTACCAATGAAACATCAGAGACAGATGTGTTTACAGACGGCAAACAGTGGTTCTTTATTATTCATACCTGCATCTGTCTGAACGAGGGGAGTGTGACACTCTGCAGGAGAACACTGTCTATCAAGGGTCTGGTCCTGGGGCCCAAAAGTCTGGATCTAACCTTGGACTTTATACAGAGATCTTGTTTGCGCACTTGGAGGATCTCTGTCAAGTGGCAATGTGGGGATGTAACGGTAGCTGTGATGTTACTGATGTCAAATGCATTGTTTTGTTACAAAAGCTGATAACGAAATAACAGAGGAAACAACACCAGTTGTTCCCAACTCTTTTAACAGTGGATAACCTGGTCATAATAAGTCTGTTTTTATTTATATATTTGTTATGAGAGAAGTTTATTTTTGTTCTAAATGGTAGCTTTGTATGTTTCCCGTGCGTCTTTGAAATAAACAAACCTGATTGCACGATTCCGTTTGAGTTTGGCCCGAGACGAAGCGGTGAAATTGGTGACCAGACTGAGATCTTCTGTAGCCTATAAAACAGAGAGAACCAGTTTGAATGTCAGGAGAGCTAAAATGCTTTCACTACAAAGCATATTTTTGTAATTGCTAGCATCTATTCATTATCATCAAAACTTTATTACAGACTGATAGTGCAGAGTTATAAGAAACACCACAATATTATTACTATTTGAAGAGTGCAAGAGGATGGACTGTCAACTTTAAAGTGCATATGACAGATGAGACGACACATTTCACTAAAATGTTGTAAACGTGATTGTATATAAGATTTTACTAAACATTTTGTCAATTTGTCCCCAGTTTGACAGTCTTTGTTATGTGCTTAATGTTACTTCCTGGTTGGAAAATGAGCAGCTAATCTGTTACCTAGCAACCAGACTGTAAACAAGGGCCAAAATCCTTATAAATTACACAATAGTTAGGAATTTACAATACATAACACCCGGGGACACCTTTATTTTGTCAATGATTGTTTAAACTGTCCGAAAAATGTGTCAGTTGTGTGTACATGGTAGCTGCAGTTTCAACGGTATGTCGCCTTTTGATGACATCACAGAGGGATTCGGTATTAGACCATAGCTCTACATTTTCAAAACTGCAATTTCACAGATGTAAAAACTATGATAAATATTTCAACAAGTAATAATTAGAAAAACTTGTGAACCTGTGGCTTTATTTTTTATTGTATTATTATCATTTTTTTCAGCTGTGAACTTTGAATTTCCTTTGGGATCAATAAAGTATTCCTTCATTACCAGATTAAGGTTAAATCTGTGTCGTTCCTCCTCGCTCCTGTCGTTCTCCGGTATACGTTCCATAGCAAAAGATAATTGAATTTTGTAAACGCGACCAAAGTTTTAAAACATTTAACAATATGCAATGTGAATGAGTTGTAAACATTTTCTCCAGTCCCCTCTTTTCCGTTCTCCTTATTCTTGGACATTATGCTCTTGAGTACAGTCTTGGTTTTTCTAAGCTGGAGTGGTGGCAGCACTATCGCTCGTTCTGTGGTAACATGAGAGTGCTGGGCCTATCAGGGTAAGAGCAGGGATTAGAGTTATTTCAGCGACTCTCCGGGGAGATGACTACAGAATTATGCTCCTCCGCTGTTGTCCGTGACTTGTGGACCGGCTCTGATTTATTGCTTTTGTTTTCATCATTCGCCGCAGTAAAGTTGGTTCCAATGTATCAGCCTATAGAAAGCATTCATAATTTATTACATGTTTGCAGCTTTTTTTCGCTCTGCTGTGGACAGGTGCTGCAAGGAAGCATGGGTAAAAACATTAAAAAGTGTTACGTAAAGTTTTAGAGGAGTGAAAAAAGTCAATTGGGCATAGTATCTTTCCCAGGAAGAGAAATGGTGCCAGCAGGATTTTCTAGTTTGGAGGTAAACACTGTATTTTATGAGGGAAAAAAATCCAAACTGATTACGAAAATAATCTAGTTATTTTTAGGGATGGGCGCGTCATCTTTTTTTCCGATTAGTTTATATGGGGCAGATGAGATCAACAGAAAATAAGTTCTACACGGACTAAAAAGACAGTTTGCACAGGAAATCGGTGCATTGCTGACATGTTGTTGGTTGTGTACATTGAACATTTTATTCACCTTATTCTGCCCCGCCCACTTTTGCCTCTTTTTGCCACAGAGACGCACTTATGTTGTAAACGCACTTCCGTTTGACGAGAACTCCGTTAAAGCTAATGACAAGAAGGGAAAAGTCTCCCCGCTAAAATGTTACATAAAGTATGTTGTATGCTAATGAACACGAGCAACAACAAGTCAACAACGCTCCGATTTCCTGGTCAGTCTGAAAACGGCTTTTTAGTCCATGTAGAACTTATTTTCTGTTGAGCTCGTCTGCTCCATGTAAACTAATACAACTGAGACAAGACGGCAGCGCGTACGGCAACATCCGGAATGAGGTGAATACAAATCAATTAACTTTACTAAATGTTTTAGCGGTGAGACTTTTACCTCGTTCGCCATTTACATGAACAGTTCTCGTCAAGCCGGAAGCGCGTTCACTACAGGAGTGCGGATCTGAGGCAAAAAGAGGCAAAAGTAGGCGGGGCAGAATAAGGTGAATACTGAGAAAGTTGTATTGGCTCGATAAATTGATTCACTGGCCGTTGTTAGCACAGAACCTTTCATTAGTTTGAACTTTAATCATACAAAGCTGCTTTATGGTCATATTTCAAGGTTTTCGGGAAAATAGAAAAAAAAAACTTTACGTAGAGATGACTTACAGACAGGAAGTGTTTTTTTTAGCAGTAAAAATATTTCTGATTGACGGAGGATGGAGCCAGTGACGTGTGTCGATGCAGCAGGGTCTGGAGAGTCTGAGACAAAACAACTAACCAAAAGATAACTGAGGCAGTTGCGCTTCGAGGTGGTGATATATAAACATTTTGGTCAGTTTTGCTTCACGCTATTTTTTGTTTTATGGAAATTATATTTTATTGGATTGGAAAAAGCAGGATCAAGCATATTTCAGCCAGAACTTACTATGGATATGGTCTGTAGTGTCTATCTTTCCATCACTGCACACATACTTAAAAATAGGATGCAAAGGACACGAAACAAGACTTAAAGAATCCAATTTGTTCTAAAGAAAGTTATCCAGTTTGGTAATCAAGCCCAGGACCAGCTGAAGTACCGATGCCACTGTGACGCCGATGATCTAGTTCTTCTGTTACTTTTCAGGGAAGTCCAATCCAGTGCCTTCTTGGAATATTTACTGAAAGGTGGACATCATTAGAAAGACTCCTCACCAAGATATGTTTGACCTCCTGTTTCAATAAGCTGGGGTATGTTTCTGGGTGTCATTTAGCAAATTTTGTGTTTTCTATCAAAGAGTATCTTGTAAAAGCAGCACTTTCTAACACACGTGAGACTAGTGTGTGCCGTCTGCATCTAATAATAAAGTATTTTGTCTCCAAGTTAGAGCTGAAAGCAGCACCCTGATTGGCTGCGCTTGGGCGGTCCTCCCCAGTTTCACTTTGTCGTCTGAAAAAAGCTGTTGTAAAGCTGTGCACTGAATCGAAAATGAATGCATGTGAATTTGAAAGACGTGTCAAAGGGTTTGTCAGAGCTAGGGATGAGTCAGATAGATTTAAAAACCTACTTCCAGTTCCACAGTGTGAAAATCAGCCACCCAGCTTTAAAACTGGGTGAAACAACAAGATCAATCATGATTTACGGTTCATAAATTGTGTTTTTTCTTATTAAAACAAACACAAATGACTTTCATCTTAATTTCTTGAACATAACCCACATAGAGTAGAATTTAAATAATTTTGTTTTGTTCTTTTTCCTCCAAAATATGAACTCCAAACTATAAGCTTTTACCTTCAGAGGATTGACTGTAGACCCAAGCTGATCTTTGATGATTTGAGAAGACTGAATCTCAATTAAAACTCAATTAATGGCACAGCTCTAAAGCGACAATCGCCCATCACAAACGGAAGGCGTTCTACAATAAACGAAAACGTAATTGTGCTCACAGTACGGACCGCTATAAAACAATAGGAGTGTCTGATTGTAAGTGAGACTGACGCAACATATTTCAAACCAAGTAAAACTTGTGTGGAATTGTGTAGAGTATCTGCTTTATTACATAAAAGCCGCGAGTGGAGATGATGAACGCCACAGCGCCACCACAATGAAACTCCTCCTCAGCTCCTTTCTATCAGATATCCCTGACAGCGCGAGGAGAAAATAATTAAACACACTGGTTCTTAACTGCTTTTAAAGTGGAGCATCCTGTCTGAGAGAAAAGTTTTCCCGGAGCACAATGTTCAGCCGACTGAGGAGGCCTAAAGCAGTTACACTACACTACATGTGAATGAGAGCGCCATAATATCTGCCAAGGCGTGAAGAGCTTAGCTGCGCTCAACTATAGATTTCTCTCAAACGCCGCTGCCGTGCTGTGACCTGATCTGCACTGTCCGACTGCACAACGAGCATCCCAAGTACAACTGCACCACAAATCTAACTATTGTCATTAAATCTGTTGTTAAAAAAGCAGGATTCTGTTCAGAGTGCGCATTGTAAACAACTCCAGGAGCATTAGCATTTAAGAAAAGAGGAGTTTCCTGATAACAATATTCAGACGATAATATTATGTAAATCCAACAGAAATCTGTTTAAATGTGTCTTTAATTGTGTTAGCTGAGGTTTAGGAATCGGACAAATGTAAAATGGATCACACACACATCAAAATGGATTTTTTCTCATTTTCTTTTTTTAAAAACTATAAACAATATACTTAATATTCAAATTTTGCGTACCTTCAAAACCACATTCATTCCACATTTGCCCACCTCTAAACTGAAATATCAACTGATAAACTAGTACAAGAATCCTATAAACTTGTTTGTCTAAATTATAGGTACACATTTTTTCTACAAAAACGCAGGATATTTTGCGCTTTGCAGAAAACACTCTATAATCTAAATAAGTACAGTGTTTGTGATTTGAAAAACTGTGATTTAAATTTGATTACGGTATAATTTGCAGACTTAATCCAAAGCATTGCGTGGGTTAGATGTCTTACCAGTACCTTAAATTTGCCATTTCATATTCTGAAAACAAGTTTCTCTGCTGTCTGCCCTGATACTTATTGAGCGTATGCAGCCAGCAGATACACAATTTAGTCGTGTTATCACTTTAAGAGACGCTATGATGCGGTTAGCAGCAGCAGTGATCATGTTTAGACGGTAGAAATGCTCAGAACGAGTCTGGCAACAATTCAAATACTTAAAACAGTCAAAGATTTTCGGATAAGTGACGTAGAGAAAAAAACAAACCATCAGAGATCGGGAGGGAGTTCAGCAGGAAGTGTTTTTGACAGTCAGAGAGGATTTTCAAACCAATATTCCTCAAAATAGTGTGAATGCTGCCAAATGCAACTCCAGGTATGTTTCTGATGATGGAAGATTGTTAGAACAGATGTTACGGCGTTTGGCCAGGGCCCGCCTCACCTCGCTCCCCGTTTGTTTCATTCCTGTGCCTTCTTATCCTGAGCTGTCAAAGTCCTGTGCCCTGGTTGGAGGATCCGGTTCCTGCTTCGACTGGGTTGGTCCCGTGTCGGCATCTCCTGGTTGGTGCCTGGGTCTACAGTTCTGCCAATCATGATCTTCCACCCAATAAAGTGCTGCCCACCCGCTGGTCGGTGCAGCTTGGACTCTTTGTTCAGCCTCAGCACAAGACGTGTTTTGTGCATCTGGTGTGTTTGTGTATGTGGCCAGTGTACGTGGCATTGTAGCCTTGTAGCCTCACTGTGTGTTGTGAGCTGCTCCTATTTTTTTGTCTTCATTTCTGCTCTGGTAGAGCCCTTTTTTGAGTTTTGTAAACATTATTACCTGTCTTTATTTTAATTAAACCACCATTTAACATCTTGGTTGTATTGCCTTCCCTTCCCCCTAGCTGAGCTGGGTTTGTAACAACAGGGTTAAAAGCCCAAAAAACTCACTGTAGCAGAATATGTGTCCTTTAAAGGTAACTTTTCTGACAAAGGGTACACTGCCTTCTTGAGATTAGTATTACTGGATTATCAAAATGTAGGTCATGTAAACATTTGAATGTTATTTTGAATATTACAAAATTTGAATATTGTATGGTTAATAGCGCAACAAAAAGAGCTAATAAAAAAATTTAATGATAAAAGTTCTGTTTTATGTTAAGGATATAAGGTGATATTTCTGCACTTTTGTGATTCATTTTTTAACATTTTTAACATTTCACATTAGTCAGATAATTAAACCTCAACTATTACAATTAAAAACATGTTTTAACACATTTCTGTTGAACTGACATAATATCGTCTGACTATCATTTCTGGGAAATGTCACTTCTGTCCAAATGTATTATTGCAGTTATTGCTTTGCCTGCAATGTTCCACAGTATTGCATTAAACGCATCTGTCTTGCATTTATTTAATCACAGGTGTCTTTATAGCTAAAAAAATACCTTGAAAAAGAAGCATTTTTACTGTGAACAGGGTCGTCTCTCTGCAGACCTGACCTGTAACTTGGTTCGGCGATGTTTAATGCCATACTGCGGAACATAGGCAAAGCAAGTGGTTACACAATGCACTTTGAACAGTCACGACACAGAAATCAGTCAACGTTAAAGCACACCACCCTTCAATGTAATTTTATTTTACTATACTATACTAACCTTCACTTGTGATTAATATTGCAGCCCTGTTTTCTTCTTGTGGACCCTTGGGCAAAGCACTGTCTCTCTCGCACTCGCATCGATCAACTCCTCGAATTAGAAAACCAACACCAGTGACAAATTCGCAAAGACAGGCAACGCTAAGTACAAAATGTAAACTATATCTTCAATCTAAATGCAAAAGGAACATCTTGGAGTGCCGGCATGTGTGTTTGCTCTCTGACTAAAGTGTGTTTGTCAGCTGGAGTTGTTATTTTTCTGCGCAGCGTACGCCTCAATGGGCTGTCTGTCTTTTTGGATGGAGCCAGGCAAGACAAATTGACAGCTCGGCACGTACACACTCATAAACAAATATATATATATAAAGCTGAGCCTGGGAGGGAAGCACATAGCAGACAGTGTACGGGCGGATGGGCTGAGTGACACATTATTTTCAAGACTTAAATGAACACAGGGATGCACTGATGCTCTGAGGCCACTCTTCTGAGAGGCGAGTCTGCGTTACACCTCACGAGCGGCGGCGGAACAACTGTGAGGCCGAGTCATACTGTTGGTCGTCGAACGGAAATTTGACTTGATGATGAACTTCGGAGCAGTGTGACAGAACAAGCACGCAAGCGTCATGAAGGTTTTACGATCTTAAAATGTGAAAAACAGAACTAGTTCATTGTAAACTGTTTGCAGCGGTCTCACTTACCTAATGCTTTCCAAATTATTCACCACTGTGAGTTTATAAGTGCTTTTTATAACTTTCCGAGGCCATAACAGTAAAGCTAACAGTTTAAATCCATGCCGAAAGGTTTGGAAATTAGATCTATGGTTAGAAACAGTTTTAAATGTGGTTGTCTAAATGTGTTTAAATGTGTGTTGTCTGTGCTGCCGTCTTGGCCAGGACTCCCATAAAAAAAATATTTAAAAAAAACATCATTGGGACGTTCCTGGTAAAATTACGGTTGAATAAAAAAATAAAACAAAAAATCAATAAAAACAATAAACTAGCTAACGGCACACTTCCTGCTTTACGGAGAATAAAACACTTTATATCTATTGACCTTATTTTGCCCGCCCACTTTTGCCGTTTTTTGCACTTTTGTTTCACTTCCGTTTGACGAGAACTCCGTTAAAGCTAATGATGAAGGAGGGAAAAGTCTTGCCACTAAAATGTTACATAAAGTAGATTGATTTGTGTAAAATGTTTAATGAACACGAGCAACAACAAGTCAACAACACATCGATGTCCTGTGCGGCCTGAAAACGGCTTTTTAGTCCATGTAGAACTTATTTTCTGTTGAGCTCGTCTGCTCCATGTAAACTACAACGGAAACAAGACGGCGGCGCGTAAGACAACTTCCGGAATAAGGTCAATACTGGGGCAAAGCAGGTGTTACTTTATTACATGGAATAATCCAGATCCCTCTTTAATCATGCGCTGTGTGACTTTTGGTCTGGAGGGTACAGTAGTTGGCATCTCATGATTTAGAACCGACACTAATGTATACAATTATGTACCAGGCAGGTGTTCCCTCATCAGGATTGGTGATGATGGTAAGCCCCTCATGGGAATTACCAAGGGTTAACAAATAAAAGCTAGCTTGCCCCAGACACGCTAATGTTGCATGCAGTTGAAATGGGGTCAGCCCTCTGTTCCCCGGTATAGTTCCTCAGTTCTTCCCTGGGGAACATAGGTACCTTCAGGCCAGTGAGCCAGGCTCAAACACTGGGGTAATCGAGCTCTCTCTGTCACTGATGTGCACACCATCACACACTTTAGCCTTTATCTGGAAATGTACTGATCAACACTCTGTAGTGTAGTGATACTTTAAATTTTTTATGGTATTATGCTTTTTTTTTTTTTTTTTCATTTTATTGGAAAGCCCCTGGGTCACCTTGAGTGTTGTAAAGGGCTCAATAAATAAATGTTAATGAATTCAGGTGATATAGATAAACATGGTCTGTTTTTACTTATCTTTTGATATTTAGTAACAATAATTTTGTTTTTAAATGAAAAAGGTTAGGATAATGGGTTAGGATTAGGAACAGGTAGAATGGTTTAGTTTAGGGCTATGGATTAGTTTGGGAATAGAACGAGTGGAAAAATACGAGGAACAGGTCTTCTTTGCATGTGCAGGTGCGTCTATGAGGTATGTTTCTTAGTATCTACCTCTATTCTCCATGAATAGAATATGGAGAACATAGGTACTCGGTAAAGTAGGTACCCACCCGTTCCGAATGTTTTTGTGAGGCACAGAGTCAATGAAGCTAGTAAACAGGATTGATGAGCCAAACGTGAATGAAGCTAAAACTCCAGGTATGTTTTTGAAGGAACAATGTTATAACAGGGTTAAAAGCTCAAAAAGTCAGTTCTGATTAATATATGTTTAGTACTGATAAACGTCCATTTTTAGTATTATAACATATTCATATCACTGAATTGCGTTAGACACAAACAGTTGGACTGATCTTCTGCAGGTATTTCTGCTGCACTAGTCTAACATTACACAGCAGAGCGGACAGGAAGCGGAGGTTACAGGAACCACTCTGACCGCCCGTCCTCTTCCTCTATACTGTCTCGTTATTTGTCTGTAAAGTGTCCTTCCTCGTTTCCTTTCCTCGTCACCTCAAAACCCCACAGTTCTGTTCTGTCCTGGGGCGATCGCATACAGTACATCCCCCTATGTTTGTCCTCTGTGCTGCTCCGTCCCAAGTGACTGTCCAATCCCATGTCCTCCACCTCTCCTCTCGGAACACCGGGCTGTTTCACACTTTACCTGCTTTATTTCTCGTTCCCTTCCCACTTGTCCCAACTGAACATCCACCTTTCATCGTGCTGTTGGAAACTGTGCACTGTCATAATAATTACTTTATTGTAGCGTTGTTATGACTCGATTTTGATGCTATGGAATACTTAATTCACTGATTTATTTTATTTTTTATTTTTTTCGGTAAATATTTTATACTATAGACCAACATTTTCAACACAAAGTAATTGCACTTTTGTCATTAAACCTTATCGCATAAAGCCTAAGATCATTTTAAAACGGTTCACAAAAGGGTCAGTTTTGTTGTTTTGATTTGATGCTAGTTTTAGTATCAATTAGTATCATTGATTCTGCAGAAACAATGCTTTTCAGGCATATTTTTCCTTCGTTTTTCCTCGTAAGCAGCCGTATTTGTCTTGATACAGACTGAGCGTGTCCCTGATTGGCTAATCCACCCGTCAATCACGCCATCTGAACTTGAACAGATGAAAACAGTAACCAAACTGGTATCAATCTTAAAAATTCAGAGATATCATGGATTTTCGAGACAAGTTTGGACTTAAAAAATTGGCTAAAGCAGGGAAATGTCATCTGTGAACAACCACAACAACGCAGAGTAAAACTGTCCCGTCTTTACGCAGCAAACAGCGACCAAAATGAGCCATGTACTAAGCTCATGCCGATATCAGAACATAACATATCCACGCTAAACAACAATACTTGTACATCTGAAAGGAAACGATGAACGTCTAAATAAAACAGGCTTACTCTGCAGTAGGCAGCCGTATCTTTTCTGGCGCACGTCTTTTTTAGAGATCTATGAACTCCACACGCTCGAGGTACTTTCGTGACTGTTGTATGTTTTAATCTCATCTCAACGAGTCGCCCAAAAAATTACACTGCACTTATATCCACTTGTATCTGCACATTTGTTTCGGAAAGATGGACAATACAACAAAAAACGTGTGTAAGAATTCAATTAGCGAACTCTTCTTGTTTCTGATTGGCCACTTTTCCAGTCAGTCTGTTTTTTAGCCAATCAAAGTCTCAGAAGCTTCGCCTAGCTCCGAAAACAAGGGGAAAAAATCAATTTATTACCTACTTTCATGAGGCCTGTAGTGCCAGCTCCAGGAAACATCAGATAGTCCGAACTTTAAGGAGCTGGTGTGAAAGAAAAAGTCTGGGGACCAAACGAAAACACTAGAACACTCTAAGTCTGGACCTTAGCGCGGACTTTCAGGTATGAATCAGCCCTAAATATGCAGCATCATCACTGAAATCTGCACAAACGAAACCAGAACAACTCACGAGGAAACATTACGACAAGGTTAAAAGCCCATCAAAGCCAGTTTAGTCAAATCTAGGCCGATAATTTCTGTGTCCGCTCAAAATAACCCTCCACCCACTGCCACACATTTCTTTACAAGTTAATTCTGAGTGTGTTTCTATTCTGGGCGAGCTGACCCTGACGCTTTCTGAAACCTCGTCTTGGCCATTTTTAGTTTTTCTTTAATTTGGGTGCCCACAGCCTCTTTTGTCCTCTCGCTCGCCGTCTACGCACTTCCTCTCTCCGTGTTCTTTGATGTGGGCTCATACCTGCTGTCACGGACCACCTGTTCAGCTCTCCACGGGACAGGCCAGATTAGACTAAGAGACGGAGATAAGGACAAGACAGCTCGCCATAACTACAGAGATGCCTTTAAAGGTTATATCTAAAGTAAAATATGGTGCGAACAGTCCTTAAAGCTTTGAGATAAGATGAGTTTGCACTTGTTCCATAAGTGTGTCGAATAGGGCTCTAGATCTTAGGATATAGTTTGATACGGTGCATATCAGAACGTGTCCTCTTCAGTTCTGGTGTTGGCTTTATTTGGAGTCAGTTTAATCAAGATTTTTCTGTTTTTTTGAGTTAGTCCTTGTTTATATTTACTGAAACAGTGTTGTAGTTTTATTTTTGATGTGGAACAATCCTGTTATAGACCTGGTTTAGATGGTTGTACTCAGAAAGTTGAATGTTTTCTTTGGTAGTTTGAGAAGCGCCAGTATTATATGCCAAAAAGAAAGTGTTATATGATATGTTATGTAGAGCCAGATCACCATTTTGGTTTTACTTCATGCACACGTAGTATCTTTATAAAGCCTAAAAGAGGTAACTTAAGACATCTTCTTCTTCTGAGAGTTCACGTTTAACTGTGATCGGTTAAATTCACCTGCCAATCACTCAGATCATGACAGTCGTTGACCAATAGGAGGACTGGGTCGATCACCATAACACTGTATTGAAGAGATAAGAAAACAATAAAATCATCAAAATATCAGAGCACCGATACTATGTCAATAAATATAATTCAAAGTAGCCTGACTATTTCAAACAATAAACTATAAACAGGAAAACATGATTAAAAAAAAAAAAATATATATATATATATATATATATATATATATATATATATATATATATATATATATAAAATCCCATTCCAATAAATAAATTCACTAATATCGACAATCAAAGACAAAGCTTGAGCAAAGTAAAAAAAAATGTTTTTTTTTAAACGTTTCCTGACGTTTCCTGACGTTTCTTAATCAACATTTAGTATAAAGCTGATTTATTAGTATCAAATTAATCAATTATTATTATAATTTGTCACACCCCAAATAAAGCTAAGCAAGTCCTATCTGATTTTTACTGTTTTGAAACATGAAAAGAGAACTAGTTACCTGTTTTTTTGTTTTGTTTTTTTTGCCTGTAATAAAGTTAAATCAGTCTTGCTCGAGTATGATGTATTGTAAAAGCATCTATTCAGTACACAATGTGACCTTCGCTTTCTCTGCATCTAATTAGCGTTTTATTCTACAAGAAGCAGGAAGTGTGGCATTAGCTTGCTATTGTTTGTTAGCTTTACCTCGCTCCGGGCTCAGTGACTCGTGAAAAGTGCTTATAAACTCATCATGGAGAATGTTTAGGATTTAAAGTCCTACATGTGACTGATGTAAAGACTTTAAAATGAACTGGTTCTGTTTTTCCCATTTCAAAACAGTAAAAACATTACCTTCAACTAATTCATGTGAGCTCAATCCTGCTTAGAGTTACAGGTGCTTATAGGCCTTGAGTACAACCACCAACACAGCCATTTATTCATTCTCTACGCCGGCCAATTTAAGCTTTATTACATCCAGCATTTGCTCCTTTATGTTTTGATATCGCTATCATTCCTGGAACATGGTCAGGTCAAGACAACCTGCTATTGTGTCCCTCACACAGGAGTGCCATTTTACATGTTTATGTCCCCGTTTGGTGAAGCGCGAGTCCCGACGTGGGATGTGGAAGTCCAGGGTTCAATTCCCTGAGGGGGAGGGTCCAGGGACTATAGTTACTGCTGTGTCAAGGATAAAAGGAGAGACACTGAGAGGAAGGACGTCCAGCACAATCCAAATGACTCATAAATGCTTCAAAATGTGTGAAGGAATTGGCAATTTTCCACTAAATGTAAAACAGTAGCATCAGGTCAAGTGTCTCATTAACTTTTGATGGTTAAAGTCATTTAAATGTAACACAAATTTTGATAAATTCAGTGAGCAATGTAAGAAAACATTTACCTAAAATGATCACTTTTCCCACAGACTATTCATAATTTTGGACTAAATGTGCGATAAATGTTTAAAAAGGGCAAATTGCTCCAGGAGCATTAACATTTGAGAGCCGACTGAATTATGAACTGCAACACTAATTCAACAATTAAAGGTATTTCAGAACACAGTTGTAGAGGTCTAAAAGCTAATTGGTTAGCTTTTTAATAAAAAGACAGGATATTTTATTGTTTAGTGGACATTCTATTGACCAAAGTAATTGCAGTCTTAACTTATTGTACCATATTGTACCATAGACTTACAAAAGATATATATTAATAAATTAAAAACTTGCTAGTGACTAATCAGCTACTTGGTAACCAGTGACACTTAATTTAATTTATAATGTATTTCTGGAACTTTATAAATGGGAAACACATTAAGCTGAATATTAGTTTTTTTTTTAAACTAAAATAACCACATCATGGATATAGCTACCACAACTTTATAATCTTTACCGTTACATTTTTTGATTTTTTGAGTCTATGGAAAAATGAATGGGAAAAATGACTCCATAAACATGCACGCTGGGCCGTTTGCTTTGGTGACGTCAGAAAAGGCTTTTAACTTTTACACCAGTTTAAGGGCCAGAGTGATGTATTTGAACAGGTTTCTTTGTGGAGAAGCCTGTGCATTGCTTTGGTCTTTTTATTCCCCATTAACTTGTTCTGAACAGAAGACTCTCTACTTGTGCTTAACATTCAGCGGCGCTTTCTTCTCGTCTGTTGTCTCTGATCTTTATGATGGTCATTTCACTTCAGTTCAGTCTCAGCGTTTTAATCTGCTCGTCCGCCATTGTTCCACTTTGCTCTTTGTGCGTTCACGCTCTCTCCTCACCTCCTGTGTTTTCTTTGATCCCCGGCAATAGTCGAGTTGAAAGGTGCGGCGCCGTCTTTGACCAGCACTTGTAGAGATTCCCAGGCATTGCGATACAAACGTGGACCGGTGTGTGAACGTGTGAATGCGTCGTCCCCGGTGACGGACCGGAGAGAGCGCCTCGTTTGATCCGGGAACAAAGATTGAAGGAGGGCACAGAGGCAGCGGGAGGCCAGGAGCAAAGAGACCGGAGGGGAGGAAGAAGAGGTGAGAGAGGGGGAAAGAAAGACAGAGAGAGGAAGAGAAGGTGAGAAAGAAGAGAAGAGAAATGAAGAGAGAGGGAGGAGGTGAGACAGGAGAGAAAGAAAATGAGATGGAAGTTGAGAGAAAGAGAGGAGACAGAGAGAGGCAAGGTGATGCAGGAGAGAGAGGAAGAGAATGTGAGAAAGAGAGAGAAGGAGACAGGAGAGAAAGAAAATGAGGTGGAAGTTGAGAGAAAGAGAGGAGCGAGAGAGACAAGGTGATGCAGGAGAGAGAGGGGGGGGTAGAGAAAGAAGGGGTGGAGAGAAAGAGAGAGCAGAGAGAGAGAAAGACAGAGAGAAAGAGAAGGTGGGAGAGAGAGAGAAATGAAGAGAGAGTGAGGAGGTGAGACAAGAGAGAAAGAAAATGAGGTGGAAGTAGAGAGAAAGAAAGCAGAGAGAAAGGAGGTGATGTAGGAGAGAAAGAGAGAGAGAGATGATGCAAGGGGGAGGGGGGAGGTAGAGATAGAGAGATAGAGAGCAGAGATAGAGAGACAAGAAATAAAGAGAGAGAGGCAGAGAGAAAGAGAAGGCAGGAGAGAGAGAGAGAGAGAGAGAGGAAGTGAGGCAGGAAGAGAGAGATGGGAAGATGGGGAGAGATAATAAGAGGGGAAAGAGAGAGACAGGGAGAGAGAACAAGAGAGAGAAAAAGCGAGAGAGTTAGATAGTGAGAGGAAGCCATGAGGGGAAAGAGAGAAAGCGAGGGGGAGTGGAAAGAAAAGAGAGGGGAGAGAGAGACAGTGACAAAGAGAGCGAGAAAAAGAGTCAGAAGGGAAGGAGAGAGAGGAGGAGAAATAGCCCACAAAAAGAGTGGAGGTAAGACACAAGTGAGTGTGAGAGATGGACGGGGGACGGGAACAAGGGAGGACAGGCTGGGGAGAGAAAGAGAGAGAGGAGAGGGAGACATGCCCAGAGAGGGAGAGAGAGAACTTAGGGAGATGGAGACAGCAAAGAAAATGAGAGAGAGACAGAGACGGGGGAGGGCTACACCAGGATCAGGCCTCAGGAGTCCAGGGCTTTGTTGAAGGGGGTTTGAAGATCATGAGCAGCTTTGTCTCTCAGAGGGGGAGGAGGGGGAGAGAGAGAGAGAGAGAGAGGGGGAGAGAAAGAGAGAGTCTCAGGGGCAAAAATGCGTTAATTGAAACAGCTTGATGTAGTGTTTAGTAATCCATGCATCGCAGGAGAATCAGAATCAGTATTATTGTTTTAGTTTGGTTCAGGTGAAGTTGAAGTGTCACAGTTGAAGTGTCCAGTTCAGACTGATGAAGGCAAATGAAGCTACTGTTTATGCAACACTTTTCTCCCTCCTCCTGTCACCTGTCGGCTGATCCAATCCCCTCGCCTCAAAGGTTATGTATAATACTACGTTCAGACCGCAATGTCAAAGGTGTCCAGTTCACATGTGATGATGGGCGTGCATTTTGGCCGACGGGTGTTTCTCAGGTATTTGGTGCATCTCGAGCGTTCATGCATCTACAGTGGCTGCATCTGATGTTCACATGTCCCCAAAATATTGGCAAATTCTGGCAAAATTTCAACCAGTCAACCAATCAGGAGGTTTCTCCAGAGTAGCAGTGATTCCTCCGAACAGCACAAGCTACAAGACAGGGATTGGAGTTTAAACGCAAGCCCAGGGTGACTCCAGCGTCTGCCCTCGAAAGCAAAGGCGTCAAACTAGAGGTGCTACGTGCAAGTTTGACGCCGCGGTCTGAATGTTGCATTTTGGACTCTCAAAGACATCGCATTCCACACCCGCAGACACTTCTGGATCACAGCTCCATAGTTTAGAGTGCTAGAAGTAAATCTGCGCCATTAGCTCCTTCAGCCACACTTATACCGTCACACTTATACCTTATTCACCATGTTGGGTAGTGTCTTGCCCAAGGACACGACAGAATGTGCTCAAACTGCTGAACTTTGGCTTTGTGGGGGAACACACAAACCACGGATCCACTGCCTCTCGTTTTCTCCTGTGACTTTGAACAGCTGCCCTTCCTTTCATTGTTTCTTTACTTTGAAGCGAGTAGAGATTATTTTTCAAAACTGTAGCACTGCATTTTGCTGCTTTTACTGATGCTACAACTACTGCCACTTCTCCTGCGACCTGGAAAGTTTATCAAATCACGCTCTTGCATTGCAGCTGCATCATAAAGTCTCATAACTAAGTAGAATAAACTTGATGTTCTAATTTCGCTGAATGGATCCTTAACACAATCTCCTGAGCAGTTTTCCGGCCTGTATTACACATGACATTTGGCACGCCTGGCTGCGTCCACCATCAGTCATGCTGTATGCGCACTACAGTGAATGTGCTCACTTTCCTTCTGCTCACAATCAGAGCAGAAAACAGCATGGGCTGCTGCCGTGGCATTTCACTGATGTCAGAGGAAAAACTGCAAGTGGAATCATTTTAGAGCCGGTGTAGCCATCAGGCCGGTGATCAGCAGGTACAGTGGAGTATGGGAGGAGTGCGGAGTCTGTGGACGTGCTGCTGAAGCATCAAAAAGGAGAGAACGGAGGTCAGAGCAGCGCTACCAAGCAAAATCTACAGGATTAAAACAGGACCGGGCAGGTGTGAGGCAGGCCAGGAGGCTACGACCAAAGAAAGGTCCGGGCTTAAATATCTCAAGTTCAGGGGCAAACGCTCTTTCCATTGAACCACATCTGCAGACCGTCTTAATCTGTAGCTCTAAAACGCTAACACTCATCACTTTGGAGTGTTTGTATTGATACTTCAAGAAGAATTTTACACCATAACATCTAAATATCTTACTCTACAAGTGTCTTACTGTAGTTGTGCGCACCACTCCAAGAGTGTCATTCACAGTCACAATGTAAATACCGCAAGATAATAATATCAAGAAAAGGAATACCCCATGTCCAGCTTTTTGGAGTAAAATCCTGCGTTGTTTTTAGACCAAAATATTGCCAAAAATGTATATCTTGACATAGATATTGTTTTTAGATTCTATAAATAACAACATCAACTGTAAAATCAACCAAAGCAGTGCAGAAAAACATGACATACTCAACATAAAAATTTTGCATAAATCTCAAACATTTCATTTTTAGTAAGTTTACAGATGCATTGATCAACTTATAATAATCATCTTAACTAAAACAAGTTGAATTGTAGTCTTTATTTAAACAACACTTAAAAAAAAATCTGGTTTACAATATACTGTCCACTAGGGCTGTCATTATTTTGTGATTACTTCAGAAGTCGACTAGTCAGCGATTGTTTTTTCAATTTAGATTTCATTTTTTTATTTAGACTTTTACAATACATTATCAGCCAAATTAAGTCTGAAATATGGCGACCGAAGACTTCTAGATAGGGAATATTTAAGAATAAAGTGTATTATTGTTGAAAATTAGCAAGAATCTATTCTGTTTTTTGACATTTTGATGTAATAATATCATTGTCTTTGTCATAAAAGGTCTTTTGACATGTATTTTAAAGTCTATGTAGTCCACTTAATCATGATTATCGTTTTTTATAGTTGATTATATTTATCGTAGACTAGCCACATCTGCCCTAGTGTCCACTGTTTAATAATCAGATCCCCCACAATTAATGGAAAGGTCTCATCAACTCTACTAAAATATTCATGTCAAATCAAACAAATGTATGTTCCTTTTTGCACCCAGTTCAATTTCATGCCACACTGCCAACTTTCAACAATAACGTCTCCCACTGTTTTTTCCTTTTTTTTTACATGACAAATAGCACTAATACAAACCAATTAAAATGCAATTGTGTGGTGCATGTTTCTGTCCAAGGCCACAGCATACATTAGGAGCAGATCACCTTCATGCACATATGCACACTACATTATCCCCACGAACAAACCTCCGCCCACCGCCTCAGAGTCCCACTGCCCTTCAACGTCTTCACCCCCAACGCGAGTCAGTGCGCGATACTTCACCAAAAACGCAGAAGTCAGCTGAAAATGTAGCTGCGATTCCAATTTCTAACGCATTATATTGTTTTCGCTGTCACGTCTCGGCGTAAGTGGGAATGATGTCCGTCAAGAAAGTCTTAAAAAACAGAGGAGCGTTTTCTGCATACGATCTGGGTTTGTGTCCCGAGTGAGAACAGGTTCAAAGACAAAACAGACATGAGTTTGAAAGATGATCAGCCCAGCCCCCCGTGCGCAAACCCACCCACAGAATCTCCTCTATTCTTTTAAAAAAGCTTTATTATGTAGCAGCAAATAAACCCCAGGGACTCCAGTCGAAAAGGCTGTCAACAACTCATTTCTGTTGTCCTGCTCAAGTTGTCACGCACCACAGTAAATTAGAAGACGAAGATATATATATACATTTCTATTCACTGTTTGTCGGTTTGTTGTTTAATTTACATGTCTCAGGAAAGGTAAAGAAAGATGTTATTTTTGCTAAAATAACAGGTTTTAATCGCACACATCAGTCGAAACAGACTAAGCCGATAAGCAATAACAAAAAAGACATGAAATCGCTTTGACCTTAAGACTAAATTCCAGGTTTGGTTGTTGCACTCACTGTATTATCTTCAACAAAGTAAAAAAAAAAAAAAATAGGTCAATGTTTTTTTTCCTGAAACTTATCTTTGTGAAACAAGAAAGCTCTGCAAGGCTTGAACAACTTTTCAAAGATAAAAATCAAAGCCACCTTGAGTTTGCAGCATCTTACAATTGGACTTGACTATTTATTTGGTTACGGTCCAGTTTCCTTCTTCAAAATCCAACTTCTTTTCCAGCCTGGAAAATAAAAAAAATACTTCATCAAGCTTTAACTGTGTCTCAGCCACTTGTACTGTTTGCATCTACAAAACTTAAACTGACAAAACTCAACTTTAAATGTGCACTATGCAACCTTTTCATGCCTGCTTGGTTCCATGGAGATGCTGTTGCTTTAGAAAGCTCCTCCGTAGGACATTGCACTTATATTTCATTACAGATGTTTTTATTTCTCAAAAACCCCTTGAACAACCTGCCTCTTCACCTGTCAGGAGTAAAATGTGACCAGAGTGCGTCGTCAGAAGATGCGTCTTCTGATCTTGAGTAAGGTTTGGTCACATTTACTCCACTGAAAGATTAGCCTTTTGTGCATGTTTTGGGTCTGGTACTGCAGTGCTAAAACGTGATACTAAATTGCTAATACTAAGTGCATTTCATGTTACGTTTGTGCAGGTCATGGTTAAACAAAGATATACTGTTGATAAAATGTATTTGAAGAGTTCATTTGCAGAAACAGATAAGTGCCATTTGAGAAAAAAAAAAGTCAAAGGTTTCATGCGTCGTGTTGCAATGTTTTCAAACTATTTCAGTTCAATACAAATGTTACTTCTTTCCTTCTTGAGCAAATACTGTTATTATTAGTGTATGTGTAGATTATAAGACGGTATCAAAGAAGAAGAAAGAAGAAAAATGTTAAGATACAAAAGATATTAACAATTTTTTCTCTTTTTTTTTACTTTTAACCTTTATTTAACCAGGAAAGTCCCATTGAGATTAATTATCTCTTTTTCAAAGGTGTCCTGGCCAAGACGGCAGCACAAATTTACAGTCACATAATTTTAGACAGTTTAAACACTCACATAAAACAAATTCCACTCTAGTACTGATTCATACAATTGTGTGATATATGGAAAATATCACGTGCAACATATTGATTATTCCATGTATCGCTCAGTCGTGATATTCTTATTTTGTGAGCCATGTATTGTGCCTCGTGTATTAAATTATGAGACCCTCTGATTCCCAGCTCTTATATCTGCCATGTGTCCACCAAAGCCACAGCGGTTTACAAATGAGACAAAAAGGTGCACACTAGAGTAACTGTAACAGAGTCAGTGTAAAGTGCTGTGGGGCTGGAGCAGGCCTTGTTGCGCTGATTATGCACCGGACTGGCTCGTCTCTGCTGTGTGGAGCCTGGTGTCGTGGTGAGTCAGCCGGCAGCTTTACATTTAACACATGCCAACGCTAGCAGGACTGAAAAGAGAACGCAGCGGGGGCGCTTTCTCTCTCTCCCCCCTCTCACTTTCTCTGCTCGCCTGTGCTCCATTGTCTTTGGGCTGCAGCTCGGTCCCTCTCCCGGAGCCTCTGGGAAGTGGTCTCGCTGAGGGGCATGTGCTAGAGCGGGGAGAAGGGGGATGTCAGCTTGGATTTCAACAGTCTCGTCAGGGAAGCGCGCACCAGTTCACAGCACAGGAGGCGAAAATGTAAGAGTCATGCAATGTCACAAAATTGTAAATATGAAGCTTTGCTGGAATTCAGTGTAAAAATGTGCTGTTTACGGTATTACTGCTGATATTTAGTTGTATTTACTGTGCCTAACAGCATGAAACCAAACCAGCACAAAGGTCAAATGTCACTGACAAACCTGCCAGGATGATCACTATATTGACTTATCTTTTTTGGGTGCAATGTTATTTATCATGTTTTATGTCACACATTCCAGAAGCCGGATAAAAAAAAAAAAAAAAAAATATATATATATATATATATATATATATATATATATATATATATATATATATAAATATTGTAAAAAGAAAAAAAAACACAAGCTGCTATAAATAAATAGCACAATGAAACATTTTAATCAACAGATTGCATCTATAATGAGTCGTTCAAGATACAGTAGATATATTCAACTATTTACCGTAGATAAAAATAACAACAACAAAAGAAATCCCCACTAGCACCAAGAACAGGCTGCAGGTGCAAACTAGCATCTTTATAATGCAAAATCAACTTTAATGAGCTTTTTTATGGTTATAACAGTGTTTACTCATCATTAGTTCACTCAAAAGTGTGTTTTGATTGATTCTTGTATGTTTGAGTAATCCTGTCTGCATTTGAAACATGAGTGCTCAGAAAATCCCTGATTTCACCAAACCTCTATCCTCATCCACGTCACTGAAATGTGAATCATTTCAAAAATTAAGACTGCGAGTGACACATGTAGGGTAAACACACAAAATAAAAACATGTGTGAAAATACAGCGAAATGTCACTAGGAAATGCCACTATCTGGTGGAGCTTATCAGTTCTGCAGTTTTGAACAGGAAGTCAATGAACCTGTTCTATTACAAAGTTGTTTTAGACCATTACAATTAACTAAATATAAAATGATGATCTACTTATGTCATCGTTCAATAATAAGAACCTGTAAAAGCAACATGTCTCCTTGATTATCCCAAGGTTAAAGGGTACGTCTAAAAAAAAAAAAAAAAGACAAAAGAAACACAAAAATAGAGGAAACCAGGCATCAGCCATAATGTATGATTTCAAGGATACGACTGATCATTCTGTCCCAAAGGTGTTTATGTTATTGTGATAAATACACATTGTGAGTCTAAATCAGGTTTGCAGGAGTGACATGCAAAATAGGCTTAACAATTTTGGCTGTCGGTAATTTTGGTTCAAACAATGAGATGATTTTCTTCAACTGTGCTGTATTTTCAGATCTTTTGATGCCCCTCTCTCTCTCTCCTTGCTCCCACACCTTCTCCGACAGGGCTATTTTCTGCCTGTCATGTGGTTTGACAAGCGCTGTTTTCCAGTCTGCTGCTGTGAGTCCTGCGCACTGCCCCAAACAAGTGACTTTTTCATTCATGTTTACATTTGTGTGTGTTACGCTGCTACATATGCGAGTCGGGGAGTTGTTCTTAGTGACTGCTGTGTTTGTGTTTGAGGGTAAAGGCTAAGATGACGCCAGAGGAAATGCAAGCTTTTTGTAACAGAAAATTCACAAACGTTGAATTCGAGTTTTGTTTGAGATTTGGTCCACAAACATGACACGGATTAACCTTGTGTCCTTTCAATTGACAAGGACCACGCCTCTGATTGTATATTGCTAAAACAATTCCAGCTATAATTATGAAAAGCAAAAACAAAACAAAAACATTCATTTGTATAAGGCCGGTCACAATAACACATTTTGAATAGTGCTTTTTTGCTGCAGAAGATATAGATGATAAACAATAATACTGAAACTAATTTTATGTCACTGACACTTCCAGAAGCCGGATTATCCCAAAAAAACTAATCCAAATATACAATTTTTAAGGTTGACCTGAGGCAAAGTGAAAAATATAACATCACCCACATCATAAAAAACGTGTACACAATTAAGAGAAAATAAAAACAGATACCGTAAAATTCGGACTATAAGCCGCTACTTTTTTCTTACGAGTTCAACCCTGAGGTTTATACAGCGATGCGGCTAATTTATGTGTTTTTCCGGGACCGGCCTCTAGGGGCACTCTAGCAGGAAGCGAAAGAGTTCGACAAACCGGTGAAAGAGAGAGTGCGCGGAGGAATACACTAGTCTGATTGTGTTTTGAACAGTCAGTTTGCATCATGCGCGCACCATCATCATTAAAAACACACGAAGAAATGCATATGACGCAGCTTTTAAGTTAAAAGCAATCAATCTAGCAGCCAAAGAAGGAAATAGAGCTGTTGCCCATGAGCTTCATCAATGAATCGATAGTGAGACGTCGGAGGCGCCGAGTGAAGAACGCACTCAATGCACTGCCGTGTTACAGGTGCTGTTTGGAAAAAGGCATGTGTTCAATTAAAACTTGTTGTGTTCCATCCTTCTGGGTAAATGTCTCATGTTACAAGGTGGACAGCTGCGGCTTATACATGTACAAAGTTGTAAATTTGTAAATTTAAATTTGGCTGGTGCAGCTTATACTCAGGTGCGCTCAATAGTTCACATTTTACGGTATTTATATTTAAAGGCACAGACAATTTTTGTTGGAGCTGCTGTAAATAAATAGCAAAATAAAACACTTTAGAGGATAGACTGCATTAAATTAAGAGTTGTTCAACATACCGTATGTATTGTACCATTTACAGGTCAGATCTTGTAAATAAAAATAACACACAAAAAAAATCCCGACCAGTGCATGAAGATGGTAGTTTCCACCTGCAGCTCCTGGACAGGTTGATGTTACTAAATAAAATAAACAAAGAAGGAGGAGTAAAGGATACTTTGAACAAATGTATGTTATTATTTGTATTCTATTTCAGCGGGGTATAGCTGCTTTTCTGCAACACATCTAGCTCTTTGTTTGTGTCCATTACCCATAATGCAGCAGTTCTCTTTTCCCTTAAATCCTCTCGGTCCTGGTCCACAGCCTGTGTGATGTGAGTGACCTGAGCTCGGAGCAGCCGGGCACAGGCCTCTGCCTAGAGACCCATTACTGACACCCTCCATGTGTAACATAAGGGCCCCGTCTGTGTGCGGAGGGTGACATTTCTCTTTCCACTGAACTGCACTGCATTTTAGCTCCAAAAACAGACACACAAGTAGCAGCGTCCTCCAATACTCGAACACACACTGCGATTATTATAGTGTGGCTCTCGACTGTTATTAATCCCCTACATCGGGGTTTTTGAAACATTAGCATCTGGGCGCTAAGCTCATTAAAACAGCACTCACGAGACTATGAGCCATAAAAGCTGATCCTACACTCGTTTGACACATTGTTAAAAGCAGCATAAAAGTTTAGAGGAGATATGGTATCAAAATATTTCATACTTAACATGTTTTTCACATTTTTATAAGCATTTATTTTGTAGCTATGGAATGTGTATACAGCAGTGGTGGTAGGAATAGTGTTGGAAATATCAGTCATGCAGTAGTAGCAGCATAAAGTAAGAAAGAAAGTGAAAATAATGAGATTATTTTTCATCTAAAGATGAATACTTTGTTAATATTTAAGTCACTTATCTTTTCTTCCGAATTGTAAGTAGTCTAATTATGTTCATTTGGTTTCATTTTGGTCACAATTTGTTTGAAAAAAAAAACTCTGGTATATATATATATATATATATATATATATATATATATATATATATATATATATATATATATATATATATATATATATATATATATATATATATATATATATATATATATATATATATATATATATATATATGCTTTTTCCTGGTTCTCACTGTATTGAACTATAACATAAGTAGATCATTAATTTACATTTGTTCATTGTAAACCGCAATATCGATCTAAAACGGCTTGAGAAAAGAAACATGTCCATTGACTTCCTGTTCAAAACTGCAGAACAGATAAGCCCCGCCTCTTCATAGTGACGTTTCACTGTAACAAGCAGCAGTTTGTCATTTACAGTCTTAATTTTTCAAATAATCAAGTACAGGGATGTGGGCGGGGATAGGGGGTAGGTGAAAACAGGATACTTCTTAGCCTTAGTTAAGACAATACAGAATTACTCACACGAATCAATAAAAACACAACTTACTAAACTCATGACGAGGAAACACTGTTGTAACAAAGTAAAACGCTCACTGAAGTTAATTTTGCATAATATAGTCACTTAAAGTCATTTGTAAAACTAGTGACACTAATTTAATTCAATCAACCTTGACCTAAAACATAAAACATTGATGTAGCGTGAGTCTATTGTTGTATTTTCACGCAGAAAGCCTAAGCAGAGGAAAATGGCACTGTTATACATTTGGAATCATGAATGCAAAGTATTCTGCTTGGAAGCTTTTACTGGGTCATAGTAAAACGCCTTATCTGACCGTATATTACACTCCAGCATATAGATCCAATATGGAGGCTGTCAAATGCAACAAGGTTGGCTGATTTTTCTGCAAATTATTCTCAATGATTAATGGTCTTATTACTACAGCCAACCTTCCCTCCTACTCAAACGCACACAAGAGAGATACAAGGATGTGATTAGAGGGTTGAAATCAGAGCAAGAGGAGCAGAGGAAGCAGACACGAGATGGAAGTGTACAAAGGAGCTGACAAAACTAACCCGATCAAACCGATGCCTCCTGCTGCAGTCTAGGGACACTGCCTACACGCGCACAAATAAACATCTCCGAAGACAATATCTGAAAATTACCTCAATGCTAATCTCATCTGCTGTGTTTACAATGTGATAGTGATCAAATCAGATGAAATTGTTAGGCCAGGAATGAGTTGTAACGTACAGAAACTCTTCAAGGGTGGGCGTTATTGACAAAAAGGAATATCTCAATATATTTTCTGCTAAACGATGAACAAAATAAATAAAACATAACGCAACTAGGCCAGAAATATCACTTTGTTTGGGAGATTATAGACATTTCTCTCTTTTTTTGAGGTTGTTTTTCAATTACAATCAGTGCACTTGATGTTCCAATCTTGCACATTTCCAGAATAACAACTGTGATGTTATCCATTTTTCGATATATCTCCCGCTTCTAGACCCATTCATACACTGTCGTATATAGGTAAAGCGTGTGAAGTGTTTTGCCCAAGCACACAACAACAGTATCTATCAGTGCCGGGTGAATGCATGCCACTGAACCACTGCCACGTTGCAAGAAATGATCCAATTGTGTGTCTGTCCTGACCACAATCCTATGCCTGAATGAAACATCTGATAAAAGTCAAGTTAAAGCTGCACTGCGTAACTTTTCTGGTAGAGGTTCTCGTTCAGCCATCTTCTTCTTCTCTGCATGGATATTGTAATTGCTTTGCTTGAAATTTTCCATGTTATGGTATTGGATTTCATTAAACTGCATTTTTTTCAGTGTTTATTGCTCAAAAGATGCATTCTTACAGTGAACAGGTCCTCCATGGCGATATTTAAACGTAATTTTATGCTATTTATGGGTTTCAGCTTCCTCTATAAAACATTTTGGGGACTTTTACCCATTCAAAAGATACACAGTTTTGTTTTAAATTGTCAATCACTATAGCAACCTTCTTGATTTACCATCATTCTGAAACCCATTGAATCCAGTATGATTTGGACTTTAGCAGTCTGATGTATTTTCCTTATAGCTGTTAGCATTAGCCCACAAAACACGCAAGTTATGAATAATCCAGAGTGCCAGCTGATACCAACCCAGTGACCACATTTACGAGAAGAAGTCAAAGTCTCGTTAAAAAGTTATTGTTGAGTGGCTAAACTTTTTGGTGTTTTATTTTAGGTAATAGTTAGCGTGTAAAACTGTCCCCTGAGCTAAAGGAGAACTGGATTTAAGTTGAGCTTTCTGATTTCGCGTGCTTCTTGTAGCATCTTATGACCACTGAACATCCTCTGAGAAAACCAGAGAAATTACATGCATATCATGAAAGAAAAGTTTTATATAACTTTTTAATATTCACCGTTCATTTGTTTGTGCAGAAGTGTTCAATTTAACATAAATCCGGATAGCATTAGCTGGCATAGTGGTAGGTCTAGAATTTATGAATGTCTGTGTTAAAACCCATGTGGACGATTCCAGACAAAGTAATAGATCTCCATGGAGACAAGCAGGTAGCGAACTCTCCAGCTATAGTTCCACAGTGCACCTTTAAGTAAATAATTCAGTGGAATGAACTAAAACTTAAAAGGGATGTTAAAAGTACAAAAACTTTAAAGGGGAGGGTATGGGCCAGAGCAGACTTATAACATGAATGAATAGCCGAGCCAAAGGTGTGATGCAAGGAGCAGTCTAATGAGTTTTTTCGCTCTCTCCCTGTGACCTTAATAAACAGATGATCGTTGCTCACAAACACACAGCAGAGTGCAGCGGCATTCTCACACAGCGTGATGAAAGTATTACCTCAGCATTTTCCAGCTAAATGTACTCATTAGCCTAGTTGCACATGGCTGCCTGGGAAAACAACAAAGTCAGCTCGGCAAAGCAGTGCGCATTCATCTAAGAGGCCGTCAGAGCGAGACAGAGCAGAGGTCTCAGCCCCAGAAGAGCCGGGCCGAAAAGCTTTCCACTGACGCTTCAAATGGCTCCGCTCAAATCACTGTAAATTAGACCTAGACTGAATGAATGCAACAAGTCACACGGCATTAAGAAACTATACGTGACTCAGGGTTTGGACCAGTGGACAATGTCAACAAAAACAGACACCAGGTTTGACAGTTGTGAGTCAAACTTTTGGAATAAGATGGATAGGACAAATGCAAATCTATTTTTTCTATGTTTTGAAAGGATTTTTCAGACCGTAGCCTTTATTGGGGATGAGACTGGAGAAGGACATGCAGCAAATTGTCGGAGCCGCGACGTTGCAGTCTGTGTGCTAAAACAAAGAATACGGATCTTTTCTTTTGGAGACAAGCTTTTAAACATGATGATTTATTCTCCTCAGCCAGAGGTCTTTTCTGCTGCCTAATAAAAACATAATAAAACTTTAAACTTTCTTTAAAACATTGTAGTTTTAGGGTAATTTTGAATTATTTTAGATTCAGTTGTGGCTTGCAAAAGGCTGCCTCACTGATGAGATGTTCATGGCAAGCGTATTTGAGCATTCAAAAAAGCTTAAGTAATTGTTTTAAAAATCTCAATACCTGCTCTTCTAAGGTCTATGAAATCTCATGTGTTGTGCCCCAGGGTTCAGTCTTAGGCCCTCTGCTTTTTAACCTGTTGTTTCCTCTTCCCTCATCAGGGGACATAGAATCTACTTCCACAGTCATTCTGATGATACACAGCTCTCCATGTTTCCTGACACCAAGACAATGGCAGCTCTTTTCAGCAAAAATTAGATACTGACACTGAAATAAATAGATACTGAAGGACAGAAAAAGGATTCCAGGATGAAACTGATGTTTGAGTTATCTGTCTTGAGGTCCAGATACAGTTAATTTTACCAAAACTACATTCACTCACTCACTCTTTTAATCTCATCAGAAGTTAAAAACCTTGGTGTCATTTTTGTCCGAGCTTAGAAAATAGTTATTTTTCCTGGGCCAAGTCAGACAGGCTGATACATGTTTTTATTTTTATAACAAATTGATCTTTTATGATCCTTAGTTTTCTTAATAATCCGTTACATTCAATATTTTTGTACTAAAATTTATTCCATCTTTTTTTCACAGTTTTATCATTATTTTATCACTATATTCTCCTTTTATTCAAATTATCTTTCTTTTTCAAACCTTCAATGACCCGCTGAGTCTACATGCATGCATTCTTCTTTTTCCATACAAAATAAAAGAGGGACAGTGGAAAAAGTAAGTGTTTTGGATTTCTTTTCTGACAGAGACGGGAAGCCTTTGCAGTGACAGTAAATGAGACCCTCTGAGTCCTGATTCAGATTTAGTCACAACAGGTGTAGCAGGACGTGAGTCTGTGAGGACCAAACCATCTGGGACATAACTGCACATAACACAGTGAAACTTTTATCAAATGTCTCTGAAGAAGACAAAATAAATGTCAAATAATACTGTTAAGGCAGAAGTGCCACAAAACTGATTCATACTCCAAAGACATCAAACTTCCATGAGGTACAGTGTGTGCATACAGATGATTCCTTTCTCTTTTGTATTTGAGTGTAGGGCGGCACATTTAATCGAAATTGAATCGAAATTTCAATGGACGCCATCAGCAAATCCTGTAGTTTAGATTTGTGCAAACCTGTTCTGAAACATGTGATTCTTTTAGTAGTTAGGGATTCAGTCTTTAGACAATTCTCCTGGACACATTTAAAAAGTGAACTTTGAACACAAGCTCAACATACATAGCAAATCTGTACTGAAAAGTGATCCATAAATTATTACTAAAAACAAACCTTGAGATCACATATTCACTGATCGCAACCTTAACTCAACAGATGTTACAATGGAAAGTTGTATTTAACATATTTAGTCATGTTAAATTCTATTCTACAACACATACATAATAAAATCTACAAATAAGACTTAGATATATATTACAAAGATTCGTCGACGTAAACCCTCATTCGTCCAGGTGTGGTCCATCGTAGAAAGGGTTTCAGGGGCTGTTTGAAGATCGAGACGTTTCGACTTTTATCCAAAAGTCATTGTCAATCAGAGAGCTGGTATGGGAACTCGGGCTTATATAACAGCTGAGAACCATACCAAAACAAAATCAAAATAAGGTTGGAACAATGACAAAAGGTGAGTTTTTGCAACAGTGTGTAAAGTAGTCCCATTGACAGAGACTTAACTGGTGGCATCATAATTGAGCTTCCCCATTTATTCATATTCATTACTCCATAATGTGCTGCATCTATAATCTATCCTTGATGCAAATCAAGCTCCTGAAACGTTTTAATTGGCCGCTCGTATTTACATTTCAATCACAGATGCCCTCCCCCACGGTCCCCTCCACCGCTGCTCCGGCCGTTTCATATTTAACACTTCCTCGCTCTTTCCTGAATGAGCGCTTAACTTCAGCCATTTTGAGGCCAAGGAGAGGCACGCATTTCGGGGGAGTCTGTGTGCCACTGGATGCAGCGGGACAAAAGTGACAGGAAGAAGATGGGGAGATGAAAAGGCGTAAATGAAAAGATGTTGGACACCGCAAAGGAAAAGTTGAGGTTTTCATGAGCACTTCAAGCGTGGAACTGGCAGCTTGGATACTTCTAATCAGCAGCCCTTATACCAACTGACTACAGCAAATCCAATTAGACACTCCCATCTATCTATTCAGAGCTGCCGTGTTAAAACTGCATGGCCAACGTGTCAGTTAGAGCATTTGCAAATCGACATAAACCAAACAGTACGCAACGATCGGTTAAAAAAGCGCAAAATCAACCCAATTACGCGTAAAAAACAAAACGAAAAACACAATAATCATGAAAAGATTCACTAAAATGACAAAGAAACGCAGATAACAAAATCAAATTAGACACATTCAGTCAAATTTCAACAATAATACTTTACAAACTATTGGCCAGATCTGAAAAGTTTCAATTCTGACTTTGCACATTTAGATGCAGATGAAGAGGAAGGAGCAAAGATGGCGGAAGAATGGATTTAGAGGAATCTACACACGAGAGAAACCCAGTGAATTGTCGCACATGTCTTTTCGAATACTCCCTTTTGTTTCTTTGGTTATTTTTTCCATTTGAATCGATTCCATTGGCGCTTTTCAGTCCTTACTTGTCAAATTTTCCTGCTCACCTGGTTCCACAATGTCACAGCTCTGAATCAGCCCAAAGCCCTTTTAAAGCGATCTCTTCATCCTCACATTTGGAGCTTTTCTGTCTCTTGATTTACCCCCTGTCTTTGCGTCTTTATGCGCCCTGCCACTCCGAGTGCCGCCCCGGGCTCAGACATATGGTGCTCCCCTCTCTGCTATTGTCATCCATTAACACAGTTGTCAGTGGGAATTACGGACACACACAACAACAACAACACACAAAGCTGTAGCTGTAGTGCGGCTGCAGGCTCCACAACGAGGCAGCGAAAGATGTTAGGTATTAGGTTCAAGTGAATCGTTCAAGTGTCAGAAATATGAGCGCTGACAAGAAACATCTGGTCCCGCGAGATGTTAGCGCTGGGAACAAAGTCGGAATTATATATATATTTTTTTTTTTTAAACTCTGCTGTAACATAAGCAGCGGCAGACAGTGAGTTGATGTCATGTAAGTATGAGGAAAAATCAATGCCTGGTCCAAAAATGGTCAATGCATATATGATTTAAAAATAATAATTATGTTAAGTTGTATCAGTGATGAATCATGATGCAGTGTCGGTGTGTGAGTGGGAGGCATGTATTCACTCTCTAAAATATTCAATATAAATAGGTATAGCCCAAATTGGACTGAAATGTAGTTAAAGAACAAATATTGTGCATTATTTTTTGGGCGATTTTTACATGTTCTTCACCACCTTTACTCGTGTTTTGTAACAACAACCAAAAAGTAAACAAACCACTTCCAATGTCTCTGGCTTTACCCACAGGAGGAACTGATTGATGGGCTCCATCTACTGGCAGCAGATGGAATTATATATTTGAGATAAAGAAATATCAGAGGAAGAGAAACAGGCTAATGTAGCTACAGTGTTGTAATGATTGTGATTAGACGGCAGGAATGCTCAGAATGAGTCTGAGGACGATTTATGGACTTAAAAACAGCACAAGATTCTCAGAGCCACGTCACACATCAAGGAAATTCAAAATGTGTTTTTGATGGTCGAAACAGAGAGGATTTTCAAACTAGTGTGAATAAAACTAAGTGCTACTCATGTTTTTGATGATGGACAAGTTAGCACATGATTAAAAGCTCAAAAAAGTCAATTTAACATAATGTGTGTCCTTTAAAGCAGACATTATTTTCTGATTTTAGAAAATAATCACGTTTGGAAAGAATTCTGACATGAAGCCATAAAAAACCTGTGCTCACGATTCACAGGGAAATACTAACTAGTGGAGAAACTGTGGTTGTCAAGTGGCCCACCATTATCATGTGTTTTGGGACTGTCCAGAAAAACTGGACTGACATTAACAAAGCACTCCAGACTGTTTTTGACATCATTTACTCACTCGATTATGTATTTGGGTCTTAAAATCTCTGCCGTGGACACAATAAACAGATATCTTTGGAGCAAAGCAGGGAAGGCGGCCGTCATAAAGAAATGGATGGAACAAACTTCACCAGCTGTTAAGGACTGGACTGACATTATACTTAACATATGGAGAATAGAAAAGAAAAAAAAATGGACTTGATTTGAAAATTGACACATTTGAGAGACTTTGGACCAAATGTGACATTTATTTAGGACTCCGCGTGTGTAGTTTTTTTTTTTCTTTTCTATGTTTTGTATATAAAAAATAAAATAACAATGATAGGCAATACCAACTCATAGTAACTGATGATTACAAATGTGGTTTTATTACATAGAATACAAATAGTGACAGTATCTTATTTACCTGTGTATGTACAACACGTGGTTAAGGCGTCTCCATCAGATGAGCCAAAGTTAGGTTTGGTTGGACTTGATTACTGCAGGTTTGATTAGCCTCACGTTACCCACAGACTTGGGCTGAGCTCTAATTAAAGTGCTTGTGATGACAGAGCCGTGGTGTGTGAGAGAGATAACAACTCTATAATAATCAGTCCATAGGGAGCGCAGAGCAGGGAGCTGTGACAGCCTGTCTGCCAGCTAACTGTCAGCAACACAAACACACCTTCACACACGCTCACCGATGCTAATCAAGCCTCCTGAGCTGAATCAGATCTGCAGCACAACTGGTAAAGAGCATTTTAGAGCAGAGAAGATGAAGGAGGAGGTGGATGTTTGTGGGGTTTTCATAGTAAAACACTTGTGTTTACAGCGTAAGCTCAGTGTAAGCAGCAGTGCCAGGCTGCAGGAGCGAAAGACGGGACACAGGGGCGAAAGATGGGCACACAGGGGTGAAAGACGGGCACACAGGAGTGAAAGACGGGCACACAGGGGTGAAAGACGGGCACACAGGGGTGAAAGACGGGCAGACAGGAGCGAAAGACGGGCACACAGGCGGGCAACGGGCACACAGGGGCGAAAGACGGGTACACAGGGGCGAAAGATGGGCACACAGGGGTGAAAGACGGGCACACAGGGGTGAAAGACGGGCAGACAGGGGTGAAAGACGGGCAGACAGGGGCAAAAGACGGGACACAGGGGTGAAAGACGGGCACACAGGGGCGAAAGACGGGCACACAGGGGTGAAAGACGGGCAGACAGGGGTGAAAGACGGGCACACAGGGGTGAAAGACGGCACACAGGGGTGAAAGACGGGCACACAGGGGGAAAGACGGGCAGACAGGGCGAAAGACGGCACACAGGGGTGAAAGACGGCACACAGGCGAAAGACGGGCACACAGGGGCAAAGACGGGACACACAGGAAGAAAGACGGGCACACAGGGGTGAAAGACGGGCACACAGGGGTGAAAGACGGGACACAGGGGCGAAAGATGGGCACACAGGGGTGAAAGATGGGCACATATGGGCGAAAGACGGACATACAGGGGCAAAAGACGGGACAAAGGGGCGAAAGACGGGAGACAGGGGCGAAAGACGGGCAGACAGGCAAAAGAGAGACACACAGGGGTGAAGACGGGCACACAGGCAAAAGAGAGACACACAGGAGCAAAAGACGGGCACACAGGGGTGAAGACGGGCACACAGGCAAAAGAGAGACACACAGGAGCAAAAGACGGGCACACAGGGGTGAAGATGGGCACACAGGGGCGAAAGACGGGCACACAGGGGTGAAAGACGGGCACACAGGGGGTAAAGTCGGGCACCCAGGGGTGAAAGACGAGCACACAGGGGTGAAAGACGGGCACACAGGGGTGAAAGACGGGCACACAGGGGTGAAAGACGAGCACACAGGGGCAAAAGACGGCACACAGGGGTGAAAGACGAGCACACAGGGGTGAAAAAGACGAGCACACAGGGGCGAAAGACGGCACACAGGGGTGAAAGACGAGCACACAGGGGTGAAAGACGGGACACAGGGGCAAAAGACGGGCACACAGGGGTGAAAGACGGGCACACAGGGGTGAAAGACGGGCACACAGGGGTGAAAGACGGGCACACAGGGGTGAAAGACGAGCACACAGGGGTGAAAGACGAGCACACAGGGGTGAAAGACGGGCACACAGGCGTGAAAGACGAGCACACAGGGGTGAAAGACGAGCACACAGGGGCGAAAGACGGGCACACAGGGGTGAAAGACGGGCACACAGGGGTGAAAGACGGGCACACAGGGGCAAAAGACGGGCACACAGGGGTGAAAGACGGGCACACAGGGGTGAAAGACGAGCACACAGGGGTGAAAGACGGGCACACAGGGGTGAAAGACGAGCACACAGGGGTGAAAGACGGGCACACAGGGGCAAAAGACGGGCACACAGGGGTGAAAGACGGGCACACAGGGGTGAAAGACGGGCACACAGGGGTGAAAGACGAGCACACAGGGGTGAAAGACGGGCACACAGGGGCAAAAGACGGGCACACAGGGGTGAAAGATGGGCACACAGGGGTGAAAGACGGGCACACAGGGGCAAAAGACAGGAACACAGGGGCGAAAGACGAGCACACAGGGGTGAAAGACGAGCACACAGGGGTGAAAGACGAGCACACAGGGGTGAAAGACGAGCACACAGGGGCAAAAGACAGGAACACAGGGGTGAAAGACGGGCACACAGGGGCAAAAGACAGGAACACAGGGGCGAAAGACGAGCACACAGGGGTGAAAGACAGGAACACAGGGGTGAAAGATGGGCACACAGGGGAAAAAGATAGGCACAGGAGCAAAAGACAGGAACACAGGGGTGAAAGACGGGCACACAGGGGCAAAAGACGGGCACACAGGAACAAAAGGCGGGCACACAGGGGCAAAAGACGGGACAAAGAAGGAGTAACAAAGTAATGTTTAAAATACTCCTGAAATCATCATTCAATTCAGTCTTCGAACTGAACAGTATTAGTGAAAAAACAGAAACTCTCCATTTCAAATTAGTGAAAAATAATTGCAAAAAACTGTGAAACAAATTATGAAACTGCTTTTTACACAATATATACATCTAAATGACTCACTAATGTTTTTTGTTGTTTTTTCTTTAAGGATATTTTTTGCCCCCTCGGCTTTATTGGACAGGACATTGTAGCTTGAAATGGGGATGAGAGAGGAAAGGACATTCAGCAAAATGTCAGAGGTGGAATCAAACTCACAACGCTGCAGCCGGCTACACAGAGCCAGGCATAAGTGCTCTCCACTCAGCCACTGATTGGCACTGTGTGTATATATAGAATATAGTATTATAATTGCACCATGTAATGGAATATGTTACAAAGTACATTTTAATCCACGTTTTCAGAATGAACTAAAACCGTTTTCAAAGTATTCTTTCTATAACTGTACAGTCCACTTTAAAACTGTGACTAAACTATAAACCTGACCTGATCATGACTAAACCGGACTGAAAGAACTAAACCAAGTCTTTAGAGCAGGCCGTAACCAGGATGTAGACCAGTGCTGGTGCAGACTGGAGCTGAGACTGACAGACAGAGCACAGACAGGACCCACACGAGCCTCAGGTGATCGTGTGTTTGCATCTCGCTCATCAGCAGCACCTTCTCATTCTGTTTGAAGTTGTTCTTTTCAGCGATGGATTTTGTTAAGTCTTGTCAGATTGTTCTCTTTTCCCAGTTGTCAGAACAAGATGTCTTTAATCTTCCCATCCACTGTGTCGGCAAAGAAAAGCCAAGTGCCGATCTTTGATTTTTTTTTTTTCTTATTGTTTAATATAGTAGGAAGATTATCCAGCTTGTCCATATTTCCATAATTTAATGTGCACTTTGATTCTACCATTGTTATGGCAAGAGTGGAGGAAATTGGCATGTCTGATCTTTAATTGTGTGAGTAGATTCTGTAATTACAATTTTGAACAGTTTTTACGCACAAAACGGCTCTTTTGGTGAGGAAAATGCACCAGCCTTCAAACTGTTCAGTGCACTACTGTCTCCACTAGGACTGGTCAATTAATCATGTTTGAATCGAGATTGAGATTCAGTTGTGTCTAATTGTTAATTATAAGTTTGGATATTTTAAAATCGAGAGATTCCCAGTCAAACCAGTCAGTGAAAGCATGTGGTCTGGAGCAGAGTTCAGCTTTTGGGAGAATACATTTTTGTATATTCATGAAATCAATATAGAAAGTCAGTTTTATTTTGTTTTTGAAAAGTGAAAATGAAATTGAAAATGTGTATCAATTCGAGTAAAGAAAGTCTGGGCCAGCCCTAGTCTCCTTTAAATGTTTTGGTACCTGTATCCTTGAACGATACCTGCAGCTTTTTGTCTTGAACAATCCTTTTTCCACTAAGTATCATTATCTAAACAACAAAATAGAATCCAATCCCTTTAAATACAGTTTCTTTGAAGGAAAACTGTATTTTTCTCATTGATTTTTGGTGACACTGCCAAGTAGCTTTCTGTGGTGCACTCCGAGGACGCATCATCAAGTCTTGTTATCCAAAGACAAATATTTTATTGGTACCAGTTTTCAATACGACATTTTTAAAAACAGCTTAGATTGCTGAATGAGGGAGGATTTTAAACAAATATTCTCTTTATTTTCTTTTTCTATTTTTGAATGTATAAAACAAAACAAAAAAACATAGAACATAAAATAAATACATCCAATTAAGTCACGGAACACTTTCTCCACAATAAACATCCCACTTAGCCCTAGTGGACATAACATCTGATTTATGCAATTTGTGATTTCAAACCTTGGAGGCTACTTAGACCTTGGAGGGTCCTCTGCCAGTGACACAACATCTAAACACACAATTCATTTTGGGGGCACTGACTCATTCATATTAGAAAATAAATGTAGTTTTGACACATAAGTGAACTGTTTTCGCAGGTGAACCATGTCGTTGCACTCAACATCCAGATACATTTGGGTAAAACAACCAAGAATGCTGAGAACGTCTGGTCTGTTTCCAGAAATGAGCCAAAGCACTTGATAAGGATCTTAGCCATTTTGGAGGCACTGACTATTTAAACGGGAAAGGGGTTTAGATTGAAGTCTGAGTGAACAGTTTTGGGAGAGACATGAGCTTTTGCAGGCGAGCTATTCACCTTATTCTGCCCCGCCCACTTTTGCCGCTTTTTGCCACAGATTCGCACTTTTGTTGTAAACGCACTTTGTTTGATGAGAACTCCGTTAAAGCTAATGATGAACGAGGGAAAAGTCTCGCCGCTAAAATGTTACATAAAGTAGGTTGATTTGTGTAAAATGTTTAATGAACACGAACAACAACAAGTCAACAACGCATCGATTTCCTGGGCAGTTTGAAAACAGCTTTATAGTCCAAGAACTTATTTTCTGTTGAGCTCGTCTGCTTCATGTAAACTACAACGGAAACAAGACGGCGGCGCGTACGGCAACTTCAGGAATAAGGTGAGATAGTGTTGTGCAGAACTGTAAGTCTGTTTTGCCAAATGGTCTTAGAGTTTTGAGAATGTAATTTCTGTTTCAAGAAATGAGCCAAACCAATTGAGAAAAACTGTAACTTAGCTGTGGCTCCATCTGCTGGCTGCAGAGGCAATTACACAGATTTGTATATACATGCTATCTAACTTTAGCAGCGTGTGATGTGACACAGTTGTAATGATTGTGTTTAGACGGCAAAAATGCTCAGAGCGAGTCTGGCAATGAACTGAATGCTACTCCAGGTTTGTTTTTGACGACCAAACAATGTCAGAACATGGTTAAAGGCTCCAAAAAGTCAATTTTGCATAATATTTGTCCTTTAAACTGTGTTCTCCATTTGGAACATACAGCTACAGTATTTCCAGTAGATGCTGATAATCCATGCAGTGTTCTTTTAAAACTGTGCCTCACCATCACATTGTAACACCGTCACATCATCAAATAAAGGAAGGACCGAGGACTTACTCTGAACAAACAAACCGACAAGACTCAACCAGGCCAAACCCAGCGCAGCAGAAAAATGCAGCGGCGGACGAAGACGAGAGGCGTCATTGAACGTCCTAATCTTCAGTGACTTTGTTGGGAAAGATCAGGAATCCTTGACCGTTAAAGTTAATCTCATCATAATATGGCTCGATTTTCCAGCTCACAGTTTGCTGACGGAGGAAGTCATCACGCTGAGGACAAACCAAGCATTCACATTTCAAATTACCAGTGACCCCAAAGTAGACTCACTCACACGCGCAGCCACGTTCCAGAGAATGATCACCATCGGCAGACACTGTAAATGAGATAATGTCGTTCATTTGCATATTTGTCCTCACTTATATACTGTATATGAAGGAGTGTAATGGAGGAGGAGTGTATGGGATTTTTTATCAGTGTATGGGAAGAAAACTTTGAAAAATAGTTACAGAATACAGAATCAAAACAGTTATGGTTAGACCTGTCACAATAACAAATTTTGAAGCGTTATATTGTTGGAGAAAATATCACGATAAACGGTAACAGTGAAACTTCTTTATGCCACTGGTACAGTAACACTGAAGCTGGATGAAGTAATTCTAAATGTAAAATATTGTTTTAAAAAATGAGCTACAATAAATATAACAGATATATACCAAATACCAGAATGTAACAAGTTTTAGTTCATTGGTGTCAGGAATGAGTCACAAAAGTTACTCATCTCCCTCTCTATAATTCAAATCTTATCAAAAACAAAGAAAACGTTCTCCAAAGTGCCTACACAATGTCCACACAATTAGTATTGAGTCCCAAAATTGAAAATTCAAGTCGATAGAGCAATTATTGTGATATGCCTAGTTATGGTCTTTATCTGAAATGATAGTGTTGAAACGCAACATATGATTTAAACAGCTTTATGTTTGTTATGCATTTATTTATGACTTATTAGAGGAGGAAAAATCACAAATGGACAAGAAGCCTTTTTTTCTATTTTTCTCACTAAAATAGTGCAGTTTGAATTATGTATTCAAATACTGCTACGTATTAATTGGATTTTTAGAAAAGTAACTGTATTCTTCACATTCAAAGGAAGAGTAACTGTATTTGGCTGGTTAGTCTTTCCTTTCCTAAAACGTATTTTTGTTAGTTTTGTATTCTATTTTTATTTTATTTATGTTTTATATAAAATTTAAGTTGTATTTTTATTATATTTTTGTTGTTTAATTTAGTATTTGTATTTTTTTATATTTATATGTTATTTTATGCATTTATATTCTGTGGTTTTATGATTTTCTTGGATTTTATTTGACTGGTTTTACAGTTTATAGTAAGTGGTAAGATCAAACTGAGCAGTTATTCTACATTTTATTTGTTTTATGTATGTGCAGCACAAAATGACAAAAAATATCAAGATGTTCATTTTGTCAACATCGTCCAGCCCTAACACAAATCAAATCTATCTATCATATTATAAATGCTCACTAAATATTAGTTAGAATGATTTGGATTTCAAACTACGACTTGAAATAAATGAAAAGCAGTTGAAGGTGCAGTGTGGAAGTGACCTTTACCGATGAACAATGTGGCAAAAGGACAGAACGGCTCCAAAAGTCACTTACAACACTGAGAGCTACTTAGTCAAGGTCATTATTGTTCGCGTGTGAGAGAGAGAGAGTGCCTGCATATGCACATGTAGCACCGAACCTGGCGGAGAGTACAACAATGCAGCCGTTTTAAGCTGAACCAAAGTGCGGAGGAAACCATTACGAGTGGGACATAAGTGCTGACTTCAGACGACTGTGGCTCTAAATCTGCAGCAGCTATTGTGAGGCGTCTGTGCTGCACAAAGCCATATGTTATTCCCTCCATGGCTGGATCCGACTCGCGATGCTCTGTGAAAATTAGAAAGCGCGCGATATTATTAGAATCAACAATGTGTAATGAATGTACGAGCCAAGCGGCCTCATGGCACAACTGCTGCGGTGTTCAAAACAAGATGAGCGTGAAAAGATAGACCACCAACAAGATTTCTGTTTCACGGTGGTAAAAATAAGTGAGTAAACTCTCGTGGACACAGAGAGCGCTTTATGGCAGTGGCTATGTTTAACACCAGTTATCTGATTATAAAACACTAGAGTTAACAGAAATGTCATGCAAACAGTTATTTCTGATGAGAGTATCATGATTTGACAAAAAAAGCGCCAAACATAATGACAAAAATGAAAGAAAAAAGGTTAAAGATTGAAAGTTATTTTACAATTAATTGTTTTTTATTATCTTCCAGCTACTCTAAAGTGCCCAGTGACAGGTTGGACTACTCATTTTACTACAACACAGGTAAGATAAATATATTCTAAGTTTTGCTAAAGATAGTTATACATTTTATCATTTTTAGTAGTTTTTTTAGTTTTTTAATATCACTTCCTGGTTGTAAATGATGACATCACACAAGGAAATTACTCTGTACACTGGGCTAAAACTCGGCTAATGTCACAGATTTTTTTTGTCCGACAAATCAAAATATATGTAAACACCTTTATTTTGTTGAATTAATGTTTTAAGGGTAATTTAGGTTGTTGATTTTGTGTAAATTATGCATAACCTTGGACAGAATGAGTCTCCCTAGTGTGATGTCATCAATTTTTTACTTCCTGTAATTTCAAACAGATTTTTCAACTTTTCTCCACAAACTACAACTTGATTGGTATAAAACGGGAATTTCTATGTACAATATGTATTAATACACTAAATAAAATCAAAATTAGAAAATCGTTAAAACCTGTCATACGCACTTTAAATAACGGTGCTTTGGCTTGTCAGATTTCTTTTGTAAACATCTAATTATTGGGTCCTGATTTGTAAATGTACCCGATGTTACACAAGACATATACAGTTTTTTCTGACTAGATTTGGAATAAAAGTAAGTGAGTACAAATGTTTTATGGATCCAGCAATGATCGAGTAAATTGAAAATACACTGATAAACAACATCTTCTGATTACTGCATTGTATTATTCATTCACTGCAACAGCGGTTCTCAAACTGAGGTAAATTCAGAACTTCTTTGAACTGTATAAATGCGTACAACCTGGAGGAGCCTACGTACCATCTGTACTTGTGTTCTTCAACTATTCACCTTATTCTGCCCCGCCCACTTTTGCCATTTTTTGCCACAGATGCGCACTTTTGTTGTAAACGCACTTCCGTTTGACGAGAACTCCGTTAAAGCTAATGACGAACGAGGGAAAAGTCTCACCGCTAAAATGTTACATAAAGTAGGTTGATTTGTGTAAAATGTTTAATGAACACGAGCAACAACAAGTCAACAACGCACTGATTTCCTGGTCAGTCTGAAAACGGCTTTTTAGTCCATGTAGAACTTATTTTCTGTTGCGCTCGTCTGCTCCATGTAAACTAACAAGACGGCAGCTCGTACGGCAACTTCCAGAATAAGGTGAATAGCTCTAATGTTTTCCCAATTTACAGCCAGCCTTTGTGTAGTTCTATTTTAGACCTGATTTAGCCCTCATCTAGACCAGTTTTGGACGCAGTTTGGACCTGGTGGCATTCAAAAGGTCAAACACTTGATGGGTAAAGTTTGAGCACCACTAGAACTGCACTAAGACACTCGGTGGTGATACGACAGACCCAGACGTGCTGCCAGTCTGACTATCAATCAGCACACGCCGCCTTCATATTAACAGTACGAGAGAGTTTTGTCTTAGATCACAACGTCCAAAAAAGGTCAAACCAGTTGTAAAATTACAGCTCTACCGCCCGAGCTGCTGTCAGTCTAAGCGCAGTCACTTCATAACTATAATAAAGTCATTGTTAATGCATTCGACCAAAGAAATACTCACGCCTAGAGGTCGGTGTAACAGGGCGCGCTGATTTGAAGCACTTTAAGTCTTGCGGGACCCGCCGGAGCTCTAGGCGTTAGTCAACTTCACAGCAAAAAATTTGAATCTAGCCTCGTTTAAAATGACTTGAATTTATAATCTTTATCTGGATTTGAGAAGTTTTGACTTGTTGAGATTTAATTGTTTATGCGCTGCAGAATATTTCACTGGTTTCAAAGTATTTCTGACTGAACATGTGATAATTTACATTATAATAAGAGAATTAATTTGCCAGTGTGGGAAGTAAAATAATCTTAATCCACTGGCAGATAATTTGGCTTGAAGTAAGAAGTAATGTGTTGAAACAAGTCAGAAAGGGTTTGAAACAAGAAAAATAATCAAGTTCCGTCAAAATAATAGTCTTAACTGATCTTAACGAGTCAAAACCTTTGAAATTAAGATAAATATCCTGAAATCAAGACATTTTAACTCATATAGAAATAGCTTTTTTGCAGTTTTAACATTCTCTGTGCATCCAGTGGTCCACTAAGTATTGAAAGTATTCAGAATTTGACTCAAATTGCACTTACACAACACGCAATGGCAATAACACAAACAGTACAAGTAGTAAAGAGTGTCTTCGTAAGTAAAAAGCAAGATTAACTCGTGATTCCCTCTTAAAGTCACCGAATGCCCTCTCCTTTCTACTGTTGGTCATAAATCCTTCTGAATCTCAATAAAATAATTTGTTGACTGATCAAATTTACGTGAGAACTTTCACGTAAGGGGCACTTGGAATGGTTTCATGTTTTAAAAGAAAATTAAATGTACTTTTTTCTGTATAAAAACATGTCATTAGTTGTAAATTTAGGATCTTTTGGAATATCTTGGACCATACATATAATTAAAACAAAAAATAGAATAGTAATAATTGACAATATGTGACTTTAAACCCATTTATTTGCCTGAAACTCAAGTTAAGGTGTGCTCTGAGTGTGAGACAAAGGTTAGGGAGTACTCCAAACAAAAAAGATTGAGGCATCATCAACTGAAAGCGACATATACAGCTCCTTAAATATTCTTTTTGTTGCATTTCAAATTGAACGACTGATATTCCTTTGCTTCATAGGCGCCTAAATCCAACGCTTTAATTAAATAATAAGTGGGGTGTTACAGTGCCACTCGAGACTACCCAGGATTCCTCATTGTATCTGAATAAGACCAGTCGCACTCCCTCACCATCCCACGGGGCGACTTTTTTCATGCGGGCGATCAAATGTTTAGGGGCTGAATGATGCGAGGTTTGACTCCAGCAGCTCTGAGCCGCGAGCGAAAAGAGGAGAAAACGGGGGGAAGACAAAAGAGCAGGAAGAGAGGGAAAGAGATAAGCAGCATGTGTGAGCCTCTAACCAGCGCCTGACACTCTTCATCTGTTCTGTTGTGTCTGCGCGCCTCTGTAACGCTGTGGGTTAGCCTGAACACATCAAAACACTGGCACGGGGAGAGAGAGGGAGGGAGGGAAAGAGAGAAGGGGTGAGAGAGGGAGGGGAGGAGAGCGAGGATGAGAGGGTGGGAGTTGGAAGGGGAAAAGAAAGAGGGAAAGGATGAGAGGGATGGTAAAAGAGCAAGAAAGGGAGAGGGTGAAGGCAAGGAGGGAGAGGCGTAAGGGAGTAAGAGAGAGCGAGTGAGAGAGAGGAGGAAGAGAGAGTGCGAGAGAGAGAGAGGCAGGGAGAGAATGAGGAGGAGAAATGGAGGAAAAGGGAAAGGATGAGAGAGATGGTAAAAGAGCAAGAAAGAGAGAGGGTGAAGGGAAGGAGGGAGAGGCGTAAGGGAGTAAGAGAGAGCGAGTGAGAGAGAGGAGGAAGAGAGAGTGCGAGAGAGAGAGAGTCAGGGAGGAGGGAGAGAATGAGGAGGAGAAATGGAGGAAAAGGGAAAGGATGAGAGATGGTAAAGGAGCAAGAGAGAGGGTGAAAGGAAGGAGGGAGAGGCGTAAGGGAGTAAGAGAGAGCGAGTGAGAGAGAGGAGAAGAGGAAGAGAGTGGAGGGAGGAAGAGAGAGTGCGATAGAGAGAGGCAGGGATAAGGGAGAGAATGAGGAGGAGAAATGGAGGAAAAAAGAAAGGATGAGAGAGATAGTAAAGGAGAAAGAAAGAGAAAAGAAAGAGAGAGGGTGAAAGGAAGAGGCGTAAGGGAGCGAGGGAGAGACTGAATGAGAGAGTGGAAGGAGGAAGAGAGTGTGTGAGAGAGAATAGCAGGGGAGAGGGAGAGAATGAGGAGGAGAAATTGAGTGAGGAAGAAAAGAGAGGAAAAAAAAAGAGGGGAAGAGGAAGTGGTGGGGGAGTAGCAGGGAAAGAGTGAAAGGGAGAGAGAGCGATAGAGAGAGAGAGGGAAAGAGCAAGGACGAAAGAGAGAAAGGATGAGAGAGGCAGGGAGAGAGGGAGAAGGCACAGGGAGTGAGAGAGAGGCAGGGAGCGGGAGAGAATGAGGAGGAGAAATGGAGTAAGACGAAAGAGAGAGAGACAGAGAGAAAGGATGAGAGAGAAGATGAGGGAGGGGGGAAGAGACAGAGGATGAGAGAAAAGAAAAGAGAGAGAAGGAAGAAAAAGAGGGAGGGAGAGGGAAAAAAATATGGAGAGGAGGGGAGAGAGTAGGAGGACAAAGAGAGAAGGAGAAAGAGAGGTGAGGGAGAGAAAGAGCGAGAGGGGAAGTTGACGAAGAGTGAGAGAGAGAGAGAGAGAGAGAGAGCGAGAGAGAGAGAGAGGAAAGGACAAAGTGAGGGGGCGTAAGAGAACAAGAGAGAGAAAGTATGAGAGACAGGGAGGAAGAATGTGAGGAAGAGAGGGAGGAGGCAGAGAGAGTGCAAGAGAGAGAGGGGAGGAGAAAAGAGAGGAGTGGGGAGAAAGAGTGAGGAAAAGAGAGAGAAAGGATGAGCGAAAAGGAAGAGAGGGAAAGAGAAAGGGTGGGAGAAAACGAGAGAAAGTTAGAGAGAGAGGAAGAGAGACAGAGGGCGACGAGGCAGAGAAAGTGAGAAACGAGAGAGAGAGAAACCATGCCTTGTATTCTTAGAGACACCCCTATAGTTCAGCTCTTTAATTCCTTTCATTTTCCCCGTGTTACGCCGTCTCCCCCGCTCCGTCCCGCTTTTATCGCCCCCATCCAAAACACCGCTAGTCGCCTCTCTCTCCTCTCAGAAGTCGGGAGTCGGGGAGTTGGGAGCACGAGGCAGGAGACAGACAAGATAAAAGGCGTTTCCTGGTTCCTCTGTGCTGTCAGACGGAGAAGACAGCCAGTCAAGGCGAGAAGAGGAGGCGAGTTTCCTGCTGGATGTATACGGCGCACAGCTGCTGTCGCCGGCACCAGACAGGCCCAGACTGAAGATGAGGCGCAGACGGGGGAGAGGGACCGGGAGGGAGGCGTATCCAGGCTGTCGCGTGAAAAGAGTCGACGTGAACTCTGACCTTTGAGATTTGAAGTGGGAGAGGTGCGCCGCGGTGTCTGTCAGACGCGACGCTGGCCGGACGGCGACGTGAAGATCGAGAAAACGGAAGCAACAGGATCAGGATCTGGACCGAGGTTTGATCAAAGTGGAACCACAGCTCGTCCCAACAAACTCTGTGTTCTGTGAGGTGCAGGGTGAATAAGACTTGATGTTATTTTGTCTTACTAAAAACAAATATAAATGCTATCAATATTAATGTCCTGGAGATAAAAATACACGCTGTTTGATCCTTGTATCCTTTTCCTTTTCCTCCAAAGTCTGCTCCAAACCACATGCTTTTACTCAGGCCATGTGGCATAAACGAAGTAAGGGATGGTTTAGGGTCACAACCGAGGTCCAAGGGTTGTGTCGGGACCAGAGAGAGAGAATCTGCCTCAACGACTGATACAAACCAAAGTCAAGTTTCCTTAAAACTCATGCACAACATAAACACTATTACAATACTGTCAATCATCTACAGCAGGGGTGTCCAAACTTTTTCCATCGAGGGCCACATATTGAAATATAGACCAAGCGGAGGGCCACAAAACCATCGCGAAATGTTTAAAAAATCTGCATTTATCTGGTGTTTTAAGTTCCACCACATCTACATTCAGTCTCAGTGCCTTAATATCAGGTCTGTGCTGTACCAAAATGTTAGTTATTTAGGTTAGAATTGTAGAAAATCTGAAATGTGCTGTAAATAGTACTTATCAGGACAATGTGGGCCAGTTCACCAGGAAGCCTGAGGGCCAAGAAAAATTGGTCTGAGGGCCGCATTTGGCCCCCGGGCCTGAGTTTGGACATGCCTGATCTACAGTATATACACATAAGATCCACACTAAAACACTATGTATTACACATTTTCATTATGTGACGTTTAATGTAGAAAATAATAAGGCATATATAACATATTTGGGACATTTCAATCTGAATAATGGACAATATTCTGTACACATATCAGTTAAGAACATTTTTTGATATCTTATTTAGTTAATGAGTAAAGACTTTAAGAAATCAGGCTTAGAATAAGATATCAACAAATCCTTCAGTACCTTCCGTCTAAATCTTGTTAAAGTATAAGATGTAACGTTTTGGGCTGATATGGCCCTATGGGAGAAAAATGCATTTTAAGAAACCGACCTTTGAAGTTACAATGTCCTGTATAAATCTATGAATGACGTGGATTAAACATCTTTAGGAGCAGACTGGATAAATGTATCGTTTCCACATGAAAGCATATGTTGAGCAAACTGACCCAAAAAGGTGCAGTGTCTCCCCTTAAATACTACATAAAACCTGCTAGGATAAGTAATTAGCCTATAGTCTATGTAGCCTATTCAAATAATGAGTTAAAATAAAATGCACCAGAAAACCACAAATTACATGTGATTTATTGCAATTGTCCGGGTTAGGACCCCCAAACCCCCCTTTACACATGAGAATTAATCCTTTTACAAGCAAAAATTTAAACGCTAATGAATAAACGGCCTGCTTCTTTAGAAATTCTGAGTCACTTTTTCACCCCGGTCCGTCTCAAAATTTTAAACAGTTTGTTTAATGGCGGGCCGCAACCAAAATCTTGTTCTAAAAATCTAGTGTGTTAATAGCACACGTCTTGATTCATGGAGGATCAACATAAAGATATCTTTAACATCAACTGTAGAACAATCTCTCCACACATGAGCTGATGTACGGTTAAATGCAGTGTGTGAGCAGACAAATCACACATAATCAACACATTTCCATCACGTTTTAAAAAGAACATGATGCTTCATCACCTGTACATACATATATATATATATATATATATATGTACAGAGTATATATATATATATATATATATATATATATATATATATATATATATATATATATATATATATATATATATATATATATATATATATATATATATATATATATATATATATATATATATATATATATATATATATATATATATATATATATATATATATATATATATATATATATATATATATATATATATATATATATATATATATATATATATATATATATGTACAGGTATATATATATATATATGTACAGGTATATATATATATATGTACAGGTATATATATACAATTATTGAATATGTACAGGTATATATATATATATATATATATATATATATATATATATATATATATATATATATATATATATATATAAGGCTGAGCCCCCTGTGTTGGTTTCTGTTGGTTACACATGGCAGAGCTGAGGCTGCGAGCACAGACTGGGATTAACCTTTGTGTGGGCCACATTTGTGTTCACACTGTGGGCGCAGCTTCAAACAGACACATAATATTGTATTTACTTTGATGCAGTTACATTTAATAATTAATGACATCCTGACTCTCCAAAACAATGTAAAACATTAATATCCTGTACAGACACCACAAGGAGGTCATCACTTATTTACACTCATTTTTAAATAATATATTTGCACTTTGTTAGAAATAATTGTTACATTATCACCCGCCTTGTGCGTATGTGTCAGTTATGCATTATTAGCCGCAATTTCAACAGCACTTGACTTCCATCACACAACAGCACGGCATCCTTATTTCTTTCTATGAAGGTGAGACACTCCAGGTGAATAAGAAAAATTCTTAAATTTAGATAGATATCAATTTGAAACTTCCCCTGTAGTGTACGCACATAAATGTAGGGATAAAAGTTTTTCATCATGTACTTTTTTCAAATAGAAATAAGTTATTTTATGTGTAAAATTGGCCAAAATGTCATATATTTGGGACATATAAATGTTAAACATGAACAGAACCAGGTTTAATTTTTAGGTTCATTTTGTACATATATTAGTTACAAAAGGGAATTTGGGATTACTTATTTAGTTTTTGAGTGAACTTTCGCCTTTCGCCTCATTTTTACTTTAATAAATCCGACTTAGAATTAGATATCAACAACTCCTTCCATAAATTCTGTCAAAATCTTGTTGAGTAAAGATTGTAAAGTTTGGCTACTTTTACGGCTGATCTTTGACCCTACGGGAGAAAAATGCATTTGGAGAAACAGCCTTTGAAGTTACAATGTCCCAGAGAAATCTATGGATGAAGGGGATTAAATGAAGGTGATCTGCTGAGAGAGCAAACTGTAGTGTCTCGCCTTAAAACCAGTTGCATTCCAATCCATTTTGTGTATTGACTGGACCATACCTTTCCTCCCTGATATGCATTTCACCGTTTCATAACAGTTCCTTCCCTGAAATGAGTGGAATAGCTCACAAGCCAATTATTACAGGTTGAACGATGTATTTCATGCTTGCATAAACGTACGTGGCCAACCTCATTTGAGTTTTATTTAATTGAGTCATGTACCTGTTGAACTCTGTGTGATATCTGGGGAGCAGGAACAAAGCGTCAGATCAATGTGAACAATCAATTACACATTTGCATAACATCAAATGCTGCAATAAACAGACCAAACGTTTAAAATATTGCGGCGAATTCAGCTTGTCCTCGCGTCTTGTGTCTGGATTCCTGTTGCACTGGAGCTGGTGCGTCCCTCTCTGTGTCATTGTGTTTCCAGCTTTGTGCCTCTGAGCAGCCGAGTGCGCCGTGCCTATAAATACTCGTGTGTAACATGTGGACAAACCCGTGTGTCTGCGTCCATATGTTTGCAGCGTGTGATTGTGAACGCGCAGCTCTTTCGGCCAAGACTCACTTTCTCTCGCTGTCTGTGCATTGTGCCCAGTTTTGTCTGCAGCGGCTGTGGGCATGTGGCCACTATAGAGGACAAAAAGAACAGACAATGAGCGGACAATGTGGGCTATACTCGGAGGGAAAGGCACCTACAGTGGAGCTATAGAAGCAGCAGGGGTCTGTGCATTATTATGGTGAAGGATTTTAGCTCAAGCTGTGCAAACTGTGTGACACAATGATCAAGCTATGCACACAAGAAATAACCTCTGGAAAATACTTTACCCGATGATTAGGTCCCAGGGGCGTGTCCAGATTTTGTTCTCTAGGGTGGCCCAAGGGTGGCACCAGGGTCGGCACAGCATTTTTATCACATTTTAACACATTTGAGAATTTCACACTTAAATTTCCTTTTTCGTGAATAAATAATTGTAAATAATAACAATTGTAAAGGAGTTTGTTCATTTACCCTTTTTGTCATAATTTGATGCTATATTCACCTTATTCCGGAAGTTGCCGTGGGCGCCGCCATCTTTTTCCGTTGTAGTTTACATGGGGCAGGCGAGCTCAACAGAAAAGAAGTTCTACATGGACTAAAAAGCCGTTTTCAGGCCGCCCAGGAAATTGGTGCATTGCTGACTTGTTTTTGCTTGTGTAAATTAAACATTTTAGACAAATCAATCTACTTTATATAATGTTTTGGCGAGAGGAACGGTGTTCTAGTCAAACCGGAAGTCCCTTTACTACAAGAGTGCGGATCACAGACATAAAAAGAAAAGGTGAATAGAGAAAGTGAAATAGTCCCCACAGGCCACTTAAGAAGCACCCATTTTGTACGTTTAAACTGTAACAATTCTTAAGTTAAATCGTAAATCCTGAATATGAGTTGAATCTGCGCCATGTCCTCGTTCTAAGTCATAGATTCTTGGGTCCCATAAGTGTCACAGAGTCCGCAAAGCTTCCTAAAAAAGAAATGATTGCTTTAAATTATAATAAAAGGGTGGCATGTTTATAATGACTACTGTTCTTGAACATCTTTTAAACTATGAAACACTTTTCCACATTAAGTAAGGTAGAAGGATGTTTGGATCAATAGTGCATCGACAAGTAAATAGGAGTCGCCTACAGAAAGAAATATCGGGATGTGTTGATGTGCCAAATTAGGGCTGGGAAATTCATCAAATTTTTATCGAGATTGAGATACAGTCTAATCGTTAATGGTCAGCTTGGGTCTTATTAATCGAGAGGTCCACAGTCAATGCTCTGTCAATAAAGGCATGAGATTTATAGCAGAGTTCAGACTTTAGGGGAATGATGTGGTCTGTTTTCTTAAAATAAATGGCTCTGATTAAAGTCTGTCTTGTTTATGTTCATGAAATTAGAACTGAAAGCAATTTTATTTGTCTTTAATGATACATAAATTGTAATCAATCAATAGTGAAAGTAAAAAACCATGGCTATTTGTTTTTTCCCCATATTGCCCTGCTCTATAAGCCAAAGTTAATTCATTTGATTTAGTATCTATTACTGTGAAATTGCCACCAAATTTATTTTCTTTCTTTTATCTCACTGGGACAAAATTGCTAATTTAAAGATTAAACAATAAGGCTGCACCATTTAATCGACAAATCGTGACTAGCTGACAATAAAAAATAATAATAGATGCGTTTTGATAATCATATTTTGTTATATGGACTAGACAGACACATGCAATACCTTTTTATAACAAAGACAGTGGTATTATTAAATCAAAATGCCAAAAAAAGAATAAACTAATTCTGATTTTCTTCAATAATACACTCTATTTGTAAAAAAAAAAAGCCTTCAGTCACCGTATTTCAACCTTTATTTGGCTAATAATTCATTTTAAAGTCTTCAATGTACGATTGCTTGACTAGTTGACGAGTAAAATTATCGTTAGCGACAGCCGTACTGAGTAAACAATAAGTATCTGAACTAAAAGGAGCTGTATGTGTGATGTAGCGGGGTCCATCTTGCCCAGTCGACCCCTCTCGGATGACCTCCTTCACCCGACAGACGCCAACTGGCACTTGGACACGTTGTATCCCGGATCTATAAGTCATTCTTCCTCAGTCGCTCCATCCATCTCCCTGTCTCAATGAGCCATCAGTGGTTTTGGTTCGGATCCAAATCAATCGTGTTCTGACGGTGACCCAAATCATTCGTCTCTCCCCGCTGTCTCCCTCCATCCCAGCGCCTTTCTAACCGTGGGAGTGAGTAGCCAGCTGCCAGCGAGCATCAGTCATGTTGTCAGGGCCTGGCTGTAGGGCCGAGCGCGCTTTGGAGGGCAACAACTACCTCCGCGGTCCCATAAACACCTCTCAAACAAAGGCGGCGTTAAAGTGCAGATGACGGACTACACACGCGGCGGACATGGTTATATTTGGGATTTTACTAAACATTTTGTGCCCGGTTTGACAGTGTTTGTAAAGTTTATGAGGCTATTCAACTTTGTTTTACTGAGGGCCAGATTTTTGTAAATGGTTTTGTCCTCGGGGCGTGCAATGTGCCCAACGCTTTTGAAATATGATGAGTTAATGAATTGATAAAAAAAAGGCTTTAACAACATCTGAACTGAACTAAATCAGGTCTAAACTAGGACCAGGACTGAACCAGGACTAAACCAGGACTAAAGCAAGTCTAAAGCAGGTCTAAACCAGGTCTAAACCAGGTCTGAATCAGGTCTGAATCAGGACAAAACCAGGTCTAAACCAGGTCTGAATCAGGTCTGAATCAGGACAAAACCAGGTCTAAACCAGGTCTGAATCAGGTCTGAATCAGGACAAAACCAGGACTAAACCAGGACTAAACCAGAACTGAACCAGGATTAACCAGGACTAAAGCAAGTCTAAAGAAGGTCTGAACCAGGTCTAAATCAGGACTACATCGGGACAAAACCAGGTCTAAACCAGGACTACACCAGGTCTAAATCAGGACTAAACCAGGATTAAGGCAGGTCTAAACCAGGTCTAAAGCAGGTCTAAATCAGGACTAAACCAGGATTAAGGCAGGTCTAAACCAGGTCTAAATCAGGACTACATCAGGACAAAACCAGGTCTAACCCGAGACTAAACCAGGACTAAACCAGGTCTGAACCAGGACTAAAGCAGGTCTAAATCAGGACTAAACCAGGTCTAAACAAGGTCTAATGAAATAGATTGATTGATTTAATTATTTATTTATTTCGAATTGCCCCTTGAGATGAATCATAAAAGTCGTGAATGATGTTTTGAAGAGACGCAACATTTAAATATCAAGTGCATTGTTTACAGTCAAAATGCTACAAAATTGTGACATTTCTGCACTTTTGAGATTATTTTTTACAGGGATACTCCAAAAACTTATCAGATATTCATTTTTGTAAATATCGCCCAGCCCTGGAGGCATTAGTTAAAAGATTGTAGACTGTGACAGTAAAGATACAGACAGCGCTTTATCCAAAAGTGACAGTGATTATGGCTGAGGTTCAAGTTTGTTCCTGTGTTTGTTCTCAATGTGTTTACAGAAAATACGAGAACTGCACTTGCCAGACTGTCTGACACTGGACACTTCAGATGGATCGATACATGTTTTCTGTGTTCAAAATGTCTAAATACAAATCACACATTGCCATTATTAACTAGGACTGGGTACTTTTACATATTTTTTTAGGTTCAAGTACATTAACGATACCAGTTCCTGAACGGTTCTTTGTTTTGGGTCTACTTCTTGCAACTTCTCTCGACTCCGGCTACAATTTAACACTGGATTTCGACCACACCACGTTTATTGTGAGATTACGCTGGACCAGGCAGGAGGATTATGTCCAAGTTTGGATCATTTTATCTATTTGGCTTCAATTTCACATGGACGCTGCAGACTGGGACTGGGTGTGGATTTATTAGCACAAAGCAGACGTCTGACATAAGGCTCCCGCTGAACATTGTATTTTCTGGATCCATTTTTTCTTCATCTCTTCTGTTTACAGGTAAGATGTTGGCACCAAAAGAACGTTAATCTTACGGTTCCAGTACTTCACGGACCTTTTCGGGTGGCTCCTACTTGGAACCGAATAATGGTGCCTAGCCCTATGATGAACTATTTGCACAACTGCACATCAAGCGCTGAAATGCAGTAGTCTCTAAATTCAAAATCTTAGTGGTTTGGATAACGAAAGGCCTGTGAATTTGAGATTTGTTACAAAATTTGACCAATGGACGGAATAGATTTTTTATCAGAATATTTCTTGTGCAACTTTGATGTAATTCTTGCTTTATCTGAGTCATAAAATCTATTTTCTCGCCAAGCACGTTATGGAGTCTGAATAGTCCAAGTAAGGAGGTAACTTGAATAAAACTCACATTTATTCAACTCTGAAATATTTAACTGTCAACGCCAAAGGTGATTTCCAAAACAAACTTTGAGCGCTGCTGCCCTGCGGAGTTAGAGCGGCCTCTTTACCTCCACTCATCAAAACCAGAAGAGATGTCCACAAGTCTTTCCTGACTAGCAACAAGTTTGTTAGACTTTATTAAAACTGTTATACTGTATTTGAGGCTAAAAATAAGTACATGGGAAAGGCTATTTACATGGGTTATTTATGTGTTAAAAAAGTTAATTCATAAAACATCTTCAGATCAAACAAATACTATACGGTTAAGTGCAATTTAATCCAACATTATGCTATTGTGTAAGTCTAATTTACATGTGTCATTTATATAACTTCAAAAGCCACACCATTAGTATGATAGTTGTGTCCATCAACTCTCCTCTGATGTCCTTCAATTCAATTTTATCTCTGAATATATATTTTTTCAATTACTCTCCCTCTATCAGACTTGTGTGTACATGCCTCCTTCCCTTGCCATTTCCTCCTCCCCTCTTTGCTCCTCGTCTTTAAGATTAAATACTATCTCCTTCCCAGACATGACACGCAGTTTATTGCTCTCACAGGCATTAAGATTAAAACATATAAAACGATTCTACTTTTTGGAGGCTTCTCTTTGCCGGAGCCTGTCGAGTCTCCTCCAGATTTAATTGGCCCTATAAATAAACCGTTCTGCTTTGCGAAAAGGCAGCGAATCGGAAGGGAACGCACACATATGCACAACAGATGAAAAAGATGGGGAGATGCGGAGTTACAAAGCGACGGAGATGACAGAAAGCAGACAAAGAGTGAGAGAAAGGAGAGTCTTGGATTAGCACAATTGATGAATGCCATTTGCTTAGTCCTGCCCGAGTTCAGACGCTGCTCTGTGTTCTGGGCGCGGACCACAGTGAAGACTTCATTAGGACGAGTGCGCCAGACGAGGAGACGGGGGAGACATGGGTGACAGGCAAAAACAGATGCGGAAAGAGAAAAGGGCCGAGTTGCAGAAAGGAGGAACTGCTAAGACAGGGAGTTAAGGGGAGACAAATGCTTGTGTGCTTTTTGTCTATGAAAGAACAACACCTGCACTACAAACTGGATGAACACTACAGTATATATATAGAGATGTATAGAGGCCGGTGCATATAGGGGCCGGCAGAAATGTATGGAAAGTCTCCCGTAATTTGTCCTGCTGCCCAGACAGCGAGCTATGCATCTACGAGGCACCTGGGCTTTCAAGGAGCACTTTTTTTTTCTAAATTTCTTGGCGCAAGCTCTCAACAAGTGGGTTACATAAGTCATGGCATAGGTGTGGACCAAAACTTACAGAAAACAAGAATTATAAGTCAATTAAAGAATAGACTGATTTCTCATTGACCAAAGTCACTCTATCACCTGTTAATGAATGCAGTAGTACAGTGTTTTTACACATTTTTGCACACATTTTTGGTAGAAAAGATACCACAGAACATGAATAAGCTTTATTAGGTCTTTGTGATAATGTAGTCTAAACGTATCTGTGCCACTATCTCCACAAATGTAGGTTCTTTGTAAAGACAATTAACCAGGAGATGTAGTTACCCTGTTGATTTATTGTGTTTAAAATGAACCAAAATTTCTGGATAACGTTGTTGGAGTGCTCTACCATCTGTTTATCTTATCTGTGTCTGATTGTTTTGGTTTCTTTTTTTGTTCAAAGTATGTTCAGGACATTCCAAAATGGGTACATTTTTCATTTTAATCCATGTGTGAATCCAAATTGGACATTTTTTCAAGGCACGCTAGCGTTTCCTGATTCACTTGTTGAAAATTGAGTTAGTAGTGGAAAAAGTAGCCACAATAGGCACTCAAAAGAGCCATTAAAGGTGGGGTACCTGACTTTTTCCATGTAAATTAGTCAATTACATCAAGTTTAATTTATAAGCAACACTAGATCAGTCCATAGTGCATTATCTGTATTTAATAAACACAGTATTTAATTAATTGCAAACCCAAAAGTAAGAGGTACAAGTGTCACTATTGAGTATTGGTGTTTACACCCTGATGCACTCACAAAAATTCAAGCTTGTGATGTGTCAAAAGGTTTGCCAGAGCTATAAAATGAAAACGTAAATAGGCTAAAGGAAGGTATAACTCACTTACGTTCTAACTTCTGAGCTGAATGTAACCAACATAACAATGCTCTCAAGTAAAAGTCCTTTATTAAAACCAATGTCACACAAGTACAAGAAAGTACACTGCATTAAAACGGAAAGAAAATGTAACTGATTATGATCCACCTCTGATCTTATGTTAAAAGAAGAAGTCGGTTAGAGATCAAAAACAATTGTACGATCCACAGTAGGGCAAAGCTGTCCTCTTTAACTGGGTCACAACAGCGCAAATGATCCAAGGCCAGTAGAGCATGGTGGCGCTGGTGGGCAATAAATAATGTATTGTATGAGTTCAGTTTAATGGCAATGGCACTGCTATGATTTGTCCTCCTTAGGCTCAACTTTGGACATTACAGATCTGTAGAGTCTGATTCACTGATGCACTAATTGGTCTCAGAATTGCCTGCTGAGTTGCTTGTTGTATAGTTGATACTTGCACACATCGACATCTAAACTGGGGCTGAACTTGGGACTAAACCCAGAATTAAACCTGGACTAGACTATAGGGTTGTCCAAATTCTTACACAGATACTTACTGCTAATAATACAATTTAAACTAGATATTCATTTTACAAGCATTGATACTGGGAGAAAGACGGGGTCCAGCGCACCACCAATCCTTGCAAAAAGTCATTAACAATGCAACGTTTCGGTCCTCCGGTCTTCGTCAGACTTAAATATATAGTTTTTTCACATTTTTTTCAACACAATATAACAAAAAATACAAAACTCTACTACAGAAAACACAATCATAAACTTATCCAGTGCCAAAATATGCAGAAAATAAAGAATATTTGAAGAAATCACAATTATTCACTGTCTCACATAGACGGGGGATTGTCAGTAATATGTCCCCAGCGCATGTTTCCATGTTTACGTTGCTGAAGTGTGAAATGTCTGCTTTCTGAATCGCTGGTAACGTTGCATGTGTGGACAGAAATGTTGTCGATGCACATGCGACGAACACCGATGTGCAGTTACATGCCATCCAATTAACCGCGTCCTCCACTGCTTTCCCCACAGCCCCGACTGCAATGATTAAAAGAACCGCTCTCAAAGGACGCAGACTCTTCCCCACACAATCATCTTGACCAGAACGGACGCCCTTTTAACTTAAGCGCCGGGCCCTTCACAAGTTAACACACTTCCATGCGACTCTCTCCTCCCACACGCCTTCATCTTCGCATCGTCTTTCCCTTTCTTTTTCGGCGAATCGTCCCTCTCTCCGCGCCCTCGCTGTCTGCCAAGGCTCAACATCAAAGCCCGTGATTGGTCGCTAACTGTTTCGGCAGGCTGTGTTTTATTCCGGAGACCAAAAATAATCAGCATGAATATGGAGAAACCGGCTTGTATGGTAATTTCCGGCACTGTAATATGCATATCAGTGGTGCTAACTTGGCTTAATTTGACTTACATGTAAACGGATGGCAGCGCTTTAGTCCGCCAAGTCCCTGGCTCCGAGTCCTACTGTAAACACGAGATAAATATACACACTTGTCAAGGTTGTTGGCTCGTTGCGTGAACTTGTACTTGATCTGTGTTGTTTTCTTGGCACAGACTGAACCTCCTTGGTCTGACTGCTCCACACAGCGCCACGACTGCTCAAGGTTGTACTTGTTGTTGTTGTTTTTGGCGAACTGTTGCCGCAATGAGAAGTTTCCAGAGCAAAGCAAGGTCCCCCCAATTTGTTTTAATAGGGAAGTTACATTAAATTAGTCTCCTGTCCTTGAGTACAACTTCCCCTCAGATATGCTTATTGGGAAAAATATCAAAAGTGTGGGATATTATGTTCACATAAAGCTGAAAGAGGAAACACCACTTCACTGCCACCAAAAGGATAAGCTCTCAACAAGGTGACTGGTACTGCTTCCTGCCACTTAAGGCTTTCATCAAGCTGAAGTTTAATAATAACAGATGCATGACGTTTGAGGAATGTATTCAAACTTTTATTGTACACTAGGGAAAAAATGCAATCTTAAATAAGGTAATAAGTTGTGATTGAATTGACTGAATTATGTAAAATGTATCTTAATTTGAGTATGTTTTGACTTTGTTAAAATACATTTGCCAATAGAACTAGTACAGTGACATTTTTCTTCTAATTTCAAGTTAAAAATGCTTGTCTTTTTCCTATTTTTTAGCAAAAGAAGATATTTACAACACAAGAGCTTAGGGCACACACCATTCTGAAGTCAAACAAAAACAGAACAGGGAAAGCAGGGTTTGCCCGGGATCCAGAATACACAATTATTCAATTCTTTATGAAGAGTGAGTCTGGTCTGAGTGATACACAAACCGTACTGTGCAATCAGATGCCTTTATTTCCATGACGCATGTGAAACGAACGAGTTCACTGGTCATCTATCATTTAGATCAAATTCTCTCACCTCAGGTTAACATAGTTTTGTGTGTGGCTCATAAATTCCGCAGAAATCAGCAATGTTTCTCAGTCCCAGAGATATTTTTAGCTTTTCTTTTTTCCTCTCAGCAGCCATGTTTGTTTTGATATGGGCGGCTCATACATATACATGATTGGCTAATCCACCGGTCAATCACACTCATCTGAACTCATGGAGATTAAGGCAGTGACCAGACTGATGCCGATCTGTCTAAAAATACAGCGAGATATGGGAGGACCAGCAACCAGAGAAGAACACCTCTGGATAGCAGGCCCAAAAACCTTTTTAATGCACCACCATCCTATTCCTAGGGCACCAAAAAAAATAAAAAAAAATCTACCCCTCTACCCAATCTCTGGACAGAAAGATAACTCGGACAATTTATTCCTCACCTTCCTTACACCAAATTAATTCCAAACATCAGCTTTAGCATTCCTACTCTATGTACTGGTTTTCCTTTTCCTCTTTTTTACACTACATGATACACCACTCATTAGGGCCTTTAGTCGTTTATTCGATTAATCGGTCGATGGTGTCTTAGTTGACCAGCATTTTTATTAGTCAGCTAATTATTTTTAGTAAATTAAAAGGATTTACATGGCAAAATCAGCAAAAATTCAATAAGTTATGTAGTGAATCATGAGTTTAATCTAATTTGTATATCTCAGATAATAATTAGACTGTTTCCTAGTACTTTTCTGTATAAATAGTATGTTTTTGCATGAACTCATGTACAGTTGTTGTCTTTTGAGTGGAGTTTGGGATAGTTACTTTATAGTTTTGGTATATTTTGCCACACCCCCTAATAGGTCGATTTTTTTAGTCGACCAAGAATTTCTTTAGTTGACGACAGCTCTATCACTTAAACATATCATATTTACAAGAACACATCCACATCTCTTTGGCCTAACTGTATGTATCTTTGGATTTCTCTCCCATATTTGTCCTGTTTGTCCCATGCACACACACCACACACACATTTAAGACCGTGCTAATCAGTTCATTCCATTGTCATGACCTTTAATGTTCTAAGACCCGACCCCAAAGTGTTACCAAGGTACATGTCTCAATTAGATTCTATAAACAGAGGCCAAATAAAATGGATATTGTAATATGCAGCTTGTTGCATGCTTCTCTGGTTCGCGAGCGCAAACTTTGTGACATGTACAAAGTCTGATCTAAACCCTGCTCCGTCACTGGCGCTCACACTTCAGACCTGCCACCTGCCTGTGTCGCACAAGCCTCAGATTAGCAGCTACAAATGTTTGACACGTTTCTTCTATGGCAGACTCTGCTTCAGTCGCCTCCTCTGTGAGCACGCGTGTCCTGGTTTCTGCACATTCCTGGGTGGAGATGACAGACTGTCTGCGAGTCAGGAAGCTCTCCACAGTTTTGTAAAAATAATAGCTTTTGAGTAAGCACATTTTGATAGCGCGGTATTAAAGTGGATCCCTATAGCTTTGTGGATTAAGCCTTCTGACATGATCCGCACAATCTTCGTCACATTGTCCTCTCTCCTGTTGCACATTTGCCGTGAATCAGTCTGGATAAAGCTTTCACCGGGCGGAAAATGGGGAGTTTTGTGACTGATTGGGGGGTTGAAGAGACATATTTCTCACTGAGCGATTGATAAAAGGGAGATATTTCTGTAACCGCGGGCTAATTCAATGAGGAGCGGAGGATCTCGCGGGGGATTTGCAGGCCCCGCTTCAAAACAATTAGCAGGAGAATGGAGCCGTTTAAACAGACAAGGAGACGAGAGGATCTTAATACAGCCGCGGGTATTTCCCCACGGACGACTCATTTCGACATCCTCCTCACCGTCCCTAATACCACCGAGCAATCTCCACTGTCTCTTCTCGCACATGGAGCAGCGCTGGAGGGAAAAGACAATGGAGACTGGAGAGGACAGAGGAAGGCGAGAGCGAGAAGCCAATTGTGGGGTTTGAAAGAGGGTTAGAGGGGACAAGTGGAAGCAGCAAGTGTTAGAAAGAGAAATATATGGAGCGATTGGATAAAACACGGCTAAATGAATAGTTTAAGTACTTTTTGTTTCCTGTAGTCGGCAGCAGCTCTAGGCCAGTTTAAAGTAACACTCCGTCTCGGTTTCTGACCACTAGGGGCCAATCAGAGGCAGCAGAGGAGCAGTGTCGCTGTGTCCTTGACTGGGAATCACACGCTACATTTCAGACTAGAGACATGTCGGTACAATTTAGTTCAACTGTACCGTCTCAGGGCAAATGTATGGTACTTTTGGTATGACTTAAAACAGTAGCTTGACGCCAAATACAGTGATAAACTGTATAAATGGTCTTACAGTATAATGAAATTCAGGCTTTAATGTCTGAAATGGATGTATAGTTGTCACGATTATCAGACTCAATTTTGACACGGAGGAAAATGCTCAATACTCAACACCAACGTTAATACCACAATGATAAAATAACACTAATTTCTTCAAAATATCTAACACAAAAGACTAGCTTTTTCTTTGATATCATCACATGATCTTACACTTCTGATATAGAACTTTCAAAAACTATTCAGAAAAGGTGCAATTCTGTTCTATTTATGTACGTTTTTGTATCAAACAAATGAGTATCACCCAAAAGGTGAATGGGAAAAACTGAATTAAAACTTCCTAACACATTACATTGTTGGCAAATGTTTTAGTGTAGTGTAGTGTTTGCTGTCAGAATAATTTGTTGTTAACAGTAACTGGGTTAAACTGCAAAAACAAGAGTTGAAGAAGGACAACAACACTAACCCATAACAGCATTGTCTTTAATTGTGTTGTCACAAACCTAAAAATGTCAAATTATGATCTTCGGGAAAGAGGCTTGGGAAACTTGAACTTGTAACCACTTGTTTTCTACCACAAAATACATTTTTGTTAAGGAAAAATAATGTCATTTTCCAAGTTTAAAAGTATAAAAGAGGCTTGTTTCTTTATTGTGTCCTATATGTTAGAAATCACAATTTGAATCAAATCAAATCAAATCAAACTTTATTTATATAGCGCTTTTCATACATATAATGTAACACAAAGTGCTTTACAGTGCATTAAAAACATTCCCACATCCCGTTTCCCTTCCAACCTCCCCCACAGCCATCCAGCCCACTCAACCCCCCCCCCATAGGCAGTCACATATACAAACCTGTACATTCACACGCACACACACACACACACACACACACACACACTCACACGCACACGTTCTAAGAGACATGAGGCTGAGTACAGATACACCAGCTGAACAAGCACCATCAGAGGAGCCGTCTGCACCAGGAGCAGCGTCGGCCACAGCCACAGGACACAAACTCAGGGCCCAGGGGAGAGACGAGGCAAACACCTCCACCAGCCAGGGCCCCACAGCCACAGACGACCGCCGCTCCCGGTACAGAGGGCCCCTCAGAGGAAACACTGGAGAGTCTAAAATGAATAAAACAATAGATAAATATTAAGAAATAAGTCAATAAGTGGGTTGAAATAGAGTAAAACTAAATAAATAATAAATAAATACAACTAAAATGCTAGAGCTAAGTTAAATAAACACAATAAATAGGATAAATAAATATATTAAATGAACTGATTAAATTAAATATTAGTCAAAAAGCTAAACTAAAAAGGTGGGTCTTGAGCCTGCTCTTGAAAACCTGAACGTTCTCTGCGGCCCTGAGGTTCTCCGGCAGGCCGTTCCACAGACGAGGGCCGAATGGACCCAATTAGCAAATTGCAAAGGCTGCAGTTTTTGAAATGCAATAATTCTCTCCACAAACACAATAATCTGGTTTATTCTGCTGACCTTGTTGTTTAGATCTGTGCAAACGTGTGATTCTTTTGTTAGTTTCAGTTCGGCCTGTGTAACGGGGCACGTGGGATTGCTTTAAGTTTGGTTTTAGTGTGTTTTATTGCGTGCACATTTTATTGTTGCAATATTATAAATTGTATTATTTTTAGCAGCCTTATGGTTTTTATCAGTCACACCAACATCATTGCTCCCATCATCTGTAGTTTAATCCATATTTATCATTTAATCAGTCCCAAAAAGTAATAATTTCAAACCATCTCCGCCCATTTTCTTTTTGTCAATTCTCCTTGAAACATCTAAAATGTAAACTTTGAACAGAATCCTTTTAAAACATAATCTAATCACAATCGCAATACTTGAGCAGCCCTATTAGTAGCCATTAGCATGTGGACTTAGATTTTTTGCTACAACCACAGTCTGTAACGTGTTTTGTGTGTGCAACAATAACCTAAATACCTGTAAACGTCCCGTGTGCCATTCCTCGCTGCAGGACGTTGCGCAGGAGTGGGAGGCGCGCTGCTCTGTGTCATGGCACTTCGTCCTCTGTGTGATGAATGAACTCCCCCCTGGAGAGTAAACAACAAACTCATCCAACCTCAGCCCCACCAGTCACTGTCACGATCTGCTACGAACGTCATGGAAGAAATATAGGCCCCACACATTTAGACATTTACAACAGAAAATAAAGTGACAATGACACAGGCCACGTCTGGACCTGTTGGACCCTCTGCACACCTGTTTGTTTCTTTTGGAGCGCTGTTCTTGCTTATGTGTTATAAACTATGATGAGTGCTGAGGGTTTATCCTTGGGAGTCTCTGGAGGCTGAGGTCTTCTTTCGGTGGGTTTTGTTTGGGTGCTTATCTTACAAATCTAAATGTACAACTTTCAAATCTAGATTGATAATATAATACTGTGTCTTTCATTAACAAACACAGCTGTAGAGAACAAAACATACAAAGAAAAAGAAAACAATAAAATACAAAAAGAAAACATTTTAATGAAATAAATACAGACAAATAAAAAAATAAATACAAATTTAAAAATTTATAAAAATACAATTAAAATACAAAAAAAACATTCATTCATTTTCTACCGCTTAATCCCATTAGGGGTCGCGGGTGACTGGAGCCTATCCCAGTGACTTTGGGCCTTAGGCGGGGTACACCCTGGACAGTGGCCAACTCGTCGCAGCAAACACAGAGACAGAGACATTGACAGACAGACCATTCACTCTCACATTCACACACTACGGGCAATTTAGAGTTTCCAATTAACCTGCACAGTCATGTCTTTGGACGGTGGGAGGAAGCCGGAGAACCTGGAGAGAACCCACGGTAACACGGGGAGAACATGCAGACTCCACCCAGAGAGATCGTGTGATGTTAGGGTGGTTCGGAATTCTGGGCTTCTGGTCTGGGATTCGAACCCACGATCTCCTTATTGAGAGGCAGAAGCTCTAGCCGCTCTGCCACCGTGCACCCAAATAGACAGAAACAGACTGAAGTAAATCTGTTTCTGAACAGTATGCCAACTTCAAAACATGGTGTGCACTGAGAGAAAGAGGCATCACAACTTCATAAATAGCCATGTTTTTAAAAACAATTGCAATAATTTTATGAATTTTCTCAAGCCCAATCCTGTAGATAATATAATACACAAATGAAGGCGTAACATTATTGGTGAATATTGTTCCTTGGATCTCTTCGCAGACCAGTCATGTCTTACAAGAGCTGGAGTTTTGGTTATACTCTTGTCCATTCGATTCATCCAAATTGTGTCAAGTGATCTGGAAGGGTTCAATTTGTTGCACACATAGCTGGTTACCCTGCCTGCCTTCATATTAATGTTTCTAAAAGTCTATGGGAAAAATTATTGAGAAATCGGTTCATACTAACAACACAGACTAAGGATAGCTGCAGGTGAAGGTGGAGAGCACCATTTTTGTCCTTTCTTTTCTAAATTTGAGCCAAAATGGCAACATGACACTGCTAAATCTAATGTGTATCACCATAAGAAGGTTATGGTACACTTTACTGTCCCTGTAACATATGCATTTGACCCATCCTTCAATGTCGCTGGGGCATCTCTTCAGGAGCATTGAGACCCAGCTGCAGATCTTGAACTATGTTTAGGTTTGGTCAGTTAAGCTTAAGGTGCACTTTAAATAAATACAGCGTTTTTCTACCTGTCAAGGCATTCAAGGCACATCAAGGAAACACTCACCCATCCACACACGCATTCACACACCAGGGCACTGGGAGCAAGGCGGATTAAGTGTCTTGCCCAAGGACACGACAGTTTTCATCTGAGGGAGCTGTAATTGCATCTCCAACCTGTGGGCTAGTGGACCTGACCGCTCAACCAACGAAGTTTATGTCAGGAGCGGGATTCGAACCACTGACCTTCAGATCAGACTGGTCTCCCAGGATTCCTCTGCATTTGACCCAGGACCAGCGAAGTTGAAGGATTTTACCTTATTGTTAAGTACAGAGCAGAGGGTGTCTCCCATACAATGGCGGCTCAAATGCAGTAGAACAAACATGCATGAAACACTAAATAAAACCGAGTGAGAAAGGTGAAAAATAAACAATTATACACACTAAAATCTCCGAAAAGTAAATTTTACATAAGTCTCCTTTAAACTTTGTGGAAATAAATTGTACTTAAAGACCCACAGTTGCTGGGACAATTTCCTGCAACAGCTAATTGGAATAAGCAGAAAAAGGTGCATGAATAGTGTTTTAAAAGTGCATATGGTTTCCAGCTGATACAAAAGCTGACACTTTTATAGGCCTGTAAGCTGTTGTGCCATTATACCTAAGTTATGTACTGTTTGCAGGTTGGGGTGGCTCTCTCACTAGGGACCAATTAAATGATAAAGCAGTGCTGTTACAGGTTTATGTAAATGTACTCAGCGAGGGCCTTGTATTGATAAATGGCGTGGAATTACAGAACAGCAAATAACTGCGGGTGGTGCGTGTTATTTTCACTTCTTTAATTGATAAGGTTGCAGAGGAGTATGCTGCGTCTATAGGTGAGGCACAAACCTTTCTCAAGGGTCATTTAGCTGAAAATGAAAGAAATACAAACAAACGAGAAACTAATGCAGCGGTTCGACAGCAGCTTGTTGGTCTTGGCAATGAAAAATGGAGCCTCCGAATGTGGCAGCCAACATCATTAAAGCCGCATTAAGCAATATCTTTTACATCCTCCGTGGATCAGATGGTGAATCAACACTGCACTCTGCAAGCACAACAGACTCATTTAAAACAACATGTCAGCTTTACTGTTGGAAAAATCCACAACCAGGGCTCAACTACCAATTAATCGACTTGTAAGCAATTAATTTTATGATTATTCAAACAGGCAAACAATCATTTATACCGTAAATTAAGGTTCTTTGTATGCATTTATGAACAGTTTAAGGTGTAAATATGCTGACTGAAGGCTTCTATATAGAATATTTGTGAAATAAAATGTAGTATTCATAAAAGTTCTAAAATGTTTATCCTTTTTTGCGTCACCATCAGTGGCTGTCAACCTTAGTCAACTGATCGGTCGATAGTGTTTAGTCGACAAAGAATCTTATTATTTATTGGATTATTTCTTTCATTTAATTTTAGTATTTCTATTGGATAACAGCAGAAAGGAGAAGGCATGGACTTAGACAGCTGTAGGGCTGCAACAAGTTAAAGTCTATAGGAAGGTTCTCAAAATTTTCTAATTCTGACTTAGTTTGGTGGGAGGGCACCTGTGGCAATTAATTACTATAGTTTTACATCTGTGAAGTTGCAGTTTGTGAAGAACTTTTTTGTTCTAACACAGAATCCCTCTCTCTATCTCATTAAAAAGCGATGCACCATTGAAAACACAATGACAATTTACACGCAACTGATACAAGTTTTTGACAGTTTAAACTGTCATCCAACAAACTAAAGTTGTTATCAGGTAAAATCATTTGTCAAATCATAACTAATGTGTAATTTATCTAGATTTTGGCCCTTGTTTTCAAAATGGTTGCTAGGTAACGGTTGTGAAATGTGTCATATTTGATGCTCATGTCCAATCAGGTAGTAACAGTATAAACATGAATAAAACTGGCAAACTGGGGGAAAATAGGCAACATGTTTAAAATCTTAAATATAATCATGTTCACTACATGTTCAGTGCGCATCCGTGTGCATCTAGGCAGGCAGATAACCAATCCAATAACCACACTGGTTGTTCTGCAATGAAGTTTATTCATTGGATGAACGTGGACATGTGTGTGTGTTTGGATGTGGTGAAACTGTAAGAAACACAAAATAGTATGTATGAGTTAACATGTGTACAACGTTTTTTAAATGCATAAAAGTACTATGAAATCACAGAACTCATATTTAACACACTACAACAAATGCAAACACGAGCTAACATGCTAATGCTAGCGCTAGAATGGGGCGCTAATTAGCATTACTAACAAGGCTAAACAAATAAATTAGTGGTAAAGTGGTAATGTATCAACATATAAACGCTTAGTTCTAAGTGCACAGTTGTAAACTATATTAATTTTTACCAACATACAGGCTGTGCTGGCTCTCAGGATACAGCGTGGTAAAAGGTGACTTCTCGTCTGGACGAGCGCAAAACAGGAAGAGAGAATCAGCACTACTCCCGGTTTACCAAAATAAAACGTGAATGTACAAAACTTCTTTAAAATAAAACAAAGGTAATAAAAAATGCATCACAATGAGCCAGAACGCTACATTTAAGTGAAATGTGTAGTCTAACCAGTCATATAGACTTTAATTGATTGGCAACTTCATTTGGGTCAAAATGAGTAAAAACTCTCTTAATCACATCTATTGAGTTCTAAACAACTAATTGATTAATCAAAACAAAAATTGCAAGACAAATCGATTAGTAAAAGGATTGTTGGAGTGAATCATGAATTCAATGTGCATTTTCATAGATGAATACACCATTTCATATTCCATTTAGTTAGTAGTAGTTCAACATGTCATTGGCACTTTAAGACAAAATATGTTTCAGATCAATATCTTTTTTGTATAATTCTCACTTTGTCCTAGTCATAAAACCTCTTCTCTCAGCACATGACATATTTTGCAGTCAATGATCCAGATAACAAATATTCAATTTCTTAAAGAGTTAATAATCATCTAAATAATCAATTGAGTTGTTTGTGCCCTTAGTATTTATGAAACATAGCATTGCTTGATATTTGATAAAACCGACAGTGTTTATTTAGTTAGTTTCATGTCAATAACTCACTGTAAAATAATGCACACTCCACGCCATATGTCAGCGTGACAGACCGGTCTTTAAGCAACACACAACATACAGCGTCTTTATGAGCACGTGTAAACTGATGGCAACGAAATAAAGGCGTTGTATGAATCAAAATTACAGCGGGTGACAGCTATATTATCACTTACACACAGGCATTTCCCACATAACGAGAGCGAGTGATTTATTCAAAAGCATCTGGAGCCCGTGTGAGACATCGTCCTCTCATGGAAGACTGACAGGAGCGGAGCAAAGCCAAAACACACACAAACGCACCACGAGTTCTGAGTCAGAAAGACCTCTCGGCGCTCTCAAAGCCGGGAGGCAGAAGAGGCACAGCGGGCGGAGACAGGAGTCATGACAAATAATGACACGCACAAACTGCCATTTTCTCATTGTGCTTCTGTCTCTGTGTCAACTCTTATCTGGAGAGGACGACCTAGAGATGACCTGTGATGCCATATTTAGTCAGAATGAAGCGTGTGATACATTATTCAAGGTTTTTAAAATACTTATGGACACCTTAAAATGGGTATATCACATTTTATAACTTAGATTAGGCCTGATAATTACTATATCGACTTATCGTTCAATATTTGATAGACAGAACAATATATTTTAGGTCAATATTTATCGCGTTTACCTTTTCTATGCACGACTAGGGAACTTTTATTTTGTCTTGTATGAACTTTGAGCTTTTGATGGTTGAATAATTAACACATATGCCTCATTAATGATTCTAACTTAACAACTTTAGCAATTCATTTGTTATCTTAGGTCGCAGCTTGTGTTTTTTAGGATGTGTTCGTTTAGAAAAGGGTGAATTTCCTGAATTAATGTTATTGTGCAGGTGGCATAAAGTAGTTTAAATATTATTGTTTTATCGCAATATTGTCATTTGTAATACAGTATATCGCCTTCAAAAGTAAAAGAGATTCAGGCATAATGACTAGTGCATACAAAATGTGACTGTTGACATTTGGGCTTAATTTGAAAATGGGCAAATTTAATGGACTAGACTAGATTTAATAGACCAAATGGGATGACTATGCAGCACTACATGTTTGGGATTACGTAAAAATGTTAGTAGTAGGGCTGCACAATTAATCGAAATCTAATCAAAATCACAATTTGAATGAACAATATTAGCAAATCGCAAAGGGTGTAATTTTTGAAGTGCCATTATTTCCTCAACAAACAACAAATGATCTTATTTATTCTGCATAAAAACTTCCAACTCTATCATTTAGATTTGTACAAACAGATTTTGAAACACGTGATTATTTTATAAGTTTGCAGTTTATAGGACTATTTTAATCTTTTTGTTACTTTTCATGGACTTGTTTAAAAAGTGTCCTATAATTAAAACATAAATCGCAATCGCAATAATGGTCAGAAAATTTGCTTTTCTTTTTCAGATATTTTTCCAAATTGTTAAAACCCTAACCTAAACCTTGTTAAAACCATATGATGAAGACTGATGGGACAAAGCATTTTGGGCAGGAGCAGGAGAAAAAAGTAAATGTTTAAAGTACGGTTGATAGCAAAAAAAGCCAAATTTGAATGTGGGATCTTTGTTTAATTTAGCACAATTTTATCCATATCAGAGATCAGAAAAAGGTGTTGTTACCAGAGTCAGAGAAAATTATATTATTCATTCATTCATTTTCTACCGCTTATTCCCGTTAGGGGTCGCGGGTGACTGGAGCCTATCCCAGTGACTTTGGGCCTTAGGCGGGGTACACCCTGGACAGTGGCCAACTCGTCGCAGGGCTGACACAGAGAGACAGAGACAAGGACAGACAACCATTCACTCTCACATTCATTCACTACGGGCAATTTAGAGTTCTCAATTAACCTACACAGTCATGTCTTTGGACGGTGGGAGGAAGCCGGAGAACCCGGAGAAAATTGTATTAGTAAAATATAAACTATAATAAAATAAAGGCATTAAATAAAAGGTAATAAAAAATAAATCCTGTCAACTGGACAAAGGTTTTAAGAGTGAAGATGCTTCCCGCTCATCCGAGTAGTTTCTTCAGTTCATTTGACAGAAAAATGGAGAGTTACTGCATTAAATCTGTCAGAAGAAATGAACGAACTACACTGAAACTAAAACAAGCCATTTACAGTCATGAGTAACTATCATGGAGTTTGTAGAGATTCTTTGATCAATACATTTCTATTGGCCGTTTAATTTCCTTTGTTTAGTTCTAGGGATTGAGGTGTAAATGGGGCGACAGGCTGTACTTAAAACCTCAATTTCTGTCCATACCAAATATTTCTGTCTACTTTAACATTACAAAACTATGATTTTGGCTTGAGCCGTTATGCACGATTTTCTTCATGATGCAAAAGTCTTGTCAGATCAGGGCTCAGCTTGGGACTTGCACAAATTTGAGTGTTTTCTGGGGATTTATTTGACACAGATACAGAGATTTGTTGATTTATGGATTTTGAAAACATAAGCCAAGCAAATCCTTACATTTTTATCCATCCAGTTTCAAAATCTCAAGCTTTAACCTGCTCACCAACGCGGCGGATGATAAACCACGACGGAGCTTCTTTGTTCCGCAGCAAACACAATCACCACAATAACCTTGCAGAGCTGACTTGGAGAAATGGCTGTGGACCCAGTGTCAGACAGTACACTTAGGAAATATATGGCGTGTGACACTGTTTTTGCCTCAGCTCCGGCTCCACAGGTGGCAGTTTTTTCAGAGCGAAGGTGCTGCTTTCATTTGACCTTCATCTCTCCGCCTCGTGAGCACAGAACCGCGAGGCTGATGTTTGTTTATGTTTCTGACCGTTCTAGTCACACACTAAAGACCGCGGGGCTGTGGTGCGGCTGTGATAACTCTAAACTGGCTTCAGATCAATAATGCAGCCATAGAGCTACAGTGGAGTGATGCAACGAGCTGACAGGCCTGACTGACTAATGGGCCCGGAGCCACTTTGCACTGACAGCGATGTGCTCATCTGCTCCACAGCGCCGTAACAGCACGAGCCTCCGACTGCATCTGCAAAGTTCACCCACAACACCGGCCACGCGGGCTCGGGCTGCAAGAATCAGCTCTGGTTTGGTACAATACCTCGAACGCTCAAACACTACGTCTGCAGAACAATCCTCTCCTCTGCCAGATCATAACAAGCCACTTCAAAGGACCATTCGCTAAAGGCAGTTTGGATTTAACTGTTTATATGTTCTAGGGCTGTCACTAACGATTGTTTTAGTAGTCGAATAGTCAGCAATTCATTTTTTGATTAGTCAACTAGTCAAACTTTTTAAATACATTATCAGCCAAATAAACTTTGAAATACAGTGACTGAAGGCTTCTAGTTTATGAATAAGGTGTTTTGAAAAAAAATAATAATAATAAATCAGCAATGATCTATTATTTTTTAAATTATGATGTATTAATGTCACCGTCTTTGTCAAAAAAGGTCTTTCTGACGTGTGTTTTAGTGACCTTATTATGTACAAATACTGAAATGAGACGAAATGACAGAAGAGGTGAGGATCTGCACTTATCAAACATAACATTATCTTGATTTAAAATAGGTCATGTAGGTTAGGTCATGTTTATGAAATTTGAAATTCTACTTACTAGGGCTGTCACTAAAGGTTATTTTAGTTGTCGACCAGTCAGCGATGATTTTTTTGATTAGTCGTCTAGTCAAAATAATTATTTCTATCGTATATCTAAACTTTTTAAATACATTATCAGTCAAATAATGGTTTAAATACAGTGACTGAAGGCCTCTAATTAAAGAATAGTTACGAATAAAGTGTATTATTGATTAAAAATCATCAATAATCTATTATTTTTTGACATTTTCATGTATTAATGTCACAGTCTTCACCATAAAAGGTCTTTTTACATGTGTTTTAAAGTCTGTCAGTTAACAATTAGTTGATTATCAATTTTTATAGTTTTGTTGTAGTTTCGTTGTTGCAGCCCTACTACTTACTAGGGCTGCAACTAACGATTATTTTGGTTATCGAGTAGTCTAGCGATTATTTCTTCAATTAGTCGAATAGTTGTTTATGCATAGTTTGTATAGTTTACAAAATTTTACCCAGACAAAGCTGAAGTGAAGGCTTTTGACGACATCCTAGAGGAGAATATTTATAGATGAACAAGGATTTTAATTAAAAAAAACACAATTTACATGTTTCCTGTGTGTTAATTGTGTCATCCCTGCTTCGTCTGAGTAATAAAACCACTTCTTTTAGCACATACAATGTTTTAGAGTATCTGTATATAGACCAGTTAACCATTGCTCGATTATTTAATTCGTTGACATTTCTATAATCGATTAACTTGTTGCAGCCCTACAACTTACCCTCTATTTTCAGGGCTGTACCTTGTTTCCAGCTCCTGTTCAACCAATCCAACTGTGATTTTCATACTATATCTGACTGAATCCATTATTTGTCATAACATCTCCTAAAAATAAGTACTTTACCAGGAACAGTTGAATGCACTTAACGCTCGCCATTCCTCCTGTAAATATTTATATCGTAATATCAGCCTGTAGGAAAAGCACATTCATCCCCTCTTCCTAATGGCTGTTGTGTTTGCATTGTGCCGGCTGCTCTGTCCCAGCAGATCTCCCTCACGCTGCAGCCTGCCTGTTACCACTTGTCTAACTGCAGGGGAAACTCATCGCGACATTTGCCACCGCCACTCCAACACCAGGCACTAACGTATCGATCCCCGCCTCCCTCCTCTCCACCTCCTCCATCTGTTTTATCACTTTCCCTCTCACTGTATCCATCAGCCGCTGCGTTCTATCCGTCCGTCCGTCCAAACTCGCTTGTGTCCGATTTTATTTTCCACGTTCCCTTCCCCGCACGCCCATCCATCTCCACCGGCTCTACAGATGTTCACCTTGTAGCTGGCTTTCCTCAGGTTGGACCGTGACAGATGCAGAGCTCAATAGCCCCCTCTATGGATGACCGTGGGATCCTCTATCCATCTCCTATAATAAAATCAAAGAGACATGATTTATAGATTTTTACAACAGGACGGTGGAGGGCTGTAAATCATATGGCGGCGTGTTCTTGGGAAAACTGGCATTGAATCGTGGCTCCTTTGCAGACAGAGATGTATCGCGGCTAATGTAAAACACTTGAGGGGGACAGCTCATGTTCATGTAGTGTGTGTGTGGACGTTTGTGGTGTTTATGTGGATTAACTGTACATCCAAGAGCTTTTAGTCCAGTGTAATAAATATAAGACGATGGTGTGTGCCCGGAAATAAGGAATGAATTTGTGTGTGCGAGAGAGAGAAAAAGAGCGAGGGAGAAAAGGAAAGGAGAAAGAGAGAACAAGGAGAGAGAGAAGAAGAAAGAAAGGAGAAAAGAGGGAGAGAAGAAAGACAGAGAGAGAGAGAGACAGAGAATGTATTAGATAGGTAGGGATGAAGAAAATGAGAGAGAGAGGAAGAGATATACAGAAAAGAGACATAGAGATAGATGGGGAGAGAGAAAGAGAGAGTGAGAAAGAGATGGATAGATATGATAGGTAGGTGGCTTAAAAAGTGAGAGCGACAGAGAAAAGGAAAGGAGAGGGAGAAGAGAAAGAGAGAAAAAGGGGAGAGAGAGAGAAAGCACATGGCACTGTCTGCCAACTGTACATTCTGTATATAGTCTATCTTAGTCTATTTTATTCTTAATTTTTATGCATGCCTTTTTATATATTTTTTATATTTTACTCATTGCTGTATGTTGCACCTACGCCGAAGCAAATTCCTATGTTTGTGAATTCACTGACAATGGCAATAAACCGCTTCTGATTCTGATTCTGATTCTGAAAAGAAAGAAAGCAAGATGGAGAAAAAGAGAGAGAGATAGAGAATGCATGAGAGGGAAAAAGATGGAGATAATTAGAGAGAGTGGAAGAGAAAGGGGTGTGTGTGGGAGAGAGAGTAGAGAGACAGAGAAATGAAAGAGGGGAGAGAAAGTAAATGAGACAAACAGAAGAAAATAGAGAGATTGGTAGATGGAGATGAGCGAGCAACACATATAGAGAGATATAAGATATAGAGAAAACGAAGATTGAGAGAGAAAATGTGGAGAGAGGGGAAAAATGGTTAAAGAGAGCGAGATATGAGACATACAGATAGATGGAAAGAGTGAAAGAGAGGGTGAGAAAGAAAGAAAGAAAGAAAGAAAGAAAGAGACGGATAGATATGATAGGTAGATGGCTGAAAGAGAGAGAGAGAAGGAGAATGGAGGGAGAGGGGGAATGAAAATAGAAAGATTGAGATGAAGAGAAAGAGACCCGAAGAGAGAAAATGAGGAGGAAGAAAGAGGTAGGTAGATGGATGGAAAAAGGTTGAGAGAGAGAGAGCAACAGAGAGAAATGAGAAAGAGAATGAAAGCGATAAAGAGAGAAGGGATAGCTAGATAGATGGAGAAAAGGAGAGTGAGAGAGAGAATTGGAGAGTGAGGTGGTTAGAGAGAAAGGAGACATACAGATAGATGGAAATAGAGAAAGAGCGAGAGGAAAGGAAGAGAGAGAGGAATAAAGAGAACTTTAGATATAGGTAATTGAGAGAGAGGGGGGAGAAAATACAAGGGAGAAAGATGATAAAGGTAGATGCGTATGGAGAAAGAGAAAGGATAAAGTACGAGAGACAGATTGAGAAAGAGTGATAAACAGATAGAGAGAAGAGATAGAGAGCGATAGGGAGATGGAAAAAAGAGAAGTTGAGATAGAAAGGATAGAGAGAGTAGAGAGAGAAAGTGTAGAGAAAGATAGTATAGTCAGATAAAGGGAGTGAACGAGAGAGTGAGAGGTAAAGGATAGATAGGGGAGAGGAAGAAAGACATAGGTGGATAGAAATATGTTGAGAGAGAGAGTTGGAAATGGAAAGAAAGGAGATAAATAGAGAGATGGAAAGAGGGAAAAAGGAGAGAGAGAAAGATAGAGGTAGTAAATAGAGAAAGCGACAGGAGAAAGATTGATAGAGAGAAAGCAAAAAGACGGATATATATATACTGTAGATAGAAGGAGAAGAGAGAGAGAGTTAAAGATAGAGACGGAGAGGAAGAGAGATTGACAGAAAAAGGAGAAGCGATAGAGAAAGGAGTTAGATGAAAGATAGATGGAGAGATAAATAAATAGACATGAGATGAAGGAAGAAAAAGAGAGAAGGGGAGAAAGATACACATAGATGGTGTAGGGAGAAAGAGAGGCGGACAGAGAGAGAGAGAGAGTGAAGAAGTGTGTGTGCCAGTCTCTCTGCAGGCTGCGCTCCTTCACTGTCAGCTTGTGTCGACTGAAACGCTGAAACTGGCATTTTCCCCGGACACACACACGCACAAAAAACACACACACGCACAGAAAAAACACACACACGCACAGAAAACACACACACGCACAGAAAACACACACACGCACAGAAAACACACACAAAGAGAGAAAACACATCGAGTTAAAGCCGAAGCACAGGGTGATGCCAAATGACTTATGTAAGAACATGTTTTCCTGTCTCCCAGAGAAGACGTCTTTGTTTCGCGAGTGATGGATGCAATTGATTTTCTGGTTAGATTACAATGTGTCTAATAATAGAAGACCACTGACCCCGACATCCAACTAAAATTGTATCTAGATTTACGAGTGGTGTCAAATTTGTACACATAAAATCAGTAATACTAACAATTCATAACGCATACATGCCTTTTATGAGACAATCACCCTATCTTGCTATACCAGGACTATTTTCAGTTTCAGTTTTCAAGTATTTTTTCTTCTTTAATCTTAATTTGATTTGGCCCACCAGCAGCACTACCCCAAATCTCACATGCATCGTACACAAGACTTTATTTTCCTTTCATTACAAAGTTCTTTTACTTCTTTATAATCAATTTACTATAAATTCCCTGTCCACCCTGCATCCCTGCTCGCACAACACAAACTTTAAGTAGATCAAACGGCGTCTTCATTCTCAACATGATCTTCCAAGTAACACTCAACGCTTTCCAGTTTCTTGTGTAACTCGTGTAACTAATTTCCTGTCTTTGTTGCTGTTGTGCTGCGTGTGTGTTTGTGATGTTTTTTATCTCTTGTCGTTGTTGTGTACTGTCTATTGGGGCTGCAACAAGTAAATTGATTAATCGCAACTAATTGGTTATAGAAATGGTTGTCAGCTATTTAAATAATCGAGTAATCGTTAACTGGGCTATGCACAGACATTCTTTGTGCTGAAAGAAGAGGATTTATCACGGTGACAGAGCAGGAATGGCACAAAAACGCACAGGAAACATGTCAATTGTGTGTTTTTGATTAAAACCCTTGTTCATCTATAAATATTCTCCATCAGAATGTCATCAAATGCCTTAATTTCAGCTTTATCTGGAAAAAAAACTGAGTAAGAAGAGTAAGTAAGAAGTAAGAGTAAGAAGCAGCAAGAAGGTTTACAGGGGTCGTACACCTTTTCAAAGATAAAATTCAAGCACTTTCAAGCACCTTCAAGGTAGACACGCAGTTTTTCCAGCACCTTCTCCTTCGAGGCATTTTAGAAAGTGGCATAAATTATCATGTAACTCGTTAATATGCATGAAAACGAGAGCGCATTCATGGCTTGTTCACAGGTCTGTCTGCTCCAACTGTCCAGCAGCAGAAATCATTTTTCAGGGTCACGTATAATGTTAAAATACAAGCACAACGCAGTCTTAAAAACAACAAATTAACTCTACTAGTGCTGTTTACTGTCAAAATGTGTAAGATAGAGATTGACAGGCTTAAATTTCAAGCATTTTTAAGTACTTTTTCCAAAATTCAAGCATTTTCCCAAACTTGAAAACAATGTAGTAAATGTCAAGAATTTCAAGCTCCCATACAACGCCTGGGTTTATGGTTCAACTCCCAAACCTTTCTGTGTAAAGTTTGAATGTTCTCCTCTTGTCAACGTGGGTTTCCTTTGCTAAGGTGGTCCAGACCAAACTCAAACTCAAGATTTGGAGACGTTGGCAGGTTGAAGAATGGGTCAAATGCAGAGAATGAACGAGGGTTTAATAGCGTATACCTTACATTAACAACAAGAGGGTCATTGAACAATCTGTACATCTCCAAACCATTTGCCAAAGTCTGGACAAAGATGATTTCTGTGGTAACTTTAGATAAAATAAGAGTACATTTTAAACTTTTCTGGGTAAATAAAGGTTAAAAAACCAGCAGTGATTTTTATTGACTCCACTAATCCACAGCAGTGCAAGCACCAGTTATTCTTTGGCCCTTTAGAAACACCAACTCTGAACTGAAAATGAAAACATCTGACCATTACTTTTGGTGGTAACAAACAAACAAAACCAGCAAAAACTAACCTCATTTCTTAGTTCATGATAAACAAGCCTTTTTTAACAACCCCAAACTGTAGCCGAGGCCGCTGTTCACAAATTAACTTCCCGTGTTTCCTCAAGCACTTTAGATGATTTAAACCCACAACAACACAATCCGAGCTATCGCTGTTTTTATTTCATTATTGTATAGTCCATATTATTCTCAGCTGGTTCTCAATTAATAGAACATATTCCGTCGTAATAAAACTTGATGTATCGTGAAATTCCTGTAGCTTTAGCAACAACAACACTGTAAATTACTGCCGTTACACAAACACACACTTTTGGCATGAGATCAAGAGAGCTAAGCTGGCATGTGCTCGACGTATATTATGTCTGAGTGTTTAAAAAAAAGAAAAGAAATCTCGGACAGCGTCAATAATCAGGATATCCATGCCATGCCGATCCCATCGCGGCTCCCATGTGGCGTCATTACTGTTGCCGCTAATTAAGGCGCTCTAAATAAACAGCGTCTCCTGCCTTCATTAACACAAACACGACAGCAGCGTTTAGAAGCCGGAATATTTGTAGAGTCTGACACACGGAGAGAGGTATAGACGTATATAGACGGCTAAGAGTGTGCTGATTTACACCGTTAATACACAGCCTGATGAGGAGAGCATAACAAGGATTCATTAGGTTGGGAATATGCATATTATTACATCCCAGCAGACGAGGAAATGCAAATTGCTGTATGTTATTGCAGACAAACATGTGATTATATGCAACAATGTGATTTGCAATGACGTGATTAACATTGCAATATACTTTTGGATTAAAATCGAAGAAATAGAGCAACAAACTGTAGCACATATTTACTATCTGCAGTTTGTACAGTCATTTTTGCATTTTTACTTGGTCTTGCAATAGCATTGGTGAATCTCTACCTCAGAATTGTAAAATAATTGTGATTAATTCAGTTTTGTCAAATACAGACTATACTGTATCTAATGTGACATAAAATAACCAATAACGCCACAAGACGAACCATAAAATAAAATGAAATAACAAAAATGAAGGGAAAGGTTTGTAGAACTGGCTGGATGTGAGACTGGAGACATGATTTCTTACAAAAGTATGCAACATCTTTATTCAGTTTATAATATTCATCCATAAAATCATCACAGTTCTTGAGTGCTGAGGTGAAACAACAAAAAGTGTTGTGACTTAGAAGCACCAGATATAAACAAAAGCTGAATGGACTCAAAAAGGGGAGGCTCATGTTGTCCAAATCTAAGACTATTAACACTAAGACTTAATATTTTAGATGAGAATGACGATTGGAGAAATATTTTTCATTCATTCTCAGACTTGGATGTTTTTTTTGTTGTTTTTTTTTGGAAAGAGAAATTACTTAGCTCTAAAATACAATTATTAGTTATTTAAATCTCTATGACGGATTAGACTACACATTTGACTAAAACGAAGTGAACATGATTATACTGTATTAAAGATTTAGCATAACATTTTGCCTCTTGGTTCCCAGTTTAACAGTGTTTATACCACGGATGCTCAAACTTTATTTCTCGATGGGCCAAAATGTAAGCGTGTTATCGTGCTGAGGGCCAACCCTAATTTTGTGTTGCATTTAATATGTTTATTTGCAAAGACATGATGATTCAATTATAAAATGCATTAATAAATGCACCTGCAGACAGTCTTTTTAGCACAAACTGTAATCAAACAGATCGTCCTAACAAATCTCAACACCCTTCGCGGGCCAAATTAGGGCCGCACTTTGGGCACCCTTGGTTTATACAGTTATGTTACTTCCTGGTTGAACATGAGCAGCAAATATCACATAGTGGTTAAAAAAAAACTGTTACCTAGCAACCACTTTGAAAACAAGGCCAAAATACATATAAATTGCACAATAGTTATGATTTGACAATAAATAATACCCGATCACACCTTTCTTTTGTGAATGAACAGTTCAAACAGTAAAAAAATGGTGTCAGTTATGTGTTAAAATGTCTTTGCATTTCAATGGCACGTCGCTTTTTGATGACATCACAGATTGATTCACGTTTAGAACTCAGCTCTACTTCCTGTAATCTTAAGCTTTTATTTATCAAAATTTATTCACAAACTAACTTGTAAACTGGATGTAAAATTAAGTTAAATATTTACCACAGGTGCCCTCCCACCAAACTAAGTCCTAATTTGAATATCATATGAACCCGTGATATAGACTTTAAATAGTAACTAAAGTCTGAAAAACTAAATAATTGTGTTTTATTGTTCATTTCATTGTTTGCCTGACATTTTGGTGCATCAGTTTCATGTGCATTGCTTACTGCACTCAAAAGGAGTAGGGTGAAGGGAGAAAATAACTTCTATATTAGCTTAATTTAAATGTTTAAGTAGTCTAATTCTATTCACCTTATTCCAGAAGTTGCCGTACGCGCCGCCATCTTTTTCCGTTGTAGTTTACATGAAGCAGAGGAGCTCAACAGAAAATAAGTTCTACACGGACCAGGAAATCAGTGCGTTGCTGACTTGTTTTTGGACATGTACATTAAACATTTTACACAAATCAATCTACTTTATTTAATGTTTTAGCGAGAGACTTTTCCCTCATTGGCCATTTGCGCGAACACCGTTAACGACAAAGCGGAAGTCCCTTTAAGAGTGCGGATCATAGACATAAAAAGAGGCAAAAGTGGGCGGGGCGGGATAAGTTAGCCCCACATTCAGCCACTGTTGCTGTGTGAACGGGTGCAAGGGGGTCCATTTGGTTCCTGTGACTGAATAGGAACTGAGAGATTATAAGAGTTTAGTTCTTGGTACTGCTATGTGCGAAAACACCTATAACAGTAACGATTTGTACATTGTGCAGTCCTAATTCACAAGCGTACAGATTTGTTTACTAAAAAGCATTTGCTAAACATTTGCCAAAAACAAAAGTAGAATTTCATATTTCCACAGGGACTAAATAATACTGTATGAACAAAAGGGTCGGCACGTGGCCAGCTCCTTTATTTGTCGGTAGTCAGAGCAGGCAGACAACAGCTGAACGTCTACTTGAATTAATTTAATGAAGGTCTGCAGCAAACCTGTGTAATTACAAAAGAGCTGAGCGCGGCAAAATCGCTGAATTAGGGTGAACGGCATCAAAACGGTTTACACAAAACGCTCCACTGTGCTTTTAGGACAAAACAGTCTGTGTTAAGAGTCTGTAAAGCGAAGGGCTGCTCCACAGTGAAAAAAAAAACTATAATTATTTAGGTCATATTGAAATCACCTTTAATTAATATGTGCTGTCAAAAGTTAACCTGTAGTTATAGATGAAGAATAGACCTATTTTTCATGTTTTAAAAGCCATAGTATCAGGGAGGCTGCTTTGTTCCTGCGTCAAAATCATTCATTACGAATTCAAATGGATTTAATTGTTGTTTTATACAATTACACGATTCCAGAACATTAATTGTACTCATGATTAAAAGTGCACAACCCCGGCAAAGAGAGAAAAAACACCGAAATGCGTGTCCCTTTCAGACGCCGTAGACTCGCCCGGTGTAAGTGATTCAGTGTGTGAAGTAATGAGCAGGAGATAAAACATAATTGTATGCCGAAATCTCCACTCTTCAATTTATTCCTGCGCTGAAGCTCGGAGTTCAGCGCGGTGCACGGGGAGAAAAGCCTTTGATTATGAAGCTGTTAAAAACTGGAACACAATGTAAACAACACCAGACTGAACTTCCCTCCTTCATCAAAACACACTTGATCCCAGATTTGCATGCAAAGACAATTGGGTACAAAATGCCGGAATTGCGCAAATGTTTGAGCCGTTTGTTTGAAGATCGCAGTGCAGTCGTGACTATTTTGGGGGAGGAGTTTTGCCTTGTGGTTATGATAATGTCAGGAGCAGTTATAAAATGCTTCATAACCCTGTGACTGAGCTGAAACAAACTCCCTGGTCTTATGGTAACCTTTTGAACAGCCCGCTCGTCTAACCTTAGCCATTTTAAGAGTTTACCCTTCAGCTCTCTTTAGGGGAAACAGCTGGTTACCCACAGGAGGTGCATATACTGTACAATGTCGTCAAATACAAGAGCTGTTCATGCTGTAGTATCATATTATGGAATTGCAGAGATTATAATAAAGATGGACAGATATGGGTTTTTTTATGGCCGATGCAGACACTGATTGTAAAAAATCCGGAGAAACTGATGGCCGATAAACTCATTAGGGCCGAACAATTAATCAAAATCAAATCTGAATAAAAATTTGTATGGAGAAAACATGACTACCAGACTAAAAACAACAAAAATGGGACTACTACAAGTGACAAAAACGGGACAGAAAGTGACAAAAACATGAGCAACAAAAAGGTGCCTTAACATTAAAGCAGAACTAAGTAACATTTTTACCTTATTAAATGTCTTTGTAAGTCCGTGTGGTGGCTGTAAATGTATTTTTGGGGTGTTTGAAGCCCTTGTCATCGCCCCCTGCTGTCTCTACGGAAAACCAGCTGCAACATATCCTAACGCCACCAAGAAGACAATTCTCCTGAGAAACCTTGGCTCTTTTTTTATATTTGGCAGCATGAAATGTTTTTGTTTGTGATTGTGCTTCCTTGTTTCAGTAAAATAGGAAGGGAAAAATAAAGCTTTTGCTGTCTTTTTTACTTGCAGTGTATTTTCACAAGAGACCAGCAGGGGGAGCTCTGTCGCTGAAGTTACTTAGTTCTGCTTTAAATGAGACAAAACCGTGACGAAAACCAACAAAAACATTTTGAACAGGGTATTCTTCATTAGTTTGTCAGTTCATATTTCTAAGCATTTTTCCAATTCTCCTGATTGTGTCTAAAATGTGTTTGTGACAGAAACACTAGAGCGCTTGATGCTGTCCTTGAAACCTTTGGTCTAACTCAGCACGTGAGTGGCCCCACCCACAGCAAAGGACACACTCTGGACTTGCTAATTACAAAGGGGGTTAATATTTCAAACGTCAACGTGATCGATGTGTCACTATCTGATCATTTCTGTCTTCTTTGAAATCCGTTCAAATCAGTTCGGAGGAGACACATAAATGTCAGCACAAGTGCAACCTTTGTGAAAATCATAAAGTTGCTCAAATGTTGACGATATTTAAAAATTCTGTTACAACTAATGTTTTGAATGTGCTGGACACCATTGCTCCTATGAAGGTTAAAATGGTTAAAAATAAGCAGAAGGTGCCATGGAGGAATAATGAGTCGGTCAGGGCACAGAAAAGGGAGTGCCGCGGGGCCGAGCGAAAATGGCGCAAGTCAAAGCTCCAGATTAAAAAAGAGATTTATAAATAAAAATGGTACATGTACATCCTCATTTTGTGTAAAACAAGGGAGGGTTTTTTTTCTGAAATAATTGTCCTGTTTGCAAGAGTAAACAGATAAACAAACCCTCCAGTTCAGCTGCCGTTAGAACTAACTTCCACAGCTCAGTTCTTCTACATGCTGTGTTACCCACCAGATTTCAAAAGCCTGTTCTGAGCAGTTTGTTAGCACCACTCACTCATATAGTTAACATGTCGCTTCAATTTAGAACATTCCCAAGGGCCTTGAAAAGTGTGACCATTAACCCTCCCTCTTGATGCCTCAGTACTGAAAAGAATGATCGGCCCATCTCAAATGTGCAATTTTTAGGCAAAGTCCTTGAAAAGGTTGTTACCAACAGCTCACTGACTTCCTCTTAATAAACAACTCCTTTGATGTTTTCCAGTCAGGTTTTAGACCTCATCACAGCTCTTATCTGCTCTTATCAAGGTGACAAATGACATCCGCCTGAACACTGATGCAGGCAAAGCGTCAGTCTTAACTCTGTTAGATCTGAGCGCTGCTTTTGACACTGTCCATCATGGGATCCTCCTACAGAGACTAGAGGACTGGCAACGCCCTAAATTGGTTGAATTCCTACCTTGAAGACAGTGAGTACTTTGTTGAGATTGGTAACTGTGTCTCAGACCACGTGAGCTTGACCTGTGGGGTGCCCCAAGGGTCAATCCTGGGACCCCTTCTGTTCAACCTCTATATGCTGCCCTTAGGTCAGTTAATACACAGCACAAATGTGTCTTATCACAACTACGCAGACGACACTCAGATCTATGTCTCACTGACGGCAGGTGAATATGGACCAGTGGATTCACTCTGTCACTGCATCAAACAGATCAGCGCCGTGGATGTAAAACAACTTTCTCCAGCTGAACTCAGACAAGACTGAAATCATCATGGGCGGCAGTAGCTCAGTTGGCAGAGTGGGCGCCTTCTGATCCGAAGGTCGGCAGTTCAAATCCCACTCCAGACATGGAGTAGTTGAGTGGTCAGATCCTCTGACCCGCAGGTTGGTGGTGGGATTTCAGCTCCTTCAGATGAATACTGCCGTTGTGTCCTTGGGCAAGACACTTAACCCACCTTGCCCTCAGTGTCTGCGTGCGCTGGTGTGTGAATGTGTGAGTGAATGGGTGACTGGTTCCTTGATGTAAAGCGCTTTGAGTGCCTTAAAAAAAAGGTAGAAAAGCGCTATATAAATGTGACCATTTATCATCTTTGGCAGAAACAAAGACAAAGTGTCAGCAGTCACCTCCAGCCTCTCGCTCTGAAATTTACAAATCAAGTTAGAAATCTGGGGGTAATAATGGACTCAAACTTGAACTTTGACAGCCACATCAAATCAATAGCATCAACTGCCTTTTACCACCTAAAAAACATTGCCAAAATCAAATGTATAGTGTCTAAACCAGACTTGGAGAGACTTATCCATACATTTGTCTCCAGTAGGTTAACGGCTGCTCACTGGCCTCTCCAAACGAGCTGTGAAACAGCTGCAGTACATCCAGAACACTGCTGCTCGAGTCCTGACTAGAACCAGGAAGTACGAGCACATTAGTCTGAGCTCAGGTCTCTGCACTGGTTTCAGGCTCAGAGAATAGACTTTAAAGCAGCTCTGCTTGTGTTCAAGTCTCTCCAAAACACCAGAGTACATCTGACATGTTAGAGCCACATGAACCATCTGACACTCTGAGGACCTCAGGGACCGGCCTCCTGCTGGTGCCAGAGTCAGGACTAAACATGGACCGGCCTCCTGCTGGTGCCAAAGTCAAGACTAAACATGGACCGGCCTCCTGCTGGTGCCAGAGTCAGGACTAAACATGGACCGGCCTCCTGCTGGTGCCAGAGTCAGGACTAAACATGGACCGGCCTCCTGCTGGTGCCCAGAGTCAAGACTAAACATGGACCGGCCTCCTGCTGGTGCCAGAGTCAGGACTAAACATGGACCGGCCTCCTGCTGGTGCCCAGAGTCAGGACTAAACATGGACCGGCCTCCTGCTGGTGCCTAGAGTCTGGACTAAACATGGACCGGCCTCCTGCTGGTGCCAAAGTCAAGACTAAACATGGACCGGCCTCCTGCTGGTGCCAAAGTCAGGACTAAACATGGGGAATCAGCGTTTCAGTTTTATGCAGCAAAAATCTGGAACAGTCTTCCTGAAGATGTGAGACAGGCCTCCACTCTGACAATGTTTAAATCCAGGCTAAAAACAGTTAAGATATACATACGATTCAAAGATTTATCAACACTCTTCTCTTTTAAAGCATTTTTTCTTTAATGCTTCTGTATGTCTGTAAGTGTTTTTTATTTTAATGCAGTTTTTGCTGTTATGTAAAATACTTTGAATTGCCTTGTGTACGAATTACTAATCACAATTGCAATACTGATCAGAAATATCACAATTAGATATTTTTCCAAATCGTGTAGCTCTATGACTCAACCACAACTGTTTTACTCCACACTGGAAAAGTGAGTTATTTCGTCACATTTTGTGTAGTAACCTTAAGTGTTAAAATAAACCTTTATTTATTTTCTTCAGACAGCCGGTTGGACCAAACAAAGTTGCCCACTGTAGGCCGTTACGCTAAAAGTGGGTGAGTCAATCTCTGTTTATAACAAGTGTACAAACTGGGTTATTTTATTAATTCAGATTAATTAATAATCACTAATGTTGATTATCCTCAGAAAACCATAGCTTGTTTTATTAGACAAAGATGTTAATACTGAAGAGGGCATTGCAATTGAGTGTATTTCAGTTGTATTTTTGAACAGAAAAGGAAAATAGATCTGTTTACTTCCTTACAAACTTATATGAAAAATCCCACACACAGAGAAGAGAGAACTGATAAGGAACAACCCACTTTTGTCCAATATTTCTGATCGGTTGTAGACTTTATTGTTGGAAATATTTGTAAAAGTTTAAACGTTTAACTCATTATGTGTAAAAATGTGGCGTAAAATTAGCAGCTTTGCAGTGTGAATGAGTGACGATCTTTCAGTGACAATTATACAGAGTTAATTGGAGTGTTGCTTGAAGTCAGACAGTGATTTAAAAACCAAAAATCTCAGAACTGCGAGGATGCCCTGGATTACAATAACCATTCGTATTATGAATCTTATCTTACTTTAAGATACCAAACCTTCAAACTGATGTTTTGAAATCCCGGGTTGCGTCATCACCCGACACAATGTGGAAACTGTATTTTTTTAGCTGTCAGTGTGCACTCAAATTAGTCAATTTATCTGAACTCTTGCACCATGAGCAGTTCGGGAATTTTAATGTAAAAAAGAGAATTAATCATGTCTGTGTTTGAGGGGAATAACATTTAGGATTTTACAAACGATTGGGATTCAGAGAAACTTAGGGTAACAGAAGAAAGTAATCAGTGCATCAGTTGACAAGTCACATCACCAGTATTAAATAATAATGGACTGTCTCAATAGCAAAAACATATTATTAAAAAAATAAAACATCACTGCACTCCAGAGAGAAGATGATAATAACGCTCTGAATTTATACAGCACCTTTAAAGACACACAAAGCATTACAGTGCATTATTCCTTCACTCTACACTCAGCGGTGATAAACTATTATTGACGCCACAGCTGCCCCGGGCTGGACTGACCGAAGCGAGGATAAACATTTAGAAGAGGCCAGAGGGGCATAGGCCACCCCTGAAATCTGATTGGTCAACAGGTTCCATCACACAGAGGGGCTGAGGCAGGATGTGTGAGGTAAATAACCTTTTTTGTTCGATTTTTCATACAATATTGCACAAACGAATAACAAAAAGGAGGAAGCGGACGTCAACATTCATAATTCCTATATTTAAGTTATAAGTTATTTACTCACAAAAATGTACGTCTTAAATTCTCAAAGTGATTGCCTTAAAGAGGGCTGGCCCTGGTTCCACTCTTGGGATGGACTTTCTCCTGAGACTTTCTCCTGAGACTGACCTCCAACCACCTCCAACCACTCACACCACAGTCATACCGTGTAGAAAAAAACGGTGAGCAATACTGACAGAAATGAAAACATCGATAACAATATTCAGACTGACAGAAATGTGTTAAAACATGTCTTTAAACGTATTAGTTGTGGTTCAATTATCAGACAACTTCACATAAGTGCAGAAAATATCATCTTACACCCTTATTTGGCATTGTATCACTTTATATTTTTATTAGCCCCCCCTTTTTTTTTACTATAAACGGCATTCTCAACAATTCACAATTTGCATGTGTCTTAAAAATAGGGCTGCAATGATTAATCAACTAATCGTGACCAGTCGATTATAAAAAATAATCAACTATAAAAATTGATCGACTGGGTATCGATGGGTAACTGAACAATCCAGACCTTATATAGCAAAGACCGTGACATCAAAATGACAAAAAATAATAGATTGTTGCTCACTTTCATCAATAATACACTTTATTCATAAATGTTGTCTATCTAGAAGCTTTCAGTCACCATATTTCAACCTCTATTTGGCTGATAATGCATTGAAAAAGTTTAAATACACAACAGAAATAATCGTTTGACTTCTCGACTAATCCAAAAATTATCTCTGACTAGTCTACTGTTAAAATAATCGTTAATCCTCTAAGTCTAAACGCTTTCTTACAAAAAGTATAACCGAAAAGGCAAGTAAAGGTTCTTTCCTACAACAGTGACATTAAAATAGAAAGTAACTTTAAACCTGTTCAACTTTTGCTAAAAAATAATGAAACAAAGAAAAAACCCAATTAAACCCAATAACGGACAAAGTATAGAAATGTGTGGCCTTTAATCAATCTCAAAATGGGTGTGAATGTTGAATGAAGACTAAACTGATTAAACAAACCATAAAGTCCAACACAAATAACAACACTGAACTTCCCCCAAACATCTGCAGCCTTCACAAACACCATTACAGCTTTATGACTTGCAGCACTTTTCTTCAGTAAAACCAAACGCAGTCAAATTCTCTGCGACCGGGCAAACAAACTCACCTATTTCACGCTCGGAGAGACACTGGGGCTACAAATGAAACAGATAAAATGCCTCTGCTCCTTCATCCACCGCGTCCCATGCAACATCGTGTTCCCCGCGTGGCCCTCGCACACAGAGTGAATGACATTTCCCCAGGCCAGTTGTTAAACACGGTCAGCATCAGCCTCGAACACTCGCACATAATCGCGCCGCTCCCAGCTTCATTTCACTGCGCCTCTCCAATATCTGCCCTTTTTAGAACCAGAAACAAGTCAAACTATTTTATGTGGCATTAAAATCATCTGGAGTCTAATGCATAACAGAAATGTGGAAAACGGCTGTGATGGTAACCTTTGAAATGGATGAAAACAACAGATCTTTAAACGGTGTGGCATTAGGAACAGTGAGGAGTGAAGTCTTAAAAGTATTGTGGTTTAAAAGAGATGGGCATGTGTCACTTTACTCGGATTTCAAAACAAGGGAAAAGAAACTAACCTCAATTTTGAAACAATAAACTGTCATTTTCAACACAAACACAGCAAAAAATGTAAATCTATCCAAGCTTAAAATGGCTTGAATTTATCATTTTGATCTGGATTTGAGTAGATTTGACTCGATGAGATTTAATTGCTGATGTGATGCAGAATATTTCACTGGTTTCAAGGTATTTCTGACTGATTGTACGATAATTTTGCTTAAAATAAGAAAATAAATTTGTCAGTGGGGTCAGTAAAATGATCTTAACCCACTGACAGATAATTTGGATTAACAATAAGGTATTGAAACAAGTCAGAAACAGTTTGAAACAAGTGAAATAATCTAGTTCCATCAAATAAATGGTCTCCACTGATCTTCAAGAGTCAAAACATCTGAAATTCAGATTAATATCCTGAAATCAAGACATTTTAGCTCATCTAGAACTTCAATATTTGCAATGAAGTAATTATAGTTTCTTTATTATTACTATGTGGTCTTATTCTAGTTCAGATACCGTTTCAGACCCTTTGAAGACTATTCAAGATCTAAGGTCATCATCTAGATTTAGTTACGGCTGCACAATATATCGCAAAAGTATCAATATCGCAATATTGGCCGACACAATAACGATATCGCAACAAACTAAATATATCGCAGTAACACCAAAGTCTTCATCTGATGGAAATGATCTGTTTTTAAAATGAAAACATATGAAAGGGAAAATAATTAACAAAATCTAACTTTTTCAAGCTAAATTAGCCTCTGTTTCCTATTTGTTGTTTTTTTATTTTACTAGTCGACCATAAACAATAATGTCAGTCGTATTTTGATGAGGGTCGTCGTTCTCTGGACTAAACAGACTCTAAAACACAAAATGAAAGACTTTTATTACAAAGACAGTGACATTATTAAAGAAAAATGGCAAAAAATAATAGACTATTTCTGATTTTCCTCAAAAATACACATTATTCATAAATATTCTCTGGCTAGAAGCCTTCATTCACAATATTTATTTGGTTAAAAATGTTAATTTATTCTAAGGCTCAAGCTACAATAGAATAGACTAGTTGGCTACTAAAATAATCGTTAGCTTCAGCCTTGGTCAAAAAGTGTATTAAAATATCGCAATAATATTGATGACAGATCTTAATAGCGATATTGCATATCGCAATAATTATCCTTTTCTCTGCCATAACGGCCATAACGTTGACGTTCCTGTCAGTGTTACACGGCAGCAGATTGATTAGACTCTGTTTCTCGTTTCATTCAGAAGCAGCACTTTTGTTTTGAGACGTGAACAGAGCGAGACGAAGAAACAGAGACAGTGATTGGCTAAAAAAAGAGAGCAACGGTAAAACTAACCAATCAGCGAGAGGCGAGCGCACACACTTTCTTGACATTTCATTGGTTTAGCAGACATGTGTGCTGGTCACCTAATGAATTAAATGCTAATTAGTTTAATGCCACACTGTGGAACATACGAAGCAACGCAGTCACGTGGTGTACATTCCACACAAAAAAGTTACACTATGCACTTTAGTAAGATGTATGTATTTTTCCTAACGCTATCGGCCTGAGTCAAAGGAATCGTTCTGCCGAGGGACTAATTTAAACCACTTTAGGAAACACAATGGGGGCTTGTCCGGGAAACACTTACTTTACCATTAAAATAAATAAATAAATGTGTTACAAACCCAGCTCTGCTGGGGAAGGGAAGGCAACACAACCAAGATGTTAAATGGTAAAGTAAGTGGTTTAATAAAATAATGTAGATAAATAATAATAATAATACAAAACACAAAAAGGGCTCTACCAGAACATAGAACATTTAAACAAAATAAAGGCAACAAATCACACACACAATCACACAGAGCGCACTAAACACGTCTGGTGCAGAGGCGAGCCGTACACAGAGTCCAAGCCGCCTCGACCAGAAGGTGGGCGGCACTTTTATTGGGTGGAGCACAGGCAGGTGGAGGATCAGGACCAGGGGAGAAGGGGGAGAACGCCTCCAACCAGCCCAGCAGCCAGCCCAGCAGCCAGCCCAGCAGCCAGCCCAGCAGCCAGCCCAGCACCAACCCAAGCCTGGCCCAGACCAACGCCGTAACAACATCTATTACATAATGTGAATGAAAGTCAATTAAAGTGCCTCTGACAGGTTGGACTACTCTTTTGACAAAAATGCAGTTAAGATAAATAACAAATTTTGTTAAAATACTTCACAAATTTTATCGCGGTTTGGCTATTTATTTTTTTTAATTTTTTTGTTGCTTTACATCACACTGGGAAATGACATTGCAACCAGACTGTACGCTGGGCCAAAACTCATCTACTGTCACAGATTTTTTTTTTAATTTTGTACAAAAATACATGTGAACACCTTTACTTTGGTGAAAGTTGTTTCTTTTGTGCATATGAAGCATAACCTTTGTTTCTCCAGTGTGTCATCAATTTGTTTACTTCCTGTAACGTTCAACAGATTTTTCAACTTTTCTCCACAAATGGCTTGATTGGTGCAAAACTACAATTTATATTTACAACAGGTATTAAGACATCAAATAAAATCAAAATTAGAAAATCGTGAAAATATGTCACACACATTTCAAGGTCGAAGTCAAACATTGGATATTATGACTTCGCATTAACTAATATACACTAAATTAATTGAAATGTAATGTTTGTTTGTTCAAACTACATATCTGATATTTTGATTTGGTGCTTTTAAAAGGTGTTTTTCTGCTTACAAGACTAATGACCAACTCAATACCAAACCTAACATACTTGCATTGATTTCTTTCATTACAGCAGTTGTGGAGTGCTCTCGAGGTCCTCCTCCTCTCCCCCTCTCCTCCTTCGCAGTGTGGACAGACATGTGGATAGATAGAGTGCGCAGAAGTCCTTGGCTGAACTGCAGAGTGCTGACGTGGCTCCGGTCCTCTCACAGCGCTCTGACGCCTCCATAGCTCTCCCCATGACGCGGTCCAGCTTTAAGACACACAGGTGCACTTAGAGAGAGGGGCCTTTGCTCCAGAAACATCAACACATTTTATAGCTCTGTGCTGCTGTGGATTATGCACCAGAACAGGTAAAAGCACATGTTACAGTCTGTTATTATTGTTTGAACGTCAACAATAAAGTAAACACATTTTAGTTTTAGAAGACTATTCATCAAAAAATAAGTGTAATGTTATTCAATTAAAGTATTTTTAATCTGTTATTGAGAGGTAGGATCAGTAAAGGTGCAAAACAGTCAATAACAAGTATCTTTTATTGTCAGAATTGCCTTGAAAAAACCTCCATCTTCCACAGATAGGGATGGAGAATGGATGTTTTTCCTTGATAAAGCGTGAGTACGAACAAAAATGTAACATATTTGACCTTCCATATTAAGTTTGTGATCTATAAAAAGACGCGGAAATGAAACGTCTGGTCCAGAAACTCTGAACTTTGAGCACTGAGGTTTCCAGAGACGAGGCAGAAGGAGATCTGTGCTCAGGGAGACGAGAAGTGGGGAAGCTTGAGAATTTGTGCAAATTTATGTTTTGCTCGTCCATTTTTAGTTTGAATGATGCGTAAAGTTTTAAAAAGAAACCTGCAATTCTGGGCAAAGCAATAACATGAGCAGGTGGCGGACACTTCACCAGAGCAGTTACATAGTGCACCTTTAAGCAAGATTGATCATTCAGTATCAATGGGCAAAAAGCTACTAAACAGCTAGAGGTGTGCAGTGTTTTGAGAAAAGAACACATTCAGACTTTGAGCCAGGATCTCAGTCAGGCGTTATCGTGGTTGGAGGATTACAACATATCAGATTAAGCTTTACATTTGTTTATTTCAGTCGCAGGTATATTTGGACATCATTCTAGAAAAAGTAACACTTGACACGCAAAAGACTGAAAAGGTGTCGGCTGAAGCTTAAATAAACAGCAACACAACATAGTCCAACCAGACGCACCCCAGATGGGAATGGAACCTGCGACTTTGGCTGAATATATTGTCAAGAACCTCACGATAGAACATCACGTGTCTCAATTCAATACAAGGCTCATGGTGCAAAACATGTTGATACGTGTACATTTATCCTATTTTTATTGCATGCTCCTATTTCATTCATTCCTGTCCTAAACTGTGTGTTGCAACAGTGGAATTTCCTCATTGTGGGACAAATAAAGGATCTCTTATCTTATCTTATCTTATCTTACATCCCTAAAGAGGGTCTTGAAAGTAAATAAGTTGTTTGAAAGTATCACGGTATTGGGGTGGATGATATTGAAAAAAAAAATTATAATAATCGATCATGTTTTGCATTAATTCGATAACAATATTCAAACAAGTATCAAACGTGCTAAACTGTGCAGTGTCTTGGTTAAGGTTTAAGAGCATAAAATTAACCACAAGGTGCAGAAATATCACTTTATACTTTTGTTTGGGAGATTACACTAGACTTTTTGGTCTCTTTCACAGTCATTTCTAAAATATATATATGTTCTAATTTTATATATCTCCAAAACAAATCTTTTTTTCAACACATGCATCCCTGTTTTGATACACGTACTGCCAAGAAGACTGAAGACCGTATCAATATTGTGAGTACATCCTGCAACCTGAACCGCAGTTCCACATGAAGTCCTGTCTTTGCTCTGCCTTTTTTTTGCAGTTTTTTTGATTCATCCTCCGTGGTCCGCTGTCTATTCTCAAACGCTGACTTTTACTGTAGAACTTTGCCCCGCCGTTGGTCAGATGTGATGTCGGAGGTGTATTTCCTTTCTGCCTGTGTTAAAGTGAGTCATCTATCCTTCCACGGCTTCATTACAACCTACAAGGGCAAACACTCTCTCGCTGCCCCCTCAGATGGAGCGAGAAACGGAGATACACAGAATAGACACAATGTGAGACCCCCCACTCATCTCACCTTCTCCCGCCTCTATATTTAGCCCTGGATCTATCAACTTGTATTTATGTCTTCAACCGCGGGACATCATCAGAAATGGACAGCTTCCTTTACACACACACGTGACCCCAGACGGATGTAAACAAAAGAGTCATGCTATAATTCAAGCGTTACAATAAAAGCATTGAGTGAGATTTGTTCCGCCTGCATTAACTGCCCGTAGCGTTAGTTTTGAGGCCCTATACAGAAAACATCAATAATGCATAGTAAAAACCTCTTATTCTCTAAATTTTAAATGGCTCGTTGTCAAAAATAACTTGATCCAAGCTGGAGGTGGCTCACACGCAACAGAGTGGGAAAAGAATGAGGCTGTTGAACAGAACTCAAGTTACTGCGTTTGAATTAAAGTTAAGTTATGTTAAACTTTATTGTCCCTCAGAGCGCAATTTGTCTTGGGAATGGGAGCAGAGACACGATAAAATACAAAAGGACTAGAGCAAGCACTGAATAAAAATCAGTACAATCGACATAAACAATACAAATACTACAAAAAGCAGTGAGGTGACATTGGTCTTAAATGTGGGACAGAACCAGGACATGAAGCTTGTCGAGAGTAGATTAAAATAGACATATAATTGCTTCTTTTTTTTTAATGGAGGCAAATTGCAAGGCTGCAGTTTTTGAAGTACCATCATTTTCTCCACAAACAACAAAATATCCTGTTATTTTGTTGACAAACGCTGTAGTTTAGATTGGTACAAACACGTCCTGAAATGCATGTGATTCTTTAACAGTTTGTCAGTTTAAAGGGGCTGTACCTGATTTTTTTGTTTTGTTTTGTTTTGAAATGTGAAAAACAGAACAAGTTCATTTTAAACTCTTCACATCAGTCACATGTATCTATCACTTTCTTAACGCAGTCCCAGCATCCTAATTATTCACGGCGCACTTCCTGCTTCTCGTAGAATAAAGAACTCTGTAAATAGATGCAGGGAAAGTGATGTGGTATTTTTTCACTCAGATAGAAACAATATATATATGTACTGGGGCAAAACATGGCCAAAACAGATTTGACTTTATTACGTGCAAAAAATCGGGCACATGAACGTTCTGTTTTTCACGTCTCAAAACTGTAAAAATCCCCTTTAAGGCCTATTGAAGTCTTTATGTCAATTCCTCTGGATGCATTGAAAATTTGCACTTTAAACATTTAATCCTATTATTAAAACATACGTTACAAATATGTAGATCTTCTTCCCCCATATCGTGCAGCCTTATTGAAGAGTGGGGTTAGGACTGAAAGTGACAGGACTAGGATAGAGATAGGACAAAGTGTGGTCATTTGAAACAATTACACAAATATATTTCATCTCTGGAGTAAAATTACAAGCTAAGTCTGTCACCAAAAGGCTAAATGAGGTTTAAAAGCCTTGCACTCCCTCTACTGGTGGTGCATTTAATAGAGCAGTGTTTTTTTTTAACCTTTTTTGAGTTGCAGCACAATTTTTTAGGTTGAAAAATATACTCCAGCACAGCATCTACTAAAACATTAACAAATCCGATCTTTTAGAAGAAGAAAAAAATGTGTATGTGATAACATGTATGTGATGACAAGTAAAGTCTGTCTCACTATTTAGTTCTTTAAATACAGTAATGGTGATAGTTTTGCTGCTTTCTTATTTGGTACAGAAGTATGTTCAGGACACTCTAAAAAGTTAAATCATTAAATTAAATCCATCCTTAAGTGATTTTTTTAAAGTCACACCTGGCAATACCTCAAGGTGCACTAGTGTTCCCCGGTACACTGTTTGAAAGGTAATAAAGTAATCAACAAGCTCAAAATATGGAATAGCTGAGTCTAATTACCAAGTAAGAATTTGAATAATGAATAGAATGTATTCAATAAAACAAAAAATCAATCTGAAGAAACCCACAAAAGATTTAAGAATGTCCTATTGATTTGATTCCCGTCCAGAGCGCCTGATCCCAACAGTTTGAGACAGACCATTACTCTTAAAGACACCTCCAGACAGTCCTGATAAGAACCGATCAATCCATCTGATCAGAACCTGCTCAGTGAGGAGTGGGCGCAGACAGCCCTCTTCAGCCTCCTGCCGTTTGTGGCAAGTCTCCTGATCAGTTCTAGCACAGCGGTTCACAACGTTTTTTTTTTTTTGCCTCCAGATCTAACCTCAAGAGTATCCCCTACTACTTGATTATATTGTCAATTGTTCAAATATGGTATGATGTTATTATATTTCCAGGTACTTAACTTTATCATGATTCTACATTAAACCCCAATATTGATCTAAAATGTCTCAGTAATAGAAACATTGTTCATCTTAGTGGCATTTCACCAAAGCAAGCAGTGACGTTTTTAATTTAAAAAGTGTCTAAGGGACATATTTTAACCTTACATGTATCACTCAGAGTCTTCATTTTTCCAACAATCTCAACTAAGTCCAGGGATGTGGGCGGGGATAGGGGGTAGGTGAAACAGACATGTTCTGAGCTCTCGAGCTTCAGTTGCAGGACAATACAGGATTATTCGAACATACACGAATCAATCAAAATACAACTAGGGCCGCAACTAACGATTGTTTTGTTATCGATTACTCTAGCAATTATTGTTTTGATTAATTAATAAGTTGTTTAGATCAGTGGTTCTCAAACTTTTTCAGTCATGACCCCCAAAATAACAATAGTTCACATTTGCGACCCCCAAACACAAAAAATAGGCGGCACGCAAAGTGATAAATTAGCCTTATATCTAATGTTTGACTTTATTTTGAGAATATAGACCTAGAAAAATGACTTTGATTGGCCGACAAATAGGAATCTGCATTTACCGCTGCATTTGAAGGTGTCAAGCCTTTTCCCCATCATCTGGAGACCCACAGAAATCATTTCAGGACCCCAATGCCCCTAGTTTGAGAACCACTGTAAAGTTTAGACCAGTGGTTCTTAAACTAGGGGTCGGGACCCCAATGTGGGTCGCGAAATGATTTCCGGGGGTCCCCAGATGATGGGGAACAACTGATACAATAGTCTTTAAAAAGGCTTGACACCCTTCAAATACAGTGGTAAATGTAGATTCCTATTTGTTAACCTATTTAAGTCATTTTTCTAGGTCTATATTCTCAAAATAAAATCAAACATTAGATATAAGGCTGATTTATCACTTTGTGTGTCACCTATCTTTTGTGTTTGGGGGTCGCGAATGTGAACTATTGTTATTTTGGGGGTCGCGACTGAAAAAGTTTGGGAACCACTGGTTTAGACCACAAAGGCCAGTGAATATGAATTTTTTAAACTAAATTTTACTCAGATAAAGCTGAACTGAAGCCGTCTGAAGACATCCTGGTGGACAATACTTACAGACAAAAATGTGGTTTCATCAAAAACCACATTTTTGTGTGATTTCTGCTCTGTCTGTGTAATAAAACCTCTTTTCTCAAAACATGGCATGTTTTGGAGTCTGTGTGTAGACCAGTCAACAATTATTTGATCATCCATTAGATACAGTTAAACTATTAGTTGCAGCCGTAATAAATACAACTTTGAGTAAATTAAGACAGTTGTAACAAAGTTGATTTTGCTAAATATTTCCCCCTAGTTCAAGGTTTTTATTTTTATTTTATTTTATTTTTTTCAAATAACTTATCATTTAATTTCACAACCTCAAATCTTTCCAAAAATCCCATGCTTACCCCTTAAATGGCCTATAAACCGGTTAAATGGCCTATATTTTGTGAGCTTTTATGATTGCATTATCTCCCCGCTCAGGCCGCGTCACGGACCGAGCTCCACTGCGGAAATCTGAACTCTCTGGGCGGACCGCGGGGACCGTCCCACTTCCCCGTGTGGAGCAACACTTTTACGATACGAGATGCTTTGACAAAGTTTAACTCAGGCCTACTTGCTTTTATATAGTCACTAACCATGGCGGAACCGGGTGCAGCGGGGGTCACACGCAGGAGGAGAGCGACTTTCGCGGCGGGACGAGGGTCGAGCCTGCAGCCGCTGAACGGAGCCTCTGTGGCGGCGCGGCAGAGCTCGGACGCCCGGGGACAGCGCGCAGACAGCCCGGGAAAGAAGCCTGGATCACCGGAAGCAGCGCGAGTAAAGGGCAAAAGTGAAAAACAGAAGCGCAGAAACGACAAACCCAGTGACTCGCTCAGGTACAGCGTAACTCTCTGTTGTTGTTGTTGTTGTGGTCACCTTTTCTGACCCCTGACCCCTGTGTACGTGGCCCTGAAGGACCTCGACTTCACGGAGGTCGTCTGAGGTCACGCACAGACTGGGTTCTGCAATTAATCGGAAATACAATCGTCAAACATGTTGTAATCGAAAATACAACTATTGCCATTTGCTCTGAATTACATTTTGCAACTCAACCTGGAGCAAAGGCACTTCTCTAAAACATGACTTGTAAATAGTACTTTTATATACGTTCCCTACAGAATAAGTAATTGTTGTAAGTAATCGGGATTATAATTTTCATTTCATTTTATAACATTCATTTTCATCATAACTGAGCAGCTCTACTCTCAGATCACAGATTAAAATGGTCCATAGGCTGCTAACAGCACTGTGCTAAGTAAAGAGGCGTGCCACATTTAACACTGACTCAGGTTATGATGAAGGGAAATAATCAATGACACATGTGTAAAGTGTTTCATAATTCATTCTTGTACAGCCCACGTTAGAAATATTTTATCTTGTGCAATGGTTTTCAGCCTTTATTGAGTCGTGGCACAGTTTTTTTTTTTGGTTGTAAAGATAGAGCGACCTAAAACATGGCATATAATGTGGAAAAGTATACATCCATGGCACTATCTGGTGCTGTGGTGCTTTCTTTTTGCTATCAAAGTATGTTCAGGACACTCTTAAATAAATTGTTTAATTAAATCGACTTGTGAATCCAAATTGGAAATTTTTTCGCGGCACACCTGGCAATACCTAAAGGCACCCGGTAGTGTTCCTGGTACGGTGGTTGAAAATCAAGGATCTAGTGAATTAGTGAATGTGTAATCATGATTTATACTTTTTGTATTTCTTGCAGCTGCCACAGGACACAGGAGTCTCTGCTTAGTTCTGCCAGTGGCTACAACAACTACAGAGGAGTCCTCAACTGGTGTGTGGTGATGCTGGTAAGACGCGGACGCTGTTAAATGGTTAACAAAATATAGATTACAACCCCCTAATACATAATAACACAAGTTTAGTGCCCACCAACACTCTCACGTCAGTCACTGCATATTTCATTGGATTAAGGTCAAATGCAAATGTGCAAAAATATAACCAGAGTGAACGGGGGAAACAAAACAAATTCTAATTCATCTCTTTATCTTTTGCAGATTCTCAGTAATGCTCGTCTCTTTTTAGAAAATCTTCTTAGGTATGGACAAATAATGATTTAAATAAGTCTAGTTTTTAGTTTACTTTTAGTTGATGATGTTTTCTGTGTTTCAGGCATGGTATTCTGGTGGATCCCATTCAGGTGGTGTCATTATTCCTGAAGGACCCTTACAGCTGGCCCGCTGCTTGTCTTGTGATCGGTGAGTTCTTTCAAATCGAGTTGCTTAATATTAAACCATTATGAGACGCACTGCATTAAAACATAACTGAACAGACTCTGTGGAGAAGAACCCTGATTTCTTGCTGAATTTGGAATATTCAAAGTTGCTCTGTGTTTACTTCAGTAAGTGCTTACCTTTATGGTGTATCACAGTGAAAGTCTGCAGTAATGCAGCTCCTGCAGTCTCTGGAGGCACAATAACCTGCCCTATATACTGCAAATACTGCAAATACTACTCCTGCCACAGTAGTGCAGAGAGAAGAGGACACAGACACGAGGCAGAGAGAGTTTAGTCAAGACAAAGTGAAATGAATGGAAGAATAGATCAAACGGAGGAGAGTGAAGGTGTTTAAGTCGGGTGGAGTTGAGGGGGACAGAGCGTGACTTCAGCGGCAGTGAGTGAGTGTTTACAGGAGTGGACAATAAAGCAGCTCGTCCCCAAAGGACAGCTCAGAGCCACTGCAGTAACATGCATCAGACCAGCTGTACTTTCACTGAGGGGAACACAAGAAGCCAGGAGCGCTCTGGAGTTTCCACCTTTATTGAATTTATACCTTTAACGTTATGTCATCAACATTAGCTGATTAGCTGTGAAGCTAACTGTCTGAAGCTGTGTTACTCAAATTATACTTTAATGTGAGCTTTACTTTAACACAATCTGAACAATCTATGGTAACCTTGTAAGAATTAGAATATGTGAGTAGTTTCTGCAGTTGAACAGGTCCTTTTTCAAAAAACATGTAAGTCTTATTTAATGTGTATATGTAAAGTGTATTCACCCGGAAAAAAAATAATTTGCATGATCATATTTATGCTAATTTATCATGCAAACCACAACACAACACAAACAAAGATGTGTCTTTGAGTGTTGAAGTTCATCAGAAAAATGTGGAAGGGCTTGTTTGAAATCCTTGTTGTTAGTGCTTTTCTGAAATGTTCCACAGTATGGCATTGAATCTTTGTATTTATTTATTTATTTACATGGGTTTTTAGTGCTGAAAAATGCCTCGAAAAACATGCATTCTCACTGTGAGTGTTCTCGCCTCTCCACAGATCTGACTGTACCTTGGCCTGGTGGCCTCTCCTATTTGTCTCCATAGAGATAAAGAGGTTTAATGCAGCACAGTGGAATATTCCAGGCAAAGCAATAGTGGCAAAGTAATAGTGGCAAAGCTATAGTGGCAAAACAATAGTGGCAAAGCAGGTGGCGAACCCTCTACCAGAAATATTACATAGTGGACTGGAAGTTAATCAATTAATCTCAACTAATCATTTATTTATCTCAACTAATCATTTATTGAAACAACCAATTTAATAATCAAATAATCATTTTTTGAACATATGCAACCTCCAGAATATGCCATGTGCTGCTGTAAAATGCCACAAGAAACATGTAGGTTTAAGTGTTTTTATAAAAAAAAAACGATTGTTGTATAGCTTCCTCTTGGATCAATACTGTAAAGAATAATTGCCGGACTTATCGATCACAAAACAGTTGTTAGTTGCAGCGTTAAGTGCATGTTTTATCTCTTTGAACAAACTTAATCCTTACCATGAAACATAAATATTACGTGGTAGTAACAAGTGCGAGTGTGAGTTGCATCCAGAGTGTTGCGACAGTTGGCATGTGCCGCGTGACACATATGTTGTGTTACTGCCGCCTCATTTGGTTTCATCAGGTGTTGTTGTTTAATCATGAGGAAGCTCAGACTGTGCAGCGTTACGGCAGAAAAGGCCTGTGGAAGAATTTCTAAAAACAAATGTGACATGTTTGTGTAAATAATGACAGAGAATGCGGTGGGAGATGTTCTTGTTGCAGTCAGTTTTTTTAGCGCCTTGGTCACAATTTCATGTTCCATTTCTTGCTCACCTGTTTGAATGCTTGTCTGTTGTCTGCTTAGTTATCGCTAACAGCTTTTTCTATACACTTTACTATGAGGCTGGGCAATTGATCCAACTTTAATTGAGATAGAGATTCAGAGAGTCATGTTTAATCGTCAATGATCAGTTTGAGTCCACAGCCAGTGAGTCCTCTGTCAGTAAAAGCATGTGGATTGGAGGTTTACCTTTGGAGGAGGAAACTGGCGCATTTGTTGTGTGTTAAATGGCACTGATTAAATACCTCTATTTCCTTTATCAGATGTTTGTTGTTGTCAGACCTTGACATGTTTTGACTGCTTGTCTGCTGTCATTTTCTGTCTATCTGGTCTGATAGAAGAAATCAAAGTATTTTTTAGAGTTAAGAAGACCAAATTAATCTAGTTGGATTGGCACTGAATTAAATATCGGTCTTGTTTATGTTCACAAAATCAATACCGAGAGCATTCTTTATTTTGTTTTTCAAAAGAATAAAGTGAATTTAATTGAGATCGATCAATATGAGGAAAGAATCCACCCAGACTTACTTTACTGTTATAAACTTGTACGAACTTGTTAGAACTGACCAATAGGGGAGTATATATAGCAGTGGTTCTCAAACTAGGGGTCGGGATCCCAATGGGGGTCACGAAATGATTTCTGGGGGTCTCCGGATGATGGGAAAAATGTAAACAATAGTCTTAAACAAGGCCTGACCTTCTTCAAATGCAGTGGTGAATGTAGATTACTATTTGTCGGCCAATCAAAGTTGTTTTTCCAGGTCTATATTCTCAAGATAAAATCAAACATTAGATATAAGGCTAATTTATCACTTTGTGTCGCCTATTTTTTGTGTTTGGCGGTCGCGAATGTGAACTATTGTTATTTTGGGGGTCGCGACTGAAAAAGTTTGAGAACCACTGATATATAGGATAAGATTAAACCAAAAAAGCACTTTTCATGGTATAGTAATAAGATCAAGATCAGATCAGACATAGATCAGTTCTGTACTACTGCCCCAAATATATTAAACTATATTTACTTTTTCTCTTACAGTGTCCAACCTGTTCATCATTGTGGCCCTCTACACTGAGAGACAGCTCTCAAAAGTGAGTTTACACATTTTGTTTGCACTTAACAGCAGCTCTGTAGCTCAAGTCTTTTTGGATGTGCAGTTTTCAACACTCACAGAATGTGTTATTTCTAAAGCTAAAAGTATAACTGAGGTTCCTTAAAAGTGTTAAACAGTGGATTGCAAAATGTGCACTTAAAGAAACATCTTTTTTCTACTTTATTATTCAAATGAAATTCAGTTTTTCTCATGTGCCCACTTATATTTTCACATACTAGACTTGATAATAATAAGATTGTACAGTTGAAAGAGGCGTTTGTGTATTGCATTTTTTATTCTAACCATATTTTCTTGTCTCCTCAGGGCTCTTTCAGTGAACTTGTTGGATTCGTGGTGCACTGCATTAACCTGACAGTCATGCTAACCTTCCCCGCAGCAGTGATCTTAACAGTCCCCTCAGTGACCCCAGGTAAAAGGCTTTTTATGTATTTCATTTATACCTGAAAGCTAATGGCTCTGAATGGCGATGACAAATAGTTGACTAACACGGAATAATCTTTCAAACAGTCAGTCACAGTTCAACACGTGCAATAACCGAGACAATAAAATAATTAAAACACGGATTTCAGGCACATTCATCTCATTGCCCTTCAAAAATGACTGCTGGGTTTGTGAGGTGCGTTGAAGACATCCCATATCCGAACGATAATGAGAGTCTGTTAGTGGTAATGGAGCAGTTGGTCATGACGACTGGATTACCTCCAGTTGGCCCAGAGAAGGAGGTGTGCTCGCTCCGGGGTCATCCAAGGGTCATGTAGTCCTAGGATCTTTATTAGCCTGCCATAGCGTACAGGAAGTGCTGCATTCTCTGCTACTACTAGACACATTATTATTCTGTATATACTGTATATGCCTTGCCCTGCCTTGCCATTCTATACTTTAAGTTAAAGCAAAGAGCACATTTGTTTTCGGGAAAAAGTTGAAGCTCAATTAACACACAAATATGCCACAATAAATATTATATAAACTTACTGTTCTGTAAAAAAGAGATGGGTGATATATTAGTTCCAGTCGTAGTAATGGTGATATCAGAGGGTTTGCCAGATATCGATATTGGTCCGATATTGAAAATGTGAACAATATTTATCCGATAAGCTGGTCTAGTCTCTTTGTGCTCGTATGTCTTTCCCAGTTTGTCCTCAGTGCATTCGATTTTGTCTTTTTCAACTGACTAATGAAGATAAAATTGAAATAAACGAAGAATTAAGCTGTATATTTACACAATCATGAAACAAATTATTTTATAGCCCCTGTTTTTACAAAATTAGACAGTGAACTTTACTGTAACTTACTAGAACTGCAGTCCGTTTAGTCGATTAATCGATCTTTGGTGATTCAGTCAACCAAAATTTGTATCGGTCGAATAATTATTTTATTAAGATCATGAAGATTTCTATGGGACATCAGCAAAAAGGAGATGACAGAAGATTTGGGAGTTATATGTACCCTGTTTCAAAGTACTTTTCTGTAGATATTGTTGTCTTTGAACAAACTTCTGTGCAGTCTGGGGCAGATACATGTGATTCTTAATAGTTTTAAGGGCTTTTGCTACTCCTTCTTCCAGTCGACTTTGATTCTGATTCTGATTACTGTAATCGATCAGCAGAGCATGTCTTAAGTTGACCAAGAATTTCTTTAGTCGACTACAGCCCTAAACTTAACTTAACCTTAATAAGTCTTATCGTTATTGGCACATATTGTTTATATCTACTATAACTAACAGATACTACAGGTATACAGATAGTACAGGTATTTTGTGGGCTCAAATAATTATATCTTAGTATATCTCACCTTATTTCTACCGGAGGGAGCTTCTAATTGTGCATGTATTTTATGTATTATTGCAGAGCTGTAGTCTTGAATAATTAGCCTAGGTTTGAGTCATTATAAATACAGGACTAACACACTTTATTTTACTGAAGTGCCATTTATGAATTGCACTCTGGTGTTTTTTAGTAACAGGTTTAAGTTTATAAAAAAAAATTGTTTACTTGTGAAGGCTGAAGGAGCAGTAATGGCATAATGTAGTTGTCACTATATTAACCGCAATATTAAAGACTGTTACGCCGCTGATGTTTTTGCGGCTCTAATCATAAACAAACAGTATTTTAGAAAACACTTCCAAACTTGTGACCAAACCACAAAACCAAACCAAGTCAGAACTAAACCAGGATCAAACCAGGGCAAGTTTGAACAAGTTTGACACAACGAGAGCCTTTGTTAGTTTTGATGTTTAAACTCTCCAAATCGTCCACAAAAAGAACGTGGAGTGCGATCAGATTAACGATTTATAAATAAAACTCTTGGTCTTCTTGATGCTAGTTCTCCCTAAGCCTCAGCGCGCCAGAGAAACAGATGGTTAATGGTCAGATCGGCTCTGGTTGACTGCCAGGTGTGCACTAACCTCTACCTCACTCAGCTGCTCTGTGGTTTGGGTGGGCGATAATGACCAAAATATCATCTTTTTTGACAATGATATTCAGTCAGACAATATTTTTTGCAGCATTTTTTTTGCAGATTTGGGGAACGGGTTGCTCAACAAAATAACTGATTCGATTGACCCTTTAAAATGCAGTGTCATGGAGGCAAAATGAAGCAGATTGTAATTTATTGTCAATAATTCACTCACATCAGATCTAAATACTAATGGTTTTAGGTCGTTATGTGAGGGGGAAAAGCAACAAATTAGAATTTTCAGGGTAGAAATGTCAGCTAGTTTGCTCTTCTGTTACAAATGATGGACAATGTACTATTTTCTATATATAAAATTGTATTCAAGTTTCATAAAAAGTATAATATATGGTAAAGTAATGTGATATATCTATAGATACAATGAAAAACTATTGTGGGTTCATCATTTCTGTCAGTATTTGTCCCGTTAAAGCTAAAAATCTGAACTTTTTCTTCATCAAAATGCTATGAGATCTCCTTTGACATAAATAAACATCTTTAAAGCAGCTCTCACATATTTCTGACTGGTTTTTATTTTCCAAAATCATCCCAATTTTTCATATTTTGTGATATTCTGAAGTTTATTTCAGTTGCTTCAGTGGAATTACATTGTGTTCCACTTTACGTTTGCCTCCATTCTGGAAAGTAGAATGTCTTTGTTTACAAACCTTTAAAGGGTCTATAGTGTAGCTAAAAGTGTGCCAATTTCAGTTTTAAATATTCTGTAGTGTTGGGCTGTACAATTAGTCGAAATCAAATCAAAATCACAGTATGAGTGGATGTAATTAGCAAATGACAAAGGCTCTAATTTTTGGAGTGCAGTAATTTTCTCCACCACATATAACCCAATATCCTGTTTCATTCTGCAATAAAAAGCTACAAGATGCAGCTAAAAGCGTCAAAAATGCAACAAAAACGCATCTTAAAGTGACAAACAAGTGACTAATAAGACAAAAACTACACTATAAGCAACAAAACAATACTAAAAATGACAAAAACGCAACTAAAATGCAGCTAAAGGTGACAAAAATGCGAAAAATGTGATAAATATGCGTAGAAAAGTGACAAACACGTTACTTAAACAACAAAAACGACACTTAAAGCAACAATAACTATACTTGACGTGACAAAAATTTTCTGAAACACACATGATTCTTTTATGAGTTTGTCAGTTCATATCAGTCTTTTTGTCAGTTTTACTGGTTGTGTTTAAAATGTGAACTTTGAACAGAATCCTATGATTAAAACATAAATCGCAAATCTAATAAAATTTTTTATTAAAAATATTAGATATTTTGAAAGATTACTTCTTTTCTATGCTAGTAACATTACCTAATTTCCAGAGCAGTTATTTTAAAGAAAGATGGAAATCCTAACACTGTCCTTATGCTTTTCTTTATGTTTTTAGTTGGAGGTGTGTTTGCTCTCGGCATCTACACCATCCTCCTCCTAAAGCTGTACTCCTATAGAGACGTCAACATGTGGTGCAGGGATTTGAGCAGCGCCAAAGCCAAAAAACTGTCCAGATCACTCTCCTGTAAGTGTTTCCCAGCTGCACACACCCCTGCTCATGCTGTTATAGTGACATCTCATGGCAAAAAGTAAGTACTGTAGTTCAAAATAAAGGAATTTAAGAGAAGAAACCTTTACTACTTTACCTTTACCTTTACCACAGTGGGTAAATTCTAGTGTTGCAACGAACAAATCAAGTAAATAGAACATACAATCAGGAAAAAACAAGATGAATAACTTTAAAGATAAACTTAAATCTTATACACTTTAATTCATTTATGAAAACATATGAAAACTTTGATCCATGAGGTAAATTATGTGGACACAGTGAGTTCAATGTTACGATTAAATCTATTTGAAAATGATTGTAAAAAGCAAATAAAAGAATAATGCATGAAAGCATAAATATATTAAAATGGATACATTATAAACCGATACAATAATAGATATACAGTACACATTTACGATATAAAAACATATAAGTAGGAGCAGATAACGATGTATAGTTAGGAAATGCAATGCGATAATAGCGTAAGTTATTACTAGAAATGACATTTTTTTCAATTTCATGATTCTGTAACTTTCAATATTATAAGCTTATCTTCACATTTTATCTTAAAGGTCCTTCGGCGTTATCTGGAGATGATTCAAAAGTGTGTTATCCTGGAAACCTCACGCTAAAAGGTAAAGAAAAGCCTATTATTTGGTCATTGCTACATAGATGTGTCTCTCGTGGTGATTTTTTTTCTCTTTCTAGACATGTACTACTTTGTCTTTGCCCCTACTCTGTGCTACGAACTCAACTTTCCTCGCTCTCCCACAATCCGAATGAGTTTCCTTGTAAGGAGACTGCTGGAAATGGTAAAGAACGGCAAATTCGATTGATTAGTATTTCATTTAACGTTAGCAGTGTGCAGATACAGTCCCCACACATTTGATTTTGCTCTGTTTCAGTTGTTCTTCACTCAGCTGCTCGTTGCTCTCACTCAACAGGTAACGGTACAATTCAAAGAGCTTTTCATAGAGCATTTTCTAAGTTATATATATGTTTTTCCTAGTGGATGATTCCTATTATACAAAGCTCAATGAAACCGCTGGAGGTAAAATAAACAGTCTGCAGTATTGTTCCACGTGTACGCGCACATGAACGTTGTTAACCTAAATGTTTAATAGGATATGGACCTGTCCCGAATGATGGAGAGACTTCTTCGACTAGCGGTGAGTTCAGACATAACAGCGACATGATGTGATAAAACACTAGGACTTAACAATTACTTATCAGTGCTTAAACAGTACCTGGTTTGACTATTGCAAGACATTTACAGGCTTGTTGTAGCACATTTCTCTGATGGATTGCCAAAAGTATAATCTGATTTTTGTTTTGGAGGTGAAAAAAGTGATGTTTTCAGTGTTACCTCGTACAGTGTTTAATCAAACCGGTTGTATACAATGTCCTCTGCAGTTTTAGTATTTGTTTCTTTAAAGACAGATCTATTTTCCGCAACATAGACACCTTTCCACTTTTCAAATCCAGACTCAAAACTCACCTGTTCAGACAATCCTACACCACAGAACTCAGTCACTCCAACACCATCATCCACTTCTGTACTGTGGGTTGTATTCTGTTTTATTTATTTTTTTTTCTTTTCTTGTTATCATGTACAGTGTTCTTGGGTGTTTTGAAAGGCGCTTATAAATAAAATGTATTATTATTATTATTTAAAGGCCACATATTATGCTAAATTGACTTTTTTGAACTTTTAACCATTTGCTTTGCTTCTAACATTGTGCAATCATCAAAAACATTTAGCTTCATTCATGCTAGTAATTGAATCCTGGTTAGAAAGTCCTCTACCTCAAAGCTTCAAAAACACTCCATTAAACTAAATTTTCCCGATGTGACGTGGCTTTGAGAATCTTCTGGGCTGTTTTTAAGTCCGTAAATCATCGCCAGACTCGTTCTAAGTATTTCTGCCATCAAATCACAATCGTTACAACTGTGTGGCTACCTAGCATCTCCGGAGAAGTTTTTAGTTGTTTATTTTTAACTTGTGTAAGTCACTCTGCAGTCTGTAGATGATACTAAAACTCAGAGATGGAGATGTTCATTTTGTTTTTTTATAAACTTCTTTTTTTTTTTACGGCATTTTTAAAGGCATGTTTAAAGGCTAATAACAAAACAAACATTGCATAATTGTTTGTCCTCATTTGGGCTTAACATTATTTAGAACTACTTCATCCAGGATTTAGTCTCATTTTAGACCGTGTTTATCCCTAATTTATGCCTCATAAAGTCCAGGTTTAGATCTGTTGGTACTCTGTGGTATTATCTTGGTCTTAGTTAGTAGTAAAGGATATAACTTTAATTGTCGGTTCCAAATTAACACAGAAATTTGTCTTCAACATGGTTCACTCAGGAAAACAATCATCCATAAAAACCCCTCTAAACAACACACCAACACATAAAGAAATCTAAATATATTCAATATCGCTGTCTCAGAACCTGCCATGCGTAAAACGTCAGTATCAAAAGAAAAAGTATCAGTTTTTTAAGCGTTAGACACATTTTCATTTACATTTTTACTTGTATTGTTTAATAGTCCAGCCCTAAACCTCATATATTGATAACAGGTTGCATTATCCTTCTGCATCTGTCTTTTCTAGGTGCCTAATCACTTGCTGTGGCTCATGTTTTTCTACTGGTTCTTCCACTCATCCTTGAACTTCTCTGCTGAGCTGCTGCGCTTCGGTGACAGGCAGTTTTACAACGACTGGTGGTAGGCATCGGTGTTGTTTATGAACGCCATGATGTGTGCAGTGGACTGTGTGGGAACGCTGTCTCAAACCAAATGATGCACACTTTTTACTCCTAACAAAGTAAAGCCACACACAGGTTTGAGTATATAGAGGAAACACGACTCACACATCCCAGCAGGGTCAATTCAGTGTCTCAATATTGTTCACATGGATGGGTCTGGGACGTTAATGTGGAATAGAAATTGTGGTGTGAGGTAAAATGAGTGTCAGTGTGAGGAATGTCACAATATGAAACGTCTGTGTTGTGATTATTGTTAGTTTAGTTTATTTTTCTTCGGTCCATAGAAATACAAAAAAACAAAACAAACAAATAAAAAGAGCATATGAATAAAGAAAACATTTTACAGACCGAAAGGGTTTAGGCTAAAGTTTAACACTTATTTTGCCTAACCCTTATAACTTAAAGTATGACGTGCCAGACAGCGACAGATGAACATAATAGAAATCTATAATCACAGGCACATATAACACTTTTTATATACATAAATATGCATATAAGACATGAGAAAAGACATCACAAATTGACATTATTAACCATTGTTGACATCAGAACCAAGCAACTCTTTCATTGCTCTGTCTAATACAGGGGTCTCAAACTCATTTTGAGAGGGGGCCGAATTTAGAAAGTCAGTGCTGGTCTGGGGCCGCAACAGAGACCGACTTTAAACGCACTAAAATTTTCCTCACCCACAAAATTAGTACTACATTTTAGTTTAGTTTCACATTTTTAGGGCTTATTTGGTATATTTTAGAATTTAGAAATGAACTATAGCTTCAAACTATATGTTTTAGTAGATAAGATAAGATAAGATAGATAAGAGATCCTTTATTTGTCCCACAATGGGGAAATTCCAATTTTGCAACACACAGTTTAGGACAGGAATGAATGAAATAGGCGCATGCAATAAAAATAGGATAAATAATTACTAAACATGGTAATAAATATACAATATAAAGTATAAAGTGCACACTCTTATTTACAGTAGGTGGCTGTCTGGGAATAAATAGTAAAAATGGCAAATAAAGTGGCTTAAGTGTAGATAGTAGATATAAATGAAGTATATATTACCAAGCCCTGATACATCCGAGATATGAGATATGTGTTGTATCGGCGGGTCATTTATAATAAAAATAAAAAATCATCTCAGGGGCCACCATAAACCATCTTGAGGGCCCCCGGGCTGCAAGTTTGAGATGCCTGGGCTAATACAATACTATTCCTCTTAAATGTGGCCAGCTTTATGAAGATTTCTGCATGAAAAAGTAAAGTTAGTGTGACATAAAAAGCAAGACACATTTCCCTTTGGACAAATAAAGCAATTTAATCTTGAAAACAGAGTACATTCAGATGTGGGCCGCACTCCGTTACATTTATTTGCGTAACTTTTAAATTAAATTGTTCGTCTTGATGTAGTTTTCAAACACCATACTTTTGTTAGTTCTTGAGTAATATTTGATTGAAGTAACAGTACTCTTACTTTGTTTTCTCTTCTGACCGAGTGTAAATCTATAATTGACAAAAGCTTTATGTTGATGTTAAATGTTTTGATAATTGTTTGCTTTTTGCACCGCTGCTTCAGATGTGATCTAGTTCCGTGTTTTTCCACCGGAGTGCCGAGTAACACTAGTGTGCTTTGAGGTATTGCCAGGTGTGCCTCAAAAAAAAACATCTAATCAGTTTAGGGATTCAAACACTGATATAATTAAATAATTTATCGTTTTGGAGAGTCCTAAGCAAACGTTTGATCCTAAAACTAAAGCAAAACAGTCAACATTGCCAAAATTAAAGAACCAGACACAGAAACATTGACAATATTCACCACATTATCATCATTTGGTAATATTTTAGTAGATATTTGGTTGCGGAAATGTTTGTTTTTTACTTTGAATATACCAGATTTTGTGCATAATTAATATTTTTTCCTTCAAATTACATTAATTCAATTCAGTTACTCTTACTTTCTTACTATTTTTAAGCTGAGTTAGATCATTTGGGACACTTTTACTTGATTAATATCCTTTTGAAGTTACTCTACCCACCTCTGAGTACAATTATGTATCTACTTCTTACCCCTTCTGTGTATTTAAGTATTTTATCATGACTTTGTACCTCTAATACTCTTGAGTTCGTGCAGTGCGCTGTGGTGTGCGACTGTTGGACAATCTACGTAAATTGGTGGCAGTGCACAAACGTGAGCGTGTGATCTGTCAGCGTCAGGTCTAAGTGGCTAACAAGCTTTTGTCCATGCGGTTTCTCGCCTCAAGTCAATAGTTACTTGTGTGCGATTCAGCCAGACATATATAAACCCTAACAGCAGTAAGTGGAGAAAATAGAACAAACGCTAATAAATGAAGTCAAACCACCATATTGTGATTACGAAACATGAACTACTTTAAATAACAGAAATAATTTGAGCAATAAAAAATAAACTAATGCAAAATAACATAGAAAAAACTACATTTTTTGGAATTTGTTTGAATAAGCCAAACATAGCACCAACAAAAAATACAAATACTTTTTCATTCTCTCATATTCTGAAAGGAGTGAATAGAACTGTAATATTAATTTTCTCACCCCGTTGTACTTCCACAGATATTACAATTATTACACAAAGTTAAGTCATTTTTCTCCCATAATCTCTTTGCAAAATCAAGGAATCCAGTACAATACAATATAAAACCAAGAATAACAATAACACAGAAGAATCAGTTACTGTTTGTTTGACTCGATGTCCTCACACTTCTCCATTTTTAATTATTTATATCCTTTCCCCTAAATTGAATAACACTTAAACTTGCTTTGATTTCGTCCTTAAGATTATTCCACAGAACGTCACCACAAACACGTTGTTCTGAGTGTTGTTCGAGCACAGAGCTGTTTCATATTTAATCCCATCCTTAAAGTGTAATCCTCATCTCTGGGTGTGAACAATTTACTGGAGTTGTTAATTTAGCTTCTTTCTGAACTTTTGCTAAGGTTGTGTTTAATCTTATCAAAATGTCTCAAAATTGTAACCAACGCCACAATTAAAGTGCGTATGACGGGTTTTCGTGATTTTCTAATTTTGACTTTATTTGGTGTATTAATGCCAGTTGTAAATGGTTTTACACCAATCAAGCAGCCATTTGTGGAGAAAAGTTGAAAAATATGTTGAAAATTACAGGAAGTAAACAGACTGATGACATCACACTGGAGAGACAAAGGTTATGCATAAAGTACACAAAATAAACAACTATTTTTGATCCTTTAAACATTGATTCAACAAAATAAAGGTGTTCGCATGTATTATTATTCGTAAAATAAAACAATCTGTGACATTAGAGAAGTTTTAGCCCCGTGTACAGTGTGGTCGCTATGGTAATTTCCTAGCGTGATGTCATCATTAACAACCAGGAAGTAAAACAAAAAACCTAAAAAATTGCTAAATCGTGATAAAATTTGTAAAGCATTTTAACAAAACTTGAAATATATTTATCTTAACTGTATTTTTGTCAAATGAGTCGTCCAAGCTGTCAGAGGCACTTTAAACCTGGACTAGACCAAGAACAAACCAGGACTAGACTAGAATGGAACCAAGTCCACATCAGTGTTCATTTCATTGTCAAACTTATTAACAAAAAGAAATCATAATGACTAAAAAGATGACTAAAAGTAGATATTTTTGTCGACTTAAAAGTGCTGATATTTTTGGCGAATAATAAAAACTAGACATAAAGAATGAACAGAACGATCCCAGTCTCCAAACCAGACTGAACAAACTCCAAAGAACACGTCTACATGTCCCATGATGCAATGCAATACATTTTATTGTATTAAAATAGAAAAATATATTTTCTGGTCGACTAAATTAGCATGACTTTCACTGACTAAAACTAAACTAAAACTGAAAAGAATTGTTTTATTAAATCTTGACTACTAATTAACTAACTAATGAAATGAACTAACTAATAAATAGAATAGAATACAATAGAACAGAATAGAATATAATTGTATTTGTCTGTTCCAAGATAAAACAGATCTTTGTCTTCATTTTAGACAAAAGACTAAAACTAAATTTAAATTTCTTGTCAATTGTGAATGCAGCCTCACAAAGACAGAAAGAGCTCCAACAATAAATGATGCTTTTTCTCCGTCGAGACTTTATTATATCAGCCAGGCAGCGTCACATTTATTATTAACTCTCAGTTGTAAGTTTTCAATATTGCTTTTTGCTGATTCTGTTTTAGGAACGCGGAGACGGTGGCTTATTTCTGGCAGAACTGGAACATCCCGGTTCACAAGTGGTGTTTACGGTGAGTCCTGCACACGACTGAAGGAGAGCATTAACTTTTATGAGAACTGAACACGTGGGAGCAGCAAACAACAACAACAACACCGCACACTCATGTATTTGGGCAGGAGATTTATTGCGTTTCCAAATGCTCTTCAAAGCAACACTCCCTGCAGTCTGCTCTGATGTGACAGATTTATTATTTATTACACGAGACAAAGCAAATGAGAGTAAGAGCTGCAACTAGTCGTAAAATTGATCGTATCATATTTTATTAAACGTTTTCTGGACAACACAGACTCTACAACACAAGACCTTTTAAATCAAAGATGGCGGCATTGTTAAATCGAAATGTCAAAAAAAAAAATCTGAATTTCATCAATAATACATTCTATTCTTATATGTACACATCGAATGCTATAGTGAGTTTTTGAGCTTTTAAACATGTTCTAACGCTAATGTTCCGTCAACAAAAACATATCTGGAGTTGCATTCAGCTGCATTCACTCTGTTTTGAGGAATGACGGTGACATTTTTACGTTTTCATACGTCACTTATCCCAGAATCTTCTGAGCATTTCTGTCGTCTAAACATGATGACTGCTCCACTAGCCTGATCATCTGGCTGCATACGTTCAGAAAGTGTCCAGGCAGACAGCAGAGAAACTTAGTCCATTATTTAAAAAAAAAAAATGGTTTCAAAACATGAGATGCCCAACCTAAAGTGCTCAAGAGCATGTTTAAAGGCTAATAACAATACAAAAAAATGCATTATATTTTTCTAAACTTTTATTCACCATCTAGAAGCCTTTAGTCTATCATTTGATAATTGATTACTCTTGTGATTATTCTTTTGATTAGTTGATTAGTAGAACATAAAAGTCACCTGGGGAAAACATTTTGACAGTTTGACCTGGATGAAGCTGAGTTTCCTGTGTTTGAGGATCCTGGTGGAGTACATTTTCTTCATTTATTTTCATCAAATACACTGAATCACCGCCTCATTTTCAAGCTCAGTTTGAGTCATAAAACGTCTTTTCTCAGCTCGAGGCATATTTTAGAACCTATGTGCAGACCAGTTAATTAATATTCAGTTATTAAATTAGTTGAGGGCTATTTCAATAAGCAATTCGTTGCGATTAATAGATTAACCTGTTGCAGCCCCTACTTTAGTCAACATATTGAAACTTTTATTTGATCTCAATGTACAATAAAAATGATCGCTGACTAGTCAAATTGTTAGTTGCATCCCTAATTAGAGTCTTTATTGTCCATTTACTTTAAGTTCACACACAATGCACTATAAACATAACTAACTACAAATAATTTGCTTGCAGTTTTGAATTTACTACATTTTGTAATAAAACCAGTTGTTATTGTGATCTCTCTATTTCTAGTCACTTTTACAAGCCATTGCTTAAAAAAGGGTTCAGCAAAATGGTCAGCCAGTCAGCCGTTTTCTTCTTGTCGGCTTTCTTCCACGAGGTAAGAGTGAAAATAAAATGATTTTCATTCACTTTGAAAGGTGTTTTTATTTGTATTCAAATAAATAAACCCCGTGGCCTCCTGTTTCCTCAGTATCTGGTGAGCCTTCCCCTGAGGATGTTCAGGCTTTGGGCTTTTATGGGGATGATGGCCCAGGTAAGTTTGTCTAATTTACACATGTCTTCAATAAAACCTTTAGCATATTGAACATCTGGATGTCCTATACCCTCATGAACATGTAAAGTGCATTGATTGTCTTGAAAAGCGCTTTTATAAACAGACGCTATCATCTGTTCAATCTTCAGTTTGCAACGGAAAAAACAAAGTGTTAAAACTGGATTATAATACAGAAGTAGATAAATAAATTTGCTTCATGCCTTTCTCAAAATGATTTTAAAATAGTATTATTGTTTTTTCTGTTAACAAGGTGATTCAAAAAGGTCAGAAATGGCAAAAGAAATAAAAATATGTTGTAGATCTCTTAATGAATAAATTATCCTTTAAGAAATGAGAATGTACAGTTCTTGCTGTCTTACATCTTTCTCAGCTTCCTTTGGCTTGGTTTGTCGGCAACTGTCTGCACGGTAACTATGGCAACGCGGCGGTGTGGATGTCCCTGATCATCGGACAGCCCTTTGCCATTCTGATGTACGTCCACGACTACTACGTGCTGCACTACAGGCCGGACACAGACACAATCTGAAACCAAGACCCATGAAACCACTCCTGCTCTACAGCGCGTCCCAAGATCGTCTTTTGGAATTTTATATTTTTTGATTCCACAACAGGGTGAACACTCTTTTTTACACTAGAGAAGTTTATTTTTTAATGAGAAGAGTCAGTGGTTGATGTAAAAGTATATTTTTCAAACGGTAATTTAAACATCTTACTCATTAGAACAGAATTTACTTCACTCAATAAAACAAACTTTTATCATAAAAACAAAAACCTTTCTCATAAAAATAGAACGTAACAGTTCTCATTAAAAACAACTTATCTCATAAAAACAGAAATTTGTTCTCATAAAAACAACATATTTTACAAACATAAACAGAAACTTTACTAATAAAAACAACTTTTCTCATAAAAACAGAAACTTTTCTCACAAAAATAACATATTTTACCAATAAAAACATACGCTTTTCTCATAAAAAACAACTGTTCACATAAAAACTGAAACGTTTTTTTTTTTATTCAAGTGAAAGTCATACACTTGTACTTGTGTGGTACTGGTACTTTTCCAATACAAAACAATAGATTCTAGAATATCTTCTTTTAGTTTACACAATTACAAAAGGTACATCTTTATCTTATTTATTTAATTTATGACTATCAACACCTGCTTTAAGGAGTTTCTAATTTTGATATTGGTTTTAGCATTGATTAGTATCTGAGTATCTTATATTTTTTCTTTTCTTTGACCGCACTAGTGCTCGGGTCACACGCTGCAGATAATTGAGCTCCTAAATGAACAAGTGATATTTCAATACAATTAGACACATGGTCAACACATATCAAACAAATGGCAGACTTTCTTAGTTTTTTAAGATCGTTTTATATTGATTTTTATAACGTTAAATAGGTTTGTATCAAGTGTTGCAGAGGGTTGGGTTTGTTTCTAAAATAATTGCATGTGGAACCGTCTTTAAACACTCAGGAATTTCTATAGAAGTTTTAAATTGGTTTGTTGTTATGTGTTTTATGCCATTTATGTATTTGTTTATTCGGAGGGCTACATCATACTTTATTTTTGTAAAAGCCAAACAAGGGGGCTGTTGTTTGAAAATAAAAAGGTTAATTAAGTTTGACCACTCTTTTCTATTGAAGCAAATACTGCATAAAAGATATTAGTTTAGTCATAGAATCAATTGTACTCTAGTGTATTGTTTTTAATCAATGACCGTTCACTGTTGAGGGTTTATTTATGAGCCGTGTTAAAGTTAGAGGTTGGGATTTCAATTGCAGTTCAACAGATGTAAAAGAAAAGCCTTAATAATACATCATAGTTGTATAAATAATTAGACTTTCTAGCCCAGATAATGTGAGAACGGGGCTGGTCTCGGTGTGACGACTGCTCTGGGACTGTTCTGTGTCTCACTGACAGAACATTCAACACGTGAACCTCAGACGGATAGCTCTGGTTCACACTCTGGACGTCCAGTTAAACAGAGCACAAAGTAATTGACCTGTTTTACAAAAAGAGCCTTTGGACCAAGTCTAGAGAAACAGATAAAGAGCTAAACTAGTGTTTCTCAAACTATGGTGCATGTATGACTGGTGGTACGTGGGCACCTCTTCAAATGTAATGTTTACTTCATTTAGAGTACATTTTATTCACATTTTTTGCTCTTCCTTTGGTACATTTCTAGTTAAAACTACTTTGACAAGATAAGATAAGATAAGAGATTATTTGTCCCACAATGGGGAAATTCAGCTGTTGCAACACACAGTTTAGAACAGGAATGAATGAAATAGGCGCATGCAATAAAAATAGGATAAATAAACATGGTAATAAAAATACAATATAAAGTATAAAGTGCACACTCTTATTTACAGTAGGTGGCTGTCTGGGAATAAATAGTAAAAATGGCAAATAATGGTGTATTTCTACTTAAGACCTGGTTTGTCCCTAGTTTAGACCTGAAATAGTCCTGTTATAGACCCAGTACAGATTCGGTGGTACTCAGAACGCCAAATCTTTTCTCTGGTGGTACTTGGGGTAAAAAGTTGAGAACCACTGATCTAAACTATGTAGAAGAAGAAGAAGAATTTTTATTTATAGAGCGCTTTTCCACCTAACAGGCACCCAAAGCGCTTAAACTAAACTTTAACTTTAAACTTTAACTAAACTAAACTATGTACAGTATCTTTCTCAAAATACACGTTATATGGCACCCTCACTGGGGTTTATTATAGATGTTCTTCAAATCCACACTCGACCAACATCGAGGGCCAGTACTTACAGCTTCAAAAAAATGAATCCAAATAAATACGATGTAAGCAAGTACAGATGAATGCTATGTCTGTGTCAGTAAAGTGTGTGCGATTGTTTGTGTTCAAGTGATTGGGAATTGTGAAGATTTGCTATTAACCGCTCTCCATGACGGCCCAATTTTTCCAAAACGTCCGACTAAAATGAGCCCCAGTTCAAACTAAAGCTTCTTGAACCCTTTAGAGCACAAACAATTGGCTGGACTCTCTGTGAAGCTGAGACTCTGTAGTTTTGGCCTCACATGTCTGATTTATTCAAATTATAAGTGTGAACAAGCTCTGCTCAGAAGAATATCAGATCAGAGTAAAGCTGGTGTCTAGAGGATGGTCTGTTTGACACTAGATTGGACGTTTTGTTGGGTTTTGACAATTCCTCTTTCAAAACATAAGCTAAGTTAACTAAAAAATGTGGAATTCCTATTTTATTTTATTTTTTACGTCTTTTTTATTTATTTATGGGTTGGTTTGGAGTACAAACTGATCCCAGAATGGTTGATTTGACTGAAAACAAGAAGGTTACAGCTTTCTTTTTATAGTTTTTTATAGTTTCCTTTTATCAGATAATGGATAAAAAGGAAAAGATCAAGAAAAAGTCCCACCGGTTAATGTCTTGAGAATTTAAAACTAGTAGCTGAGGAAGTGCACTTTAGATGTTTATGAGGATCTCAATATGAACGTGCTTTATAAACACATACAGTTTGACATTTCCTTTACCAGTGTTGCTCTAGCTTTTCACTTTGATTGGTTTTACCTTTACATGAACTAAATCAGTAACCAGGTCACTGCACAATTAATCAAAATCTGCAAATGTCAGCAATTTTTGAAGTGCCATAACTTACTCCCCAAACAACAAAATGTCCTGTTTTATTCTGCGTAAAAACTGCAAATCCTGTAGTTTAAATCTGTGCAAACGTGTTCAATACACAAGGAAGAGTTCGAGTGCAAAAACAGATATCTTGGTTTTGAAAATTAGTCTGAAATTATATTGTATTGCATCATTTACAGATATTATTATTGGAAATATTCAAGTGTATTTCATCAGATGGGATGGATTCATATTTTGATTGCAGTAAAATACATTGACTTTTGAAAACACTAAAAGTCTATTAACTGCAAGCCTCCGATGACTTTTTAAAATGATCCTTATTCTGTTTCTAAATCTTCACATGTGATTCTTTTATTAGATTGTCAGTTTAAAGCCCTATTTCCTATTGTTCCTGGATGTCAACTTCCAGGCAGAATCCCATTATTAAAACAGAAATCGCAAATCTAATCGCAGTACTGGTCGCAATTAGATATTTTTCCCAATTTGTGCAGCTCTAACCAAGTCTAAAACATGTTTAAACCATAACTAACAAACAACAAGCAGGACTAAAGCTTACATCAAAAGTGTATTTAAGGAAACAAATGGCATCAGAAGAACCGTGCACACCACAGTCTAAAACCTGTGCCCTGTTCTAACCCTCAGCATAAGGACGTCCATTGGATTATTCAGTGTGTGGAGAGTGAGTTTCTATCGCGCAGCAGCTCTTTCTCCATCTATTCTCTTTCACTTGTGACAGATAAAATGCATTACTGATGGAACCGCAGATTAAGTAAAAATAAGTTGCAAGTATGTCATCATTTCCTGTGACCCATTCATATTCAGAGCCATTATGACACTATATTCAGAAAAGCTCCATATTTTTACTTTTAAATGCATTATCCCTGCACCTCCTCAAACTATGGAACCGCGAGAGGAGAGGAAAGCAACTAAACAAGTACTCGCGTCAGAAGAGTTTTAAACAAGTCCTTCTCAATTGCTCCAAGTCCTTTTATTGCAAGTTTCAAGGAAGTCTTTGCCTTCTAGTCCAAGTCACGTTCTAGTCCTGATTTTGAGACCTTTCAACCCAAAAAATGGTTAAATTGCATGTTATATTTTTGTGAATGGTTAGTCTTTTTGAAAAACCCTGGTCCCATCTAACTTTTGAATGTCGAGGAAACTGTTTTAAAAGCACATTTCATTTTTGGAGGAGAAGCATTGAGTCGTCTGACTTGAGTCCATGTCACGACTTGCAAGTCCAACCCTCAGCTTAATGAGTGTAATTCTAGCATAATTCATTGTACTTCATGTGCAGGACAAGTCCGAGTCATTCCAAATCACAGCCATCTAAACGTTTGCTACTTTCTATATTATATACACACATAATGCAACGTCACCAGCTCAGAATGTCTGAATGTATGTTACAATATGTGGATTGCTATTCCAAACAACTTATTTAAGCTTTAAACAGTAACTGTTCAGATTTTGTATAAAATCTTGAATTAAAGAAAGGTGACTCTAGCTACAAGTACTTGATGTGTTTATGCATACTTTGTGCTTTACTTATCAGAATCAGAATTACTTTTATTTATCCCCAAGGGGAAATTCTTTTTGTTACATGTGCAACCGACCTGTAGAGACAGTAAGTGTTAAAACGATATAAGATATATATAAAATATACGGTGGCAGAGCGGCTAGAGCTTCTGCCTCTCAATAAGGAGATCGTGGGTTCGAATCCCAGACCACCCCAACATCGTGGTTTCGAATTCCGAACCACCCTAACATCACACGATCTCTCTGGGTGGAGTCTGCATGTCCTCCCCGTGTTACCGTGGGTTCTCTCCGGGTTCTCCGGCTTCCTCCCACCGTCCAAAGACATGACTGTGTAGGTTAATTGACAACTCTAAATTGTCCCTAGTGAATGAATGTGAGAGTGAATGGTTGTTAGTCCTTGTCTCTGTCTCTGTGTTAGCCCTGCGATGAGTTGGCCACTGTCCAGGGTGTACCCCGCCTAAGGCCCAAAGTCACTGGGATAGGCTCCAGTCACCCGCGACCCCTAACGGGAATAAGCGGTAGAAAATGAATGAATGAATAAAATAAAAATAAAATACAATAGATCTATAATGGTCAACCCCATTTAACTTAACTTATAAAGTATCTTTATTAATCAACTAAACCCCTGATATGAACAATTTACAATAAGCTTAACTATACTATCCTTGTCTATTTACATATTCACATGATCATGTACAGTTTATAAGTGGACTTAATATTGCACAGTGGGCTTAATATTGCACAGTGGGCTTAATATTGCACAATGACAGGTGCACAATGATAAGTGATATTTTGTATGTTTTAGCCAAATACCTGTCCTTTCACTTAGGCATATCATCTGTGTTAAATATTTATCATAGTTTTACATACTCAAACAACATTTTGTGAATGAAAAATAAAAGTTGAAATATTCAGGAATCAGCGCCGAGTTCTAAACAGAATCCCTCTGTCTTTGCAGAGAAAATTTATACAAAACAGACACATTTTTGACAGCTTAAACAATCATTTAACAAAATATATATCAGATAATATTATTTATTATTTTGAGTGTGTAATTTATATGATTTTTGGCCCCTGTTTACAATATGGTTGCTAGGTAACAGTTGTGCATTTATCTCTGTCTTCATCTGCTGCTCTTGTCCAACCAGGAAGCTACATTCTAAACATCATTGAAATTGTCAAACTGGGGAACATTTCTAGTAAATTCGTTTCTTACGTTCCTACATTTCAGTGAAATGTGTATTTAAAGCCGTCATATGCACTTTGAGGAGTCTCTTTCCTCATGTACAGTACAGGGGACCATGATAACACACATGGTCACACAGAGTGTCCCGGGCCTGCTCCTCTCTCCCGGCTCATCCATAGTAACAGATCCTTCATGTTACATCCGTTATTCCTGAGTTTTCCAGAAACAGTGACAGGCTCTGAGCGATGATGAGCGCTCGACAGGAAGCAGCAGACGCACCTGTCTCATTGTGTGAGATGGATGGAGTTCTAGATACAAACTGGGGCTTTTCTGTCTAAACTACCTGTGCTCACTGCCCCAGAGAAGGAAGTCTACTTGGATCATTATGCAGCTATGTTCGCTGATGCCTTTTCAGTTGCATTTGTTTGTCATATATTTCCAAATGAATGCATTTATTTATCCAGGCTTTTTTCATTCAAAGAGAGGTTTAAATGAGAAGAACGTGCAAACTCTGCTTAAAGGTGCACTGTGTAACTTTGTGACTACGCCAGCTTCTCCTCTTCATAGAGATCTGTTTGTAGATATTGTTTGCATTACAGGTGGTGCTCAAAAGTACCTTGAAAAACAAAGGTGCAGTAGCCAAAAACTTCACTCACATTTAACATTACTGCAAAATAATGTTACTCACGTAGATGAACAAAGTAATTGTACTCTCAAGTAAGAAAAGGACGTAAGATGTATAAATTGAAGTTAATGTAATTTGAAGGAGAAAAAAATCAACAATTAATGCACAAAAAGACAAAAATGAGAAAAACAAAATCACATCTGATGTAGCGGTGCAAGAAACATGTTCAAATCATATAATATTGTCAACATAGAGCTATTGTTACTTGTGGATTTACTCACAGTAGGAAGAGTAACCAAAACATTTACTCAATTTAGAGTACAGTTGCTTCAAATAAAATATTGCACAAATGGGAGGCAATAGTACATTCAACTTTAATAAGCACAATTTCTTCAAAATGTCTGTGAAAAACCCTGCATTAGAAAAATCACATAGTGCACCTTTGAAGAGGATCATTTTCAGAGACACAGTTATTTAAAAATCTGTTAATGTGGAGCATGACTAATTATATCAAATACTGTATTAAGACAAAACAATAAACAAAAACAATATAAGAAGCCAAAGATGTTGCAAATAGATGTAGAAAATACTCAAGGATCCACAGAGAGCAGTGGATCCGTGCATGTAACCGCACAATCTTAACAGTGGACTTCCTGTGAAACTAAACTCAGAGATTTAGAGCAAGAGGGAGGGAAACCGCTGAGGGAAAGAGAAGAAATGAGAGAGAATCAGACACTAAATGGACATCGTGGACTAACTATCTCGAGGAGGACGCAATTAAAGTGATTTTGAGAATGTTTTGCAGCGGACTTAAGTGTGGCAGAGCTGATGAACTCGAAAGTGCCAACATAGAAGCACAGGATCCGAGGTAAGTGTGTTACAGATTGGATAAGATGGAAGAAGGGCAAGTGTGATGATGACAGTAGAAAATACATGGTTTAATGGATTATTTGCTCTGTTTATCTAATTTGCACACAATTGCTTTTTTAAACAAAGATAAACTTGTGACCGAGTGAATTATAAATCAGCTTTACCATAGACTTTAGATACACACAGAGGAGGAAGAAATACTTAATTTTGTTACTGAAAGTTCAGATACCTGATGACAAAAGTACTCAAGTAAAAGTATCACATACACATATACTACTGAAGTGAAAGTATTGAAGTACCAAATTAAAAATGTACTTTTAGAGTAGAAAAAGTTAAAGTATTTTACTCATATTGTTTAAGAAATAGGAGTCAAATGTAGTAGTAATGTAACTGAATTGACACATTTCTTTTCTTTCTTCTTTTCTTTCTTCTTCTTGTCATTATTTTCATTTACTCAAATGGCTTGAACACAAAACCTTTAGGCAGAATATCATGAACATGCTAAAAATAAACTCTCAACCAATGAGGAGAATAAGGAAAAGCACTTTCTACTTTTCAGTCCAGTTCAAAAATAGAGTAGAAAGTACAGATGCTCCCAAATGTGAGTAAAAGTAAACAATTTAGAATTTGATGGTAAACAACAATGGCAAAACAATCTCATGGCTTTTCAGTTCATTTAAATTATTTACTGTGTAACAAACCATATCATCAGAAGTGTCATTTTGTAAATCAGTGCCTTTCTGGAAGCTCAAAATCTGAATCCACAATCTGGTTTTGCACGTCTTTGTTAATATTGCTGCTGTAATCATTGCGTTCTCTGCTCACACGGTGCCCAGACTTGGCGGAGGGCACGCACAGTCACCGAGCAATCCCACGAGGCCCGCATTTATTTATTTGTTTGACATTATTAGTGAATCGACTTCCTCCTCCACAGACCACTTTACAGACACAGAACCACCACAGTCTTTGATGCTCACTTCATCAAACGCAACTGTATCTGTATCTCACGCACTACTGTAATCAACCCTAATGTGTTTTCAATAAGCTCAGATGCATTGTGGGAGTTTATGAAGTCATTTAATTAAAAAGTACACAACATTATGCACAATCTCTCTCATTTACATAACCATATTTCCACTCTCATGCAGAAGAACCACGTGCCACAGAAGAATTAGTTAAACACACGATTTCCCCTGCGCGCATCACTCGTTAGTGCGGCTAATGATGATGAACTGGCTTCTATAAGTTGAATAATATCTCGGGATGTAAGTGCTACGTGCAGACATTTATTTTCCTCGTGTAATCCTAATGTGGTGTGGCTGCGGTGCTGTTGAAGCTCATTATTCATTTTATTCATTGTCATTAGTTGGAGGAGATGGTGTTTTTCATCGGCGAGTGTTTTGCTGCAGTTGGAGAAGCCTTTGGAGACTCGAGCAGCACAGAACAATATTACAGGGATGAAGGGAGGCTCAACGCAGACACAGTTAAAACAAAATGACTTCAGGGAGTTGGGCAGACCATATCAACACATCAACAGGTTGTCTTTTTGATCCAGTGGTGGAAAATAACAAAGAACAAAAGTTGAAGTACAATACTCAAGTCAGTTTTGAAGGGATTTGTCACTCTACAGTTTACATCGGATACGTTTTACTTTCACTATCTATACATTACATATACAACATTTTTGGACTGGACAGAAATCCTGCCTAAGATTTACTCTTGAAGACAGGGTTTTGACAAATTCTGTAAACAAAAATGACTGGACAAAATAAGTAATCAATTAATTTCCTTCCTTTGAGCAAATAACTGCACAGTTCTTTATCAGTATCACATTTGGCACTTCAATAGTTCTCTGACTTTGTGTGAAATACTTTTACTTTTAAGTACTTCGGGTACTTATAACGACGGGTACTTCAATACTTTTACTTAAGTTGATTTTTTGATGTGTGTGATGCGTGATACTTGAGTATGTTTGCTAATGTAGCTGTAGTTTTTACTTAGGGCAAGACACTACAGGAAAAACTTGTTGTTTTTTTGGTCAGTTTGCTCTCTCAACACATCGGCTTTCAGGTAAACCACAAACCTGTCCAATCTGCTCCAAAAGATGTTTTATTATTTTATTTAATCCACTTAATCCCTAGATTTCTCTGGGACATTGTAACTTCAAATGCCGTTTTCTTAAAATGCATTTCTCTCCCCTCGGGACATAAAGATCACCACTTAAAGTCGATCCCACACACATCAAACTTCACAATCTTGAACTCAACAAGATGTTGATGTAACGTACTGAAGGATTTTGTGATATCTAATTCTAAAACTGATTTATTGAAGTTTTTAGTTTAAAAAATGAGAAAAAATGTCATCTTTTTTTTTTCAACAACAATTTCAACAATTTTCAGTCAAATCTAGTTTACTCAAAAACTAAATAAGAAATTGAAAATTCCCTCGGAAAAGTTTTTTTATAACTAATATGGGTACAAAAAGAACCAAGAAATTTAAACCTGATTTAGTCCATTTTTCAGATTTGTATGCCCTAAACATTTATATTTTTGTTACATTTATGTGAGTAAACTTCAAGTTTCAAATTGATATCTTTAAATGTAAGATTTTTTTCCTATTCACCTGCAGTGTCTCACCTTAAATAACAAACTTGACTACTTCTCCTACCACTCTACTTTTTTGCATACAAAATGTAATTAAGTTATAAGTGCTATAGTGTTATAAGTGTCTAAAACCCTGGAATTATTATTAACCATTTACTGTGGCCTGTGGAGTAAAAATACCTCCAGGAGTAATGCATACTCAAATGGTTTTAATTTTACCAATATGAGCATTTTTTGTGTGGTCAAATATGAATCAGTATTATTTACATTTACACTAAAGCAATTAAATTTTTTCTCAAGTTATTGCTGAACATTTCATGTAAAATATATTTGTAACGCTTTACTAACCAGATTTTAATGTGTTAAACCACAGAGTCTTTGACTTCTGAAACTTGAAATCCCATAACATTGTTTATTTTACTCATGCAATCAAACCCATGGTCAAACTAACAAATATTTGTAGTTTATTTGATGACAAGAAATAGATATTTATTTTATAAGCTTATGTAAAAACCCAGAATCAACACACACACACTGAGTATATAAACAGCTCCTTTCCAAAGAAATTGTACGCAACACAACCGACAAAACGGGGGAAAAGGGAAGAAAAACAGTTGTAAATTCTATCATTTGTTTCTTCACAGTTGTCTGCAGTCATTTTCTTCAGCGTTATCACAATGAAGTCTGAGGATGACGTCTAACAGCACTGACTCCTGGATTGTGAACAGTACCACATTACCCATAAGCCCCGAAACCTCCAACCAGAGTGACATGGGGGCATATCTTCAGAGACTGGCACATTTAGACGAGGGCCTCTACAACGACTTCTATGGTCTGTGGATCGCTCTGATGGTCATTAACTCCATCATATTTTTGGTAAAGTCTATTTTTTTTTAACCATTTTGCTCCTGGAACTGAAAAATTAATCTATTTTATTTCATTTCAGGCGGGAATGATCCTCAATTCCGTGGCTCTGTACGTGTTTTGTTTCCGTACTAAACAAAAGACCACTTCAGTCATCTACACCATAAACCTGGCAGTGACAGATCTGCTGGTCAACCTCTCTCTGCCCACGCGCATCCTCCTGTACTACAGCAGGGGGCGCTGTGTCACCTGCTCATACCTCCACATCTTCAGCTACTTTGTCAACATGTACTGCAGCATACTGTTTCTGACTTGCATTTGTGTGGACAGATACCTGGCCATTGTTCAGGTGAGACCTCTGGGAAAAAAAAATCTATCTTTAGTTTCTTCGCAATTGTCTACTGTGAATAAACTAAAGGGCTAAACTAGAACAGAATACCTCTGTGATGTCAATGGCAATGGCAGTGTCAACTTTATTTCTGTATCACATTTACAACAACACCAGCGACCCAAAGTGTTTCACATGCACATCATGGTAAAAACACATAGTAAAGTACAACATTATTACAAACACAATTAGATAACAGTTGTGTTAAAAGACAAAGCAAAGAAATGTGTCTTAAAAGCAGATTCTAGTGATGATCTCCAGAGGTGGACTCATCAATAGACAACATACCAGTGAAAGTACAGATACAATTTATTGCAACTGACACATTTTTCTGACACTTGAAACAACCCTTCAATAAACTAAAGGTGTTATCAGGTATTATGTATTGTCAATTCCTAACCATTTTGTCATATTTAAAGATTTTGTCCCTTGTTTACTGTTACTAGGTGACAGTTGTGGAATTACCATTTGCTGTTCAACCAGTAAATAACATTATAAACTTTACAAAAATGGTCAAACTGGGGACAAATTGGCAACATCTTAAATATAATCACGTTCACTAGGTTTTAGTGATTCGTGATTTTACGCTCCGTTTCCAAAGGCCATGTACTAGTGTTGAGTTTCAAGAGGTCTGGACTCAGTATTTTTATTTGTATTTGGTCCAGAAAAAAAAGTTTATTATTATGTTTGATAATGCAGTTGGATTATTTTAATATGACATGATCTATACACCTACCTGATACAATTGAAGATGCAGCTATTCAACATAATATTCTAGGAGTCACTCAATAGTCTACTAATTTGTAAAGGATGACAATATTTTCAGCACTTTTTATATAGGCTCAACTTCCCAACCTTTTTGTCTTGAGTACACTCTAAGTCAGGGATGTCCAAACTTTTTCCATCGAGGGCCACATATAGAAATATAGACCAAGCAGAGGGCCACAAATCAATCGCGAAATGTTTAAAAAAGCTGCGTTTATCTGATGTTTTAAGCGCCACCACATCTACATTCAGTCCCAGGGCCTTAATATCAGGTCTGTCACGCACCAAAATGTTAGTTATTTAGGTTGGAATTGTAGAAAATGTGAAATGTGCTGTAAAAAGCACTTATCAGGACAATGTGGGCCAGTTCACCAGGAAGCCTGAGGGCCAAGAAAAATTGGTCTGAGGGCCGCATTTGGCCCCCGGGCCTGAGTTTGGACATGCCTGCTCTAAGTGCCCCCAGACCATATTTGTTTAGTTCTTATCTGGCAGGTACCAGGGCAATCCATGAGTTTCAGAATGATGAGAAGTTACAACCGTTGCCATAGCGAATAGCGATTTAAAACAACATCTTTTGAAAAGTAAAAAGGAAGCTGCAACCCATGAATAGCACTCTGGCCTCACAGCAAGTAGGCCCTGTGCTATATTATACTTATTGTTTTATGTATTCATTCCAGGTTGAGGCATCTCGGAAGTGGAGGAATTCCAGTGTGGCCAAATGCGTGTGTGTCTCGGTTTGGCTGTTTGCGATCGTCGTTACCTACTCCCTCCTGTCCACGGCCTTCCAGCAGACAGGCAGCATCTCCAGGCTCCTCTTCCTCACCATCACCGAGTTCTTTCTGCCCCTCCTCATCATTGTGGTGTTCACGATGCGCATCATGTGGGCCCTGGCTGACAGACGCCTCATGCAGCAGAGCAGGTAAGAAAACAGAATACAAACAAATGGATTATAGTCTACTAAGGCTACTACTGCAGTTTATTTGTTTTACTCATTGTTTTTACAGAGAGAGAAGGAGAAGAGCTGTCCAGTTGTTAAGCACTGTGCTGATTATTTTTACTGTTTGCTTCACACCTTTCCACATCCGACAGGTATGGAATTATTGTTTTTCTTTATTCTATACAACTTTCACACTTAGAATGTGGATTAAAAGGTGCACTGTGTAAAAATGTTTTTGCCTATAGTCTGAAGCATGGGGACATCAAAAATATAAATATATTCACACACAGTGCACCTTTAAATGAACAAGCAAACCCTAATGTGTTTTCTCTGACAGCTTTAAATCATAAACTTTATTTGTATTTATTTGACCAGGTTGTTGTGTATTTCTACCCGGACATGCCTCATCATGCTATTGTGTACCATCTGACAGTGACTCTCAGCAGTCTGAACAGCTGCATGGATCCTGTGGTTTACTGCTTTGTCACAAACAATTTTCAGGTAACAACAAATTATCAGTAATAACTGTTAAATACCACCCTCTGATTGGTTGTAAAGTTATATTTTGTTTTTGAATAAAAGTAGCTTTTACAAGGTTAGTTTTTCTACTTGAGTAATATCAGTTCTTAGCTATACTTTGCATGAGATATGAGGTTTTTATGTGAAAAAATATAAATGTTGACAATGATACCTGCCACTTTAACAATATATTATATAAGAACTGTCTATTTGCACTACCACATTTGCACAGCATCTGACAACTGTACATTATGTATATAGTCTTAGTCTATTTTATTCTTAATCTTATGCATGCCTCTTTTATATATTTTATTATATTTTATTCATTGTTTTATGTTGCACCTTACGCCGAAGCAAGTTCCTATGTTTGTGAATTTTTGATCACTGACAATGGAAATAAACTGTTTCTGATTCTGATTCTGATGAGAGAGGAATAAACATGTGTATTTTTGTACCTTACCATAATCTATTGTTTATTTGTCCGATTTGTATTGTTTAGTTTGGAAATACCCAAATTCATATGCCTACGTTATTTAGTTTTGTGCCGGACATCAATACATAAATCAAATGTTGTATCCAGGCTGTAAGTATTAATCAACAGTTGTAGTTCTTATTTTCCCACATTTTTCTTTATTATTATCGTTGTTAATATGTTTTTCAATATAATTTTAAAGAGCAAATACAGTATTCTGATGTAATAGCACTCAGGTTTTTCACAGATATATCCTATATGACTAATGTTCTTGCTTTTCTCGCCTTTAGGCCACAGTGAGACATTTTTTCCGCCGTGCAGAGCCAGAGGTGACGAGTGGTGACATTGTCAGCATGCAGCACAGCTCTAAAGCCTCAGGAAGGACAGCTAACCCTGTCACTAATAATGGGATCACTATGAAGAAGATTCCTGCCTCACTGAGGAAGACAATGTGAAGAGAACATCACGTGTGAAGAGAGCAATGGCACTGCAGCCGACAAGGACATTTTAAATATTTTGACTATATGAAAAACCAAAACATGTCGATATGCTGATAAATAGGTCATTGTCTTCCAGAGTTACATGTGTTTCCCATTAATATATGAGACTATGTTGTACTTTTGTAGTCTAATTTTCTTGAAAACAAGCTGAACTAACTTTTAATTGGTATGACAAATTATACTTTTATACTTTTTGTACTGACAGAAAGATATAAAATAACAATCATAATAAAATAAGATGGACAAACTGTGCCAACATAGCCATGGAAGAATCTGTGGGAAACTTGGTAGCAAATCTAGTGGCATTACCAAACTTTATCCTCATTCCTCAGCCTCCCAGCAATAACTAGTAATAGCATTTGTGAATGTGTTTGTAAGGTGCCTGCATGTATAAGGTAAATACAAAATAAATGTGTTAAATTGATAATGGGTACCACTTTATAACAACTACACCTTAATTAGCCTGATAAAACATGATCAAAAACGTAATTAATAAAATAAAAATAAGAATGATTCAGTATCAGTAGCTACTTAATTAAGAGCTTGGGCTATTAATTAAGTAGTTACTAAAACTAAATCATTCTTAGTAAACTAATTGTTATGAAATAAGTATGCGTTTCTCAAAGCTATTAAAAGTCTGTGTTACAGGAAAATAATAATAGCTTTCATAATAATGTATTCATGTGTGTAATGAATCAATTAACTTTTATTATTTATTATTATTATTATTATTATTATTGTTGTTGTTGTTATTATTAATAATTATTTATTATTTTTTTAATTAGCTAATTCTTTGCAGTTCATACTATGCTAAAATATTTGCATTTATGTCTGGTACTTGTCCTCGAATCAGTGTATTTGCATCGTAGTAGTAGTAGTAGTAGTAGTAGTAGTAGTAGTAGTAGTAGTAGTAGTAGTAGTAGTAGTAGTAGTAGTAGTAGTAGTAGTAGTAGTAGTAGTAGTAGTAGTAGTAGTAGTAGTAGTCGTCGTGAGCCGTGTGTCGTGAGTCGTGTGTCGTGAGTCGTGATTGGCCAGATAGAGTCACGTGGTGTGGTTTTGTTGCTGTGGAAACCAATGAAAATGATGAGCGTAGGGGCAGATGATCATTTTGCTAGCTGTCAAAAAGCTTTCCCAACGTTTTAGCAGTGCCTGTTCCTTATGTTTTGCACAGAAATAATAATGAAGAACCAGTGATTTTAACTGCTGCTGTACGACACGCATTTTTCAGGTAAGCTGATGGTTTTCGGTACCTTTTTGGTTGCAACTCGCTAATATTAGCTAGCTGTCACTTGTTACTAGCTTATGATGATAAAATTAGAAAACTATATAAATCTGACAGTTTGTAAATAATTTCCAGTTTTGGCAATGACTGTCCTATAACTACGCATATTTAATTATCAATCGATGTTTTACAATGTGGTGTTTATTGTTCAGTTTGCACGCAACAGTTTTTTTCGGGTTTTTTTTCGTGTTAAACCTGTAGCTTATCTAACATTACCTTGGCGTTGCTCGTCTTGTTCAGGCAGGAGTGAGGCGCCCCCGGCAGCATTCCTCTCTGTGTCATTTACAGAACTGTTTTGCAAGATAACACTTGTCTTTGCTGACGGATATTGCTCAAGATACTCCGGTCAATCGGTTTATTACGTCGGGAAGATGCGCGTTGGTCTTTCTTTATTCAGGTATGTTGCTATTAAACATTAACTTACGCGCTGCTTCGACGCTTTGTGGGACTTTATTGAAACTTGGTGAGTCTTCAAACGGTGCAAGAGACGAAAGGATCTATTCATTTGGCATCCAGAAAAGATTTATGTTGATTGTGAGTCGACTCAACCACGTGGCTATAATAACACGCAAGTATTGATTAGTTGTATTGTAGTGTTGTTGTGTTTGTGGCAAGTTTCCCTCGTTGTTTTAAACTTTTTAAGGCGGATCTGTGGCGTGGAGCAAAGGTAATGTTGACACTGGTTATGCAACTGAATTTTACTTCACTTTCTTTCATTTCTGTGTGAGTAAGTGTTTCTCATACATTCTGCTGAGACTGTGGTTATACAGCCTGGAAATACTTATTTGGAAATCCTTATTTGCAAAATGTTGGATTTTTTTGTTTGTTTGTTTGTTTAATCTATGAACTTTTAGTACTACTCATTTTTACTACTGTACTTGTATAGTTCAACAAGCAGAAGGGATCATTTGTTATATAGTTTTTTGTTCAACTTGGGTGGATTCCTTACTTAGTGCATGGTATTTTTCCTATTTTGGGAATGCAGTCAAATACACAAGGGAGTCTGGGAATTTGACCTTAACAATTATAATGTTTAGTCATTTTATGTATAAAGAACACAGATAGTTCTCAGTTACAGTTACTCGAGTAACTTTTTAAAGAAATTGTACTACTTGGTGTAGTTTTCTGGCTGCATACTTTTACTCCTGCTTGAGAAATATATTTTACAGTGTAACAGTACTTTAACCACATTTTTTACTTAAGTATTATCTTTCCACAGTGACTTTGTTGACATTATTAAATGATTTGAATAGCTGTGTTCATTGCTCCTTCTGATATGATTTTTCTGTCCAACCTTTGAAAATACCAGATTTTGTGCATTATTTAATGTCTTGTCCTTCCAATTACATTAACTTATATAACTTTATATTTAAAACAATGAAAATGATGAATCAGGTGTCATGTTCAGACAATTATACTCTTACTTTAGTAGTAGTTTCCCAAAATATTGTTTTGCGTTATTTCTAGGACTCCATTTTTTATTTTTACCTGATAATATTTTGAAGTAGCATCTTACTTGAGAAATATTTTTGGCTACTCTTCCCACCTCTGATGAAGATACTTTTTTATGTTTTATTTATTTATTTTTCCACTTATCTTTCCCCAGGTTACTTCTGTCCATAAGCTTTCACCCTGCCTTCATCTGCGCTGCAACTCGGACAACTTGCGCAATCCAAAAACCAAGTGTCCTGTCAAGTCACTGGTGCATGACACAGACTTTATGTATCATTAACCTCCACTTCCCAAAGTCAAATTTAAGAAAAATCCTGCTGCTACTTCACTGCTGATGGCTACTGCATTTGGACTGCGCTTCTCTTCAATGCTGCTTGTCATATTTTCATCAAGTATGGAATTTTCTGCTGTGGAAAAAATATAACTATTTGTGGATTTCTTAAGTTATGCAGATGCTACCTTTGTACAAAATTTATATATGCTTTTTAACCAAACACTGGATATTTTGGACAATTCAAAGAGTAATGAAACAATTGACTTTATAGTATATTTTTTACAACAACCAAAGACATAAAGTGAACAAAATACTCTTTGATAAGACTGAAATGGGTGAAGCGGCTGCAGAGATGGACGCGGTGGAGAACAGGAGGGAACTCAAAGCGACCACAGAAGACAGAGAGAATGAAGAGGTCGAGGTGCGGAGGCGAGCGCCCGTCCCACGGCACCGCTGGGTCATGAACGGGGCAGTCATGTTTGGACGCGAGTTTTGCTATGCCATGGAAACGGCCCTCGTGACTCCAGTCCTGTTGCGAATTGGTAAGGACATGCAGAGGTTTACAAAACAAAATAAAAGACCTTAATAAATGACTGCTGCATGGTGTGTTGGACGTGCACGAGACCCTGTTGTTTACATATTGGCATTGCCAATATAAACCCTTTAAAATCTTATGTCAACAAAATGTTCAGAATTCTAGAATGAAGGTGACAGAAAAATGAAGTAGACCTTGACACCCTTTTAATATTTAACTGGCATCAGACCAACATGATTTTAAGTCTTTATAACACAAAAAAGCAACAATTTTGAATTTGGTGGTCAGAAATGTAATTTGTTGATTACGGAGGATGAAAAAATTATATGTCAAAGTTGTATTTAAGATGCACAAAAAGTATAATATGTGATATGTTTTTGGGGAAAAAAATATTTAAAAATAGATATATTTTGGGGGTCAAGTATTTGTCCGGTAAAACATACAAATCTAGATTTATGTCATTTCCTAGTACATAATAAAACACTGTAAAATACAATCGTATTATTCTAAACCAGGCTCTGATGCCAAAACCATCTTAATTTTCCAGATTTTGTGATATTCTGATGTTGATCACAGTTTCTCTATTGAAATCACATATGTCCCCCTCACTTTTGACTCCATTCTGGAATTTAGAATGTATTGTTTACAAACTTTTACTTGGTCTGTAGAACCTGATCATTTCTAGCAATTAGGCCCTTGAACTTACTTTTTTTACAATAAGAACCCCCATCCGATCTCTTTTATATACTGTATGACTGACCTATAGAATGTTGTGAAACCTAACAAAAACTTGGGTTCATATCTAAACTTACCATTATACTCAGCTTAAAAAAAGTAAATTGCCTTTTAGTTAATATTTTCTATTCACTGTTATCCAGTTAGACTCATGTTATACTCATTTACCAAAAGACTCATCATTGTACCACGTGTGACATTTTTGTCTGGTTAGTGTCATATTTCATTTAAACCAGTGAACTAAAGCATAAACAGGCCTTCATTTTCAATCATCCTGAGTTTAAACAGCGTGAAAGCGAGCCCTAATGTAAGTCGACTGTGATCTCAGCACTGGCACGCTGAATGCCCTCTCTGTGCTGCAGTAGTTGTAACTGCCCCGGGGCAGTGCAGCTTTATGTCAAGTTTGCCACCAAAGCACAAACAGAACAAAGGCATTTTTCCTCTTTAGGTATGACAAGAATGTCAAGCACAGCACATTCCTTCATGTCTCAATATAGTCTACAGATCTAAATTTGTTGTGTTTTGATTAGCTACATTGTCAGCGAGTGTCCACCCATGCAAAACCCCATTAATATAACATTACCACATCATCATAGATACAAATATTCCCTTTTGTGTGAGAGGAGGGAGTGGGAGAGCAGTAGTTATTCTCCCAGGGCAACATGCTTCATATTTTCCCGTGAGAACCAGCCGTGTCACACAGGCATCTGTCAGATTTAAAATTTACAAGGCCCTCTCAGTGCTGTATACTGTCCCAACAGAGTCTGCTTTTAGACATGGTACCCTCCTCTAACACAAATACTCTGCTGGTTGGTAGAATACGTTGTTTTTTTACACAGATAAGTGTTTCCTATTTTAAAATGAAAGACTACCTACCTGTTTGTGACAGGGCATTGAGGGGAAGTTTCACTGTTTCCTCGCAGTGCAAAAATAATGTTGTAGACAATATATTTTCAATGATTAGCTGATATCAGATCTAAATTGTGATGCTGTTTTCCTTTGTAATAAAAAGAAGCACCAATTTTCAAGCTTTACAGAAAGTATAATTTTTGGTAAAGTATATCTGTGCATAAAATTAAAAAAAAGTATTTGTCCAGGAAAACTTAAAAATAACTATCAAATATCAATATCAAATATCTATCATAATCTCCTAATAAATAAACAAATAATGTAAAATACAATAGCAAAGGTAAATTGAACCAGAGTGGTTTTCATTTCACAAAACAATCTTGATTTTTCATATGTTGTGATATTTTAAGGTTAATCCCAGTTTCTCCACTGAAATAACATTATGTTCCACTTCATTTTTGCCTCCAGACTTTAGAATGTTTTGTTTACACATTTTGAAAAGTTGTATGTTGTACCTAGAATCAGATTAGCTCATGAACTCTCTTGGCTCCTGTGTGCAGGTCTGCCTGAGCAGTACTACAGTCTGACCTGGTTCCTCAGTCCTGTCCTGGGCCTCTTCTTCACGCCCCTGATCGGCTCCTCCAGTGACCGCTGCACTCTGCTATGGGGGCGCAGGAGACCCTTCATACTGGCCCTGTGTGTGGGGGTGCTGCTGGGAGTGGCTCTGTTCTTAAATGGAGCACTGATAGGTACATTTTAATGTAAATGATAATATAGAAACTCATTTATGCCATTGACAAAATAACTTTTAAGAAGGATTATGTCCCCAAACAAAAAACACAACGAGTTATAGTTAATAAATAGCCGAATGAAGCACTTTACTAGTTGATTTGTGTCATAAAAGTTATTTATGAACCATCTTCTGCTCAAAAATTATTGTAGTAGTAGACAAATAACAAACAGTGCCCCACTAGTGCAAAGAAAAAGTACCCACAATAAATAAATATTGACTCAATTGAAATCAATCTACTATTTATCGTGAGTCAATGTTACTTTTTGGATGCATTCATCCTTGCACACACCAGACTAAACTAGACTTCGACTAAACTAGGAACTGCACCTGGAAGAGAACTAAACCAGTATTAAACCAGGACCAAACCAAGTCAACATCGGGGCTAAACCAGGACATGTGTAAAAAAATGTGTGAAAATTGTTTGTATTTTCAGATGTATTTCTTTAGACCAGGGTTCTCAATGAAAAGATCATTGCCAACATTACCCTGTCACTAGGTGATGGTTTAAAAATACAAAAATACACCTTAAAATATGAACAAAGAATAAAGAAGTGGTAGTATTGTACAGTACAGATTTTGCGTTGTGTTCCAGGTCTCTCTGTGGGTGACACTGCAGGCAGCCAGCCCATTGGAATAGTCCTGACTGTCTTAGGGGTCATCGTGCTGGACTTCAGCGCCGACGCCGCTGATGGACCAATCAGAGCTTACCTTCTGGATGTGGCAGATACAGAAGAGCAAGACATGGCGCTAAATATTCATGCTTTTTCTGCCGGTAAGTTTAAAGGAATATACTTTTCCATTTTTTCCCTTTTTGTTTTCTTTGGAGGGATTGTCATAGGGTTAGATCTTTACTTCCTGACACCACAGAAAGCAATAAAAAGTCTAACAAAGCAATATATTGTAGGTGAGAGATGACAAGTAAATATTTAACATGTCGAGGGCTGTACACCTTTAGTCATTAAGTTGATTAAAGTCAAAAGTGTCTGCGACCAACATTTTATTTTATTGTTATTATTAAGGATTTTGTGGACCGTATCAGAAAGGACAAAGAAAGGATTAGATGCTGTTTACTACTTCGAGGATACATGTTTTTTTAAAGTTTGTTGTTTTTTTTCCCCATGAGCTTGTTGTATTGTTAGTGTATTTTGGGTCTGATACATAATGGTCAGATCATAGAAATACTTTAAGAGCATATGACAGGTCCTCATTTTTTTTTCTTCTTGTTATGAGAAAACAAGCAAAATTACAGGAAGGAAAAATGAATCCTCCTGTCTGTGTCATCATTTACCGACATAAGCCATCAAAAATACAGAGACTGTTTGCACACACATTGTTTTACAGTTTTAACAATTATTTAACTAAAACTAAAGCGGTCACCAGGTATTATTTGTCAAATTTTAAATATTGTGGAATTAGAGATGGTCGATATATATAAATGTAAATAACATGCTGAATGTTCTTTTGAATGTTTTTTTTGAATTTGCAATTTTTGAATATGCAAAATTGAAATATTGAGTATATTGTTTATAGTAAAAAAATGCTATAAAAAGAGCTGATTGAAAGAAAATGTAAAAAGTTTTTTACAGACATTTCACATTTTTCTGATAATTAAACCTTAACTAATACATTTAATGTTTTAATACATCTTGTTGGATTGACATAATATTTTCTGACTCTTGTTATTGAGATATTCCAAAAAGATCATGATATATATTTTTGTCAATTTCGCACACCCCTATCATGTAATTTATATGGATTTTGGCCCTTGTTTAAAGCTTGCTTTAAACCAACCAGGAAGTACAATTATAAACTTTACTAAAATGTTTAAACTGGGGCAAAATTTTGTGTGAAATCTTAAATATAATCGTGTGAAAAGTGAAAAGTGTAGTCTAACCTGTCATATGCACTTTAATACTCAAACACAGGGCGTGTCTTTAGTCGACTAAGAGGTCCTTTCGTTAACGACAGCCGTAAACTTTTCACACAGTATTATCTGCACTTTGTCTACACAGGTTTAGGCGGAGCTGTGGGCTACATGTTGGGAGGTCTGGACTGGACAGGAACTGCTCTTGGTCAGGCGTTTAAGGCACAGGAGCAGGTCCTCTTCTTGTTCACGGGCGTAGTCTTCATCGTGTCGGTCACACTACACTTGTTCAGTATCCCAGAGCAGCCCTTCTGCCCCCGGCCGCCCGGAGTCACACAAAATGCCGATTCTACCTCACAGTCGTCTCTTAGACCCGTAGACCACACGGCGCCCACCCTCGACGCCATCGCGGAGGAGAGTTCAAGCCAAGACGACAGCCAATCGGAGGAGGAAATGGACTTGCTCGCCGTGGACAGAGTACGGAGTAAAAGCGATTCGGTTTTGGCGATGCCCGACGCTACAATCGAGATGGATCCCGACTTCCATCCAGACAATCAGCACTTTTTGGCTGAGGTGGACTTTTTGCCAGAAGTACATGAAGACCTCGAAGATGTTTTTAAGGCCGTCGAGAGGAATAATGACTCCTCCGCGCCTCACATTTATGAAGATCCAATAAACAGTAACAATGTTGTTTTGCCAAATGATTCCAAAAATGGATGTGCCTGCAGCCAGCACCTTCAGACTGCCTCAAAGGAGAGTAAACCCCTGGTAGGTTCCTGAATATTATACTGTATATCCTTGATTTTCAACCAGTGTGCCGGGGAACATTGATGTGCCTTGAAGTTTTGTCAGGTGTGCCTTGAAAAAATATCCAATGTGAGTCAATATATTAATAAATGCAAATGCAATTGACTAATTTGACATTTTGGAGCGCCTTGACTAACTTCTGCATCAAACAGGAGCGCAAAACCATCACTATTGTCAAATTTAAAGAACTAGACAAGGGCACAGACATTTGTTGCCTCATTATGTACCGTACTTTTTTAACTAAATGGTCTGATTTGGTAATGTTTTAATAGTAGTTGGTGTTCCGCGGTATCTTTCAAACCCAAAAAGTTTGCCGTGACTCAGAGAAGGTTGAAAAACACTGCTGTATATCAATAATAATCTTTAACATACAATAAATATGTAACAGAATACCAAAAGCATAACATGACCAATGAGAAGTGTGGTAAATAAGATTGTTAATTTCTGTGTATGGCATCTGATTGAGGATGGGAAATATTATACAGCAAGCGAATGTTTTGTCTAAAAAGTGTTTTAGTAGAGGTAAATAAAAAAGTTCCTAGCAAGCTGTCAGTATCATCTACAGTTAGGGCTGGGTTATATTTACAACAATGGATATCTCTGTATATTCTTTGGAGTATTTGGATAACGATTTTCAGACGATATTATGTCAATTCAACAAAAATGTGTTTAATATTTTGTGCAGAAATATCACCTGATACCCTTCAGTGTTTCCCATCAATAGAGGAGAGTCTAAAATTCTCCCTCATAGTCTAAAAACAACCTGTATCATTGTATCATTATAAACATTTTATTGGAAATAAACTGGACAAAGGGGCCGTTTAAACATTTATCATAGGCAATAAGTGTCATTTATGCGTCACAAAATATATGCGATTAAATTATTCAAATCAAAACTGTTAATGCAACCATAGTCTCCCTGGAGTATATGGGAAACACTGGTCTTATTTGAAAGTTTACAGCACAACAGTATAATGATACTTAAAGAATTTTCTCTTGGGGATGATTAAAAGTAATTCTCTTTCTGATCCTGATATTATGTTGCATTTTTTACCATAAACGATGCACATCTTTAAAACAACATTCAATATATTGTCTAATTTTGTATATATTGTCCCGAATTCTAGCTACAACTGATGCTTATTTGTAGAAAAATGTCAATAATTATAGTTTGTGGTGTCTGAGCTGGTATTATACTGTGGTTTTTAACATTTTATTCATCGATTGCAGGTAAAAGAAGGGAATTGTGCCAATAATGGTTTGTCACCACCCAACATCCGAAAAAACATTGGCTCTCCTAAGCTGGGAACTCGCCACCCTAGTATCTCTCGAACTCGCAGACCCACCTTCTACAGACAGGTACAATTTGTTTTTAAGAATTTCTGAAGCAGCACTCTATACATTTGAACAAATACAATAAAACTCGCGCTTTTTTCTCCAGCCTTCTTTCACATTCTCTTACTACGGACGCGTGGGATTGCAACGATACCGGCTGAAGAGAAACGTGGCCTTGCCTCCAAGTCCTCGGCGAATCACCACGTCCCGCAGCCTGAGCGACCTCACGGAGCTGCAGAAACAAGCCGAGGAGAAAGAGAGGAAGCTGTCCGTGAGCAGCCTGGCTTCAGACGGCTCCAGCAGCGTGTCCGAGGCTGAGGAGGCCACCACTTTACGCCTGCTGTGGCTGTCCATGCTCAAGGTACTGTCTCTGACAGAGAGAGAGGCTGAAGTTATGACTAAACTTTAAACACAAATCAAATCATGTGAAATCGAATTATTTTGTGGTTACAATTCAGGTCCAAAGACTATTTTAATCTTGTGCGTGAATGATCTTTCTTCTTTTGTGCTGACAGTAATCTCTTTTAAACCCTCCAAAAAACATTTCAAACCATTTCAATTTTATTTTATTATTTTATGAACAGTAACAGTTAAAATAAGAAATAACATGTGCCTATAAATGTACTGATTGATGAAAACAGTGAAAGTATTTTAAATATTAACCTCAAACACACTATATTCACCATCTTTAGCAAACAAAGAACAACTTTGTGTTTTTGTTTCATGTGGATAGCAGGGCTGCAAGGATCGTGACTAATCGACTTTTAACAAATAATTTTAGTTGTATTTTTTATAATTGGCTCTAAAAAAACTCTAAAAACACATACGAAAAGACCACGTATAACAAAGACTGCAACATTATTAAATCAAAATGTCAAGAAAGATTAAACAATTGCAAATTTTCATCAATAGTACACTGTATTCATGAATAATCTCCATCTAGAAGCCTTCAGTCATCACATTTAAACCTGTATTTTGTTGGTAATGTATTACAAAAGTCTCAATGTACAATAGAAATAATCTAGAATAGTTGACTGATCAAACAATCTCTTCGTTAGTGACAGTCCTAGTGGATAGACTCAGTAATTGCAAAGATTCTTAGCCGTAAGTTTTACCAAAGTCATGACAAAAGATGAATATAACAATCCTACTTTTGCTTAAAGTGCCCATGACAGATTGGGCTACTTACTCATTTAACCAAAATGTAGTTCAGATAAACATATTTCAAAATTAGCTCAAATTCTTTACAAATTTTACACCGTTTTCGCAATTTTTAGCTTTTTAATGTTACTTCCTGGTTGTAAATTATGACATCACGCTAGGAAATTACCATAGCAACAACACTGTAAACTGGGCCAAAACTCATCTAATGTCACATTTTTTTTCATTTGACAAATAAAAATAAATGTCTAAATCTTTATTTTGTTGAAATAATGTTTAAAAGGTCAAAAAAGTAGTTTATTTTGTGTAAATGATGCTTAACCTTTGTCTCCCCAGTGTGATGTCATCAGTTTGTTTACTTCCTGTATTTTTCAACAGGTTTTTCAACTTTTCTACACAAACGGTGACCTGATTGGTGTAAAATCTATTTACAACAGATATTAATACACTAAATAAAGTCAAAATTAGAAAATCATAGAAACCTGTCATACGTACTTTAACCGTTTACAGTCATGTTGCAGTTCTTTGACGCTTTCATTCTGTGCGTTTTCAGATGCCAACGCAGCTGTGGAGATTGTGTATTTGTCACCTGCTCACATGGTTCGCATATATCGCCGAAGCCGTGTTCTTTACAGACTTTATGGGACAGGCGATCTTTCAGGGAGACCCCATTGTAAGCACTACCACAAATAAACATATGCACGGCGCTCGCCAAAACACTAAAGATGTCACAAAGATGTACATGTTCGCTTGGATAGGAATGACTTTAAGTGTAGTTTGTTTTCAGGCCCCGGCCAATTCCACGGAGCAGCAGAATTATCTCAAAGGAGTTCAAATGGGATGCTGGGGGCTGGTCGTATATGCTGCTACTTCTGCAATTTGTTCAGGTAAAAAAACAACGTATTATTAAACAAATACAAAAAACTGGATATGAGAACGTTTTTATGTTTTATGTTATTTATATTTTGTGATTCAAGTCAATGGACGGTGAAATGAATACCAAAAGTGTAAACATATCATCTTATACCCTTGCTTGGACGTTTACACAGCAAGTTTCTTTTGTTTTTAGTTTGCTTTTTTATTATTATAGACAAGAAGGACTGGACAAGATCTCGTTCCACAAGATTTTGCTGAATAAAATCGCTAAAAGAGTGTTCACAAATGAGGGAAATTATCTACATGTTTTAGCAATTACCCTGGACAAAAAAGGGTTAAGGTTGCGGAGTCACACTTATTTAGAGGCTGTAGTTCAAAAAAGCAGTAACGACAGCAAAATTGTGAAATAAAATAATTAATTAAGGCCAAAATTGTGCACTAAACTATGTCAAAATCTATCTCGTTATCGTTGACGCAGTCTTGTGTCTTGTGTCTTAGAAATTGTGTCTCGTCCCGGCCCTAACAGACAATAGATCCACTTTTTTAAACCTTGCATCAAAACAACACTTTGATTTTACCTTATACATGATATTGCCCACTTCTAATTGTAACATATTGAACTCAAGTGTGATTGTTTCTAATATTTTCACTGTTTTCCAGCAATCCTTCAGAAGTACCTTGATCATTTTGACCTGAGTATTAAGATTATCTACATCGTTGGGACTCTTTCTTTCTCTGTCGGTCAGTGAGCAACATTAAAAAACATTTCTAAATTACCTGTTGAATTGCCACTCAAAACGTCCTCACTTTCTCCGAGCGCAGGAACGGCAGTGATGGCCATCTTTCCTAATGTTTACGTTGCCATGGTGATGATCAGCACTATGGGTGTGATCTCGATGAGTATCTCCTACTGTCCTTACGTGTTACTGGGGCAGTATCATGAAATCAAAGAAGTAGGTGCAAAAATACATTCTTACTTCATCATCTAAGGACACGTTTCCATGACTGACTGTGCTGTCGTTCTTCAGTACATTCACCACAGTCCGGCCAACACAAGAAGAGGCTTTGGGATTGACTGTGCCATCTTGAGCTGCCAGGTAAGTGTTTAAATACTCTCATTTATTCATGGGTTTCAGAGTGAGGGAAATCTAGCACTGTTACCATTGCAACAAATAATTCAAAACATGATATTATATCTTTTGAATGAGCAAAAGTCCTCAAAATATCACCTATAAACAGGAAACTGAACAGGGGTGAGCGAAATTGACAAAAAAAATGATCGCTTGATACATACAGTATTTGGGGATTATCCTGATAACATTAATTATCATATTATATTTTAGCAATCCATCTAAAATTTGCCCAATTAACTATTTGAATGAAGTTCAAGTGTTACACAAAAAGTGAATGGACTCTAAAATGATCCCTGTTTGATACCTTTAATTTAAAGGAAAAATATTATGCATTTTTTGTTTTGTTAGCCTTTAAACATGCTCTTGACTACCCTTAATTTGCCATCTCATGTTTTGAAAAAAAAGAAAAAAAAAGTATTATGAAATTATTACATTTTTTGTCAACACTCTGGAAAGACACTTACTTAGTGCATCCAGCCAGTAGATGGCGCTGGATTATATTAGCTATATTCTCTTCAGGCAAATGTGCTACTTGTAATTATCAAGCTAGTAGCAGCATGCTAGAAGAAATGTTCAGAACGACTCTGGCGACAAGTTAAGGACTTAAAACCACAAAAGATTCTGGGATAAGTGAGATAGATGATCTGAACAAACGTCCCAGATCAAGGAGTTCAGCAGGAAGTGTGTTTGACGCTCGTGAAAACAGTGTGAATGCCGCTGAATGCTGCTCCAGGTTTGTTTTTGATGACGGAACATTGTTAGAACATGGTTAAAAGCTCAAAACAGTCACTGTAGCAGAATATGTGTCCTTTAAAGATGACCCTTCATGCTTATTGGCTTATTATTGTATTTTTATTTATTTTTTCATTACAATCAACACATTTAAAGGTGCACTATGTAATTGTTCTGGTGGGGAATCTGCAAGATGTTTTTGCTTTGCCCGGAGTGTTCCATTGTATGGCATTAAACTTTTCTATTTTGCCACCTGCTTGTCTCCATTAATTAAATGCCATATTTGTGGAACATTCCAGGCAAAGCAACAGCATCTCCATGGAGACAAGCAGTTGATGGACCCTCCACTAGAAAAGTCACATCGCACAGCTTTAACATTCAACTTACGCACACATGCTCGATTAAGGCAAAAATTATAATCACGGTTATTTGCAGCATAATTGAAATCACGTTTATATATCGTCAAAATGATTCTGTGGAGAAAGTATAGACCGAATATATTTTATTAGTTATGTTTTAGAAAAGTGCCTTTGCTCCAGGTTTTGAGGGAACAGAAGTGCACTTATAATTCTAAACAGAAGGCAATAATTGTATTTTCTTTTACAATATTTACGTTATTAAATAGACTCCAATCATGATCATGTGCACGATTGACTGCACAGCCCTTTGTTCAAACACCTTTCTGTTTGTTCAGGTTTACATCAGTCAGATCCTGGTTGCGTCGGCGCTCGGGGCTGTGGTGGACGCTGTGGGCTCGGTGCGTGTCATTCCGGTCGTGGCCTCCGGGGGCTCTTTTCTGGGCTTCCTCACGGCCTGTTTCCTTGTTATTTACCCCGACCTGGACTCCAGCAGCTCGGAGCAAAACCTGGAAGTAGCTGAAGCAAAAGACCAAAACGGAGAACAAAATACACGGCTTGCGTTGCTGGATCTCACAAATCATGAAGGCGTAAACAAAACTTTGACTGAAGAGACTGTTGCTTAAAGAGGGGGTATTAGAGGGGGTATTAGAGGGGGTATTATTAATCATGTTATAACGTTATTCCCTCATCAGAAACATGCACGAAGTCTTTAAGTAAGTAAGTAAGTAAGTCTTTGAGTAATCTTGGCTCTCTCCCATAGACTGTAGATCAGTGGACGATTGGGATCGTGACGTCACGCATAGCGTTTGCCTCCAGCCAAATGAAGCCCATCGCGGCTAGCAGTTATAGCGGCTAAAGCGGAGCCAGACTCCATATTTGGAAATCCGAGTGCGTATCGTGGCAACTACACGGACTAATCATGAGCGCGTTGCTAACGGTATCCGCCCCGTGGAGGAGACGGCACGCGGCGGCGCTAGCTGTCAATCAAACCTGTTGCTAACACAGCTCCCCCTGGAAAAGGAAGCACCTGATTGGTCAGTTATTATTGCTAATAATTTGATTTATGAACAACCTAACGAAAAAAAAACACCCGATTCATGTAGAGTGTGTCAAAACAGACGTTTTAGTTCCAAGATGGTGAGCTTGACAGAAACAGTTACAGAGTAAAGGCACCAGTGTCCCAATAGAAAGTGAATGACAGCTCAGCTTTATGGAGCCAGGAGCCTCCATAGCTGCTTCCTATTTGGAACGCGGCGGCTAGCATGCTAACATGGTCCACTGATATCTACAGTCTATGCTCTCTCCTGCGCGATATTCATTCTGCAGCACTCCGCCCACAAGCACGGCTCCTCCCACAAACACGGCTCCACCCACAAACACTGCTCCTCCCACAAACACGGCTCCTCCCACAAACACGGCTCCTCCCACAAGCACGGCTCCTACAGCTTACTGCTACGACACGGGCTCGCTTACGTTACTTTTCTGTTTGGCTTTTTATTGAAAATGTGTCCAAACATAAAGCGCTTTGTATGGACAGAGGACTTGCTTATTTTCACGCTTTCCAGGGACGAGGAAACTCAAGCAAAACTGACTTGAATTTGTTTCAGCGCAGGACACCATTGGAGAAAGTGTTTTTTGTCTGTTACATCATGTTACACAGGAGGGCTATAGCATGTTTGATAAATCATAACTAAAAGAAGGATTTCCTCCCAACAATAGAGAGAATTTTGGTGAGGAAGTTGCGACTCGGAAAACAGATCTGAGTTTGATTCCTATCACCAGTGTTTAACTACAACAATTAACAATGAATAGAAGTGTAATACCTCCTCTTTAAGCTTTTTACCGACATCAATCATTTGAACATAAGGGCTCATACTAAATCCTTTCTCGGATACACGGCTGTAGAGAATTTTTGTACTTTTGTAATTAGTGCTTTACTTGATCTACTTCTACCTCAGAACAAATTGTACTAGAAAATTAATATTCAAAATGTGAACACAGTTTGTATCACACTTGAGGAGCGCACGGTTATTGTGTAATGTTGAAAATAAGTCACCAAGAAAAATAATGATCACAGTAAGTGCAGGGTTTATATTTGTTTTCTACTTTTTCAATCATTGTTGTAAGAACTGCAATTATTTTTAACTCAAGAACTCCACATTTTCTTTTTGTCTGCAGTGACCTTATTTGGATGAGATCATGATACAATTCTTCAGCACGATTGACCTGACTCTATCATTTTGCCAATGAATGTTTGCACTTTATTCTGAATACCGTTTAGGTTTTATCCTGCAGATCTGACCTTTTTTGTATCACTGTGCAGATTATGAATGAGTTAATCTAATTTATAAACGTTTGATATTGTACTTCATCATATATTATATCTGGTCTTAAGGGTAATCCTAAAAGATGGGCAGTTTATAGACATTTTAAGACCAAACAAACATCTATTGTTGACTTGGACGAAATGTTTTATACACTTTTGTAAGATTTCATTAAAATACACTTGATATAAGCCTTCAGTTTAATGTCTATATTTGTATTTTATATTTAATTTTGTTCTACTGTGCTGACTGTGGTGTGATTCAAAGTCAGTCAGCGCCCTCTTCCGGTAAGTACGAGACATTACACTGCATTTAAAGTCGCACAAACGTGTCAAAGGAAACTCCCTCAGTACTTTGATACTTCATATTCTTTATTGACGCTTGGTTGCGCTTGATTGCCACTGCGCATGTTTAGATCCGCACCGACAGGACCCGGAAGCAGCGCGGTTAAAGCATGGGACAAGCGCACAGACGCGTCATTCTTTCACAGCAGAGAAGTGCAGGACATGCATCCTCTGTGAGCCCACTGTAGGAGCAACAACAGCTCACAACAGCCCTGGAGCCTGCGGAAAGGTAAGAGAGGAAAGCTTCTTTTTCCTTTTTTTTTTTTTTTACACATAAACATCTTCTCACCTGCAGCATGTGACCTCTGATCACCTGACACAACTGTAAGTACTCTTTCTGCTTTTAACACTTTCAGTTTGTACAAAACTATTGCACATTGAAAGACAGTCTAGTATCGTTGGTTATGACATTATTAGTAACTGCGGTTTAATTTCCTGTTTTTTGATGAGGGTAAGTACCATTGTTATTATTAACTTAAGGGGAGACACTACAGGCAAAACTCTTTTTGTTTTTTGTTTTTGTGGAAACTACAAACTTGTCCAATCTGCTCCTAAAGATGAAACAATCTCGGACTCAACAAGATGTTGACAGAAGGATTTTTGATGTCTAATTCTAAAACTGATTTATTGAAGTTTAAAAAAATAATTTAAAAAATAGGCGAAATTTGAATTTTTAGGACAATTTTCATTCCAATCTAGTTTACGTAAAAACTTTATAGAGGGTATTTTCAATATCTTATTAAGTTTTATTGTAACTAATATGTGCACAACATTTATTCTGTCCATTTCTCAGGTCCCAACTATGTGTATTTTTTGGCAGTTTTTACAAATAAAATGCCTAATTTCTACATGAAAACATGACATGATAAAAAAACAAAAAAAAAACTTTAAAAAAAATACATTTTTTTTCTTACATTTATGGGAGAAAACTACAAGAGAAGGTTCAATTCAATATCTTTAAATTTAAGATTGTTTACTTTTCACCTGTAATGCCTCATTTTAAATTTTTTTAAATTTATTTTGTTGTTTCTTTGTTTGGATAACCATTTCCCAAGGGTCCACAACTTAACAACATAATGACATAAAAGTAAAACACATGATGTAAAATCAATAAAACAATAAACAAACACACACATACGATACATATTTAAACACATCTCCATATAACTTCACAGAAATGCTTTATATTAGTGCATTTCCTTTGTAACTATGTGACCTTTTTGTTGGAGGTCTGCCACCTGCTTGTCTCCATGGAGATCTTAGTGTTTAACCTTGAATGTCCCACAGTATGGCTTATCTATCTTTATGGAGACAAGTGGGTGACGCCTTGCCCCGTCACAATAACAACATTTGAATCACAATATATTGTTACAGAAAAAATATTGTGATAAACAATAATATCGAAACTACTTTATGTTACTGAGATAATAACTGTTAATGCAGGATAATCCCAGCGAACCAGTTTGAATGAACGTCATCAAATACATTGTAGAATGATCCAGTAATTAGTTAAAGAAGTTACGTTCTTCAACCTTTTACAGCTCAAATGGTTCGTATTACACAAACAGAAACAACAATCTCCCCACATTTGCAAAAAAAAAAAACGTATATATGACAATCATTAGCCCCAAAAATATTGTTCCAGCTGTCATTTATTGAACTTCGAACTGCGCAAATGCATCTGGCCTGAAGGCTTTTTTCGTTTTTTTTTTTAATTAATGAAAGGGCAACTGTTGCATGAGATGTTGATAGAGAGTAGTAGACATTCGGCAAATGGTCAAGGCCGCGGGGCAAACCCACAAAACCGAGCCGAGAACAAACACATAACGTCTTAAACCACTACAGCACCACCAAGCTCTAGAATGCATGTTTTTCTAGACATTTTAGCGGTAACAACATCTGCAAACTGAAAAATACAAGATAGGTACGTTTAATGCCACACTCTGGAGCATTTCAAGCATGCATATATGGCAAATTTAGAATAGAGACAAAGTGATTATTGCACAGGCCTGCTTGTATCTGTGAAAGTGTGTGCAGCTGAAGGAATGTTGTAGCCGTGGTCAGAGCGGTTAATGAGCAGAGCGACACGGTCTAATGTGGAATTTTCCCCGTTTCTCCAAGATCATATGATGGTTCTGTGCATCAATATGTCATATCCTCCGACCAACAATACAAGCTACAGAAGAGCTGCTGCTGCTGCTGTCACAGACCTGGCCATTTGCTGCAGTGTATTCATGTTCTCCAAAACCGTCAGAAAGGAGGTCAACTTTATTGTTTTCCGTAAAAGACAGAGCTAATTTCAGAAGGAACAGCTCACTTCTTCCATGCTATATCCACGCACTCAGAAAGCCTCTCTCTCTTTCATAGTGTCTGCAGTTTACATTTTACATCGCGTGTAATTTTGAAATTGCAGTATTAACCATGAGTACAGAGGACAAAACAATCCCGTTAATGTCATTGTATTTGCAGTCTGTTTACATTCGAAGATTTGGTAACGCTTTAGACCAGGGGTGGGCAATTATTTTGACGCAAGGGCCACATTGGATTTTTACACTTGCCTGGGGGCCGGACCATTTTTCACACATACTACTACACATAGACTTAATGCCTAAAATACACAAAAAATTACTACAGAATAGCAAAAATCATTACCTTTATTTAGTGGGAACAGTCCGGTTGATCACTCCTTTTATCCAATGCATCAAAGTTTGGTGTTATTCTAGTGGTGGCTGTTCTCAAAACTGATTTTTAATGAACAAGCAGCTGCTCAGGAAACTATAAAATGACAAATGCACCACACCTAACTCATACAATTTTTTATTGAATGCTTTGCGGGCCGGATCAAAATGCCAAAAGGGCCGCATGTGGCCCCCGGGCCTTAGTTTGCCCCCCTCTGCTTTAGATTAAGGTTCCTTTGTACAGTGGTTCCCAAAGTCGCGAGAGGTGAGCTGGGGGTCGCGAGATGATTTTAAGATCACACTTTAATTAATATGACATTGTATTTGCTCTTTTTTATTAATCAAAAACAGTATCTTTTAGAGAAATAGGGTCCACTAAGACAATAAACTATTCAAATAACCAGTATTAAACTTGATTTTATTGCTATTGTAATTTTCATTTTGCTTTGGGGGTCCCGAGTGGGTTGCATGGCTATTTTGGGGGTCCCGGCCAGAAAAGTTTGGGAACCCCTGCCTTAGTAAACTATTTATACTGCATTAATAAGCACTTGTTAAGTGTTTATAAGCACTTATAAGGCATTTACAATCATTTATTAGCGTGATAATTGAAAATAATGTAATAAACAGCTCTTTGATGCTCTGTACATGAGGTTTATTCACTCAAACATGTTTTGGCTGATGGATTATAAACGTATATAAGGCGTTATAAGTGCATAAACAAACTATTAGTGCTTATTAATGTCTTATAAATAGTTAAATAATGAACCTTAATCTAAAGCGTTACCAAATCTTCAAATGAAAACATTCCTTTTTTACAGTAACAGCAACAATAATAACGAGTGCAATGTCTAAGTTTGTAGAAATCTTCTTGTTAAAGTTGGAGCACCTTATAACTTTCTGCTTTGCCTGAAATGATCCACACCAGAAAAGTTACATACAGTGCCCTGACTCAGACATGCACACAGAGCAGAACTTTATCTATGCGTGTGTGTTTTGTCTGTTTTCTTTTAGTCGGAGTGGGTCTTTTTTAAAGGATGGGTGAACACCTGCCTGCTGCGCTGCTCGAGGCCTGCGTGGTGGTCGGAGCCTCCAATGAGAAGCTTCAAGAACTGTACCGGGTGAGACAGACGCACATTATTCTGCACTGATATGATGTTATTGTCAAGGAAAATACACAGATCCATTGTGCTGCTCAGTGACGTCAACAAATCACAATGTTTTCAGTCGTAATTATTCATTTATGCACTGTCAAAAGTAAACTTGTATGTGTTATTGATTATTATTGTGCTTTATGTTGTTAAAGCCAATGCATTTGATGAGTGTCCTTTCTCCAGCTTTTATCAGACAGAATGAGGGACTATATCATTCAGAACAGAATTGAATTAAAGCTGGACAATGTAACTTTTCTTGTAGGTTGTTCACCAATTATCACCAGATAAATAAGTGGCAAAACAATATAATTTCCATGGATAAAAGCTGCCACCAAGATAGTGACATGGTGCACTTTTTTAGTTTATTTTTTACTCAACTTTAGTGACTCATTCAAGCAGTAACTGTAACGCCTCCACAGAGCTGTCAGCAGAGCCCTGTGAGTAACGGGACGCCTGTGACGCTGGAGCCGGAGGTGCTGCTGGTCCTGGCCCCTCCCTTTGTGAGCCGGCTCCACACAGACACGGAGCTGGTGCGCCCACACGGCCGCAGGAGGCGCTCCTTCATCCGCAAGAAGAGAGAGCACCCGTCCTCTGCCGCCGCTCCTCCTGCTCCAGGTGAAGTATTAGACATCAACGAGGGGATATTCAGAAGGTTGTGTCTGTGACATCACAACATTCATAAAAAACAATTAGTAGGAGCCAGAGTTCAATAGTGGAGTTTACCTTTTAGTTGTCAGATTTGTAGATTTGTTGTTCTGGTTTAATCGCTGTAATTACTGGATCTATCCACATGAAACAAAAACCATGTCAAAGATCAATGTCTTCTCTGTCAACATAAAGTGTTGACATAAGTGATTTTATTTATTTTTTTAACAGTAGCTTTGAAAGTAGTGCCATTATCATCCTTAAGAAAACTTCATTGTCCTCCGAGGGGCCCTCTGTACTGGGAGCGGGGGTCGGCTGTGGCTGCTGTGCCCTGGCTCATGGGCCCCTGGGGGAGGTTTGGTGTGAGCCTCGTCTCCTCTGGGCCCTGAGTCTGTGTCCTGTCGCCATGGGCGACTTTGCTCCTGGTGCAGACTGCTCCTCCGATGGTGCTTCCTCAACTGGCTTATCTGTACTCAGTCTCCTCCTGTTTGTCAGAGTGTGTGTGTGTGTGTGTGTGTGTGTGTGTGTGTGTGTGTGTGTGTGTGTGTGTGTGTCTGTGTCTGTGTCTGTGTCTGTGTCTGTGTCTGTGTGTGTGTGTGTCTGTGTGTCTGTGTGTCTGTGTGTCTGTGTGTGTCTGTGTCTGTGTCTGTGTCTGTGTCTGTGTCTGTGTCTGTGTCTGTGTCTGTGTCTGTGTCTGTGTCTGTGTCTGTGTCTGTGTCTGTGTCTGTGTGTGTGTCTGTGTGTGTGTGTGAGCATGTGCACGCTTGTCTTTGTGTGTGTGATTGCCTAGATGGGTTGTTTGGTCATGAGGGTTGGGCGGAGGGGAGGGGGGCTTCGGTGGATTGTGGGCTTGTGGCAATGTTTTTAATGCACTGTAAAGCACTTTGTGTTACATTTTATATGTATGAAAAGCGCTTTATAAATCAAATTTGATTGATTGATTGATTGAGTTGAAAGGACTAAGCCAGTGGTTTCCAGTCTTTTTTCTCTCTCGACTCTCTCGACTATCCCCTAAGCTTTGTGTATTCGAACTAACTCATTTATTAAATATATCTGTTTACTGTAGTAGTATATCATCATTGTAAATAAGTAACATATTAACATTATTTCTGCCTTAAACAGTGACACTTCTTTAGCGCTTTATAGGCTCCAAGTTAAATAATGACATCATTAAATGAACGTTGAATACAATCTATATTTATACAATTCTATAAATAACATGTCCTCGTTGTTTTGCTGTTTAGGTCGGATTGTGGCGGAGCAAAGAGGAAGTGAGGATGTCAGTGTTCCCAAAGACATAGACCTCGTGGCTTTACCTCAGCTCTGCTTCCCTGGTACGAGTGAGTTTGTGATGTAGTGCATGGAGTTTCATATTTGTTTTATTTAAATTGTTATATCCACATTGTTTTTACAGGTGGACTTCATGTAACAAGTGAACCAAAAGAAGAGCAGTTTCACTTTCTAGTGTTTACAGATGTTTTTGGCAATAAAACCTTTAGTGTTGTAATGCAATGTTTCAGAGCTATAACGGTACTGAACACTTCTCTTCAAATATATAGTACCAATGTGATATTTCTGAAAGTATACTTAAATATGTGTGTACCCTTTAGGACGACATGTCACAGTATCCAAACCAAAATGGAGCTGGCTGTCCGAAGCTGTTCTCTGCCTTTAGTTTCTGTCTTATATCGAAGTATCCGTTCTTCACTGCACTGAAAGACAGTTTGTCGTGGTGAAAATCTAAATGAGATCTACATCAGATCATGTTTACTGAACAAATTCTTAATGCATTCTCTCCTGTGTTTAGCTTTGTACCTCAGCTGAGGTCCTGTCGTGTCTCAGACCTGGAGGACAGAGTGAAGGAGTTGGCCTCTAAACTGGCCTTGGTGCCGGCGCCTCCTCCTGGACACTTACATCTGGTGAGTGTCATGGATGAACAGCACAGTGTTTATGTGGCTAAAGTGTTTTCAACTGACGTTTATGTCACAGATGTTTTCTCTGAGGCCGCTGACGATCACTCTGCCGTCTGGAGAGGACAGAGACAGTCCCACAGTCGACCTGCAGCTGCACCTGCCGCTGCTCTGCTTCACTCCACAGCAGTTACTGCAGGTACTGCAGGATTACACTGGGCACATATATATGTATGTATCAGCCCGACAGCCTTGTGTCTCATCATTGACCCTGTGCAGGTGCTGTCCTGTCTGCTGCAGGAGCAGCGCGTGGTGCTGTTCTCTTCAGACTGGGCTCGTCTCACTCTGGTGGCAGAGTGTTTACTGCTTTTTCTGTGGGTGTGTTCTATTGACAATGCATGAATAAATACATAAATAAAGTAATAATACATCTTTTAAAAACTCTCATTCCTTTCCTTCTCTTAGCCTCTGTCCTGGCAGCATCCCTATGTCCCAGTTCTGGCCCGGAGCATGTTGGATTTCCTCATGGCTCCTACAGCGTTCCTCATGGGCTGCCACATCAGCCATTTTCAAGAAGTTGCATCTGTAGGTAACTTGCTAAAATTTCAGCAAGTTAATTTGACAAAAACATCGAGTCTGGTTTACCCAACTGAATTATTTCTGTTTTTATTTGTTTTTGTTTTGCCCAGGAAACTGATGATCTCGTCCTTATTAATCTTGATAATGGAACTGTGTCCACATCCTGCTCAGAGACGGTTGATTTGCCGGAGATCCCGGTGTTTGCAGCTGAGTGTTTCACACAGAGGTGCACAGCAAAGCTCAATCATTGAGAATAAATCAGTACAAATAAAGAAATGCACCATGATCTATGTGTTTGTTGGGCAGGTGTCAGTCCTTACAGACACAGTTTGACCTGAGTCTGTGCCACAGCGCCAGCAGCACAGACATAAACGAGCACAGAGCTCAGAGACGCACCTGGCAACACAACCTCAACCACGACATTCAGAGGATCACTCTGGAGCTCATTGTCAACATTTTCAGGTCTTATGTGTGACCAAGTCAATAGGATGTTTGACAAATAAAGTATGTTTAAATCATTTAAACTCATGTATAATTAACAGAGATGTCTGCAGTCATCTCAACTATGAACACAGAGTGTTCAACAGTAAAGAGTTTCTGAAGACAAGAGAGCCAAACGAGAAACTTTTTTATAAAAAGGTACTACAAATGATTCAAACTGATTCTTAAAAACAACCTCTACAATCTGAACAATGCTTTCATTTAAATAGCTATGTTTTTTTAGGTCTTGGAAACGCATATTTTCCATTCCTTCCTAAAAGATCGTCTCAATAAGAAAATGGACAGTTTTGGCCGCATGGAACTCAGCACTCGCTCAGAAACACAAAAGTGATTGAACCTGTTTAACTCATGTACAAAATAGTATATAATAAGTGTACACCTGATCTAATGGATTGTTTGTCTCCAGGATGAAAGCAAAAGTGGAGAGCCCTCGCAGACCCACCATGCAGGAGATCCAGGAGCGCAGGAGGAGCTCTGTGATAGACAGTCTGCAGCTGAAGAGGCAGGGCATGAGTCTGCCCAACCTGGGCGACCACCACACTGTGAGCCTCCACAGGAACAGCCTGCTCCACAAAATCCCCCCAGATCTAGGTTTGGCAATGAACTGACATATGCATATTTAATAAAAATATTTGTATTGATTACCTTGTCTACCAATAGCACTTAAAACTCCACCTAAACCTGCCAAGATTTTCAAGCTGCCAGATTTCCCCGCTTCACTTTCGTTCCATTCTGTCCAAAGTTATTACATGGATCTTATTCAGCAGCTAAACAAAGCAATCTTCTCTGTGCAACACGAGAACTCCGCTTTACTTGCAAGGTAATACACTAACTAAAATACTTTGTAATGTTTTTAAAGTACTCAATGAACCTTGACTTTTCCCTCTGTAGATTCTATTATCTGCGCGGCCTCATTAACACCCTGTCCTCCCGGCGCCTCGACGCTCTGAGCGACTTCCAGAGTCTGTGTAAAACGGACACAGCCATCTTCCCCACACAGCTGGTCACGTGGCTGGTGGACTCACTGCACCGCGACGAGAGGCAGCAGGCGGACCGGCGGCCAGAGCTCAAGCGCCTCATTCTCAAAGTCTGTGCATATTACAACTGCACAAAAATAAAACAAATCCCTAGTTTTATAATCAAGATTCAGTTCACAGTGGAGCATTACTGTAAATATTGGTAACGCTTTAGATTAAGGTTCCTTAGTTAACTATTTATAACATGTTAATAAGCACTAATAGTTTGTTCATGCACTTATAATGCCTTATACATGTTTATAATCCATCAGCCAAAATATGTTTGAGTGAATAAACCACATGTACAGAGCATCAATGAGCTGCATATTACATTATTTTCAATGATCACGCTAATAAATGCTTGTAAATGTCCTATAAGTGCTCATAAACTCATAACAAGTGCTTATTAATGCATTATAAATAGTTTACTAAAGAACCTTAATCTAAAGCGTTACCAAAATATTAACTGTTAAGTGACGAGCTACACACAAAGCATTTCAGAACACATTTTTGTAGAGGTTTAAATGACAGGGAAGTAGACATTTTGGTTAAAGGAACAGCAGGTTTGTGACTATAGTGTCGCTCGTGTAATTGATTGTTTTCTTTCTAGGTCAAAATTGAAAATGAAAAGACTTTGGTGCCCGGCAGTGACCATGTGAAGAAATTTGAGCTGCCCAGAAATCCTCTCAGTCTGGAAGAGTTTGTGCGCTGTGTCCAAGAGTGTGGCATCGTGAAAGACGTCGCCACAATCCACCGTTTGTTTGACGCTCTCACTGATGGTACAGCAGAAATAGATTTCTTTCATGTTGATTTCTCTTCTTGTTCAACATAATGCATGGCTTAATGGGTTAACAGAATTAACTTTAAAGACAAGGCTATGCTCGGATACTATGGATGTCTGTTTCTCAATTAGTCCCACACAGTGATAAAGTCTATTTAAAGTACTGCTGTGTGAAGTGATGTTTGTCATGCTTATCAGTAATGAATATTTTTTGTCTCTCAGATCAGTCAAAACAAGTGGATCCTGATCTATTTAGAGACTTTTACACTTTTTGGAAGGAAACTGAGGCTGAAGCTCAAGACGTAAACTTGCCCTCTGACGTCATCGACCAACTGGACAACAGTGAATGTGTCTACAAACTCTCCTCCTGCGTGAAGACGTCGCACGGAGTGGGCAAAATCGCGATGACACAAAAGCGCCTTTTCCTTCTTCCTGAGGGCCGGGCAAACTTTGTGGAAATAACTAAATTTAGAGACATCGAGGTAACAATTTAAAGTCTCCTGTTTTTCAAATTATTACCTTATTTCTACGGGTAGCACCTGTGGTAAATATTTATCATAGTTTTACATCCATAAAGTTGCAGTTTGTAAAGAAACTGTATTGACCTTATTCTGCCCCGCCCACTTTTGCCGTTTTTTGCACTTTTGTTGTAAACGCACTTCCGTTTGACGAGAATTCCGTTAAAGCTAATGACGAACGAGGGAAAAGTCTCGTCGCTAAAATGTTACATAAAGTAGGTTGATTTGTGTAAAATGTTTAATGAACACGAGCAACAAGTCAACGATTTCCTGGTCAGTCTGAAAACGGCTTTTTAGTCGAGTAGAACTTATTTTCTGTTGAGCTCGTCTGCTCTATTTAAACTAATACAACAGAAACAAGACGGTGGCACGTACGGCAATTTCCAGAATAAGGTGAATGAAAGTATAAAAGTTTAAAATTACAGGAAGTAGTGCTGAAGTCTTAAAACATCCCTCCGTGATGTCATCAGTGTGCAACGTACCATTCTTCTTCGTTCTTCTTCGTTTGGTCATGACCTACCATTGAAAATACAGATACAATTTACAGCAACTGACAGTTTAAACAATCATTCAACAAAATAAAGGTGTTATGAGGTATTATTTATTATCAGCTCCTAACTATTGTGTAATTTATGGCTTTGGCGTTTGGCTCTTGTATATAAAATGGTTGCTAGGTAACTGTCCAACCAAAAAGTACAATTATAAACCTTCATGCTTATCTAATTATTACTTAGCTTTGTAACACCTGTGTTTCATTTTAAAGTGACAGAAAAATGCAAAAAGTTCAAAATTAATCAGTCATTTAACAAACTAAAGATGTTACTATCATTTTTATTAGTCAAATTAACAACTATAAAGTAAATATGACAAGATAGCCTTTAATAACAGTTATGGAATTACATCTAAAGTCACAGCTCTCCAACGTCCAGCCAAAGTCAAAATATAAACTATACCAAAACAAGGCAAGGTATTTATCAAATGCACTAAAAGCTAATTACTGTATACTGCAATTACAGGAAGTAAAGGTTTCCTCCGCCCCGTTCCTCCTCCTGCGGATCCCGTCTCTCCGTATAAAGTGCAGCAGCAGGACTGAGATGTTCGAGGCCAATCTAAAAACTGAGACCGAACTGTGGAATCTTATCGTGAAAGAGATGTGGACCGGACGCAAGATGGCCGACCAGCACAAGGTACAAGAAGATCTGTGTGCTCGTGAACATAACTCAAACTCAAAGGCTCATGGATACTAAACACAGACACAGTTCGTTCATTTATGTAGATAATTATGTAGAGTTAATGTGTTCACTTTTAAACTAGTGCTTTATTTATGTAGTAAAAATGTGCTTACGATTTCCAAACTTGGTGTTGTAAGCTTCTTCTTTGACCACTCATACATGCCATTAATTTACAAGCAATGTGAGTGCAATAAGTGTCTTGCCCAAGGACACAATGTTGTCGGAACTAGAATCAAATTTCCACACTGCAAAAATGAATTTCTAGATGAGTTAAAACGTCTTGATTTCAGGATTTTAATCTGAATTTCAGACATTTTGACTGGTTAAGATCTGTGGAGATTATTTATGTGATGGAACTAGATTATTTTACTTGTTTCAAACCGTTTCTGATTTGTTTCAGTACATTATTTCCTATTTCAGTCCAAATTATCTTCCTGCACAGCAAAAAATGTAAATCTGTAAAGTTTAAAATGGCTTGAATTTATCATTTTTATCTGGATTTGAGAAGTTTTGACTCGATGAGATTTAAATGCAGAATATTTCACGGTTTTCAAAGTATTTCTGTCTGATAATGCTAATAATTTGCTTAAAATAAGAAAATACATTTGTCAGTGGGGTAAGTCAAATTATCTTAACCCAATGACAGATAATTTGGATTGAAGTAAGAAATAATGTGTTGAAACAAGTCAGAAACGGTTTGAAGCAAGTCAACTAATCTAGTTCCATCAAATAAAAAGTCTTAACTCATCTTAACGAGTCAAAATGTCTGAAATTCAGATTAATATACTGAAATCAAGACGTTTTAACTCATCTAGAAATTCAGTTTTTGCAGTGCAACCTTTGGGCTCCTGAGCGAACACTTTAACCACTGAGTTCACACAGAAGGAACAAATCAGCGCCAAAAATAATCATCATCATCACACAACATTAATAGCAACAGAAAATGTACTTGCTTTACTTTTGTTACTAAATAAAGGCAGCGTTAGCGTAGAATAGACTTCATATTGTGTTTCTTGTAGGATCCTCAGTACATGAACCAAGCTCTGACCAATGTCCTGCTGATGGACGCTGTGGTCGGCTCTCTGCAAACACAGAAGTCCATCACCGCCGCTTCCAAACTCGCCTGTTTCGATAAGATCAGACGTGAAGGTAAGTGGGCGGGACTTGACCCAGTTGTGACCATAGAACTATAATAAAACCTGGAAGATGAATCCGAAATGGCACCCTGTTTATCCCTATGGAGTGTGCTCATTGGCGCATGACCCCAAAAAATGTCTTACTTCCGCATTTACTTCCTGATATGGAGGCTGCCATCTTTGCTTTAGGGCGCCACGTGATGACAATCCCCCATGATGCTTTGAGCGACGTGAATGACCACGCAGCTGCAAGTTTTTGTGTTAACGTTAGCTTGTGTGATTGTAATTGTATCCTTCATGTTAAAGCACACGTGAAAGCGTCTGAAATGAAATAAAATACAACTTACAGGTGTCTCTAGTCGAGCCTTTTCCACGAGCTTCTGTTTGTATCGTCCGACGCTCGTTCACATGACTCGCACATGTTTGCGGTGACGTCACTTCATATAAAAACGGTAATTTTGGTGATTTTAGAAACGGTAGAAAAGAACATTTCCTTCTATTTTATTTAAATACCGATAATAATTCAGTCCTGTCTGCAATTATAATGAGCAATTTTAGAAAAAGGCTGGGCCCAAGAGGCTGCAGTACCTCACACGGCCACAAATCAATCTGGGACCACAGACAGAGGGGGCGTGCCTTATCTAGTTCATTTAATACATCCATGCTGCGTGGTCGTTCACGTCGCTCAAAGCATCATGGGGGATTGTCGTCACGTTGCGCCCTAAAGCAAAGATGTCAGCCTCCGTATCAGGAAGTAAATGCGGAAGTAAGAATTTTTTTTGGGGTCATGCGCCAATGAGCTCACTCCATAGGGATAAACAGGGCGGCCATTTTGGATTCATCTTCCAGGTTTTATTATAGTTCTATGGTTGTGACACTTAAAATGCAATGTTTTGTTTTGTTGTGTTACATTTTTGTATAGTTCCCATGATGGTTCCCAAAGTGACCTCCGAGACTCTCAAACATAAGATCAACCCGTCCCAAGATCTGTCTGAGCCGCAGACTGTGCACGTGCTCCTCTACACTCCAGGTACGACTACACTGTGCAGAAATTGTACTGTGCATTGACTTTGGTGTCAACATATGAACTTTGAATGTTACAATAGGCTTTATGCATAGAATTTCAGTTGACTATTTATTTATTTTATGGCTAGTATTTCCTGTCCAGTTCCATCGCTTTTGGGGTTTTTGCAGAGTCAAACTAAAATGAATCAATACTGAACAGTGAGCTGCAGGTGGATGACACTGACAACACGTTAAAGTGCGTACGACAGGTTTTCATGATTTTCTCATTTTGACTTTATTTGGTGCGTTAATATCAGTTGTACATACGCATTTTAGTTTTACACCAATCAAGCAGCCATTTGTGGAGAAACGTTGAAAAACATGTTGAAAATTACAGGAAGTAAACAAACTGATGACATCACACTGGGGAGACAAAGGCTACGCATAATTTACACAAAAGAAACAACTTTTTAAAAAATCTTTTAAACGTTGATTCAACAAAATAAAGGCGTTCGCATGTATTTTTGTTTGTAAGATTAAAAACATCTGTGACACTGAATGAATTTTGGCCCCGTGTACAGGATGGTTGCTAGGTAATTTCCTTGTGTGATGTCATCACTTGCAACCAGGAAGTAAAACAAAAAAATGAAAAAATGGTTAAACCGTGATCAAATTTGCACGGTATTTTAACAAAGTTTGTTAAAATATATATTTATCTTAACTGCATTTTTGTCAGATGAGTAGTCCAACCTGTCAGGGGCACTTTAAAGACCTATCTGTCTCCATGGTAACAAGCGTGTCACCCGGTCAGATCTGGAGAGGCATCCCGCTCACAGAAAGGATGCAGCCAAAATTAAATCAATTAAATAGATACCCTAAATCAGGGGTGTCCAAACTTTTTCCATCGAGGGCCACATATTGAAATACAGACCAAGCGGAGGGCCACAAAACCATCGTGAAATGTTTAAAAAATCTTCATTTATCTGATGTTCTACATCCAGTCTCTGTGCCTTAACATCAGGTCTTTATCGCACCAAAATGTTAGTTATTTAGGTTGGAATTGTAGAAAATCTGAAATGTGCTGTAAATAGTACTTCTCAGGACAGAGTGGGCCAGTTCACCAGGAAGACTAAGGGCCAAGAAAAATTGGTCTGAGGGCCGCATTTGGCCCCCGGGCCTTAGTTTGGACATGCCTGCCCTAAATGCTACACTGTGGAATATTCCTGGCAAAGCATTAACATTAACCAGCAGATGGCGCCCGCTCCACCAAAGGAGCTACATAGTGCACCTTTAAATCAGACTCAGATTTTAAATATTATGGTATTTTGCTCCTCTTAAGAAAGTAATTCACAAACGTTTGTAATAAGTGATTCACATTGAAATAAGGGTTTATATAGTTTCCAAATAAAAAGAGAACATATTAATATTATGACGTGTATAATCCAGATTATCGATTAATCCTGACCTTGCTGCTTTGGGGACATTTTGATGATGGACTGATATGTCACACAGTTAAGGCTCAGATCACTGGACAATATAAGGAAACAAAATGTCCTAGAAATTGTCTCTATTTTAGTTCTCTGTGCTTTATTTTAAATATGTGTGAAATGTGATTCATGTCTATCCCTGATCATGTGCCCCATGTTTACTGTGAGCTTTGTCTTTCTTTGTACTTTACTGTAAATCACTGTATCCACTGCACTCGTTCCGCTCTCACAAGACACGACTGTTTTAATGTGCACTGATTTGTTTATAATAAGAGGGGGAATCACATAAATAATGATGAAATACAATTAAAAGTGTTAATAAATCGGCTATTTTGGGGAAATATCGGTAACACTTTATAATAACTACACTTATTCCTACCTTAATAAAGCATGAATAAAGACTTAATTTATAGTGAACAAAGAATTTATTAATTTATTAACTTATTAACTAATATTTTAACCCAAATTCCTGGCCCTAACCCTCACCTTAATTAAGTAGTAACTAATCCTGAATCAGGCTTAATAAACTATTTGTTCAGTATGAAATAAGTCTTTGTTCATGCTTTGTTAAGGCGAAATAAGGTGTAGTTATTATAAAGTAGTACCGAAATATCTTATAGTGAATTTGATCCGATTTTAATTTGTGTTTTAAATTCAAGATTCGGTTTACAGAGCACATTTTAAAGACCTTCAGGACAAAAAGCATTTGTGAGAAGACTGAATTATAACTTCTTCATTATTCATTCACTCAAAGCTGTATTTACATTGATTCGGATTTATTTTGGATTGGATTTATTTGCGATTATTCAAAATGTTCAGACTTCGGGTCATACACACGAGGTCAAAAGTTTTCCCAGTCAATTTTCAACAAGAAAAACATAAAAATCTGAAAAAATCTTCTGCTTGTTACAGTGAAACGCCATTATTATCAGATCTGCAGTTTTGAACAGCAAGTCAATGGACCTGTTTCAATAGTTCAGCCATTTTTGATCAATATTGCGATTTACAATGAACAAATGAAAGTCTAATATGCCTTTTTTATTTCTTATTTTGTTATTGAATTGAATTGATTTGTATTTTTTATTAATTCTTCTATTTTATTGCATTGTATTTTTATTCTATTTTTTGTTATTATGTCTTCATATGACTTATTTATTCATTTTTATTTATTTATTTTATGTATTATTTGTTATTTTCTCCATTTGTCTTTTTGCTCATTTCATTTGTGTTATTATGTCTTCATATGACTTTTATGACTTTATTTTATGTATTATTTTCTCTATTTTGTTTATTATTTTCTTTTCTCTTCAGGTCAGTTGACGTGCGGTGACTCTGGCAGTGAGATAAACCCTAAGCTGTGGGTGGCTCTGAGCGGAGGGCGGGTGGTTGTGTTCGACGCCACCAGCTGGTCCATCCTGCAGGACTGTATCGTGGTCGGAGAGTCTCAGCTGGTGAGACTTTGAGCGTTTTATCTGGAAAATATCAGCCCTGTGTGTTCAGCTTTCAAGCGTTATCTTTGATTCAGAGCTGCTCACTGCTCTATAATTAGAACAGGCGGAAAACAGAAGGTCACATACTATTTTATGCACTTCAGTTCAGTTTGTAGCACATTCCACAGTTTGCTATTTTATCGTTTAAGGATTATTTTTTAATTAGGTGTAGTATTATAGTATTATGGTATGGTGTAGTGTAGTGCAGCGGTTCCCGACCTGTTTTGTCTCGAGTGCCCTGTAAGCTTTGTCTCACACTCAGAGCACGCCTTAACTTGAGTTTCAGGCAAATAAATGGGTTGAGTAGTCGCATATTGTCAATTATTACTGTTATCTATATATTTTTTATTTGATTTATGGTCCAAGATACTCCAGAAAGGTGTGAAATCTACAGCTTTAAACACTTTTTTCAGCATATTTCATCTTATTGAAGCCGTGAAGCCTGAAACCATTCCAAGTACCCCCTGGTAATTCCTCAGGTACCCCTTGGGGTCGCTGTTCCCCTGGTTGGGAATCACTGGTGTGGTGTGGTGTAGTGCGGTGGTTCTCAAACTAGGGTGATTTCTGGGGGTCTCCGGATGATGGGAAAAAATGTATACAATAGTCTTAAACAAGGCTTAACCCTCTTCAAATGCAGTGGTAAATGTAGATTCCTATTTGTCGGCTAATCAGAGTCATTTTCTAGGTCTATATGATCAAAATAAAGTCAAACATTAGATATAAGGCTAATTTATCACTCTGCGTGTCGCCGGTTTTTTGTGTTTGAGGGTCGCGAATGTGAAGTATTTTTATTTTCGGGGCTGCGACTGAAAAAGTTTGGTGTAGTGGAGTGTATGTAGTATAGTATAGTATGGTATGGTATAGTAAATGAGCTATACAATTAAAAATACCAAGAATATCAGGAAGACTTTTACAGTAATAAGGGTAAATGTCATATATGTAACAATAATAAAAGATAAAATTGACAAACATTTTAAAATTAGAAACAAGCTGTATATGATTGCCTGAATTGCACAGTTACAAATAAACATATACACATTTAAACTAACAGCTTTTTATAACATAAAATAAAACAAGTTCTGATCTGTGCTCTGTGTGAACAAACACCATGCAACATTTACCCACAACATGAGTTTCACTTTGTATTTGGAATTTCAGAATTTACATCCAAGAGGTAAACCTTCATCGCTGAGGGGATGTCTTTGTGTCTGGGTATGTGTTACAGAACTGCATGCTGGGATTGGTGCAGGAGCAGGTGTGGATCGGCTCAAAGGACTCTGTGATCTACATCATCGACACTCACAGTATGTCGTGCAACAAGCAGCTGACAGAGCACAGACACGAGGTGACCGGGCTGGCGGCGGACACACGGGAGCACAAAAGGTACCACCGTCTAACATTCTGTGTAGAGATCGACATGAACATTGAAGTCACCAACGTGGTTATTATGTCATACCTGTGAAGCACAACAGTCCTGCTCATCACAAACACCGCTCTCCTCATTAAAAAAAAAAAAAGAAGGTAGGTAACGCTTTAGATTAAGGTTCCTTAGTAAACTATTTATAATGCATTAATAAGCACTTGTTATGTGTTTCTAAGCATTTACAAGCATTTATAAGCGAGACAATTGAAAATAATGTACAGTGATGCCTCGTTTATCGCGGGAGTTGCGTTCCAAAAATAACACGCGAAAAGTGAAATCCGTGAAATAGTCACAGCTTTATTTTTTATTATTTTACAATGCAATACTGAACTATGGAATGAAACCAAAAATCGAAACCTGTTTTAAAGCCCAAAATTTGTTTAAAACAATAATTTTAATATAGTAATAAAAGGTTGGAAACATTGTCACTCGCGTATTTCACAGTCTGTGCCTCTTCGTCCTGACGCCGCTCCGCTGTAGCGTCTGTTTCTACTGAAGGCGCAGGAGTCTTTCTTTAGTTGTTGGCGCTCTTTCTTTTTCTGAGCAAGAAGATTTTTATAAATGGATATGCCACCTTCGATTATATTTGAGAACTGCAATGAACGACTCGTCAAAGGGTCCCGTTCTTGTGCCGCGCGCTGAAGTTCAGTGGATGCACTGTAAAAATATCCGCATTGTAAAAAAAATCCGTGAAGCAGCGAAGCCGTGAAAGATGAAACGCGATATAGCGAGGGATCACTGTAATATGCAGCTCATTGATGCTCTGTACATGTGGTTTATTCACTCAAACATATTTTGGCTGATGGATTATAAACATGTATAAGACGTTATAAGTGCATAAACAAACTATTAGTGCTTATTAACATCTTATAAATAGTTAACTAAGGAACCTTAATCTAAAGCGTTACCAAAAAGTAATATTACGAGACTGACAACTTGGAAGCGTGTGGTAACCTATGAACAAAATACTTTGGTACCACTTTATACCACTCTGGTGCCTTAAAGCGTTAACAAAGACTTAATTCATAGTGAACAAATAGTTTATTGAGCAGAATTCAGGATTAGTAACTACTTAATTAAGGGTAGAGTTAGGGTTAGGAATTAGGGTTGGAGTATTAGTTAAATAAGTCTGAATCGTTCTTAATTAACTATTTGTTCACCATGAATTAAGGCGAGACACTACAGGCAAAACTCAATTTTTTCAATGTTTTGTTTTTTGGTCAGTTTACTCTCTCAACATATAGACTTTCATGTGGAAACAACAAACTTGTCTAATCTGCTCCTACAGTTGTTTTATTATTTCATTTAATTCAATTCATCCATAGATTTCTCTGGGACATTGTAACTTCAAAGGCTTTTTTCTTAAAATGCATTTTTCTCCCTCGAGACATAAAGATCAGCCTTAAAGTAGCTCCCACACACATCAAACTTTACAATCTTGGACGTAACAAGATTTTGAGTTTTAAGTTAAATTTTTTTTTTTTTTTTAATGACAATTTTCAGTCAAAGAAAGTTAACTCAAAAACTAAATAAGAAATCCAAAATCCCCTCTGTGAAGTGTTTTGTTACTAATGCGTGTACAAAATGAACTATGAATGAATTTAAACCTGGTACTGTTCATTTTTCAGGTTTATATGTCCCAGATATGTGTAATTTTGCCCATTTTTATACATAAAATGCCTTATTTCTATATGAAAACATTACATGACGGAAAATGCGTAATACATTGTTTTCTTACATTTATGTGAGTAAACTACAGGAGAAGTTTCAAATTGATATCTTTAAATTTAAGTTTTTTTCCTATTCACCTATAGTGTCTCACCTTAAGTCTTTGCTCATGCTTTATTAAGGCAGGAGTAAGTGTAGTTATTATTAACACATGTAAATAAATGAGCTTTGGGTAACACTTTATAATAACTACACTTATTCCTGCCTCAATAAAGCATGAACAAAGACTCAGTTCATAATCAACAAATAGTTTATTAAGAATGAGTCAGGCTTAGTAACTATTTAACAAACATTCTAATCCTAATTTCTAACCCTAACCTTAATTAAGTAGTTACTAATCCTGAATCATGTTTAATAAACTATATATTCATTATTAATTAAGTCTTTGTTGATGCTTTATTAAGGCAAAATAAGATGTAGTTATTATAAAGTGTTACAGAGCTTTGGCGGCCTCTAGTGGATAGTGGGATCTTATATTATCTTGTTTGTCCAGTCTGTTAGCTCCAGACCCCTGTGAGAGTCTTTTTTTTCAGTCAGGTGACGTACTCCTGCAGCTGTGACGGCACCATCCTGCTCTGGGACTCGCTCAGCCTCAAAGTGAAGCGTCAGTTTTACCTGAACTGCTCCAGGCTCTGCTCCATTCAGGTCCACGACGGCTCGCTGTGGTGCGGTGAGTCCCACCAAACGGGCTTCATGTGTTGCCAATGTCAATGTCAAATTTATTTATAGAGCACATTTAACACAGCAATCACAGACCAAAGTGCTTTACACACACAATGGTTAAAAACATACAGTAACATGCAAAGAACATACATTAAAATACAATCTTATTATATTTAGTGTTCATTAATGGGTGTTGAATGCCTCAGCAAAGAAGTACGTTTTGAGAGCTGATTTGAATGATTCCAGGGTTAGGGGGTGGGGGACTGTTCCACAATTTAGGGGCGGCTACTGCAAAGGCCCTGTCCCCTCGCGTCTTCATTCAGGATCTTGGAACATTTAACAATAATTGGTTTTCCGATCTCATAGTTCTCGGTGGAGCGTAAACTGACAGAAGGTTAAATAATCCGTTGTTTGAAGTAAAAGGGATCGGAACAAAGATTACGGCGGCTGTGTTTCCTGCAGGTTGTGTGGACGGTATCGTTGAACTGAAAAAGAGCGGGATCCAACAGAGGAGGATCGTTCTTCCCGATGACGCCAAGAGCAGTAGTTTCAGCTGTTTCATCGTGATGCAGGAGGTGAGAGAAACGTGTTGTGTTTCATATTACGTTCCGACATACAGCGGAAGTGTTTTGATTAGGGCTTCGACAAGTTAATTGATTCATTGTCAACTAATTAAATAATCATTAACTTGTCTATACCCTGACTCCAAAATATTCTCTGTGCTGGAAGAAGAGGTTTTATTATTGAGGAAACATGTAAATTGTGTGTTTTTGATTAAAATACTTGTTCATCTTTAAACATTCTTCACCAGAACGTCATCAAAAGCTTCACTTCAGTTTTATTTGAGTAAAAATCTCACATTCAAAGGCCTTTCACGTTTTAAACAAATAATCGATTAATTGAAAGAATAGCTAGACTACTCTATTACCAAAATAATTGTTAGTTGCAGCTCTGGTTTTGATTGTATTTCTGTAGTTTGTCCAAATAAACTCACCAAATAAAAAGTGCATTAACTCAGAAGTCAATGTATTTAGAGATTGAATAAAATGAAAATTGGTGTTATGGGCATCCAGCTTAAACCCACTTAAAATCACTGTGTTTCTGACGTTTTCTCGCTGTATCTCTGCAGTAATATTATAGTATTATGTTGTATTGTGTGTTGATTTTAGCAGGGACAGCTGTGGACCGGCTGTGCAGACTCTGGAGACCTGTTTGTCTTCAGCACAAACAGCCGGCGATCCTCAAAGAGAATCACACTCCCTGGAAGTTCAGGCGTCTCCTGCATGATTCAAGTCAAGAACCAGGTCAGTGTTTTATATTTGTCCTGTTGTTGTTTTCTTCATTTCTGCTCACAAAGGTTTGGACCCGCTCTAGGGCTTTGTATAATGCGGATTTCAAACAAAAAACAACAGCAAAAAAATCAAATAATGAAGTCTGTTCTTCTTCTTGAGATCATTTTCAGACAGACTCTCGAATTATGTTTACCTCTATAATATAGGCCTTAAAATAAAAATTGCTGAACAAGATTTTTTTTGACCCACTGATATTATTTATAATATTTTTCCCTAATGTGTCTTTATTTAATCAGGAGGGTCAGACAGAGTCACGTTGCTGTAGTTTGAACTAACTCAGAACATCTGGACCCAAACAATCCTTATCTGCATTTTTTAACCAGATTCTTCGCTGTGGTCAGTAATAACCCATGTGTGTGACTTCTTCAGATCTGGGTGGGTTGCCGTGCCGACAGCCCTGGCGTCCATAGCGACGGTCAGAGGAAGAGTCAGGTGCTGGTGCTGGACTCAGAGACACATGCTGTGGACAAAGAGCTGCAGGCGCACACGGACAGCACCCAGACCCTGTGCTCCGCAGAGGACCGGTACGTGCTGAGCGGGTCGGCCCGAGGAGACGGCAAGATCGCCATCTGGAAAGTCGAGTAAAACTGTCCACATGTGTGGGCTTCTCTTTTAGAGCATACTCTCCATGACAGGACTCACAATGACTGCTCCCTTTGAACGCTTATACACCACAAACTACTGAACTCTCTCCTCACAATCAGTATTCCCATAAGTCTGTGTATTTGCATTCATTTTAGAGCGTTATTGTTTATCTGGTTGATTATGTCCTCTCTGTGTGTCAGACTGAATCAATATTCAGTGTAAACCTGATTTCTACTGCCACATATAGGTAAGATTTGGAAAGTTGAGGAGGATAAGAAGTGTAAACACTCTTAAAGCCAAAAAGACATGAATAATATCTCAAGCGCAAATACCAGAGACCAACTTGTGTTTTGATAGTTATCATACCATTTGTGCCTCAGGTTTGTAAGACTGTAGGCTGTTTGGTCACATTAATTTTCTTGGCATGAATATGATATTAATTATCAATTGTTTGAAATAGTATTAAAATGTTTAATTGTTAACCTTAATTGAACCAGGAAAGTCTCTCTGAGAGAACATTTGCCTTTCCATCCGTCCCTGACAAATGTAACATTCAGACAGAAATATCAACCCCAATGTAAGACATTGTAGTGTTTCAACGTAACCATAGAACAGTTTTATAATTAGTGACAAATCTGTTCTTGGACAAGAAAAGTGTCAGACTGTGTGAATGTTTATTATAACACTAATGCATTTGTGTATTTGAGTTTGAATGGATATTTGGATGTATTTATTACAATGTTTTAACAATAAAGGCGTCTTCTTTGGGTCTGTAGATCTGCATTTGTGATGATGGTATTTTCTTTTTCAGTAGTACAACTCCTGGTCCCACCAACCTGATAAAAACATACATTAGATTAAGTGACGCTGAATTATACATTACATACTGGATGTAAAATATTGTCTAATTTTATAAAGAGACTTACTTCCTGGATGTCTCCGGACTCCTAACTTTCTGATCTCATCATAAACAAAGATTAAAATGCCATATGGAACAGGCACAAACCACCACTGAACCCTGAGAGGAAACAAAAACCTGGTTATTTTCATACATACAGTTGTTTCAAATCAGTTTTTGGACTGCAGACTGTACCTGATTGGCATGAAGTTAAAAATATTGGGCATCCCAGGGCAGTAACAGAGAAGGTTTCCCAAACAGAGCTGGAAGACGATGGCTGATACAAGCACCTTGTTTCTTTGGATAAAAATATAAATGCACTCTGAATTACAAAGAGCAGAGGGAGCACTTTGATGCTTCAGTGTTTTTACAACTGTTACATTGAACTTTGACATTTCTCTTGCTTATTCACTTTGCAAAATACTTTATTATAGACCTGTTTTGCATAAAAAGATATTGTAGCTAAATTATGGATCAAGATTCAATTCAAACAAATGTGAGTCAATAAAAATCCTTACTATCCTGCTGCATTACAGTCCTGACTATGGCCATTTTAAGAACAGATTAACCAGATTAAGCGTGATCCTTGTACCTGAAGAATCCTTGTTGGAACACAGAGATACGCCGAGTCTTCCTGATCAGAACGTCTGAGATTTGGCAGATTTCTATACTGACAAAAAACACGGTGTAGCAGGTGTACTCCTGGTACAGTCTCTGGCTGTAGGTCTGCAACACAGAGGAAGACGACTGTTTCATTTGTTTGATCTTGATTTGAACTTGTGCTGGAGCTGATGCACGTCCACATTTTATTCAGTGTATTAACACCTACTGTAAATATAAATTATAGTTTTACGCCAACCAAGCAGCCATTTGTGGAGAAAATGTTGAAAAATCTGTTCAAAATTACAGGACGTAAACAGACTGATGACATCACACTAGGGAGACAAAGGTTACGCAAAATTTACACAAAATAAATTACTTTTTTTGAACATTTATACATGATTTCAATAAAATAAAGGTGTTAACATGTATTTTTATTTGTGAAATAAACAAATCTGTGACATCTGATGAGTTTTGGCCCACTGTACAGGATGGTTGCTATGGTAATTTCCTAGTGTGATGTCATCATTTACAACCAGGAAGTAAGACAAAAAAACAAAAAAGTTGATAAACCACAATGAAATTTGTGAACTTTTTGAACACAGTTTGAAACATATTTATCTTAACTGCATTTTTGTCAAATGAGCAGTCCAACCTGTCAGAGGCACTTTAAGTTTTATTTTGATACAGTGGTCTTTAACTTTTAAATGTGCGCTGTATAACTTTTCTGGCTATACAGCGCCACCTGCTTGTGTCAGTGGAGATGTAATTGCTCTGTCTTGTACGTTATGCTTATCTACGTTATGCTTATCTGTTTCCATGGAGACAAGGCGGTGGCACTTCCAGACCAAGTTACAGGTCAGATCTGTAGAATGGCGGCCCGCTCAAGGCATTTTTCAGCAATAAAGAATTAAACACATACTAAATATATATGTTTTTATCCAAACTTGGGGATATTCCAGGCAAAGAATTAAGTTAAAATAAGTTCAAATGTAAATGTATTTTGTTCATTCTAGGGGTTTAATTGATCAGTGTATTGTATTTTATTCAATTGTGATACTTTAATTTAGCTTCTTACTTTTAAAATGTCTTGTTTTATTTTTTGAGAACCTATATTTTCTTCTAATGGGATGAATTCTGACCTTACAAGAACACAAACACAGGGAGGACCTCTCACCAGAAAACGTGAAACTGAACAAACTAAAAAAAAAGTTATCCAAATATCTATCAAATATCACATTTTTGCCTCACATGCAAACATTTTAGAGCCTTCATAGTTAATGCACTCACCCATTCCTGTCCATAACTGTCCTGTAGGTCCTGGAGCTGGACGTTCTCCCACTGTGAGCGCAGACCCACACACAGGAGCGGGTACCAGCCCTCCTGTGCCATCGCCGCAAAGTAATCTGTGAACCCCGCGAAGGACTGGATCGCACCTGACACAGAGCAGAGAGCAGATAATCACAAATAACGTACAGAGATGAAAGAACGCTCTGAAAACGTATTTAGTCACAGAATACTGACTGTATTTTGAAACGTATTCTATTAATTTGACTTTAAATTGCGTCATGGAGTAAGAACAAAACAGCTTTATGTTTGCTGAAGCTTTTGTGATGAGAAGGAAAAGACGGCACATGCGCTCACGACAACGGTTTAGTTTATATCAGGGACAATGCACAGAGACTTAAGACTTTGTTGAAAACCCATTTGTTTGCACAGGCTTTTAACACAAGTTGAGCAGAACATTTGTATTGCATTATTTTATTTTAGCTCGTTTCTGTATGCTCTGTTTTGTCTTATTGTATTTTATATTGTGTCTGTACAGCACTTTGAGTCATTGTGGTTGTTTTTAAATGTGCTTTATAAATAAATTTGACTTGACTTGACATAAAAACAACACTAAAGAGGAAATGTGTTTGTGTCTGGTTATAGAAAAGTTGCTAATTTTCCATCTGAACTAAATCAGCGTATGTGACCTTTTCGTCCACAAAAATGTCACGTTTTCTATTTTTTTCGCTGACACAATTAAATGTTCAAATACTGCAATGTATTTCTTTAATTTTGCACTGGAAAAAATATGGTCTTAAATAAGATAACAAGTTAATAAGCGCTTGAAATAAGTAGTATTTAACTTGTTTTGGATATATTTTAAAGCAAGATTGCCAATGGAACAAGCATAAAATATTTTGTTTTAGTTAAATTATGAAAAAGACAAGCATTTTCTATCTTGAAATTAGAAAAAAGACACTAGTAATAATTTACTATAAAATTAGTACATCCTTCCTCCAGAGTCTGAAATCTGCTCCAAACCGCATCCAAAATGCTTTTACTGAGGACTGGCTGAGGACTTCTATATTAAAAAAGGCTCAAGTTGATCATGAACAATATCACTGACGATTAGAAATGACTTAATCGTGACTCAAATTAAATGAATAATAACAACAAATGAATATATGTGAATGCATGACAGACCAACTTGTTTTGGATATATTTTGAAGCAAGATTGCCAATGGAACAAGCATAAAATATTTTGTTTTAGTTAAATTATGAAAAAGACAAGCATTTTCTATCTTGAAATTAGAAAAAAGACACTACTGCACCTGAAATAAGAACAAATGTACTTGTTCTATTGGCAAATCTTATTTTAAGACTGTCTAAATATATTCAAATCAAGATAAATACTACGGATCCAATCACTTTTTAACTTATTTTCTTATTTAAGGTTGTACATTTTTCCAGTGTAGGAAAGTAACTGCATTCTGAATTCCACCAAATGAAAGAGTAACTCAAGTGTCGTATTATGATTATGTATTTTTGGTATTTGTATTTAATTACTTCCCAACACTGGTAACGTAACACACTAAATGCTCATGAATACTGCTTCAAAACATTAATCTTGGTTTCAGTAGTTTGGACTTTTCAATTCAAGCTTATTTATAAAGCACATTTTAAACAACTTGAACTGACAAAGTGCTCCACATGAAAGTCAAACACTAACTCTTTGACGTAATTGCTCTTATGAACTTGACATTTCAAACTGGTTTCCAATTAATCTAGCTTTAGATAACTAAATAAATATGCCAATGGGGTCAGTGCAATGACTTTCAAACCCCTTTTCTAACTATTTAACAACGGCAAATAACTAGAGCGAAAACCAGTCAGAAACATCTTAAAGTCAGATAATCCCAGTCCAACAAATGCATTAATCTGAATTAGACAAAAATACACATTCAATCCTTTTGGTAATGCTTTAGATTAAGGATTAAGGTTTCTAATGCATTGATAAGCACTTATAAGGCATTTACAAGCATTTATTAGCGTGATAATTGAAAATAATGTAATATGCAGCTCATACATGTGGTTTATTAAGTCAAACATGTTTTGGCTGATGGATTATAAACATGTATAAGGCGTTATAAGTGCACAAACAAACTATTAGTGCTTATTAACATCTGATAAATAGTTAAATAAGGAACCTTAATCTAAAGCGTTACCACACTTTTTAACTTAATCATTTCATCTTTTGCAGAGAGGAATAACTCACCGATCTGAAAGTAGGAGTAGACGGCCAGGGCTTCGTTCACCAGACGATCTCGACGAGGGTTTCGAGGTTTCAGGTGCATGATGTCGCTCTCGGCTTTCTCGTAGGCCAGAGACACAGAGGGGAACTGGAGCAGAGGAAATCACAGACAGGGGTGCACTTTTTACACACAAAGGTCAAATCAAAAGGACTGTACAAGGCAAATAAAATCAGCTGGTTAACGCACTAAATAAAACCAGAAAATGGAATAGAAATAATAAAACAGTAGCAAAATAAAACAATAAAATAGGCATAAATGAATCAAATCAGTCAAAGGCATCGGAGACCAAACAACTCATGGAATGTTAAAAGCCAGAGAATAAAAGTGGAATGAGATTTAAAACACTCCATTGTTGGACGTGGAAAGGCAACACAGATTTTGTGCTGACCATGGAGAGGAATTATGAATGACACAATTATCTTACTATAATTAATATTAAACACGTTGGATTGTTCTTTAATACATTCTTTTACAAACCTGTCAAATCTCTGTCCAGAGCTATAAAGTAAACACATTTAAAATAAACAGATTTGACTAATAACAAGAGTGTGTTGATTTATCCACAGTTACAAAAATACTGTTTTAATACATGATGCAAAACGTTTTCTGTTTTGGTTCTGAAGCCAATTATCCAATGAGAAAGCAGCTCCTCACTTTGGATCGCCACATCTTACAACTAAAACTATTTTGCAAAACCAAGGGGTTTCCATGAAATTAATCAGTTTTTTCCATCTCATACTGATCGATTGCTTAAAACTTAAAACAACAGAAATGTATTTGAATATTGAGCTCCTGAACATAAACTATACAGACTTTTTAAAATAATTTGTATAGTTTATGTTCAGGAAATCAATATTATGTTCAGGAGCTCAATATTCAAATACATTTCAAGAAGACTTTTAATAATTTACTATAAAATTAATACATCCTTCCTCCAGAGTCTGAAATCTGCTCCAAACCGCATGCTTTTACTGAGGACTGGCCGAGGACTTCAACATTAAAAAAGGCTCAAGTTGATCATGAACAATATCACTGATGATTAAAAATGACTTAATCGTGACTCAAATTAAATTCATTCATTCATTTTCTACCGCTTATTCCCGTTAGGGGTCGCGGGTGACTGGAGCCTATCCCAGTGACTTTGGGCCTTAGGCGGGGTACACCCTGGACAGTGGCCAACTCATCGCAGCAAACACAGAGAGACAGACAACCATTCACTCTCACATTCATTCACTAGGGACAATTTAGAGTTGTCAATTAACCTACACAGTCATGACTTTGGACGGTGGGAGGAGCCAGAGAACCCGGAGAGAACCCACGGTAACACGGGGAGGACATGCAGACTCCACCCAGAGAGAGCGTGTGATGTTGGGGTGGTCCGGGATTCAAACCCACGATCTCCTTATTGAGAGGCAGAAGCTCTAGCCGCTCTGCCACCGTGCACCCCTCAAATTAAATGAATAATAACAAATGAATATATGTGAATGCATGACAGCAAATGACCACCCAGATGGGTCATAGGTTCCGCAGGAGCACGTGTTACAGCCGTTACTTTTAACTATAACATGAAGGACTCACAATGTCCGTGGCCAGCTCGATGAAGAGGATGGTGATGCAGCCCAGAGGCAGAGGCACGCTCACGGTGATGTAGATGAGGTACGGAGTCAGCTCTGGGATGTTCTTGGTCAAAGTGTACGCGATGGACTTCTTCAGGTTGTCAAAGATGAGACGACCTAGAGACACAAGTTTTTTCAAACTTGAATCAAACACGTTTACGGTTAACGTCGCTGCACTGTACCCTGCTCCACTCCGGTGACGATGGAAGCGAAGTTGTCGTCCAGAAGGATCATGTCCGCCGCGTTCTTGGCCGCGTCCGAGCCGGCGATGCCCATAGCGACGCCGATGTCCGCTTTCTTCAGAGCCGGAGAGTCGTTCACGCCGTCTCCAGTCACAGCCACGATGGAGCCCTTTGGGAGTAAAATACTGAATGAACGTGTGAGGAAGTTGTAATGTGAGGATGTCAGATCTGTCCATTTCTATTTCCAGCCCCAATGGAATCCTAGTCTTCTGCAAAGTAATGGCTTTTTAGTTGATGGTTGAAAGTGTAGCCCAAAAACTGCATGAAATGCTCCAATGAGGTTAATTTGGTCTTCTGATAATTTATGTAAAAGGTTATTTTTTCAGACCAGAAGTTGCTTGTTTGCCTGTTGTGTCTTGTCAGCTGATTTACACAGGTTTGGGCGCTTTCTTTTTACCGGTAGAAGCAGGACGACAGCGCCATCTATATCTATATTTCATATTTCTAGCATAATTCACTTTATTTCATTTTTTCATTTCGTTTTAGTGACATTTACATTAAAGTATCTTGTCCCACTCCCAGCGTTTTGAAGGATGTCAATACTTCAAAGTTGATTGGAAATAGAAATGACAAACAAATAAACAATACAAGCATGGATAATTAAAATATGAAATAGGCTTTGGCCAATTTGTCTTTTGAGATCTGAATGTGAGAATCCATAATGTCACACTTAAAGGGGCTGTACCTGATTTTACTGTTTTGAAACGGGAAAAACAGAACTAGTTAATCTTTAACTCATTACATCAGTCACATGTATTTCTTTCTTTCTTGCTTTCTTTCTTTCTTTCTTTCTTTCTTCTTCTCACAGTCTTTCTTCTTTCTCACAGTCCCAGCATCCTAAATAGTCACATAACATTAGCATGCTAACGGTGCACTTCCTGCTCCTCGTAGAATAAAATGCTCCATAAATAGATGCAGAGAAAGCGTTGCGGTCTCTTTTTCACCTGAACAGATGCTTTTTCAATATATCTGTGCTGGAATAAAACAGATTTTACTTTATTACCTGCAAAAAATCTGGTAGTTTTGTTTTTCACGTTTCAAAACAGTAAAAACCAGGTGCAGCCCCTTTAATAACGCTTGTGTTTTATCAGTGCATGTACCAGGCGTTGGCAGCTCTCCACTATGATGAGCTTCTGCTGAGGAGACGTTCTGGCAAACACCATTTCCGGATGATTTCTGAGGGCATCGTCCAACTCTTCACTGCTCATGTCCTTCAGCTGACCCCCACTGATCACACAGGCCCGGGCCTCTCTGCAGCACAAGAACAGTGCCTTAGTTTGCATGAATATCCACGAAAATGCATGTTATTTTAGACATAGGTCTTTATGATTACTTTTTTTTCTTCTTACATTTTTTAGTCAACAAAAAAGAGATTAACACTGCACAAACCTATTTCCTCTTTTGTGTAGGTTTTTATGTGCATTGTTCTTGAATATAAACTAAACTGAACTGCTGTCTTAACACGTCTATTATTTGTTGAATCATGAAAAATCTGAATCTTTTTTGGTGGCATGAACTTTCTAGTTAAATGCTGTTTTGTTATTTTTATATTTTATGTTTTGTTTTGTTTGTTTCCAGAATCAGAATTACTTTTACTCATCCTCAAGGGGAAATTCTTTTTGTTACAGACATGCAGAACTAAAAAGAAGTTAAATTAAATTCAAACTAAGACAAATATCAGCGCTTAATAAACCACAAAGCTTAATAAACGTGTTAAAGACTGAACAGGCCGACCTCTTGTTGACCTGTTCGACTGGAATGCGTTTCCTTTGAGCGATGTCTTCCACGGTTTCGCTGCCTTCGGAGATGATGCCGACGTTGGCCGCGATTGCTCGTGCTGTGATTGGATGATCTCCAGTTACCATGACAACCTGAAAATTTAAACATCATAAAATGAGTTGTACTAATACATATACATATCCCTGTACTGATGATGATGAAATAGTTGGACACACAGGACTGGGAAGTGACACAACATGATCAGGGTCAAACCTAAACGTAAACCTGGACTAGAACCCGACCAATGAGTGAAGTGCCTTAGTAATTTCAACTGACCAAACTTTTACATTTACTTGAGTAATATTTTAAGTATTAAGTATATTAAAGGACATATTCTGCTACATTTACTTTTTTGAGCGTTTGAATTCATGCTGTTTTGAGGAATATTTATTAGAAAAAAAAACTCCCTCTGAGCATCAAAAACACTTCCTGCTGAACTCCCTGGTTTTTCTGACATATTTTCGGATCATCTACGTCATTTTTCCGAGAATCTTCCGCTGTTTTAAGTCCTTAAATCATCTGCAAACTTGTTCTGAGCATTTCTTCCGTCTAAAAAACTTCTGCTGCTAGCTTGATAATTGCCTTTAGCACATTTGCTTATAGAACTAATATAGCTAAGTGCTTGGTGCCATTTACTGTCTGGATGCACTAAGTAAGTGTCTTTTGCAGACTCTTGAGGAAAACATGAATTATTTAAGAATAAACCCTTTTTGTTTGTTTCAAATACATGAGATGGCAAATTAAAGGTGCTCAAGAGCACGTTTGAAGGTTAAAAATGATACAAAAAATGCATAATATTTTCCATTAAGTAACAGTGCTCTTACTTGAGGCAGTGCAAATTGTTTTGTTACTCTTCCCATTGTAAGTCTATAAATAAATGTAAGTCCTGACTTTGTTTGGACAATGTTAAATGATTTTAAAAATACTTTGGCTGCTCTTTTTTTTCTACTTACAGTGTTTTGTTTTTTGTTATGCATTATATATTTTTAATAAATAAATCAGATATTACGTCCAGTAGTGCTGACTATTTTTACTTACACTTGAGCCATTTATTTAGCTAAAACTTTATACCAACTACAATTTTATAACTTTATTAAAGCATAAATCCTAATGAACAAATACTTTATTCAGGTAACTACTTAATTAATACCCTAACTCCATTATTAAGTATTTACTAACCGTTAATCATTCTTATTAAACTATTTGCTCATTATAAATCATGTCTTTGTTCATGTTTTATTGAGGATGCAGTTATTTTAAAGTGGTACATTGTAAGAGCTGTGTCTCGACAGTAAAACCCCGTTACCCTGATCCCGGCCGTTCTGCATTTCATCACAGCGTCTGGGACAGTGGCTCTGGGCGGGTCGATCATGGAGATGAGCCCCGCGAAACACAGTCCAGAGGTCGGAAAGTTCATCTCATCGGGGTCGAAGCTGTAGCCGCGGGGAAACTCTTTCTCATTCAGATAAACGTGACAGAAACCTGCAGAGAAGACACAGGGATGAAGCAAACACGATGGAAACTTAACAAAGAAAGCAAAGTAATAAAACTAATAAACAAATAAAAACCTGTCTGACCCAAATCTATCTCATTCATGACACAAAATGACAGAGCACATAATAAGATTAACAATGCAAAGTTAAGAAAGCAGAGCAGAAGCAAGCAGATAAAAAATATAATAAAAGGCTGGGTATCTGTCTGTAAGATTCTTGATGATGATTGATGATTGGCCCAAATTTTCCATTTGATTTTATATTAAAGCCATTTTATTTGTTTTAAAACCAAATAAAAATGGCTTTCAGTATTGATTTCATGAACATACACAATATATTTTTAATTTATAGTTAATTTAACATTAATCAAATTTATACCTCTAAAATTCTGGTCCAAAACAAATGCTTATACTGATTGGCTGTGGACCTCTCAAATAAATAAATAAAAAGCATATATCTATATGATTAAAATTGGATTAATTGCCCAACCCTATAAAAACATTAAAGAAAACCAAATAAAATAAAGATGAAAATGATGTAATCCCCATTCGACCATGTTTCATTGTGACAAAAGCTGAAAAACGTGACAGAAACATGAGATTCAAAACAGTCTAATAGGCTTGGAATTTCAGTCGACTGTTTAACACGGCTCAGATACCGAGTACTTTCTGTCCATTTCTATCTCTGAGGTTTTTGCAGAGTCGCACTAAAATTAATAAATCCTTAAAGATCAGACAGTGAACAATAAGCTGCAGATGGAGGTCACTGACAAAAAAAAAGAAAAGTATCAAACTGGACAAGGTTTTTATGGACTCTCTGAATATGAGTCAGTGCCCAATTTGATCAAATTAAAATCTGCGCACGTCCAGATGCTTCTGCAGAAACATGCACATTTACAAACTACATCTAACATGCTTTATATGATATATTATTTCTTAAATCAAGTATATTCTAAATGAAATATGTTAAATGGTGTTATGATTAAATGCTACTCCTTTTGAACACTGTTATAACCATTTTCTCCCTAAATAATTTGGTAAATGTTTTTAATGTGCTTTCAAGAATGACAACTGTGCATACTTTTTTTCTTTTTAAATGCTCAAATAGCTGTAAATGAAAGTCCGTCTGACCCAGCACTCGCTCTCCCAGTCCTCCCAGGTCCATGTACGCCGTCTGAAAGGACTCCTTCCACTGCTCGTCCAGGGGCAGCTCTTGGCCCCGTATCAGGATGGAGGTGCAGCGCTCCAGGATCCGCTCCGGCGCCCCCTTCATCACCAGCAGATAGCGCAGGTCTAACGGGTCCTCCAGCTCGTGTATGGACAGCTGCAGACACACGCCGGGATCACACACGGGGTAAATCTGAGCTAACGTTTGAGCTAAGGGTTAAAAAGCTCACCTGAAACTTGTTGGTGGAGTTAAAGGGCAGTTCTACCACTTTCTTAAAGCGGTTTCTGTACTCCACGATGTTCCCGACGGTGAGCTCGGTGAATTTAAGTAAAGCTGTTTCGGAAGCGTCTCCAACAACAATCCTCTATTTGAACAAAGAAAAAAGAAAAACAGTTAGGAACATAATCAAAATATAAATAATATATAAATAATCTATCATCTAATGTAGTGTAGAAAAGGAAAATAAACACACGCACACAAAAAAAGAAAACTACATTAATGATTTCTTGAGAATAAGAAATAAGATAAGAACGTGAAGTACTTTATTGGAGATAAAAGTGACAAAAAATATTTAAATTGCATATGTTATTATGTTGGAAAACTAAAAGTATAATAATGATGAATGAAATATGTTTAAAGCCACAGAAATAACAAATAAATTCATCTTTGTTTTAATGTTTGTTTTGTCTTTTTTTCTGTTTGTTGTGTGGTGGAGTAGGTGTATGTTCTGGGTATTTGTTGTCTCGTGATTGTATTGTATTGTTTATGTCTTGTTTATTTATATCTTACACATGCCTATTTTATATATTTTATTATATTTTATTCATTGTTTTATGTTGCACCTTACACTGAAGTAAGTTCCCATGTTTGTGAATTTTGATCACTGACAATGGCAATAAACCGATTCTGATGTTTTTTTGGCAAATTCCATTTTTCTCAATAAAAAATAGGTTAGAGACAGTCAGAGATCACGTTCAGAGCACAGAGAGGTGTGGAGTGTGCTTATGTTACTCTTGGGATGGGGACGTCCTCCTGGTCTGGTCTGAACGTGGCTCTGTTACACAGCGACGCCACACGAGCCAAAAAACGCCAGGTCTCTGACGATTGATCGAAGGACTGACCTGAGAGAGAAAAACTGAGCATTTCATCTGAATTTCCCTAAAACTCCAGACAAAAATGACCACAACATTAAAACTGAAACTGTTCTTGAACCCTTGGGAGTGTAAACAAATGACCGGCTCTTTGTGAAGCTGACACTCCTCTGTTATCTTATCTGCTCTGATTGTAAGCACAACAAGCTATTCACATAAAAACTGCTGTGGGGAGGTAATGACTGAAAAACAGTAGATTAAGCATCTGTGTCTTGATAATCCACTTTTCAAAGTCAAAGAAAAGACATGTCTGGACCATCAGTTATATAAATAATCCAAAATGTAGTCTTATTTTTTCATTTTTGTGGGTTCGTGCTACAAACTTGATCCTGATTATTCCCAGAACTGTTGAATTGACTGGAAAGGGTTACAGCTTTTCTTTTCTTTTTTTAATAGTTATTTTTTATTTCTTCTTCAAGATATTTTCAAAGCTTACTAAATGCAGTTTACAATGTGCCATACATTATATTCTGACATATAATGCATGCATACAGCACTACAAATAAATAGTTAAACATAATAATAGAAGTAATAATAATGGTGACAATTATAAATGTGAAAGGTGTGTATTAATAAAAAGAAAATACTAGAAATTAAATACTAAAATGTAAAAACAGATACTACATGCAGTGATGCTTCTTAAAAAAGAAAAAAAAAATGGGTGTAAGTTTCCCTACGTACTTACATTTTGAAGAGTTACAACTTTTCTTAATGTTTCATCTGCCCAAGAGTTTATTATAATTTTTGAACAATAAGTTCAGAAAGAGTTGCCAAACACGTGATTGTTGTCAGTGAAAAGAGTGTGAACCTAATCCCTAAAAACAGTGATAATGGTCATCACTTGTGCATCATAAATTTGGATATTTCTTTAAAAAATAAGAGTAGCCCCTTAAAATTGTTGAGAGTAAACACAATCTAGTGATGCTAAAGTGTACCTGACTGGTCCTCTGTGGTGTCGGCGGCGTGGATCTGATTGTCAAACCACAGATGAGCCACAGTCATCCTGTTCTGTGTCAGGGTGCCGGTCTTATCCGAGCAGATCACGGATGTGGAGCCTGAACATTAAGATTTAGAACAACAATGAAGTGAGAATTTAAACAACTGAATGAACACAGCAGTGAAATGTACTGTGCTTACCCAGTGTCTCCACAGCCTCTAAGTTTTTGACGACGCAGTTCTTCCGGGCCAAACGTTTAGCCGTGAGTGACAAGCAAACCTTTTGAGAAATCAGCAGGTTATTTTATGTGTTTGTTTATATTTCAAGAATTGTCTTTCATGCTTAGACGAAAAGGTATAATGACATTAACAGCAGGGCAGTTCAATTTAAGGACCGGGGCCAAATCAAATACCCCAGGGGTATGATCCGGCCCTCAACCATCTTCAAAAATAAAGAAAATGTTTTATCTCTTGTTATTGGATTAGATCTGGATTAGAGCTGGTTTAGTTCTAGTTTAGTCCCAGTTTAGTCCTGGTTTAGTTCTAGTTTGGCCCTGGTTAAAGTCCTGGTTTAGTCTTGTTTTAATTCTAGTTTAATCCTGGTTTAGTCCTGGTTTAGACTTGGTTTTATCCTGGTTTAGTTCTGGTTTAGTTCTGGTTTAGTCCTGGTTTAGCCCTGGTTTAGATCTGGTTTAGTCCTGGTTTTGTTCTAGTTTAGTCCTGGTTTAAGTCCTGGTTTAGTCTTGTTTTAATTCTAGTTTAGTCCTGGTTTAGTCCTGGTTTAGACCCGGTTTAGACCCGGTTTAGTCCTGGTTTAGTCCAGGTTTAGTCCTGGTTTAGTTCTAGTTTGGTCCTGTTTAAGTCCTGGTTTAGTCTTGTTTTAATTCTAGTTTAGTTCTAGTTTAGTCATGGTTTAGTCTTAGTTTGGTCCTGGTTTAAGTCCTGGTTTAGTCTTGTTTTAATTCTAGTTTAGTCCTGGTTTAGTCCAGGTTTAGTCCTGGCTCAGTCCTGGTTCAGTTCTGCAGATGTTGTTATTATAAATTCTTTCGTTTTACATGTTTTTCATATTTCAAAAGCGTTTCCAGCCCCAAGGACAAAACCACCCAAAAGCCTGACTCTTGATAAAATAAAACTAACTAGCTCTGGGCCACAGAATCAAACAGAATATAAGGAGAAGACGTGTAATCAGTGGGTTACTTTCAAATTAAAATGTCTCAGAAAACAGTGCACAGAGTTCTCACCGTCACAGTGGCCAGCAGTCCCTCGGGCACGTACGCCACCACGATAGCCATGAAAAAGATCATGGCCTCCAGGAAAGCGTATCCGATGAACATGGCCACAACGAAGAACGTGAAGCCGAAGAAGATGGCCAGTCCAGCGATGATGTCGACAAAGTGTTCAATCTCAATAGCGATTGGCGTTTTCTCGTTTCCCACTCCGCTGGCCAGGCTGGCAATTCGACCGATGATGGTTCGGTCTCCGGTGTTAATGATGACTCCAGTGGCAACACCTGAACACCGGAACATGTCAAACTCATGTAATATCTTCATTTTACTCATATTAAAGTGCCTATGACGGGTTGGACTACTCATGTAACTAAAATACAGATCAATATATTCAGAGTTTGGCTAAAAATAATTATACATTTGATCATTTTTAGCAGTTTTTTTAGTTTTGTAATATCACTTCCTGGTTGTAAATGATGACATCGCACTAGGAAATTACTTTGAACACTGGACTAAAACTCGGCTAATGTCAGAGATTTTTTGTCCAACAAATCTAAATATATGTGAACACCTTTATTTTGTTGAATTCATGTTTTAAGGGTAGTTTAAGATGTTGATTTTGTGTAAATGATGCATAACCTTTGGATAGAATGAGTCTCCCCAGTGTGATGTCATCAGTTTTTTACTTCCTGTAATTTCAAAATTAATTACACCAAATAAAATCAAAAGTAGTAAATCGTTAAAACCTGTCATACGCACTTTAAAATGAGACGACGCAGGTGAATAGAGCAAATCTTACATTAATGATATCAATTTGAAACTTCTATTGTAGTTTACTTACATATTTTTCGTGATGTAATGCGTGTTTTTCAACCTTTTTTGAGGCCCACCACCAAATAAAACAATATCAAATCACACCAATCAGGAAAAGAAAGTATTACTTACCTTGCAAATATTTTATATTTCTGTTCTACTGAGTCAGGAGTTCTTTAAATTTGGCGATGGTGGCTGTTTAGCTTTCATTTTGAGTTGCTCAGAACACTTTAAAAATAATACGTGTCCTGTATATATTCTCTATTTCGTTTTTATTTTACACATTTTATTTTGCATGCCCTTACTTTATCTTTATCTAGTCTATACTTTTGACCTTTCTGTTATTATTATTCATCGTTAGGTCGCACCTTACGCCAAAGCAAGCTCCTGGTTTGTGAATTTTGTTCACCGACAATGGCAATAAAGACCATTCTGATTCTGATTTTAAAATGGTAAATTATTAATCTAAGCCCATGAATCTGACATTTTTTTTCAACGCATACCTGGCAAAACCTCAAGGCACGCTGGTGAAAATCAAGGATGTCATGTTTTAAGGCATTTTATGTGTAAAAAATGCCAGTCAGGTTTAAATGTCCTGCTTCTTTTTGTTGATTATTACATGCACAATCATTAATCGTGGGGATTGCATTTGTTTGTTGGATTGTAATTTTGACTCATTTTTTTGAGCGAATAATACATTAAAACATAAATAGATCAAGGTTGGAATTAAGAGTCAACAAATCCTTCAGTACAATCTCTTAAAATCCTGGAAAGATTTTTGCAAAGATTGAAAAGTTGTGTGTTTGTCAGTGATACTTTAGGGGTGATCTTCATGGAATAACAAAGTCCAGTATAAATCTATGGATCCAAGTTGATTAAAGGTCCCATAACATGCAAAATCGACTTTTCAGAGGTTTTAACCTTCCTACAGTGCTATTTGGGCCTCGTATGTTGTGCCCAAAGTGGTTTTTTGATTGATTCCCACATGCTTTCGCTAGAGAACTGTCTTTTCCGTCCCCCTCGGCTGAGCAGCAGACGGGGGCTCATCACAAGGATGACGCGGCTTCACCAGGATGACGTGGTGTTTAAGCCACGCCTCCAGGAAGCGCACAGCCTCAGAATAAAAACAGCTAATGCTAATGCTACACAGTAATTACACGATGGATACGAGAGATAGAAGAGTTAGCTTGTTATTTACCAAACGGCAACGTCCGTCGTTGAGGCCCTGGAGCACGTCAAACTCCAGGTCAGATCCAGGACGTAGGACTCAGCACGACGCACCGTCAGGACGGATAAAATGTTTATTCAGTGTTTGTGTATCGCTGTTTACCGGAGCACACGGCGCATGCACCATCTCCGCTCTAGGCTTCGTCGCGGGTTGGGCGGGGGAGGCGCGCGGGTTGGGCGGGAGAGCCGCGCGGGTTTGGCGGGGGAGGCAGCCTGCTCTCTGTTCGGGGGGGTCAGATCTCAGAGTGAGCTGTTTGCTTTTGCAAGGAGGGGGGCCAGTCCAAGAAATGGGTGTTTTTTGGAAACTGTTATGTTAAGGATTATGTTAAATTTATCAACAAAGCCCTTAGAATAGACTTTGTAAAGGGGAAAATAGCAGAATATGGGACCTTTAAATAATAAAAAATAGTTTTTAAAAATCTTTAAGAGCAGCTGGGACAGTTTTGTTGGTTTCTTGTAAGTGTGTCTGAACTCACAGAAAAAAGAGCTTTGTCTGTAGCGTCTCACCTCAGTCTTTTTTATATCGTACCTTCGAGGCAGGTTGTAGAGAAGAAGGCGATGTTTCTAGTCTCCAGCGGGTTTTCATGAGTACATTCTGGACTTCTGGTCTGTGGTTCAGACTCCCCGGTCAGAGATGAGTTGTCCACCTGGAACGATTCAAAAACACACAAGGTCATTCACAAAAAAGTGCCATGAAGCTTGTAATTTACTCTTTGCGGTGGGGCTGGGTGATAAAAATGGAATCGTGAGCTCGTCCCTGTGACAATCTGCTATTTTTGTGAAATCGTCGTGTCGTGATTCACTGTTTGTCTCTTTAATGCAGCTGTCTGTTCAAACACACTTTTTCTCCTGTTGTTTAGCCTCTGAAGCCACTGAGAAGATGACTTTATTTACCTCTTAAAAGCCAGGGCTGCACAATTAAACGTGCAATAATTTCTTCCACAAACAACAAAATGTCATGTTTTGGATTTGTACAAATGTGTAAGAAATGGTATATTGTGTAAATGACTGTATATTGAACGCAGAGCCGGGCGATATGACGACAAACGATTATCACGATTTCCTTGGGGCCAGATCATGATTTCGATTTCACGATCACGATTTATGTTAACTTTGTATTTTTCTATTGACTATAATAGAGCTGCACGATTCAGGAAAATTTAATTTTTCTGACCAGTGCCATTAGGATTAGATTTGCAGTTTAGGTTTGAATAATAGGATTCTGTTTTATTGCTTTTTAGTTGTGTTTGTCATATTTAAATTAGTCTTTGTCGTTTTTGTCACTATATTTCACGTTTTTGTCGCTCTTGAATTGTGTTTCTTGTCTGCAGGTGCGTTTTTGTTGCTTTTGAGCGCATTTTTATCGCTTTTGGTCACGCTTTTCTTTTGCTTTTTGCGTCGATTTGGTTTAATTGTGCAGCCCTTGTCTATAAGAGGTAAATAAAGTCATCTGCTCAGCGACTACAGAGGCTAAACAACAGGAGAAAAAGTGTGTTTGAACAGACAGCTGCATTAAAGACAGAAAAACAATGAATTACAATATGTCGATTTCACAAAAAAACAGCAGATTGTCACAGGGACGAGCTCACGATTCCATTTTTATCCCCGTATCGCCCTGATTGAACGTACCTTGCAGGCTTGAGCTGTGATGATTCTGATATCAGCGGGAACACGGTCTCCACCTTTAATCTCCACCAAGTCTCCGACCACCAGCTGGTTGGCGTTGATCTGGTTCTTTTGGCCGTCGCGGATCACTACGGCTTGCTGTATTTGTTTTACATTAAAAATTACACACAGTCACGTGAAAATAAGCACATGGAACAAGGAACAAGGAATATTAAGTGATATCTAACCTGTGGGACTAGATTTTTGAAGCTGGCGATGATATTTGTGCTTTTAAACTCTTGGTAGTAGCCGAAGCAACCGGTCACCACGACGACAGCGATGAGAGTGATGGCCAGATACAACTGTTTGTGGTAAAAATAACAATTAGGACAGGTTAGACAGCTCGTTTCGCAAATATGTATAAGATTTGGCCACAGAAGGCACTCCGACTTTGGTTTGCCGTCCATCTTCATCTAAAAGCTACTAATCACACTTTTGAGGAGAGCGAGAAGAGTGAAGGAGGCCATCGTTGTTAAGAAAGGAAACTCTCCCTTCCTTGATTAGAAATGGAGGTCTCAGATACAACCTCCCAGGAGTGTTCAGCCTTTTATCTGTTTGGCAGAAACCCAGCCGGTCAAATGAGGTGCTTGACCGCTCGAGCTCAGACCACAACAGGCACTAACGATCCAAGACGTAAGAGTGAAACTGACAGACAGGTAACAAGTAAACAAGGCGGTGTTAGTTTCAGTTATGACTCTTGTGACTTTTGAGCAGGACCAATTTGAGCTCAGGAGAGTATTCACCTTATTCCGGAAGTTGCCTTACGCGCCGCCGTCTTGTTTCCGTTGTATTAGTTTACATGGAGCAGACGAGCTCAACAGAAAATAAGTTCTACACGGACTAAAATGCCGTCGTGTTCATTAAACATTTTACACAAATCAACCTACTTTATGTAACATTTTAGCGGCGAGACTTTTCCCTCGTTCGTCATTAGTTTTAACGGAGTTCTCGTCAAACGGAAGTGCGTTTACAACAAAAGTGCGTCTCTGTGGCAAAAAACGGCAAAAGTGGGCGGGGCAAAATAAGGTGAATACTGTAGACACTAGCTTCTCAAACCATGTCCTTCAGATTGAAAATGACTTCTGGATGGGAGCTGAAGTGTCATTTTTTCCGTGTGAAGTGTCCCCATGACTCCCTTTGAAACCTTTCCCTCCGAATGAGGGATTACATCAACTTGTAAGATTTTGTTTTACTTGATCATCTCGCCTAGTTTTTTTCTTTTTTTTTTTAGTTTGACAGTTTTTGAGTTTGAAACGTATTAGTTCACTCACTGACTAGACCTGAAAATATTTAAGAAGTGGTAATTCCATACAAAGCTTGGTAATTTACAGAATAGTTAAAACTACATTACAACATTATTATTTTATTAGATTTATGTTTAAACTGCCAGAAAAATACGCTCCTTGAACATTATTTTTGTCTGGTCTTTGTTAATGCTTTATTAAGGCGAAATAAGATGTAGTTATTGTAAAGTGGTACCAAATACACAATTAAGAACAAAACATTGCGTCTTTAGAAACGGAAAAAGTTACCTAACCATAACCCTCATAATGTTGTGTGTAGCAGGACGTTTACTACTCTAGCTAGCTTTAACGGAGTTCTCGTCAAACGTAAGTGCGTTTACAACAAAAGTGCGTATCTGTGGCAAAACACTGCAAAAGTGGGCGGGGCAGAATAAGGTGAATAGAACCACAGAGAGAGACAGGCTCACGTTGTCAAAGCTGGTCAGGTTCCCTCTGGCCAGTTCAATCCCAAACGCGATGAAGCAGATGACGGCTGCCACCCACATCAGACACTGCAGCCCCCCCGCCAGCTGCCGGGCGAACTTCACGTACTCCGGGGTGCCTTTGGGCGGCTTCAGCTCGTTGGGACCGTCCCGCTCCAGAACCTGACCCGCAAAGGCTGTGGTCATGCCCTGCACACACAGAAATGAGAGAAGATGGATTAACAAACACTCCACGCACACTGCAAAAACTGAATTTCTAGATGAGTTAAAACGTCTTGATTTCAGGATATTAATCTGAAATTCAGACATTTTGACTCGTTAAAATTAGTTAAGACTTTTTATTTGATGGAACTAGATTATTTGACTTGCTTCAAACCGTTTCTGACTTGTTTCAACACATTATTTCTTATTTCAATCCAAATTATCTGTCAGTGGGTTAAGATAATTTTACTTACACCACTGACAAATTTATTTTCTTATTTTAAGCAAAATTATTAGCATTATCAGCCAGAAATACTTTGAAAACAGTGAAATATCCTGCATTTAAATCTCATCAAGTCAAAGCTTCTCAAATCCAGATAAAAATGATAAATTCAAGCCATTTTAGACTTTACAGATTTACATTTTTTGCTGTGCAGGAAGATAATTTGGACTGAAATAGGAAATAATGTATTGAAACAAGTCAGAAACGGTTTGAAACAAGTAAAATAATCTAGTTCCATCAAATAAATAATCTCCACGGATATTAACCAGTCAAAACATCTGAAATTCAGATTAATATCCTACAATCAAGACATTTTAACTCATCTAGAACTTCATTTTGCAGTGCACCCATACCATCGAACCAAATGTCGCTTTTGTTTCATTTTCTTTGTTTGTGTGATTGTTTTTTATTGAGAAGACGATTAAAAAAGGAGCATATACTCTCTTTTTATAAATTTTACCTTAGTAACATTTGTGGTGTATCTCATTTCTAGCTCTTCAATTGTAATTTCATGGTCGTCCTAAAAAGAAAAAAGTAAATAGTCACTCATTTACATATTTATGTGTGATCTTAGCATTATTGGTAACACTTTATAATAACTCCACTTATTCATGCCTTAATAAAGCATGAACAAAGACTTAATTCATAATCAAGAAATTGTTTATTAAGAATAATTCAGGCTTAGTAAATATTTAACCCTAATTTCTATCCCTAACTCTAACCTTTACCTTAATTGAGTAGTTACTAATCCTGAATCATGTTTAATTAACTATATATTCATTATTAATTAAGTCTTTGTCAATGCTTTATTAAGGCAAAATAAGATGTAGTTATTATAAAGTGGTACCGCATTATTTGCATTATTATTGGGCTATTTCAATAAACACTTACAATGTCCATTTCTTTCTTCATGCCCTCCAGTTTCTCCTTTTTCTTCATTTTCTTTTTCTTTTTCTTGTCCATGTCCCCGTCCATCTCAAACATGTCGTATGTATCCTGCAGTTTAAAAAAAAGGAAAATTAATCTTCACAATTTTGGAATAAAATGAAGATACAGCTTTGTAACGTCAAAAGTGTTCAGGGTTCACATTTAGGATTTTCTTTACATTTTATATTATGTAATTGCAGCGTCAAATAATACATTTTTTACTGTTTTATAGTTAGTCTGCGGCTACATCTGGAGTAGTCTGTGAAGTATTGTCTGTTATGATACAAAACACAACAAAGCTTAAATTCTGCAAAAAAAGCAGATTAAAATAATAGGTTTCAACATATTTATGATGGATTGCTGCCTAATTATTGTTATTTAGAAAATCAAAACGTATTCTATGATATTATTTGTGGTCAACCCATTCATCTTTACACTAAAATACATGTAATTTAGGAAAACAATGTCTACCTTTTTCGACATGCTTGCTGATTTAATAGGTGGATGCTCTCCTAAATCAATGGAGGTCCAGACCACTCGTTCCTTTTTCTGCGCCGAAATTTTGGCTGGTCTCCCGGTCTCCCTCGCTCACATTCAAACACAATTTGGGGAACAGGACAAACTTGAAGTCCGGTCTTTTATAGCACCTCCTCCGTCACATCCACCGTCAATGTCACCTTTGCTCAGGTCGTCCAGCCTCTCGTATCGTGGGCCCTGCGCAGTCTGAAGCCATTTCTTATCGGGTCGCTGCACGTTTTTTGTGATAAACTGATTGGAGTGGAGAACAAAAGAAGGTTATGAACACAGCAATGTCACGTCTAAACATTACACAGCCTCAGTGCAAATAATAATTACAGTAAGGGCTGAGAATCTAAAGGATATAAGTGGTATTTGGGCAACGGAAGACTATGGTATATTAACCATGTTTTATTAAATATGGAAGTAAACAAAGAGCTCTATCCACTGTCTATATACAAACACTAATTATATTAGAATGTCACAAAATCAAAACAAAGCTCTAACTAAGTTTGCTCTGCAATGTCCTGAATGGTGGGTATAAGTGGCTTTATTCAATAATATAGAATAATCTCTACTCTACTAAGAAAAAGGTTTTTCAAAAGGTTTTTGCCTTCTCGATTTGCCACTACTTTTAGAACTAATTTATATAAAAAGGGTCAGTTCAAAGTTAGCGCAAGGTCACTTATGTCCTTTTTTATTATTTTAAAATGCATAACATTCTCAAACAGACAGTTATTTACAATTAAAAACTTGAACTGAGTCATCCAAATGTAAAATATTATGGGATGAGTTGGGAGGATATTGTGGTGGGTGAATCACCTGAGGCCTCTAAGGTCCTCACAGCTCCGACACATCTGAGCAGGACGGCCTTTTGTCTCTGTCCATCACAATCAGACACAGAGCACAATGACCACATGTGCTCCTCTGGGTCCTGTGCTCTGCAGAGACGTATCCTTCACTTCCTGTGTGTGAGACCTGCCGTTATAAAAACAAACCACTGACATTAAAAGGGGACATAGTACTATACTGCATTGTTGTCTATTATGCTTTTAATAGATGGAACGTCAAACTCATCTCAAAGACTTGAACCCCAAAACCAGCAGCAGATACATGATGGGTAAATATTACAGGGCGCTCATGTCAGTGTCTCTGTCACTGTCACAGAGGGCCCAAGGGAGGGCCCAGGGGAGGGGAGGGCCCAGGGGAGGGCCCCGGGTGCTCATGACACTGTCACTGTCACAGAGGGCCCAGGGGAGGGCCCAAGGCGCTCATGACACTGTCACTGTCACAGAGGGCCCAGGGGAGGGCCCAGGGGAGGGGAGGGCCCAGGGGAGGGCCCCGGGTGCTCATGACACTGTCACTGTCACGGAGGGCCCAGGGGAGGGCCCAAGGCGCTCATGTCACTGTCAATGTCACAGAGGGCCCAGGGGAGGGCCCAGGGTGCTCATGCCACTGGCACAGGCACGGAGGGCCCAGGTGAGGGCCCAGGGCGCTCATGTCACTGTCAATGTCACAGAGGGCCCAGGGGAGGAACCAGGGAGGGCCCAGGGCACTCAGGTCACTGTCACGGAGGGCCCAGGAGAAGACCCAGGGTGCTTATGTCACTGTCACGGAGGGCCCAGGGAGCTAATGTCACCGTCACGGAGGGCCCAGGGGAGTAATGCCACTGTCACAGTCACGGAGGGCCCAGGGGAGGGCCCAGGGCGCTCATGTCACTGTCATAGTCACAGAGTACCAAGGGAAGGGCCCAGGGTGCTCATGTTAATGTCAAAGAGGGCCCAGAAGAGGGCCCAGGGAAGCTAATGTCACTGTCACTGTCAAGGAGGGCCCAGGGGAGGGCCCAAGGCGCTCATGTCACTGTCACTGTAACAGAGGGCCCAGGTGAGGGCCCAGGGCGCTCATGTCACCGTCAATGTCAGGAGGAGCGGCAGGCAGGCGACGTACAGGTGCGCAGGCCACGACACCTGCACAAATAAGAGGCAGCAGCAGAGAGGACGGCAGCAACACCACACCCCCCTAACAGTGTTGTGGCCGCTAAAAGAGTCTCGATTTGAAAGGCCAGAGAGCAGCACAGCAATAAATACAATAAGTACTGACAGGAGAGGAAGCAGGTAATATTCACCTCATATAGGTCTTATTAAGTTCAAACTAAAATGGAAATAAAGTAATTATATTCTTGAGTAATTAAGTAAGTAATTTAAAGAGGGTGTGTTTTAGGAGTAGATTATGAGGAATACATTCTGTGGAGTAAACATGCATCTGAGAACATTAAATATAAGCTAAATAGCAGCAAAGAGCACCAGAATAGAAGGGTTTACTTCACCTTTTCCGTGCAGCTTTTGTCACTAATTTACTCACGGTGGGAAGAATAACACTTACAAGTGGAAGGAAAAACAGTTTAAATAAGCTTTACTAAAAAAGCTACTTAAATAAATGTAACAGAGCACCACCACCTCTTACTCTGTACATTAAAGATGTGTAATGACAAAGTCAATTCTAAATGCTGTATGAAGTTGTGCTGTTGTAAACTGGAGAAAATACAACTAGTAACACACCTGACAGGATTATACTCCTCACAGAGACAATGTCAATCATTTACAAAACATAAGCCTTGCAATCAGAAGACCAAGACAGATCTTAATACAATTTAGTCCCGTTTGGTAAAGTTGCATTTACATCTTACATGTTGTTTTGAAGTAGTAGCTCCAAGTTAAACTAATAAACAAATGTGCAATTTAGTCTCTTCACGACTGAGACATTTAGTTTTTAATTAAACAGTAAAAACAACATCTTGAGTAAGATTTGTACTCACCACTTTTACTGAGATTTGTTTGTCTGACGTGCACAGATAAACAGCAGCAGCTTGTTGATAGCCGTTAGCTCGTTAGCCTCATTAGCCGCGTTAGCCACCTCCGTGAAGTTGGCCCCCAATCAAACACATCATCCACACAAAAACAATGTCAATCGTTTGTGCTGCAAAAAGTTTTGTTTGTGCTGTTTAGTTTTCGAGATATTAACGATTCTTTTACGGGTCAAATTAGGGCCCCCCAGCCCCCTAGGAAGCTTGAAAATGCTCTAAAACGGCTCGAAATGTTGTCAATCGTTAGTGCCTCGTTTGTGCTGTTTTGTGCTGTGAAGAGTTTAATTTGTGCTGTTATGGTTTTATCAATATTTACAATTTTTTGGCCGATGACGTCACTCAGCCCCCCAAAAGGTTAAAATACACAATAAAACAGCAAAGGGTTATATGAATCGATTGTGCTTCGTTTGTGCAGTTTTGTGCCGTGCATAGTTCTATTCATTTACAAAGGCATTTTGGAAGGATGTGACTAGGTTTATTTCAACCAATCTGTGTGAAAATTATAAAATGTACTACGCACATGTGATTTTTGGACTTTTTACAAATGGACTAATGAGTAAGGACAAATTGTATCTTGTCAACTTAATATATTTTTAGCAAAATATTTTATACACAAGTGTAAATTTGCTAATAGGAAACCTATATTTAAATTTTGTCTCTTTATATATCTCAGCTGTAGAATTTGTGATTTTTTTATTTTATTTATTTATTTTATTATTACTATTGTTATTGTTATATTTTTATTTGGGTTTTTTTTTCGTTGTGCTTTGCTCACCCCCTGGCAATTGTAAATTATTTAAATTTAAGTATTATTTAAGTATTAAAGCAATTTTAAAAAACAAAAAACGCCATGTTCCGCATTTTTTGTCAAAACGTCACACGCAGCAATGAATTGTGGGTAAAACAATCTACCAAAACACAAAACGAAGAAGAGCAGTATCCACATTGCAAAATCGTTGTTTTTTTAACCACAGCTTTACAACCTTTTAATCCACGTTTCAGAGATCACCACCTTAAGAAAATTTCGTGCATAAAACGTCCTTTTAGCAGCAGCAGCAAGAAGAAGAAGAAGCGTCCATTCTGCAGCTGAACTTTGACACACTGAACTGAACTGTGGACACTGAGGTGCTGCTGCATAAAGAAGTGACCGGATTACACACTAAAACATCATTTCCACTATTAAACTGAAGACCATTGTTTGAAGATGTCATCCAGAAAAGTCATAGAGGTTTTCTACGATGTGGTGTCTCCGTACTCCTGGCTCGGGTTTGAGGTTTGTATTCGTTTTAGACCAAAGTCAAGGAGAACCACATCGTTTTTGGAGTTAATGTTGTTTTTAGTAGTTTTCCATCCACTTTACTATCTATACTCTTGACTTTAAGCTGTACTGCGTAACTTTCCTCTGTCGCCATGGAGTTAGATGTTGCACAGGGGCTACTAATTTGACTAAAGTGCAGTTAAGATAAGTGTATATCAAAGCCATCTAAACTTTTCTTTACATGTATTTTTGTTTTTCTTTATTTTGTTGAATTAATGTCTAAAAAAGTAGGTTCTTTTATGTAAATGATATAATAAATGTGTTTACTTCCTGTAATTTTCTTCAGAATTTTCAATTTTTCTCCCCAAACAGCCACTTGATTGGTATAAAACTATAATTTATATTTGCAACAAGCGTTAATACCTCAGATAAAGTCAAAATTAGAAAATGATAAAAACCTGTCATACGCACTTTAAAGGAGCAGTGCGTAACTTTCTGGAGGTTGGAAGTCTTTGAAAATAAAAACACTCAACATTCTCCATGGGTATAGATAAGTTTTATGCAACACTGTGGAATATTGTAGCTAAAGGGACAACATTTCCATGGAAACAGGCAGGAAGCTCCTCCTCCAGGCCAAGTACGAGTCAGGTTTGTGGAGATGCAAGTGCACTCACAGTAAGAACAAAGGTTTTTAAACATTTTATTCATGCTTTTGTTTTTTAGTCTATTTCTTGGCCAAAAAGCTATGTACTTTACCTTTAAATTCAGTAACAGATCACCTTTTAAAAACTCCACAGATCTGACCTGTAACTTGGTCTGATGGAGACACCAGTTTAATTTCATACTTTGGAACATTCTGTGTAAAGCAAAAACATGTCCTTGGGCACCTTAAGTGTAATTTTCAATAGGATCTTCCCTTTATTTTACATTAATCATGTCCCAGCCAAGCTTTTCATGAGGCTTTTCCGTTTGCCGGTGCCTCTCATTAGAGTTGGGTGTCATTGACAAACATTATCTCAATATTTTTTGCATCATCTCAATAACAACATTCAGACATTATTTTAACAGTGCATCAAGAATTTGCTCAAATGTGCCTGTAAATGTACAACTATAATTTCTTACATTTGACAGACGTATTGGACCACTTCACCCACCGCTTCCTAAATCTTCACAGAGACGTCAATATTTTGGTCCCACATTTTTCCTGCTTTGTGTTTTCAGGTGATGTGTCGCTACAGAAAAGTGTGGAACATTGATCTCAGACTACGACCTGCATTTCTGGGCGGCATCATGAAAGGAGCAGGTAATCTACACAAACTAAGAACGTATTGTATAAAATGCATTTGATGTTATGCATGCACTTCTGATCATTACACACATAAACCGGCACGTTTCCCAAATAATTAAAGTCTATATGACAGGTTAGAGGACAGATTTCACTAAAACGTTGTGAACATGATTATATTTAAGATTTTACTAAACATTTTTCCAGTTTGTCACCAGTTTGACTATTTGCGTAATGTTTATAATGTCACTTCCTGGTTGGTCATGGGCAGCAAATATGACATAGAGGTAATTCTACAGTTGTTACCTAGCAACCATTTTGAAAACAAGGGCCAAAATCCACATAAATTAGACAACAGTTATGTTTGGACAAATAATAATACCTGATAACACCTTTATTTTGGTGAATGACTGTTTAAACGGTCAAAAAGATGTATCAGTTGAGTTGTTGTGTCTCTTTATTTTCAACTGTACGTCACTTTTTGATGACATCACAGAGGGATTCCGATTTAGAACTCGGCACTACATCCTGTCATTTTAAACTTTTATTATTATTTTTTATTATTTCTTCACAAACTGCAACTTCACAGATGTAAAACTATGATAAATTTTACCACAGGTGCCCTCCCACCAAACTAAGTAAGAATTAGATAAACACGAGAACCTGTCATATGGACTTTAATAAAATTATTGCTGCTGTTGTTTTAGTTTGTACAGGTTGGCGTCCCTTAATCTACATTATGGCTGTACGATATATTGCAAAAGTATCTGTCTTGCAATTTTGACTGATGAAATAGTCAATATCACAACGAACTAAATATATCGAAATAGCTCCAAGGTCCTCGGTCGGCCAGAAATGCAGGAATGGACCGATTTGTTGTGTAATGGGTGGATTTTATTACATTGTTATGCCGATATTTAGACTTTTAAATTCATTGCAAGGCCCATAAATCCATTTTAATTTGAAGTAAAGTTCACAAATTAACTTTTCACTCATAAATAAATAATAACAAATAACCAAAACATAGCAGAAAGTACTTATGTAGGATATATGTGTTGCGTTATTGTGTGAACATATTTTTAGTCTAATTGCCCTTTTATTTCCATTGGTTTGTAATAGAAACAAAAATTGGCAACAAATATCGTCCATTTATTTATTTATCTATTTATTTGTTCATTTTAATTATAAAAAGTATAACACACTGCTCCTCGTTGCTTAATCTGTGAATATAAACATGATTGATGTCCAATTAGAGAAGGAAAGATTGCACAGATTGGATTTATATTTTTTATTTTTCTCACTAATATTGTGCAGTTTGAAGTCTTTATGTTTAGAGTTTGCATCATGAAGTACTGTTTTCCTTTTTATATTTAGAAAAGTTACTCAAGATTAGTATTTATATATTTATTTAGGGCTGCAACTAACGATTATTTTGGTAACCGATTAGTCTGGCCATTATTCCTTCAATTAATCGATTAATTAGCGCGCGAAAGACACTTGAATATGAACATTTTATTCAATTTTACCCAAACAAAGCTGAAGTGAATGCATTTGATGACGTCCTGGAGTAGAATATTTACAGATGAACAAGGATTTTAATCAAAAAAACACAATTTACATGTTTCCTGTGTGTTTTTTGTGTCATTCCTGCTCCGTCTGAGAAATAAAACCTCTTCTTTCAGCTCATACAATGTTTTGAAGTCTGTGTATGGACCAGTTAACCATTACTCGACTATTTAATCAGTTGACAACCATTTCTATAATCGATTAGTTGTGATTAATCAATTATGTTTTTTTTGCTTCTCAACTCTGCATTAAAGGATCCATAAAGTAAATGTGTGACTTCTCGTTGCACAGGGAACAAGCCTCCTGGTTTGGTACCCAACAAATTCCTCTACATGTCGAAGGACTTGAGCCGCTTGGCCCAGTATTTCAACGTTCCTGTCCAGGCTCCGTCCGATCCATTTGAGGCGATGTTTGACAAAGGTAAAGTCTGTGGACAGAAGTATGATCTGATAAAAGGATTATTAAAGAGAGGGATGGGAAAGAACAAGGAGGAAGTTACATTTTGAAGGTATAAATCTAATAAAAGCTTCTGTTGATGTGCAAATATTTCACAATAAATTCAGCGTTTTGAAGTCTTATCTGTACAACTACCATAAAATTATACCCAGAGATGCTTTGAATCAAGTTTTTAAAAGAAGTATGACATGTTTTTATGATTTTAAAATTTTTACTTTATTCAGGGTATCAATAGCTGTGGTAAATATACTTATATATAGTTTTACACAAATCATGTCTCTGTTTGTGGAGAAAAGTTGAAAAATATGTTGAAAATTTAAGGACGTAAACAAATCGATGACATCACAACTGGGAGCCAAAGGTTATGCATAATTTATACAAAATAAATGTATTTTTTTGACCTTTTAAACTTTGATTCAACAAAATAAAGGTGTTCACTTGTATTTTTATTTGTCACATAAAACAATATGTAACATTAGCTGAGTTTTGGCCCAATGTACAGGATGGTTTTTTTTTGTTAATTTCCTAGTGTGATGTCATCATTTACAACCAGGAAGTAAAATTAAAAGCTTAAGAAAAAAGCTAAACTGGGGTAAAATTTGTAAATATTTTAGCAGAATTTGAAATATATTTATCTTAACTGCATTTTAGTTAAATGAGACAAGGGCAATACATTATCAACCAAATAAGTAAAATAATAAAGGTTTAAATAGTGACTGAAGGCTTCTATAAAGAGAATATTTGTAAATAACATCAGAAATAGTTTTTTTTCTTTTTGACAGTCCAAATTAAAGGCTCTGTACCTGATTTTTACGGTTTTGAAACGTGCACTTCCTGCTTTTCGTAGAATAAAACGTTCTATAAATAGATGCAGAGAAAGCGCTGTGGTCTCATTTTGACTCAGATGGATGCTTTTACAATATATCTGTGCTGGAGTAAAACAGATTTTACTTTATTACGTGCTAAAAATCGGGGTATGAAGTAGTTCTGTTTTTCACGTTTCAAAACAGTAAAAAACAGGTACAGCCCCTTTAATAATGTCACTGTTTTTGTTATAAAAAGGTCTTTTCGTGTATATTTTAGATTCTGTTTAATCTAGAGAACGATTATAAAAATATTGATTGATGATTAATTTTTAAAGTCAACTAGTCATGATTAGCTTAGTTGCCTCCAATCAAAGTCACAAGTCAGATCTGTGGAGAAACGAGCCCTTTCATAATTTGAATACATGCTTTTCATTGTATTTTCTTTAGATAGGTTTAATGCCATTTTGTAATAAGTTCCACAGTGCACCATTAACACTGATAATCTTTTAATTTTTACGGCATTTAAAATTTGAACTAATATAACACACAATCTTATGAATTAGACTCAGAAACAAATTGTAAATGTCTGGACGAACACCGGCAGAGACTCTGATGTTTGCCTTGGCAGGTTCTTTGACGGCGATGCGTTTCGTGACGGCGGTTCAGGAGCGAGAGACCGGAGGAGACAAACAGGTGGAGTGTGTTTCCCGCGAGCTCTGGAGGAGAATCTGGAGCGAAGACAAAGACATCACCAAACCAGAGTCACTCACCGAGGTAACAACGACGCTGTTCAGTCACGTTTAAAGGTCAAATATGATGCAAATCTGACTTTTAAACCATGTTCTAACATTGTTCCGTCATCAAAAACACACCTGGAGTCGCGTTTAGCTTCATTCACGCTAGTTTGATTCATCTTGGTTTGAAAATCCTCTCAGTTCAGAGTTCACATTTTAAACACAACCAGAAGAATTGACAAAAAGACTGAAATATGAACTGACAAACTAATAAAAGAATTGTGTGTTTCTGGACATTTTTGTTGTTTTTTTACACTATTAATGTTATTTTTGTCTCTTAATCAAGTTTTTTGTCACCTTTTAGATGCAGTTTTGTTGTTTTTTTGTTGCTTATTTCAGAAAATGTTTTAACAAATCTAAACTACAGGGTTAACAAGTTTTATGCAGAATAAAACAAGATATTTTGTTGTTTGTGGAGGTAATTTTTGTACTTCAAACAGCAGCCTTTGCCTCCTTTCAAACTGTGATTTTGATTTGATTTCGATTTATTGTACAGCCCTATTTTTTATTTATATATTATTTTTGCTGTAACGTCTTTCTTTTACAGGCGGCCATGAAAGCAGGTCTGACGGACAAAGATATTGAGGAGGCGTTGTCGTTGGCGACCACAGACAAAATCAAAGACAAGCTGAAAAATGCGACAGAAGAAGCACTCGGACATGGGGTGGGTTTTACATTAACACTAATTATTCATCGAGAACAAAAAAGGATGAGTTAAAATTATACTGTTTTGACGTATTTCAGGCGTTTGGTTTCCCCATGATTGTTTGTCACGTGGACGGAAAGAAAGAGATGTTTTTTGGATCAGACCGGTTTGAACTCATGGCCCACTGCATCGGTAAGAAAACAGTTCAGTTTGATATGAATTAATAATCTAGCGCAGTGGTTCCCAAAGTGGGGGTCGGGACCCACCGGGGGGGTCGCGAGGGGTGAGCTGGGGGTCGCGAGATGATTTCAAGATATAATTTGAAGAAATATGAAACTGTATTTGCTCTATTTTTCTAATTAAATACAGTATAATTTAGTGAAATAGGTCTAATAAGACAATATACTATTCAAATAACCAACATTAAACCTGATTTTACACTTAGAATTATTTTTCATTTCGCTTTGGGGGTCCCGAGTTGGTTGCATGGCTATTTTGGGGGTCCTGGCCAGAAAAGTTTGGGAAGCCCTGATCTAGCGGACTTTGTTTAATATAAGATTTATAGACCCTTTAAAATGTGACGTCATCAAAATTCCAGGATGGAGGCGACTGGAGGCAAAATGAAGTCGACTGTAAATTTTTCAATGATTCGCTCATAGATCTAAATTCTACTGGTTTTAAGTGTTTGTGTTGGAAAAAAGCAACACATTTGAATTTCCAGAGTAGAAATGTCAGTTAGTTTGTTTTTCTATAACAAACAATGGACAAAATCCAATTGTCTAGCCTCAAAATTGTATTTTAGCTTCAAAAGAATCTAATTTATGGAATAGTATCTAATATATCTCTAGATAAAATAAAAAATTATTGTGGTCTCAACATTTCTGTGAGTATTTTTTCAGCAAATCCCATAAATCTGGATTGTTCCTTCATCAAAAATGTCAAGAGTTTATCATAATTTCCTAAAACATAATGTAAATACAATAATAAATGTGTTTAAAGCAGCTCTGATGTCACTCACATGTGTCTGAGGCTTTTACTTTTCCAAAATCATCAACATTTTTCATATTTTGTGACATTCTGAGGTTAATCCCAGTTCCTCCAGTGAAATCACATAATGTTGCACTTAACTTCACCTCCATTCCGAATTTAGAATGTTTTTGTTTACAAAGTTCTATACAATATACTAAAGTGAGTTTGGTTCTCTCTTTTTCAGGAGAGAAGTGGCTTGGGCCTCAACCTGACAAAATCTCAGCCAACTTATAAGATTCCAGTGCCTTTTGAAAGTTAGTGCCTTCACAACGAGAAACTGTACAATTAACACAAACACGTGAAAAAAAAAAAAAGTATTGTTCTAGTCTTTTTACATTGATTAAAGTTACATCAGCTAAATCTAATGTTGACTTGTTGGGGCAGAGCAAGGAATTTCATGAGGCCATTACATTTTAAAATGGCTAGCTCATTGTGCTACTGAGTACTTCCTGTCCAGTTTTATCTTTATGAGGTTTTTGCAGAGTCACTAAAATGAATAAACATTTTAGTGACTCTGACTTTACAATGAGGTGAACACTTCCCCAGAGACACTTCTGTGACGATAAATGGAGGCGTTTGTGGGTCAGTGCTAACGCTAAGGCTCACTTTTTAATTGGTTGTTTCTTTACATTTAATGATTTAATTAATGTTAGCATTAGCAGTGAGAAACTGTTAGCTTAGCCAACGGCTGCTGTGCACCATCGAACCATCGAGTCCATGATCTGAGACCAAGACTCAGCCTTTTGTAATTAGCAATGAGTCAATTGTTAGTAAAAGCGAAAAAGTTCAGACGTAAGATTAACTTTGTGCCACTGACTAAATGTGTGTTTTTCGTTAATGTTCAGGAAAATAATATTTAATGCATTTTATTTGTTTTTGGTGAGACAAAATGGATTAATCAAAAATGATGATCAATTAAAAAAAGTCTCATCCAGCCCATGTTGCCTTGATATTTTTAGCCATTTTTACTTTAAATTATTGCTACCGTCAGGAATTGAAATTACAAAGTGCATACATGTGTAAAAGTGATAATATTTCATAAATAAATAATAACTTATATGATAAACAGTGCTTCTCTACTCATTATTATTATGATATCAGTCTGAAATGGCTTTCACATCAAAACGTCTTGATTTTTAAAACATTGCCAACCTCTGAAGTTTTTCTATTATAATAATTATTATGTTGAAGATTGTTTCCTCATCATTCATTCACTCAACGTTGTATTTTGATTGGATTCATGTTTGAGTACAGTATTCATTGTCCTGAAACTGAGGCTCGGGGGCTCAGAAATGTCCGGTTTTGTACTTAGTTGTGATTATATAGTGATTATATAGTCTGATTGACACTTGTCGAGTTCTGAAATGTCGCATGGATATTTTCTAAAAACAAAAATATGCAAATAACAATCCACTGGTTGTTACAGTGAAATGTCACGATGAAGAGGCTTATCAGTTTTGCAGTTTTGAACAGGAAGTCAATGCATCAGTTTCCATTATTAAGGGGTTTAGAACAATATTGTGGTTTACAAAGAACAAAATGTAAAATGAACTTAAGTTATCATAGTTCAATACTAAAAACTGACAAAAGGATAATAGGTTTAGGTTTATAATTATACTTTCTGGTTGTAAATCATAACATCACACCAAAACCTCTTTAATGTCACAGAAATGAGACAAATAAAAACATATGAAAACTCTTTTATTTTGTTGAATTAATGTTTAGAGAGTCAGAACTTTTTATCAGCTGCATCTTATTTAATAAAAACAAATTTTTAGATGTGATTCTGGCTCTTTCTGGACTAGTGTGACGTCATGGTTTACAGCTCTGCTCTGTTTGTCTTCTTTTCTTCACAAACTGCGACTCGATTGGTGTAAAGCTATCATTTATATTTTTACAACTAGTATTTTCTCACCAAATCAAGTAAGCATTAGTAAATCTTACAAACCCGTCACATGCACTTTACAGTAGTAGTTTATATCTGGCTGGTCGTCCAGCTCTTCTGTCAAATCGCACACACTTCAATCCAAACATGTTTCATCTTCACTCTGAACATGAGTGTTTGTTTTACACAGATCCAGGGCGTGACTCTCTTTCCTAACGATCCAATGGAGACACACAAGGTTTGAGATGGATTACTTTTACACTTTATTTTGCAACCTACATTTTAGCAGATTTTATATTTTACCTGCTGCGAAATGTCTCACTTAAAGTTTTAACTCTGAACAAACATGTTGGTGTTCTATTTTTACTGTGAACATTTTCATTTTTAGTTTTACTTTTATTGATTTTACTCAAAGTCTTTCCCAGTTTGACCCTTTTAGTGCCTTCGACTTACTTCCAGCATTAAAACGAACACTAACATTGCACTGACCCAATGCTTATATGGATAATTAATAATATGGAAACCAGAGCTGCACACACTGAACACAAACTTGCACACTATTATTCGAAATATGTATATATGGTTTTATGTAATTAGTATAGAATAGTCTTGTCTTAGCTCCTTTTATAAACTTATTTAAAAGTGTATTAGTTTTACTAGGTGTAAATTATAATTCTAATATTGTAATCTTAACTTTAAGGCGCTGGTGTCTGCAATGAACTTCAGAGCTGAGATAATATTGATGACGATGAAATGTGAGTGAATGATCGAGTGTCAGAGACTGTATGAAAACTGTTGCACTGTAAATAATGCATGTTGTACTCCCCCCGTCCCTTATCCAGGACTGCAGATGGACATGAGCTTGCATAGCTATAATCTGGTGCAATCATCTTTGCCCCCGAGCATAATGTCATTGTACATGGTCCTGTTAAATAAATAAATAAATAAATAAAAAATAAATAAATGATAAAACAGGTAAAATGATGTTACAAATGTGCTAATACTTGTTTGAAAGGATAAAATAATTATAGAAAAAAACAGTATATGTATGATTTGATTGATCAACTGACAACTCTGTTATTTCAGAGCACATTTTAGATTTTAAAGACATACATTTTTTGCTTTTATTAAGTATAATAACATACCTATCTTTATCTTACATTGTGTTCATTGTAAATTCTCAGAGAGGCTTCTGTTGTTGATGTTTAGTTCGTCATTTGGTCTGTTTGCAGTCTGTATGTTCACAGATTATGGACGCGTTTGGAGCTGTACACGTGCTGACCACTGGGGGCAGTAGTGAACACAGTGAAACAGTGGAAGCTCAACTTTAAAAAAGAAAAAAGGTGACTAGAAAAATGTGCCAAACAAATGCATTGTTTTGTCGTCTTGTTTTCTTGGCTCTACCGTGGGTGCCTCATGTTTGTTTTTTTAGCTGCACCTTTCCTTCAATTTTGGCCAATAACTGACTCCGACTGTTTTTGGCGCCCTCTTTAGGTTATTTACCAGAACACAGCCTTTACGAAAAGAAACAAATGAAGCTTTAAACCCAATATTGCTCTAAAACGTCACGTTTGACTAAAATGTAATGATCATGATTATATTTAAGATTTTACTGGGCATTTTTCCTGTTTGCCCCCAGTTTGACTATTTTCGTAAAGTTTATAATGTTACTTCCTGGTTTCTGGTCATGGGCAGCAAATATGACATAGATAGAGGTAATTCCACAACTGTTTCCTAGCAACCAGACTGTAAACAAGGGCCATAATCCACATAAATTACACAATAGTTAAGATTTGACAAATAATAACACCTTTACTTTGTTGAATGACTGTTTAAACTGTCAGAAAAATGTGTGTATATTAACTGTCTGTTTTTTTTTTTTATGACATCACAGAGGGATTCCATTTTAAAACTGAAATAACTTTTATTTTTCAAATTTCCTCACAAACTGCTACTTCACAAATGTAAAACTATGATAAACATTTAACACAGGTGCCCTCCCACCAAACTAAGTCATAATTAGAGAAAAATGAGAACCTGTCATATAGACTTTAATAACAGAAACAAGTCCACTTATTTAACTGATAAGCTCCGCCTCTTTGTAGTGACTTCACTGTAACAAGCAGCAGATTTTTAGAAATTATTTACTTGTTTTTATTGTTGAAAAATGTCTATGTGACCTTTTTGAAAACGTGCATGACTCGGAATCTGATCTTTTAAAAATATTGCAAGTAAATACACAAAAGTAGGCGGGGACAGGGGGTAGGTGACACCAGGAATTATTCTTCATAAATATTTAGTTCATTGTGAAAGTCTTCATTCATGTTTTATTAAGACAGGAATAAATTTAGTTATCATCAATTGTAAGCAAACACTGTATTTTTAAAATGTTTTTATTTTTTACGCTGAATTTGAATACATTTTATTTATATGCAGTGAATATTTTTACTTGATTAGATATTAAAAACAAAACATATAATTCACATAATTAAAATGCAAAAAAAATAAAAAAAATAAAAGCGAATAAAAAAACAAAATGACTTACACAAGATCATGTTTGTCGAATTCTAAACTACAGGCTCCTGAATCCAGACTCGAGCGTTAACCGTTGACGACGATTGCGTTTAAAGCTGAACGTCGCCCTCTGGTCTCCATGGAAACGCTATGCTTTGCCTCGAGTGTGACGTAAATGTTTCGACGTGCGTTCATTCAACTCATTATCGTTGTTTTTATTGCTCACAAATACTTTGAAAAACTTGCATTCTCACTCTGAGCGGGCTCGCCTCTCCACAGACCTGACCTGTAGCTTGCTCTGGTGGCGTCATCTGCTCGTCTCTATGGAGATTAAAGTGCCTCTGACAGGTTGGACTACACATTTGACAAAAATGCAGTTAAGATAAATATATTAAAATTTTGTTAAAATACTTTCCAAATTTCATCGCGGTTTAGCAATTTTTTAGGTTTTTAGTTTCACTTCCTGGTTGTAAATGAAGACATCACACTAGGAAATTACCATAGCAACCATCCTGTACACTGGTTTACTTCCTGTAATTTTCAACATATTTTTCAACGTTTCTCCACAAATGGCTACTGGATTGGTGTAAAACTAAAATTTATATTTACAACAGGTATTAATACACTGAATAAATTTGAAATCAGAAAATCATGAAAACCTGTCATACGCACTTTAACAGGTTTAATGCCACAGTATGGAACATTTCAGGCAAAGTGCACAGGACAACAATGAAATTTTGTGTCTCGACGGCTGAAATGATAGAATTTAACGATAATATATGATAAAAGGAAAGAAAACATTTATTTTTTTACGTGCGCTCAAACCTCAGTTGCAGGACAATAAAACGTTAACTCAAACATGCAGGAATCTATCAAACAAATCCACATAAAACTGCGAGTACAAATGACGAGGTAAAACCATTATAGCGTGCTTAAAAGCTGATTTTACATAATGAGTCCCGTTTAATTCATCGGAGGAATGAAGTCGAGCCTACTGGAAGTTGAATGCCCGAGGGAAACAGAATCTGGCTTTACAAGTTGCTCAGCTATGAGGAAAACACGCTCAACAATAGACCGTGAACTAAAAATGACAAAAAGCAGTTGGACCAGTTTCTTAAGACAAAGACGGGGCAAGGCAGGGCTTCAGGTCGACTTCACTCCACCGCTCGGGCCAGAAAACAAAGAAAGGTAACTCATTATCAGTGCAGAAAGTGCCAGGGTGTTGTGTTTTGCTGCAAATACGTTTTAATCGCGATGTTGATGCTGTTGTTTTGAGTCGCAGGAGCAGCAGCAGACGTCGGGAGATAAAGAGGAAGGTGCAGGTGCAGTGGGCGGAGCGACAGTAACGGTAGATAAACAGAGTAACGACGCTGATCCCCCGGAGCCGGACGCAGAGGGAGAGGTAAACAAGATGAACTGCTAACGCGGCACACCTCATTTTGACTGGAGATGAGCCCAAGGAGCAGCTGACGCAAAGAAACGCGAACTATGACATGACCGTGGACGACCTGCGCTGAATATAAGAGGACAAGACCAAAAAAAGACAGGTAAGAGCTGCTAGACAATGATTGTAGTTCAAAAAATGCATGTGTTTTCAACTGAATTTTGGATTCTGTTTAGTTTTGTCTTTAAAAAACTACAAAAATGGCTTCCAAAATGTGTTTCCTGAACATAAACCATTAAAAAACAACAAGATTAATAGTTTTTCTGTTCAAAGCAAAACAAAAAAGTCACATTTCTTCCAGTACAGTCTGAACTCTGCTCCAAACCACTCGCTTTTACTGAGGATTGACTGTAGACGTTTCGATTAATCCAATATAATCCACGTTTTCTGCACATTTCATGAACAAAAAACTCTTCCAAAGTTCTGCACATTAAAAAAATACTAAAATACAGCATTATTTTATATTTGTCAGTCAGCCATTACAGCAATAAAACTAGTCAAATCAAATAAGAGCTTCTGTATCACAAATAAAAAGGTAAAACCATTAAAATGTATAAAAATAATTAACACAAGGGACCACACAACTCACACAGTGTTAAAAGCCAGAGAATAAAACATTGACGATCAAATCTCAATCTCAATTAAAATACAATTAACTGCACAGCCCTAACTTTAATTCAGTTTAATTAGACAGAAATGCTTTTAGTGCCTGTTTAAGTGAATAAAAATGGATTCACAAACAAAGGAATGTGAAGAAATTGCACTTAGATTTACAAAATATAGAAGCTTCATTCGAGATTTCTAAACTAATACAAGAATCACGTGTTTTGGATCATGTTTGAGGAGTGTTTTTGTAATAAGACACCTCTGAGGCAGGACATTTTTGGCTGTCACTGCGATTTTATTTAGATTTACAAGTCCGTTTTCTTAATAAAGACTCAAAACAACACACTATTAAATAAAATAAAGTAATAATAAGGTTATAACGTAAACATAACTCCAAGTTTTGAACCATACGCTATCATTTTAACTGAATAATACACATTTCACATGTAAAACATTCTTTAAAAGTCTGTTTCTGTAGTAAATGTAGTCTTTTGTGATGTTGTTTTGCTCGTGTGACGTCCTCAGTGTTGTGTTGTCACTATTTAACACTTCTGGTGTTTTAACAAGAAACGTGTCGGTGTCTCTTGCTCCAATAAAGCACTTTTAATTAATCAGAGTGCTTCGGGCTCTTTACCGCTTCCTCACCACATCCAAGGCTACTTTTTTGGTCTTTAATTCTTTATAAAAGTGTTTTGTTTTTTTTATCAGAGGCAAAGTTTAATGTATGTAGAAGCCAATACTCTACTTTTTACACAGCCCAGTTTTTAGAAAAATACGTACATAACTTATGTTTTTGTAATTCCATTTACATAGCTGTTGTACGTTTTTGTTGTCTGTGAAAACTTACACATTTTGCATTTTTGGAAATTATGCTGCATGAGTTTGTCAACGGAAAATACATATATGTACATATTTCACGTTTTGCAAATTATGTTACACAGTGTCAATCAATGTTTCAGTTTATCAATAATAAACCCTAAAGCAGACTCTAACTCCAATTTATGTCAATTTATTGAACATATTTTGACAACAATAACTAACAATAAAAAGCTACGTAAATGTAAAAACGTAAATTATGCATGTATTTTTCTGGAGACTGTGTTGTTTTTACACTGAATTAAAAAACAAAACAAAAAAAACCTGAAGAATAAAACACTGTGTACCACTTTATAATAACTACAACACCTTAACTGGCCTTAATAAAGCATGAACAAGGACTTAATTCACAATGAATTAATAGTTTATTAAGCATTATTTAGGCTAAATAACTACTTAATTAAGGTTAGAATTAGGAATTAGGATTAGAGGATTAGTTAAGTGGTTACATGCCTGAATTATTCTTCATAAACATTTTGTTCACTGTGAATTAAGTCTTCGTTCATGGTTTATGAAGACAGGAAGAAATGTAGTTATTATCAATCAACAAGCATTGTTTTGTTTTTTTTACGCTGAATTTTAATACATTTTATTTATATGCAATGAATGTTTTTACTTGATTAGATGTAAAATACAAAACAAAACACATAATTCACATAATTAAAATGCAAAAAATTAATACATAAAAGCGTTGGAAATAATAAAAACACAAAATAACTTACACAATAATGTAAGAATCACATGTTTCAGATCATGTTTGTCGAATTCTTAACTACAGGCTTTGCAGGTTTTTGTAACGAGACACCCCTGAGACAGATTTGTAACGTCGCTTCCTAAATCCAGACTCGAGCGTTAACATTTTATAATTAAATAATAATAATTAAATGCGTTCATTTAATTCATTATTGTTGATTTTATTGCTCACAAATACCTTGAAAAACGTGCATTCTCACTCTGAGCGGGCTCACCTCTCCACAGACTTGACCTGTAACTTGCTCTGGTGGCGTCATCTGCTCGTCTCTATGGAGATCAACAGGTTTAATGTCATAGTATGGAACATTTCAGGCAAAGCACACAGGACAACATTGAAATTTTATGTCTTGACGGCTGAAATGATAGAAATTAACGATAATATATGATAAAAGGAATAAAAAGGAATAAAACGGATAACATAAATTGCTGTCTAAAATGTTATGGATATTAGTAATTTTAATATTATGAAGATTGTACATGTTTAAACAACTATTAAAGCATTCTACTTGATCATAAGTGAAAACAACAAGAACATTGATTGCTTTTTTCTGCAGAATCTGGAGGTAAAATGGAGATGATCACAATTACACAAACAATTATTGTCATTTCAACAAACAATAGGCCTATTATTGTTTATCGAGCAATTCCTGCAAAGCAATCCATCAAGATAAACAGGCGGAACACAGGAAAATTAAGCAGCAAATGTTGTCTGCATGTTCAGGAGCATCAAAACACAAATGTAAACGACAGGTTTAGCAGGTTTTAGACATAATAAGAGTAAATGTGACCCAGTGCTGCCGCGACACTGAAATTTCAAACTCGATACTAAAGAATAGGCTCGATTTAGGCTGTCATTAACTGTTATTTTAGGAGTCGACTAGTCAAAGGATTATTTCTAAACTTTTAAATTATATTATCAACCAAATACAAGTTTAATTTGATGACTGAAGGCTTCAAGATAGAGACTATTTATGAATGAAGTGTATTATTGATGAAAGCCATAAATTGTTGGCTATTTTTGGACATTTTGATTAAAAAATGAGGCGAAATTTGAATTTTTAGAACAATTTTCAGTCAAATCTTACTTAATTTACTTAAGAACAAAATAAGAAATGCAAAATCCCCTCTGTACATTTTTTAAATAACTAATATGTTACAAAATGAACCAAGAAATTGAAACCTGTTTCTGTCCATTTTTCCGGTTTAAATGTCCCAAATATATGTATTTTTGGCCATTTTTACACATGAAATGCCTTATTTCTACATGAAAACATGACATGATGAAAAACTATTTATGAACAAAGTGTATTATTGATGAAAACCAGAAATTGTTTGCTATTTTTGGACAGTTTGCTTCAATAATGCCGCTATCTTTGTTATAAAAAGGTCTGTTCATATTTGTTTTAGAGTCTGTATTGTCCAGAGAACGATTAAGATTATTATTATTATTTTTTACTGTCGATCTGTCACAATTTGTCGATTAATCTTTGCAGCTCTACTAAATGTTGATACCACTATGATAATTTTATGATTTTTTCTTTATTAAGGACACAGGTTCAGGACACAAGACAATAAAAGAAAAAAAAAACATAGAATACTGCAAATAAATTACAATAATCTTTACAGAAATGGGAAAAAAGAGACAAGAAATGCTCCTTTTTCAGAATAACTTTAAACACACACTTGTAGTACCTTCTTTATGTGACTTTCTGGTCTGATAAGACTCTAAATCATTGTAAAACTGTTCAGGAAACGTCACATTTTGTCCTGTTTATGTGTTTTTTCTGTATCGATACTTGCTCAAATCAGTATCTAGTTTCGATTCCAGTTTTAGTCTTGATTATTATCTGATTTGCGATACTTCTTACTCCTCTAAAGTGAAGACACGCTGGATATTTAGTTCTCTGCACACGTCGTTATCCTCTTTAAATATTCACTGTGGCTCGTCTGGAGTCGATGGTGAATGAAACTATCCCTGTATTGTTTTACATGTTCCCGGACACGTCTGGAGTGCTGCAGTTGATCGGTGGATTGTGGGTAATTTTTGTTTGCGCAGAGGGCGGGAGGAGCTGCTGTAAAAGTGTTGTGTGGCAGAAATGTAGATGAACAGGTTCAGGCGCCTTTGATGTGATCATGAAGCGATACAGAGCGGCAGGAACAATAATCACACATTAACTGTTACGGCATAAGGTAATACTCCAAGGTGTATTTGATCATCAGAATGGTTATCTGGACTATATAGACCAGGGGTGTCCAAACTTTTTCCATCGAGGGCCACATATTGAAATATAGACCAAGCGGAGGGCCACAAATCAATCGCGAAACGTTAAATAAAGCTGCATTTATCTGATGTTTTAAGCGCCACCACATCTACATTCAGTCTCAGTGCCTTAATATCAGGTCTGTCATGCACAAAAATGTTAGTTATTTAGGTTGGAATTGTAGAAAATGTGAAATTTGCTGTAAATAGTACTTATTAGGACAGTGTGGGCCAGTTCACCAAGAAGCCTAAGAGCCAAGAAAAATTGGTCTGAGGGCTGCATTTGCCCCCCGGCCCTGAGTTTGGACATGCCTGATATAGAGACTAAAACGTGTACGAAATTACCTTTTTATAACAAAGACAGTGGCATTATTAAGGTGAGACATTACAGGCAAAACTCTTTTTTTTATGTTTTTGTTTTTTGGTCAGTTTGCTCTCTCAACATATCAGCTTTCATGTGGAAACAACAAACTTGTCTAGTCTGCTCCTAAATATGTTTTATTCTTCCATTTAATCCACTTCATCCATAGATTTCTCTGGGACATTGTAACTTCAAAGGTCGTTTTCTTAAAATACATTTTTCTCCCTCATAAAGATCAGCCTTAAAGTAGCTCTCACACCAAACTGTACAGCTTGGATTTTGACAAAACGTAAAGATTTTTTTTTTATGTCTAATTCTAAAACTCATTTATTGAAATTTTAAGTTAAAAAATGAGGTGAAACCTGAATTTTCAGTCCAATCTAGTTTACTTAAAAACTAAATAAGACATCCAAAATCCCCTCTGTACATTTTGTTTAGTGCAAAAAAAGTGTATAAAATGAACTAAGACATTTAAACCTGGTTCTGTCCAGGTTCATATGTCCCAAATATGTGTATTTTTGGCCATTTTTACTCATAAAATGCTTTATTTCTACATGAAAACATGACGTGATGAAAAACTTGTAATACATTTTTTTCTTACATTTAAGTGAGAAAACTACAGGAGACGTTTAACACTGATATCTTTAAATTTAAGATTTTTTCCTATTTACCTGCAGCGTCTCACCTTAAATCAAAATGTCAAAATATTCTCAATCTAGAATCCTTTAGTCGCTATATTTTGATCTTTATTTGGTTGATAATGCATTTTAAAAGTCTCATTGTACAATAGAAGTGATCATTTTCATTGCATATATCAATATCTCACGTTACTGTATAAAAACTTTTCTGAAATCAAACTTTCTGAATGTTAAAGTCAAGTTAATGTGATGCTTAATGTTCATGTTAATACTTTGGCTTTTCGATTACAGGTGTGCTTTGTCTCAGTTCATTTATATTTAGTCAAATGTTAATAGGATGATAATAGAAGTTATGCTCTGACATTCTTTAATTGAAAAATACTCAACACAACTGACAAATGTGTTTCTTTGCATTTTTTCTGCTTATTTTCTGTCCTTGGAGCTATTGTTTCGCTCAAATTAAGTTTAAACAAGAAAATACAAACTGAAAGTAGTTTCTCGGTTGTTGCTGTGACTGTGCAGAGCTTAGCTAGCTTGTTTGCTTATGACATTTGGAGATAAAGGACACTTCAGCTGCAGCACAACAATTATTCACCTCAACAAACGAACTCAGAAACATCTTATTTAAAGTGCGTATGACAGGTTTTTATGATTTTCTAATTTTGATTTTATTTGGTTTATTAATACCTATTGTACATAAAAAATATTGTTTTACACCAATCAAGTCATGGTTTGTGGAGAAAAATTGGTTTAAATTTACAGGAAGTGATAAACCGATGACATCACACTAGGGAGACTCATTCCATCCAAAGTTTATGCATAATTTACCCAAAATAAAGTATTTTACCTTTGAAACATTAATTCAACTAAATAAAGGTGTTCACATATATCTTGATTTGTCGGACAAAAAAATCTCCGACATTAGCTGAGTTTTAGCCCAGTGTGCAAAGTAATTTCCTAGTGTGATGTCATCATTTACACCCAGGAAGTGATGTTACAAAACTTAAAAAATTGCAAAAAATGATAAAATATATAATTATTTTTAGCAAAACTTTAAATATATTTATCTTACCTGTATTTTAGTTACATGAGTAGTCCAACCTGTCATAGGCACTTTAAGAAAAGAAAGGTAATGAGTTCAACTGCAGTGTTCCTGTTGTTTATCTGGTTTTCTACAACAGTTTATTTTCTTTTTTTAGATGTCACATACAAACAAAATATGTATCAGTTGTAGACTTTTATGTTTGTCATTAGATTTTAGCAGCTTTTTCAGTTTAGTATTTAGAGCCTTTACAGGAGAAAATGTCATCACTGCCCATTGACTCATGCGTTTTTTCCGCTCACTGCTGAAAAACAAAATGCTGTGATGTCACCTGCATAACCTTATAACCTTTTATTAACAGCATATTATAAAATGTACATAATCCCTTGTCCATTTGTATTGATTTAGTCCAATAGTAAAGTTTAATCTGGTCGTCCTGAGGTTAAAACACTGAACATTGAATTAGAAAACAACAAACATGACGAAACGTTAAACATGAACCGAACTGACGACAAACACATGGCACTTCAACAGACACTGAGATAAAAAAAAGGCTGTTTACAGTAAAAACAACAGTCAGACAGAAGGTAAAAAAGCACAAGAAACAAAGTGTAAGATCATTGATGTGTGCATAGTTTGTTAATTTAAAGAACTTGATTAAATGTGTGCAGTTCTTGATGTATCTGGCTGTATATTCCATGATTTAGGAGGGCTGCACCACTTAAGAGTCATATTTTTTGATAAATATAATCGTTATCTGGACTATACAGACTCTAAAACACACACTCAAATATCTTTTTATAACTAAAACAGTAGCATTATTAAATCAAAACGTCAAAAAACAATAAACTATTTCTGATTTTCATTAATAATTCACTTTATTTGTAAATATTCTCTACCTAGAAGCATTCAGTTACTATATTTCAACCTTTATTTGGTCGATAATGTTAAAAAAGTGTCAATGTATAAAAAATTTGAATGGTCAACTACTAAAATAATCGTTAATCGAGAGTGTATGTTTGATTGTAGCCCTAATTGAATCTTTACCAAGCATGAAAATGGTTGAAAATGGTTTATTATCTAGAAACATGATTAGAACTTCTTTTTATAATAATATGGAAACGCTACAACATTACTCAGCATTTTACAAGCTCAAAAAGTATAACAATAATGTACAAAAACATGACAATAAACACACATTTTTACTCTCTTGTGCCTTTAAAATTAAGTATAAGGTGTAAGTATATGCCATTACATGCGTTTTTGTTTCATTAAAAGCAGCAAAAGTTTGGAGTGTGCGCCGCGTGACTAAATAATAAAAGATAGTCATTTGTTTCGCGGTAAGAAAAGCCGAAGTTGCTGGTCTATGGTTACTCTCTGAAGTCTTCTCTTGGTTGCAGCGTCAGAGTCAAGTTACGCTTCAGTTCGCAAGAGAAACCGGCAATCACTTTTGATCACATGCAAATATTTAATATAAAAATCCACTTGTAAATACAGGAAACCTTAAAAACTAGATTTGAATGAGGATTAACGGCTTTATGAATGGGTTTATTACACTGTAAAATATCAAAACCAGGAAATGTCTCGAGCGCTTTGTTTGTTTTATTCTTGGACTGTCTCCTTGTATCTTGTTAGATTTGTATTTATATAATGCTAACTTTTAAGGGAATGTTTTATCTTCTTTTGATGTTGTGATTGACGCTAGAGCTGCAGAGATTTGCGATTTTTATTGTTTTCATGTAATTGAGATTTATGAATTTACAATATATTTCTGCTCAAAGTTCACATTTTAAACGCACCCAGAGGAATTAACAAATAGACTGAAGTAGGTAGGCCTCTATGAACTAATAAAAAATGTATAGTTTGTACGGATCTATTCTACGGGGTTAGCCGCTCTTATGTAGAATAATACAGGATTTTGTTGTTTGTGAAGGAAACTATGGTACTTCAAAAATTGCAGCCTTTGCGATTTGTTAATTGCGTCCATTCAAATAGCAATTCGAATTTGATTTTGATCCATGGACTCACCTGGCTAGCTCAGTGTTAGCATCAGTGTTAGCATCAGTACTTCCTGTCCATGGATCTAGTTCCTGTCTTATTCTATTTCTATGGGGTTTTCGCTAAGTCAGTCAAAAGATCAGGCAGTTGTGCTGGATGTCTCTGAAACACGATAAACACTTTACAAAACAAATGAATACTACCAAGGACATAAAAGACACACAAAGGACAATTCTACTATTGAGGCATACACAACTTAAAAATAAAACAAATTGAAAAAACAAACTGAAATTATATTCACATAAAAACAAAACACAAAAAACAGCATTAAAATGTAATGTTGTTTTATTTTTTTACATTTTAATAAAAGTTAGCATTAGCTGTGAGAAACTGTTAGCTTAGCCAACTGCTGCTGTGCACTGAGCCCTAACTGATACATGTTTGTAAATTATGTTGTCAATCAATAAATCGAAATCTAATCAAAAATACTGTCACACAGAAAGTAAATTAAGCCTTATTTGATTTCTTAAATGGTACTTTTCTGTTTTTTTCCAAATGCTCGGTTTCCTCTATTTTACATTTTGTTTACTTGTTTACTTTTTACGTTCTTAGTAGGAGAGTTTTAATTGATCTTCTGTGGCGTATGACTTCACTTGTGGATTGATAAAGTTGTAGTTTGATAAATGTCATATAGAAAGCTGCCTGTTATAATTTATGTCATTTTATTTTTCACAGGATGTCTTCGGACTATCTGTGTAAACAGGGAGATACAATCTGTGGTGAGTGCTGGACACACAGTTTTTCTGTTTGCGTTTTTAGGTTTATTGTATTTAGTTCAATCATCCATCATATATTTTTCTGTGACCAAAACAGGCAGAAGAAAAGGCTTCTGTTCCCATTATATGCATCAATTTATTTAAGTAGACTTTTAAAGCATTTAAAGAATAAGTATTTCCTTAATAAAGTAGACATTCTTTCAAGTGGACAAGACCACATTTTAAGTAAAGAACTGTATATTTTTCAGTGGAAGAGGAACAACAATAATTTACAAAGACTGGTTTGGCTGTATGTTAAATTTTAGTGTCAATTTGATAAAGAATAATGTAGACACAAAATATAGTCTTGAATCAAACACTGTATGAATTAAGAACAAACAAATTAATTAAAAATAAATACAAATTAAAATCAAATATATATTTTGCAGAGGTGTTCAATAACTAAATAAATGTACCTAAATACTGAACCAAGATACATATTCTGCGTATTTGTACTTACTCTGAGTCATATTTTAGTTGATACTTATTACTTCAACTCTGTTTTCTGTGTCATTTCTGAATTATTCCTGCTCTGTTTGAGTAATAAAAGTGTGTACATAGACCAGTTAATGATTATTCTTTTACTTAATCCATTGACAACAATTTCTAATCGATTAGTACAGTACTTTGGCCGTCTCTGATTTGTTTGTCACATTGAAAGTTCTTATTTTTAGGCATCTGTGTGAGATTTTGTTGCAGCATTAGAACTAGAACTGCACAGATTATATTTAGATCCTATATTGTTGCTTCTAAAAGTGAAATTATCTGTCCTAAATTCATATACTATACATTTTTACTAGCCTTTATTTAGTTTTTTCTTCACATCCGCAGATGCAGCATATAATATCGACTACACTGTGATAAAAACACGTCAGTATCACTTTCCTTGTTGTGTTTTTGCAGAGATCCGAGTGTACGAGCAGGAGGTGATCGTTGTGCCCATCCTGCTGCTGGCTGCGTTCGTGGTCACTCTGGTTTTTGTGCTGCTGCTGCGTTATTGTCCCGAGAGAGTCGACAAAATCCGCCCTGAAAACCTGAAGAAGTCTTTTCGTCCTCAGCACAACAGAAGAGTGCTCAGTGGAATTGATGGTAAGAGGATGAGACACAGCAGGTGAAAGGGAAAAAATGTAGAGGTGTATTTTCTTTGTGTAACATTTTCAGGCAAAAATAGGGAATTGCGTGTGTAAAAACTGTCAAAATTGTACATATTTGGGACATATAAATCTGAAAATGGATAGGCAACGCAAGGCAAGTTTATTTGTAGAGCACAATTTGTACACAAGGGAATTCAAAGTGCTTTACATAACAGGCATTAAAATCACAAAACACAAAAAGACACACAGAATCATTTTAAAATATAATGCTTTAAAAGAGAAGAGTGCAGATAGATCTTTCAGTCGTATGCACATCTGAACAAAACTGTTTTCAGCCTGGATTTAAACATTGTCAGAGTGGAGGCCTGTCTCACATCTTCAGGAAGACTGTTCCAGATTTTAGCTGCAAAGAACTGAAACACTGATTCCTGAAACATTGAACTGAAACATTGACTCTGGCACCAGCAGGAGGCCGGTCCATGTTTAGTCCTGACTCTGGCACCAGCAGGAGGCCGGTCCATGTTTAGTCCTGACTCTGGCACCAGCAGGAGGCCGGTCCATGTTTAGTCCTGACTCTGGCACCAGCAGGAGGCCGGTCCATGTTTAGTCCTGACTCTGGCACCAGCAGGAGGCCGGTCCATGGTTAGTCCTGACTCTGGCACCAGCAGGAGGCCGGTCCATGTTTAGTCCTGACTCTGGCACCAGCAGGAGGCCGGTCCATGTTTAGTCCTGACTCTGGCACCAGCAGGAGGCCGGTCCATGGTTAGTCCTGACTCTGGCACCATCAGGAGGCCGGTACATGTTTTGTCCTGACTCTGGCACCAGCAGGAGGCCGGTCCATGTTTAGTCCTGACTCTGGCACCAGCAGGAGGCCGGTCCATGTTTAGTCCTGACTCTAGCACCAGCAGGAGGCCGGTCCATGTTTAGTCCTGACTCTAGCACCAGCAGGAGGCCGGTCCCTGAGGTCCTCAGAGATGGTTCATGTGGCTCTAACATGTCAGAGATGTACTTTGGTGCTTTGGAGAGACTTGAACACAAGCAGAGCTGCTTTAAAGTCTATTCTGAGCCTGAAGCCTGTGCAGAGACCTGAGCACAGGGCTAATGTGATCGTACTTCCTGGTTCTAGTCAGGACTCGAGCAGCAGAGTTCTGGATGTACTGCAGCTGTTTCACAGCTCGTTTGGAGAGGCCAGTGAGCAGCTGTTACTGTGGTCTAACCTACTAGACACTATACCTTTGATTTTGGCAATGTTTTTTAGGTGGTAAAAGGCTGTTGATGTTACTGATTTGATGTGGCTGTCAAAGTTCAAGTCTGAGTCCATTATTACCCCCAGATTTCTAACTTGATTTGTAGGTTTCAGAGCGAGAGGTTGGAGGTGACGGCTGACACTTTCTCTAGAAAGTGATAGAGCCATGTTACATTCTGGTGTAGTATAGACCACTTCAAACACGATAGGAAATACATCAATCAATCAATCAATCAAACTTTATTTGTATAGCACTTTTCATACATTTAAAATGTAGCTCAAAGTGCTTCACATATACAACAATTAGCAACAGACAAAATAACCTTAGGGTTATAGAGAACATAAAAATTAGAATGTGAGAATTTGCATAGAAATACAAATTAGGGTGTTGTGAACAGACACAAGGGAAGAATTAAAAACATAACACAAAGGAACCTAACTAAAAGTGATTTAACTCATATTTAAGTTTTAATCATAGGCTAATTTAAAAAGGTATGTTTTAAGTTTACTTTTAAAAATATGAACACTCGCAGCAGACCTCAGTTCCTCAGGTAGGCTGTTCCATAAATGAGGGCCGTAAAAACTGAACGAGGCCTCGCCGTGCGTTTTAGTCTTAACTCTTGGTACAGTTAAAAGATTACTACCTGATGACCTGAGGGTCCCAGAGGGCTCATATGGTAAAAGCAGATCAGTTAAATAGATTGGATTGAGACCATTAAGAGCTTTAAAAACCAATAAAAGTACTTTAAAATCTATCCTGAAACTCACAGGGAGCCAGTGCAGAGACCTGAGGATGGGTGTGATGTGCTCTCTCTTTTTAGTCCTTGTCAGTAGCCGTGCTGCAGAGTTCTGACATTCGTAGTATTTGTTTAGGAGTTCATATTTAAATCTTCTCTTTAATGTTAACATGTTTAAAGGAGACATATGGAGCTCACCAGTGACCACCCACCCCTTTGGTAGTAAGTAAATTTTCCATTCATTTTTCTCATAGGGATCCCGAAAAAAAATACGTAAAATGCTTGAAAGCTTGCTCAAAGCTAATCGACTCTGTGGTAATGAGCATAACACCTATAATTGTATTTAAAATCTGTTTCTGAAACCAAATTTTATGTTTTAAGTGGATTTTTTGGGCTGAAAACAACCGTATTATGGACATTAATTACCACAGAGCTGGTTAGCCTCCGTCATGCTGTTAAACTTGTAATATTTGAATTTGTCTAGAGATATGTATTTTTGGAACCGCGGCTTTGAACGGGGGCGGGACGGACTGGTGAGCTGCATTATGCTAAATCGACTTTTATGAGCTTTTAATCTTGTTACAGCTGTGTTTTTTCATCATTAGTTTACTCAGAGTTGTGTTTTGATTCATTCTTGCATGTTTAATGTCATCCTGTGTTGTCCTGCAATTGAGGCTGAAGTGCTCAGAAACTCTTGTTTTCACCTGCCCCCTATCCCCGCCCACTGCTCTGTACAGTTTTGATTATTTGAAAAATTAAGTGAGTTCTAAAATGTCATGTAACCACTTTTCAAATATAAAAACATGTAAATGACAGTCTGCTGCTTGTTACAGTGAAATGTCACTATGAAGAGGCGGGGCTTATCAGTTCTGCAGTTTTGAACAGGAAGTCAATGGATTTGTTTGTATCATTAAGCAGTTTTAGATCAATATTGCAGTTTACGATTAATAAAATGGAAAATGGTGATGTACTTATCTCATACTTTAATACCAAATATACAGTAAAAAGCATAATGTGTCTCCTTTAAAATGTGGACTTTAAACAGAATCCTCCTTTCAAAATATATATTGCAAATCGTAATCGCAACGCTTGACAGAAAAACAGCAATTAGATATTTTTCCAAACATGGTCTAGCTCTACATTTACCTCTTTCTTTAAACCCACTCTCTGTCATCAGCTCCTCCAGGCCTGAACCCGCTGGAGCACGAGAGCATCGCCCTCGACATCCCCAGCAACACCTACTCCACCTTCCCGCCGCGCAGCACCTACAGCCCCAATGCCTACGCCTCGTCCAAGAGCCTGCACATGCCCGTGGACGTCGCCCCGCCACCAGAGGCTTTCAGGCCCAGTTTCGTACCCGTGGTCCAGCCCAGGGAGCTGCCGCGCCAGAGGTTACCCGAGAAGTTCAACCTGGTGACGCCCATGTCCACGGCCTTCTCGCTGCGCTCCGACTCCTCCGTGTCCCTCTACAGAGCGCGCATGGACAACCGCAACGTGGTGCTGCGCGTGCTCAAGGGTGAGGATTAAGAGCTGGCACTGAGGAATAGTTCTGTAGTCGATAGGGCGCTAGTCCTTTAGTTGTTTAGGCGATTAATCGGTTAATGGTGTCTTAGTCGACCAAGATTTTTATTAAACGACTAGTCATTTTATTTAGATTAGGGTTACAGCTATAAAAATTGATAGTCAACTGATCGTCAACTGAACTATACAGACTCTAGGAGCCGTATTTTGCCCCTGGCGGTAGCGCAGAGCAGCTGTTAATGATGATGTTTTGCACCAGAGCAAACGGTGACGTCGTGGAGGGAGGAGCTCTAAACGAGGCGTGATCAGGCCAAAATATGAGGTGGAGTGAAACAAATGTAGGGCGTGGTGTGATGCATTCTGTGAATGGCCAGAATCGTAACAAATAAACTTAACTAACTGCAGTGAAAACCATAACATGGGAAACATTCCCTTGAGTCGATTAATATCCTCATATGGACCGGATAATCCTAATAAAACAAACTTAACTTGGACACAAATAACCAAAACGATACATCACAGAATAATGAATATGGTCCAATTAAGACGGTCTGCCTTAAATAGCTTTAGCTGAGTTTTCATTGCGCTTTTGCACAAAACTGTATTGATCTCCTTCAAATGACGAAAAAACATCACGTTGAGCCTGTTTCCATTAAATTATGAATTGATCGGCGTCAGACTAAAACACCTCAGTCCTCAGTCCCACTCGTGTCCAGTGAAAACAGTGAATACACAGAGCAGTGCGCCTTGTGTGAGTCTGTGTGAGTGTGTGTGTGTGTGTGTGTGTGTGTGTGTGTGTGTGTGTGAGTGTGTGTCTGATCGCACTTGCTGCGTGAAGAACAGACCAGGTTGAATTAACTTTATGAATGAATGCTGTGAGAGGTGCACCTGTTTCCACGGATCACGGGGCTGCAGCACAACTTCACAACATTCACACGATAAATCCATGATAGTAAAAAGCAGCACATAAAACGATAAATGTCCAACTTGACGTAAAATCCCTGAAGAGATACAGTATGTTTTGTGTGACCTGTTGTTTCTCTTGTTTTCAGACTCAGCCGATGCTTCTGAGCGGCACTCGTTCCTGGGCTTCGCGTCCTTCCTGGCTCAGCTCGGGCCTCACCCGTTTCTCCCGGAGCTGCTCGGTGTCGTGTCCCTCCGAGCGCCGCTGGTCACCGTCATCGAGGAAATGGAAAACAAGGACCTGCTCAGCCTCCTGTGGAGATGCAGACAGGTGACATGACACTGAAATGTTCTGTACTGAGCCAGAGGATGTTGTGTTTGTGTGTTGTTGTGTGTTGTGTTTAAAATGTTATGTTTTTACAGGATTCAGATCCTCCTTGTCAGATGACGGAGAGAATGATTTACACAATGGCAAGTCAAGTGGCCTCAGCTCTGGTCAGTATTAACCGTTCTCTATCAACACATGGTTTAGTTAAAGTCTATATGACAGATTTGCTTGATTTTCTAATTATAACTTACTGTGGTAGAATTGCACCTGTGGTAAATATTTATCATAGTTAACATCCGTGAAGTGGCAGTTTGTCAAGAAAATGTGAAAAATAAAAGTTGAAAATAAAAGGAAGTAGAATTCTAAAACTGAATCCCTCTGTGATGTCATCAAAAAGCGACGTACCGTTGAACATTTACAGCTGTGACCACACTATTAGTCTGAATCACGATTAGATCCGAAGTCCAATTACAAGCATCGCAGTCTGAAATAAAGTATAAAATATTTTTACGGTGGTGTTCTTTTATATTATGTAAAGTTCCAATCTTTGTATTTATTCTATACAAGGAAATACCGTTTTTATATTTATTTATCACTTTTGAAGCATTAAACGCAGGTGTTAAGCTACGCAGTTGTGTAGTGACATTCAAGGAAATGGAAAGATATACGAATATAAAAAAATATTTTGATTGTTCAGATTTGTTTAGATACTTTAAAGAAAAATGTATTAAGATAAGGACCACGTTTTTCTGCTCTATTTATATGGAATAAGATTTATATAACGACCTGTGCTGAAACAAAATCAGAGGCGATTCAAATGTAAATCTCCCTCTGACTTTGACGTCATCGATGCTCAGAGCTGCAGCTTTTCATTACAGGTCGTTATATAAATCTTATTCCATATAAATAGAGCAGAAAAACGTGGTCCTTATCTTAATACATTTTTCTAATATTTTTCCTTAAAGTATCTAAACAAATCTGAACAATCAAAGTCAGTTTTTATATTCGTATATCTTTCCATTTCCTTGAATGCGCTACTACACAACTGCGTAGCGAAGCGCCCATGTTTAACACTTCAAAAGTGATAAATAAATATAAAAACGGTATTTCCTTGTATAGAATAAATACAAAGATTGGAACTTTACATAATATAAAAAGAACACCACCGTAAAAAAATATTTTATACTTTATTTCAGACGCGATGCTTGCTATTGGACTCCCGGACGAATCGTATTTCCGGGACGAATAGTATGGTCACAACAGCAACTGATACATTTTTTGACAGTTTAAACAGTCATTCAACAAAGAAAAGGTCTTATCAGGTATTATTATTTGTCATTTCCTAACTATTGTGTAATGTATAAGGATTTTGGTCATTGTTTTCAAAATGGTTGCTAGGTAACAGTTGTGGAATCACCTCTATCTGCTGCTTGTGTCCAAACAGGAAGTACAGTTATAAATATTACGAAAACTTTCACACTGCGGACAAATGGGCAAAATGTTTAGTAAAATCTTAAATATAATCATGTTCACTATATTTTTTGTCAAATGCGTGTCTAACCTGTCATATAAACTTTAAATGTATGTAGTCTTTTAAATGTATTTATCATTAACATTCTGAACTTCTGTAAATAATGTTTATAAGTACTTCTATTATTTCTATCGGTATTGATTTTGTTCATTCTTTTGGGAATGTCTGATCATTTATTTACTTATTGATTTATTGGATAGTGACATATACAACAAACATAGATTAATATGTAGTAATCTGATGCAGGTATTACTTTGTGTTCAGCCAACAGTTCAAACATGTAAAGAGTAAAACATTTTAGTGAGACCAGACAGGGACCAATGCCTCGTTTACTCTCGACCAGGAGTGGGCCAGACTTACAAATAATTCATGTTTTTAAGTTTTTTGTGGAGTTTTCCGATAACATTATTCACACGATATTATCAGGACCAAACCAGCAAATTATACAAGTCTAAACCAGGAAATTAAGATAAATCTTTATGTTTTAATCTGTGAACCAATACACCTGGTTTAATCCTGGTTTAGTCCTGGTTTATTTCTGGTTTATTCCGGATTTATTTCTGGTTTATACCTGGTTTAGTCATGTTTTAGTCCTGGTTTAGTCCTGGTTTAGTCATGTTTTAGTCCTGGTTTAGTCCTGGTTTAGTCCTGGTTTAGTCCTGGTTTAGTCATGTTTTAGTCCTGGTTTAGTCCTGATTCATTTCTGGTTTAGTCATGTTTTAGTCCTGGTTTAGTCATGTTTTAGTCCTGGTTTATTCTTGGTTTAGTCCTGGTTCATTCCTGGTTTAGTGATAATAATAGTAATATAAAATTCCCAAAAATTAAACCAAACATGAAAAGAAAAGTGTTTATTTTTTCATTGTTATTAAAAGATAAAAAAGAGATGAATTATTCAAATTCAAGGCCCATTGTAACATGCTAGACATTAAAGATTCTTTCAATAAGCGCTAAGAAAATGAGTAAATTAGTAAACATTACCTACAAATGTTTCCAATATATCCCTGACAGTTAAGTCTTGATTTTAATATGACACAAACGTCCAATGTCACTAGAATGTGTTGTTTTCATCGTCTCATTCTTTCTTTGTTTCAGGAGTTTTTGCACAGTAAAGACCTGCTCCACGGGAACATTCGAGCCCGCAGCGTCCTGGTGAGTAAGAGCTTCACGGCCAAACTGTGGGGGCTTCACGGAGTCTACACCCGAAAGAACCAGCAGAACACGCAAAAGGACGACCCGAGCCTGAAGAAGTGGCAGTCTCCAGAGCGTTTGGCCAAAAGACCCCCGAACCCCAGCAGCGACATGTGAGTCCAGCAGGCCTTAAGTCCAACACTACTAGGTTTACCTTCAAAAATGATCACAAATAGAGATGTAATTGCCTAATTTACCTTTTTGGAGTGTCCTGAGAAACTTCTGCATCAAAAATAACACACAGCCATCACTAGAGCTAAATTAAAGCAAGGCAAGTTTATTTTTAGAGCACAATTCACACACAAGGCAATTCAAAGTAGGGCTGAGTGATACGGCAAAAAATGATATCACAATTTTGTTGGGGCCAGATCATGATTTCGATTTTATCACGATTTGTGTTCACTGTGTATTTTTCTATTGCCTTTAATAGAGCTGCATGATTTAGGAAAAATACTGTATCTAATTGTACTGTCCTCACTGTAACGTTAGAGGTCACAGCTTGACAGCGAGCTAAACTCTGCTCAATGATGAGACACTCGTTGAATTGTTTCATTCATTCATTCATTCATTTTCTACCGCTTGTTCCCGTTAGGGGTCGCGGGTGACTGGAGCCTATCCCAGTGACTTTGGGCCTTAGGCGGGGTACACCCTGGACAGTGGCCAACTCGTCGCAGGGCTAACACAGAGAGACAGAGACATTGACAGACAACCATTTACTCTCACATTCACTCACTAGGGACAATTTAGAGTTGTCAATTAACCTACACAGTCGCGGGCCCCCGGCGGGTCGCCTCGGCTGGCGCGATGCTCATTTCTTTAAACAGAGTGAAACTGCAACAAAAAATACAAACGCGCAATTAGCCTATTTCAATATAAAACGACCACTGAACACATAGATATGACAATGAGAATTAGCATACATTTTCAACTTGACTATTTACTGTCTTTTTAAACAAGTACAACAATGAAATTACACAAAAAATGTCAACTCATATACATACAGGCGTTGCTTCTGTAAGAGTTGAACCAACTTTGGTGTTTAGCTGCTTGAGTTTGCCTTTTTCTGCCCTCATTGCTAACTCATGCACTTTCTCTGCACACTTCCTGTTACATGAACTGGTGTGAACCACCAAAATCAAAGCATAAATTTCAACATAAAAGTCTTAAAAGAGAAATCAACTCAAACTGCCCGGGAGGCAGAACACTAATTGTGATTTTTCTGACCAGTGCGATTGTTTCGATATGTTTTAATCATAGGATTCTGTTCAAATTCACATTTTAAACACACTTTTTTTGCTTTTACACGCCTTTTTGTCACGTACATATCACAGACATAAAAAACATAAAACACAGGAACCAAACTAAAAGTGATGTAACTCATATTTAAGTTTTAATTACAGGCTAATGTAAAAAGCTATATTTACTTAGATAAGAACACTAGCAGCAGACCTCAGATCCTGCTCCATAACCGGGGGCCATCAAAACTGAACGAGGCCTCAGGTCCGAGCGGCAGATGTTTAGTCAACGGAAAATTCAACTCTAGTTGTCTGTTGTTTGTTGTTTCAGCTGGTCGTTTGGAGTGTTGCTGTTTGAAATGGCATCTTTGGGTGAGAAAGTGCATTCACACAAACACCAACATGACATGGATCGCATTTGTGACATAAAGTTAACACATTTTATATATTTTAGGAGAAGCACCGTTTGCTGAAATCCCTGTGAATGAACTAATACAGTTTCATCAACGAGGGAAAAGCCTGAAAAAGCCATTCAACTGCTCCAACAATCTGTAAGTGCCAAGTTGTTAATGTATTTATGGTTTTGTCGGGTTGATAGTGGCAACATTTTAAACTTAACATGTTAGAGTTGGGCTGTTGTGTGTTGTATCGGCCGTTTAAAAAAAAAAAGAAAAAAAATAGCCGATATCTTTTTGGTGGTGCTCTTTTATTTTATGTTTCATTCCCAGTTTGTTTTCAGAGCAGCAGATTTGTCTTTTTGAACAAACTCAAAAGTAAAACTGTACATAGAAGAGAAATCTGACTAAAAATACGGTTGTATGTTTGAAGGGCTGAAACAAGTTAATCGATTAATCACAACTAATCGATCATTGAGCTGATTGTCGACTAATTGAGTAATCGAATAACTGTTATCTGTTATCAATATTAAAGTCTTTTTCCCGGGAAATCACAGGGATGCCTCAGAAGTGTGATACACAAAAACTAAAAAAATTATACCAATTTGAACCTTCCCAGAATTAATTACATTTCATAAAAGGAGAAAAAATGTACTCCAGACAAGCAGGTATGATCATTTCAAGTCATTCTAACTCCTGTATATTGTTTTTACAGTGCTCTGTTCACATACACATCAAAATCTGATTATACTCTGATTTCTGGACCTTTAAGATTATTTAAATCAAGTCAAGTTTATTTATAAAGCACATTTAAAACAACCACACTTTGTGCAAACTGCTAAATCTGTTCAAAAGAAACAACGATCAGAAAGAAATAAGATCACTCGCATCAGATTTTGAAGTTTGCATGTCATTTTAATAATCTTACAACTCCAAAATCCTGTAATAATCAGATTTTGAGTGCGCAGCCGTGTAATATTAAAGTCCATATGACGGGTTCTCATGTTTCTCCTGACTTAGTTTGGTGGGAGGGCACCTGTGTTAAATATTTATCATAGTTTTACATTTGTGAAGTTTGCAGTTTGTGAAGAAAATTTGAAAAATAAAAGTTTAAAATGACAAGAAATAGTGCTGAGTTCTAAAATGGAATCCCTCTGTGATGTCATCAAAAAGAGACACACAATTGAACATAAATAGACAGTTAACGTTTAACTGAAGCATCTCTCTGACAGTTTAAACAGTCGTTCAACAAAATAAAAGTGTTATCAGGTATTATAGTTTGTCAAATCATAACTATTGTGTAATTTATGTGGATTTTGGCGCTTGTTTTCAAAATGGTTGCTAGGTAACAGTCATATTTTCTGCCCATGACCAACCAGGAAGTAACATAAACTTTACAAAAACTGTCAAACTGGGGACAAACAGGAAAAATGCCTAGTAAAATCTTAAATATAATCATGTCCACTACGTTTTAGTGAATTGTGACGTCTAACCCGTCACACTGACTCTCTTTTCCTGTGACAGACACTCCATCATCAAAAGCTGCTGTCAGTGGAAGGAGAGCGATCGTCCTTCTCTGTCGGAGCTGAGCCGAAAGCTGACGTCTGCGGAGAAAAGCGCGTCGGACAAAGCCATGAAGTCTCCGGGGCCCGTGAACATCGAGCAGTACCTGCAGGAGGCGGGCTACGGAGAGACCAACAACTACACCGTCTTCTGAAGTCCCAAAACGCTGTGTTCACGTCGTTATCAAAGGCCCAGAGGTTAAACTGAGAGGAAAGACTGCAGAGTAGGTTTGTCTGCCCTCCGCTGCGCTCCAGAAGTAAAGTTCACATCCATTTTTCCCGTTAACATTCGCCAAAAAGAAAAAAATATACAGCACATAACGCTCAAATGTAAGAAGGTGACATTTTATATCCACTCGGGTGATATTATTCAGTCTCACTTAAGTTAAATCATCAGTTTAGGGTCCAAAATTAAACTAAAAAATGACAGATTAGTCGACTAAAAGGGGGCGTGGCAAAACTATGAAGTATCTCTCTGTATCTGACACAAACTGCACTCAAAAGACCACAATTAAATTGGATTTCATGCCAAAAATAACAATTTATAAGGAAAAGAGCAAAGCAACAGTGTATTTATATGTTGGATATATATAATTATTAAGATTAAACTCACGGCTCACTCAAACATCTTAAACTAACTCACTGCAAATCTTCTCTTTTTTGCTGTTTTTGTCATAAAAGTCATAATTAGTCAAATAAAACAACATCAACCAATTAATCGACTAAATGACTACAGTCCAACAAGGGCGTAGCATCAAATTATGGGCCCCATGTACAAACCTTGGTGGGCCCCTAATAATAATATTTCATTTTCACTATCATTTATGTATCACAGCAAATTGATTTATTATTGTTACCTTTTCCATTCACTATTGCAGATTATACACCCCATGGTTTCTACATTCACTCAACAATAAGTCGCTAATTTATGGACATCCTGTGTGGCTCCGGCTTATATTATAACACAGCACTGTTTATATTTGCAATAACTACAAGAACAATTTCACAAACACCTCGAAACATGTTATTGCGATAAGAAAATACACTAACTGCAAATGATATTGACTAGTTTTATTTGTAAACAACTTGGGTAAAATGTGAGAAGTGATTTTTCTCTTTTTGAAACGATGATGGGGCCCTCAGATCTCGTGCTTGATTGTATTTAGTCTCTTACTTCACTCAACTACATTCACATTCTGCGTTTTATCACAACAAAAATAGATTAAAGTGTAGAAAAATACAACCGAGAAAAAAAACGTCACGATTTGAGGGCCCCTCCCTGCTGTGGGCCCCAGGAAAACCAGTACCATTTACCCCCCCCAGTCTGACGCCCCTGCAGCCTTATTGTCAAGGCAACCAGAAACACAGTCATGTTCAACAGTAATGGATTTCCTGCTTAAAAGTATTATCCATTTAGTATTACATTACTTTTGCCAAATTTTATCCCAAAGTAAAATTTCAAGTTTTCTCGTATCCAACCATCAATAAAGACTGTGTTTGGTTCATTGTTGTTACAAAGATTTTTTAAAATGAAGGCACAAAAAAACACCATAGATTCAATGGGAAATAACCAACAGCCCAAACATGTGTCAGTAAAAAGAGATTTTAGTGATAAATTGTAAAAAAAATATAACAAAACAAAAGGAAAAATAATTATACATTTTCACAAATTTTATTACATTACTACAATACTACTACAATTACTACAATATAGAAGTGTTTTTTTCCCAGGGAAATCACGGTTTAAAAATATTGTCCCTGTAACTTTTCTAATAATTTGACAATATACATGTATTTGAATTTGTGAACACAGACTCTTTTGCCACATTTTATCCCAAAGGGCACTTGAAGACGTATGCAGGTTTAAACTTGAACAAAATGTTACGTGCTGAATTATTTTGTATTTAAACTAAAGGTATGAATGACCACCAGAGGGCGCAAGCACTGAAGGATTCCTCTGTGTTAAAGGAATCGTCTTCAGCGCCCTCTGGTGGTCAGTTTGGATGAAATAGAAACAGGTCTGATGGTTCTGTTGTGATGGGTAAACATGATCGAGCTGCAAGTCACTTTATGATAGTTTACAAATCAGCTTTTAGAGAAGAGCATGTGTATTTAATGTATTTGTAAAGGCAGAGCATGTAAATAAATGGGAGCGGGACAAAAGCAAAGCCACTCCACTAATGTACAGTGGCTTTGTAAAGTATCACAAAAAATGATTCATACATGATCGTTACTTAGAACAAAATTGTTTCTAATAGACCCTTTAAAAGTTTGTGAACAAAAACATTCAGAATGGAGGTAAAAGTGAAACAATCTGATTTCACTGGAGGAACTGGGATTTAACCTCAGAATATCACAAAATATGAAACATTTAGATGATTTTGGAAAATGAAAAGCCTCAGATACACGTGAGTGACATCAGAGCGGCTTTAAACACATTTATTATTGTATTTTACATTATGCTCTTTGTATTTTTGATGAAGGAACAATCCAGATTTATGGGTTTTACTGGAAAAATACTCACAGAAATGTTCAGCCCACAATAATTTTTGCTTTTATCTACAGATATATTAGATACTGTACCATAAATTAGATTTTTTTGAAGCTAAAATACAGTTTTAAGGCTAGAAAACTTTATTTTGTCCATAGTTTATTATAGAAAAGCAAACTAACTGACCTTTCTACTCTGGAAATTCAAATGTTTTGCTTTTTTCCAACACAAACACTTAAAAACAGTGGAATTTAGATCTAAATAGTCAACTTAATTTTGCCTTTATTCCGGAATTTAAGACATCACATTTTAAAGGGTCTATAATTGTGATTATGATTTTGTCACAATCATGTAATCTAGTCGTCCCATCTCTGAAAGAAATGTTTACAAGATCAAAATGTAAATAAAACAAATGCCAAGAAGAAAAGCCTGCTGTAGTTTGATGTGTTTATTTGCAGAAATGCACAAATGCACACAGAGAACTTCCACAGAGAACTTTACACACTTCTTTCAGGTAAAGGTGAGTTAAAGTTCATAGAGTTTTAGTGTAAAATAGTGGAAAAATACATTTGTAAAAAACATAGAAGTACAAAACTAGCTTTCAAAAGTGTAAAAACTACCTACTTTATGAACCAGGTCTAGTCCTATGATTGCTGCCTGGATTAAAACAACTAAACTGCCAACATTTTACAATAATTTCATCAACTAAAGTTAAAGCACCAGGTGAATACGACAAAAAGGTGACTCTGCTTTTATCCAAGCGTTTAAGAGTGAACTCGGATATTTCCCATGTGTCGATATCAAAAATACTTTCATGTTTGTAACAAGAGTTTGCTATGGAAGCCCGTTTCCGCCAGTAAAAAAAAATAAAATAAAAGCCCCACAGGAAGTCATACTTTAGAGTTTAAAAGTCATAATTTCGAGTTTAAAAGTCATACTTTCGAGTTTTAAAGACATAATTTCGAGTTTAAGTCATAATTATGAGTTTAAAAGACATAATTTCGAGTTTTAAAGTCATAAATAAAGTCCTAATAATTATGTCTTTTAAACTCATAATTATGACTTTAAAACTCCAAATTATGTCTTTTAAACTCATAATGACTTTAAAACTTGAAATTATGACTTTAAAACTTGAAATTATGACTTTAAAACTCGAAATTATGTCTTTTAAACTCATAATTATGACTTTAAAACTCGAAAGTATGACTTCCTGTGGGGCTTTTTTTTTTACTGGTGGAAACGGGCTTCCATAGTTTGCACATTCAGGGTCTGCACTGCAAAAAAGAACATTCACACGAGTTAAAGTGGATTGAATTCAGCAGATAAATAGTGAGTTTTGAGTATTTTCTAATTTTTTTTTATATTTGTTTGTCAGATGAGCAAGATTTTTCTTACTTAAAAAGCTATGGTATTTAGGATTTTAACATTACTTGTGTCAGATTACATCTACACATTTTTAGATTATTCGATTAATTAAACAATAACTTTTTATACAGTAGTTGGTTCAGAGATTTCTCTAAAGATGATTGATTTGTGTCATTTTTATTTGTCGCATGTCATATAAAGTATGTTTTGTCTAACTTATAAACATTGTTGATTATGTTACTTTGTCAAATACGACAGAGTTACAGGATTCAGGGCAGGGACATAAAATGCAGCTTCAGATGTGCACACATATAAGCCGCCATTGTTAATTTAAATATTTAACGCAAAAACACTAAAATACTAACCTAAAGGGACTGTACTTGTTGATTACGTCGTCGAGTCTAAATTATACCCTACTTTTAAATAAATGACTCAAAACTACATAAAGGTGCACTATGTATGTTTCTAGTTGAGGTCAGTCATCTGATTTTCTCTTAAAATTTTCTTTCTCACTTTATAATAACTACACTTTTAATAGCCTTAATAAAGACTAAATTAATATTTTTCCGTCACAAACAATTTGTTCATGATTATGCATTATTTGTATTGTTATTAGCCTTTAAACATAATCTTGAGTACCTTAAATTTGCCATCTCATGTTTTGAAACAAATAAACAAAAAGTTATTAGTAAGTTTTTCTCAGCCGTCTCCAATGACACCGAGTGCACCCAGCCAGTAGATGGCACCAAGCGCTGTAAGTGACACGTTTGTATCAAGCTTGTACGAGCAGTGAATGGAAGAAATGCCTGGCGATGATTTTAGGACTTAAAACAGCAAAAGATTCCCGGATAAGAGACGGAGATGATCTGAACAAACGTCCCAGATCGAGGAAGTTCAGCAGAAAGTTTTCTTGACGCTCTGAGAGGATTTTCTAATGAACATTCCTCAAAACAGCTTGAATGCAGCTAAATGCTACTCCAGGTGTGTTTTTGATGATGGAACATTGTTAGAACAGGGTTAAAAGCTCAAAGTCTCTGTAGCAGAACATGTGTCTTTTAAGGTTGACTGATGCTTAGTAACTACTTTATAACAACCTAACCATGATTTCAAAAACAAATTCCTAAATACAGTAATTACTAAGCCTGAATCCTCCATAATAAACCATTTGTTCATGATGAATTCATTCTTTCCTCATGCTTTATTAAGGCTAATTAAAGTGTAGTCATTATAAAGTGTTATTTGCTTTGTCTGGAAGGCTTCACAGTATGATTTAAACTCATGTTTCATTTATCCAGTTAAAGGAGTTTTTATTGACCAAAACGGACCTGGTTTGCTGCTTGTCTCCAGGAGATTGTTTGGTTTTATTCCATATACTCCAGGAGAATAGTACGTTCTATAACCTTCACCAGCAAAATACATAGTGCCCCTTTAAATCAAGACTAATATTCTGAATTTAAATCAAACTAATGATTATTTTAATTGTCGACTGGTCAGCGATTGATTCTATTGTACATTTAAAACACATTTTTAGCCAAATAAAGGTTGAACTATGGCAATTGAAGGCTTCTAGAACAAGAATATTTATGAATTAAGTGTTATTATTGGTAAAAATATTAAATAGTTTATTTATTTTTGACATTTTGCTTTAATAATACTTGCTGTAAAAAGCTCTTGCGTGTGTTTTAGAGCTTGTACAGTCCACTTGACTTGATTCTGCTCATTAGTCGTCGCCGCCCGATTCAACTCCTGCAGACGTTTGTTTTTTGCAGTGACAAAAGGTAAACTTGTACATTCAACACTTCGTAAGTGGATTTGGCGGCCATTACTCGCGCAGGTTGTTGATGGAGGCGCAGATCTTGAGCGCGGGCCCCAGTTTGATGTTCATGGTGGAGATGAGGTGGTCCTCTCGCAGCAGCAGCAGAGCCTGACCATCGATCTCCTGCGACAGAAACTGAGCGGCCAGTTCTTCACAGCCTGAAGTCACACAGACACAAGGGAATAAGGAGCAGCACATTGTCACAAACACAAGGGAATAAGGAGCAGCACATTGTCATGACTGAATTAGAAGTTAATTAAAGGTCATTATCACATCAGAATGTTTTATAGGTTTGTACACAGACAGTTTGTTACTTATACTTATTTTTATGGATGGATAAATAACAGGGATATTGTAGCATAATGCAGTACATCAGGTTTGGTATTGGTTTTCTACAAAAAATGTTTCTCAGTTAAAGTGTGGAGGCTCAAGGAGAAAGCGAACAGTTAAGGCCAGAAGATACTACAGGATTTTTGAAGGCTTAACGATTTTTAAACATTTAAGTCTCAAAAACATTTAATAATATCGTTTTTTTAAAATATTAAAAGTAGAAAAAACAAAACAAAAACGCTCAGAGCACAAACATGAGGAGAATCATAAATGATCCTTCAAAGACTGTAGAGAAGAGACCGCAAACTACAGGATTACAGTGTTATCATTTTGTAAAACTGGATCAAAACATGTTTAACACAAAAAGTAAAGTGGCCTTTAAATATTCTGATGTGATGGTCTAAATGTGTGTTGATGTTATGACCGAGCCGTGCTGCTGCCTCGGCCAACACTACCTTGAAAAAGAGATGAGTAATCTCAATGGGACTTTTCTTGTGAAATAAGGATTATATATATAATTTTCTAAAAAGCACATTGAAACACTTTAAGTATCTTACTTAAAGTGTCTTTAAGTAAGAATTTATCACAGAAAGCTGCAATAAACTGCTGTTGCTAATCTGCAACGACTTCACTGATCCTTGTAGTATAGATTTATAAAAACAAGACGTGCATGAGGATGAACTCTTTTTTTCTTTTATATTTCAAACTGCATTAATACTGTAGTGTGTTTGTTGAGGTGGTGTTATTAATTTAAAGTGCCATTGGATTGATCAAAACATCATTATGAGCTTATGTTGACCACTAAAAAGTGTAATAAATGTGTAGAAAGAAAAGGTGATGGAGAAAATATACTAAAGATTATGGATGATGCCCAAGAGCTAAATGAAAGAAAAAGGCCACAGATCAATCCAGCAGCTCTGTCCCTCCTCCCTCTCCAAACGCCCCGTCTGTGAGTGACATGATCATACTCTGAGTCTCTGACCTTGTAGGGACGAGATGAAGCGGCAGACCTCGTCCACGCTCCACTGCGCCGGTGTGGACGAGAGAAAGAGGCCCCCGTCCAGAGGCGCCGCTCCGGGGCCCGAGCGGTCGGACTGTGGGGCCTCAGCTCTGGAGCCGGAGCGAGACGACGTGGGAGACGCCGAGGGAGAGACGTCGTCCTCGTCGCCGTCACTGGACGCCTCCTCAGAGTGACTCGACTCAGAATGACACTGAACACAGACGTGGGAGGGTTAATTTCACCTTTTTCTTCTTTTAAACGACAGAAAGTGTTGAAAAAAGTGTAACGTTTTGCAGCAAACAGACGATAAATCCAATCCAATCCATCTGATTTATATAACACATTTTACAAACTGAAATGTTTCCAAAGTGCTGCACACAAAATCATCACAATTTTAATGGATACAAATCGCAAAGGCTTCCATTTTTGAAGTGCAATTATTTCTTCCGCAAATGACCAGATATGCTGTTTTATTCTTCTTGTTCTGAAAGTAGCGACCAAAATGCGACTAAAATCATCAAAAACACAGCTTGAAGTGAGAAAAACGCAGCTTGAAGTGACAAAAACGTAGCTTGAAGTGAGAAAAACTCAGCTTGAAGTGACAACATCAAAGACACACTCATGGCTGTCATAATAATAAAATATAAACCAGCAAATAAAGTAAAACAATGCTAAAAGAGCAAATAAATAATCTAAAAAACAATAACAGTTAAAACAAGAAAATGAAAACAAGACATAGAATCAGAGAGTCAGTCAGAGATAAATAGAAATGAAATAAATAAAACAATAATAACACACACCACACGGTGTTAAAAGCCAGAGAATAAAAGTGGGTCTTAAGACGAGACTTCAAACACGCCGTTGGGACGTGGGGGGCAGAGCGGTCCAGAGTTTGGGGCCGACCACAGAGAAGGCCCTGTGCCCCTGGGTCTAAGTCTGGTCCTAGGAACCATGACCCGGAGCTGGCCCTCGGACCTCAAAGAGCACTGGAGTGTAAATGATAACGATGATAATATACAAACTACAGTAATTTATGCCACTGACAATAACCCTAAAGCTGGTTTATTCTAAAAAAAATATTGTTAATGTACAATAAATAAATAGCAGAATTATTCACTTTAGTTATTTTCTATCTTTAGAGGTTCTGCAGATGACATTCCAGCGCATTTTTGACACTTTATATTCAAGTTTTAGTCACTTTAGATGTATTTTTATTTTTATTGTGTTTAGTTTAGTTTAGTTTTTGTCACTATTAGTCACGTTATTGTCACTTCAAGCTGCGTTTTTGTCACTTCAAGCTGCGTTTTTGTCACTTCAAGCTGCGTTTTTGTCACTTCAAGCTGCGTTTTTCTCACTTCAAGCTGCGTTTTTCTCACTTCAAGCTGCGTTTTTCTCACTTCAAGCTGCGTTTTTCTCACTTCAAGCTGCGTTTTTCTCACTTCAAGCTGCGTTTTTCTCACTTCAAGCTGCGTTTTTGTTGATTTTAGTCGCATTTTGGTTGCTAGTTTCAGAACAACAAGAATAAAACAGGATATCTGCTCATTTGGGGAATAAATAATTGCACTTCAAAAATGGCAGCCTTTGCGATTTGTATCCAATAAAATTGCGATTTCGATCTGATTTCAATTAATAAAGCAGCTCTGATTATTGAGCATAAACCCTTGCTTTAAAATACAAAGAAAAACATTCAAAAATGCAAGACATGCTGTTCATTAAATGCTCTTTGTGTGAAATGTGAATGTGTGTAAAGCCCCCAGGCTGTCACACAGACTCTCTTCCCTCTGATCACTCGCCTCAGTCATACCTTGATGGGCAGGTGTCTGTTTGGGATTTTGTTGGCCCTCGTGTCAGAGATGCTCCTGCGCGGCGCTCCTTTACGTCTCGTGGCGTCGGGCGTCAGTCCCGAGCCGCTCCGACCTCGACTGATTCTGAAATGCTGACTGCAGCTCACGTTATACCTGTGACGACACCAGAGACACACGTTTAGGCCACAGCGAGAGACGATTAAACTGTGTCGATATCAGAGGAGAAATTCACGTTTTGGCAGATAATATACTGCCTTGATTTTCAACCAGTGCGCCGGGGAACACAAGTGTGCCTTGAGAAAATGTCCAGTTTGAGTTAAAGTGCCCATGACAGGTTAAACTGCTCATGTAACTAAAACACAGTTAAGATAAATATATTTAAAGTTTTGCTAAAAATAATTATACATTTAATAAGCATTTTTTTTAGTTTTTTAATATCACTTCCTGGTTGTAAATGATGACATCACACTAGGAAACTACTCTGCACACTGGGCTAAAACTCGGCTAATGTCAGAGATTTTTTTCTCTGACACATCTAAATATTCGTGAACACCTTTATTTTGTTGTATTCATGTTTTAAGTGTAAAATAAGTTGTTTATTTTGGGTAAATTATGCAGAACCTTTGGACAGAATGAGTCTCCCCGGTGTCATCAGGTTTTTACTTCCTGTAATTTTAAGTTGATTTTTCAACTTTTCTCCACAGACCGTGACTTGATTGGTGTAAAACAATATTTCTTATGTATAATATGTATTAATACACCAAATACAATCAAAACTAGAAAATCGTTCAAACCTGTCATACGCACTTTAACAGATTCATAAATGTGGATTTAATGAACTACGAGACCTTTTCAGAGTGTCCTGAGCAACATTTTCACCAAAAAAGAAAGCAAAACCATCACTATTACCAAATTTAAACAACTAGACAGTGCCACAGACATTATTTGCCTCATTATATATAATATTTTTAACTAAATGGTCTGATTTGGTAATATTCAGTGGTAGGTGGCGTACCGTGGTAGCATTTAAACCCAAAACGTGTGCCACAACTGAAAAAGGTTGAAAAACACTGATATACTGGACAACTTATGGACAAATAATGCGGCTAATAACATTTCTGGCAATATCTGGGATTGTTTATGTCCCATTTAGGTCCAATGTTTTTCTCTTTTTTTCAATGGAATAAAACTGCGATTGCACTAGTTGGTTCCTTCAGATGTGTTTGATATTTGTGGTGAGTCCGAGCGCTGCTGAAGCCGATTGACACTAGAGCTGGTCCATATCATATCGTTCCTGATCGTCGTTTGCTATCGGGGGAATATGAAATCTGGAACATCGTGATATAATTCGGCGTATACTGCTGCAGATTTACTTCATAGTTGCGAAGTGAATCTGAGTTTCCAGCAAATTGTGAACATTAATGGCCAGAGACGCATTAAAAATCAATGTTGAGGCAAGGAGTGGAAGAAAAATTATAACAACTAACACATGAAATCTCATTAAAGGTTCTACGATCTCTAATTGCACACAGACAGCACACAGCGGTATCATTTTGACCTGAATAGATGCTTTTAAAACATATCTGTGCTGAAACAGAACTGATTTGACTTTCTTAAGGATAAAGCACCTTTAAAGAAGTCAAATATTGGCGCCATTGTTAAGAATTTAGTCTAGAGTCATTTATATCGTCAATTATTGTCACAAATTTTCTCTTTTATTGACCTTATTCCGGACGTTGCCGTTGTATTAGTTTACACCGGGCAGAAAATCTCAACAGAAAATACGTTCTACACAGACTAAAAAGTCGTTTTCAGGCCCCAGGAAATCACTTGTGTTCATTAAACATTTTACACAAATCACTCTACTTTATGTAACGTTTTAGCGGCGAGACTTTTCCCTCGTTCGTCATTAGCTTTAACGGAGTTCTCGTCAAATGGGAATGCATTTACAACAGAAATGCGTATCTGTGGCAAAAAGAGGCAAAAGTGGGCGGGGCAGAATAAGGTGATCATGAAAAAAGTTTGGCCATATCGTCCTGCCGTGGTTGAGACAGTTACAGTTTTAAGCAGCAGTAAACACAGCTGTGTGAGCTGAAGATGCCGAGGTGAACTGGGCCAAGAAGCACCTCTGGCTTCTGGACAAATCACTGCACACGCACAAACCAGAAAAGTGGTGTGGCGCCGTGAAATCACTCACTCAGAGTTTGGGAATAAATTGTAACGTCTTGAAGTCGTACATTATCAGATCAGCTTAAAAGTTTGGCTGTATTTTTACACAATCACCATAAAAAGAACAACAAATTACAGCCCATTATGTTTACAGTGAAGTTCAGTTCTGTTTGTGGACTTTAGTGTAGATTTTAAATAAAATATTGAGAATAAATTATTGATATTGACAACAGTGAATTGTTACAAAAAGCAAGACAAATATTGGCATCAGTTCATATTGGATCATCTCTTACACAAACACAACGCATGTACTGAACAATAATCTCAATTGAACAACAAAGTACAAAGGTGTATCCTGTACCTCTTGGCGCATGTGTTTGAACAGAATCTCTTGGATCCTCTGAACTGACTGGCAGGAGCAAGGTTTCCACAATATTCACACTTCAACACTAAAACAAACAATACCAGGTTAGATATTTACATTGTTTTCAGACATTATTATCTTCATATCATTATACTTTTCATTAAAAGTAAAGGAAAATCAGATTCCTCCACATAAACTCACAGGCAGGTCCGTTCTCTGACAGCGCCATCAGGGAGAAGTCTCTGTCTTTGAGGAGTCCAGCGACCTGCAGCAACACGTTTGAAGAATATTAGGAACAGACTCTGCCTTCACTCCGAACAGTGTGAGCGGCCCGTCGTTTATCACTGAAGGACAGCTAAGAATTCTGCGAAAGAACTTATCTTTTAACTGTCAAAACGCTGATGTTTTATGATTAATAACTTCGTAATAATTATTGGACCAATAAAAAAGAGCAGGTGGACCCAGGTTTGGTGAAACTTAAGAAGCCTTTAAGACCTTTTAATGCAGTTTATGTAAAAATGTAATTAGATTTAAAAAGAAACACTGATAAATAAATAAGATGTTGGACTCAAAATATATGCATTGATAAAGACGTCAATGATAATCTTGTTACTGATTAAAATATAGTCATCTACAGCAGGGGTGTCCAAACTTTTTCCACCGAGGGCCACATACTGAAATTTAGACCAAGGGGAGGGCCACAAATAAATCGTAAAACGTTCAAAAAAGCTGCATTTATCTGATTTTTAAAGTGACACCACACCTACATTCAGTCTCAGTGCCTTAATATCAGGTCTGTCTCACTCCAAAATGTTAGTTATTTAGGTTATAATAGTAGAAAATCTGAACTTTGCTGTAAAAAGTGTGTCTTAGGACAGGCATGTCCAAACTCAGGCCCGGGGGCCAAATGCGGCCCTCAGATCAATTTTTCTTGGCCCTTAGGCTTCCTGGTGAATCGGCCCACACTGTCCTGAGAAATACTATTTACAGCACATTTCAGATTTTCTACAATTCCAACCTAAATAACTAACATTTTGGTGCGATACAGACCTGATATTAAAGCAATGAGACTGAATGTAGATGTGGTGGTGCTTAAAACATCAGATAAATGCAGCTTTTTTAACGTTTCGCAATTGATTTGTGGCCCTCCGCTTGGTCTATATTTCAATATGTGGCCCTCGATGGAAAAAGTTTGGACACCCCTGTCTTAGGACAATGTGGGCCAAATCACCAGGAAGCTTGATTGGACATGCCTGATCTACAGTCATCTAGTTATGTCATTTTACACGAATCTTACAATATTTTCTAATGTTGTAATATTAATAGGCCCACTTTAAAATAGGTTATAATTGCAAATCGAAGACATCTAACTTGTGTAAGTGGATAAATTTAATCATAATGCATAAAATATGAAAACATATTTTGACAAAAAACATACCATTACTACAACTAAAACAAGGACTGAGAAAATGTAAGGTAATTATACTTGAAATGTAATACTTTATTGTAGAATTAATGCTTTTAAGGACTTTATTTAATTTGGCACTATCAAATGTAATACTTTTTAATGCTTTTAGACCCTGCAGCTATAAAAATCCATCTGAAATAATGACAACAGTTTGTAAAACATGAACACGGCTGATGTAAGTGTGGAGTCCTGGTTCACTCACAGGGAAAGGCTCGGCTCCCTCCTGGATGACAAACCCCTCGATGAGATGAGTGAGGACTTGAGGTTTGACCACGGCCTGAGGAAGAGGAGGGCGCTCTTTATCTCCGAGTCCGACTCTGGACAGCGGCGGAGGCAATGAGAGCGTCGGAGGAGACGAGAAGGCGGCGACAGCAGGCGGAGCTGAAGGAGACGAGAGGGAAAGACACATACTTTTAACTCAATCCAAACTGAATCGAAACAAAAAGAAGGCGATACGATGATAGAAGATTGGATCGTGGACTAATAATGTCACAATATTCAAATGTAAACTTGATTTCAATATTAAAGGTCCCATATTCTGCTATTTTCCCCTTTACACAGTCTATTCTAAGGGCTTTGTTGATAAATTTTTGCGTTGTGCAATATCCATAACATAACAGTTTCCAAAAAACACCCATTTCTTGGACTGGCCCCCCTCCTTGCAAAAGCAAACAGCTCACTCTGAGATCTGACCCCCCCGAACAAAGAGCAGGCTGCCTCCCCGCCCAACCCGCGAGCCTCCCCCGCCCAACCCGTGACGAAGCCTAGAGCGGAGATAGTGCGCATGCGCCGTGTGCTCCGGTAAACAGCGATACACAAACACAGGAATAAACCTTTATCCGTCCTGACGGTGCGTCGTGCTGAGTCCTACGTCCTGGATCTGACCTGGAGTTTGACGTGCTCCAGTACCTCGACGACGGACGTTGCCGTTTGGTAAATAACAAGCTAACTCTTCTATCTGTCGTATCCATCGTGTAATTACTGTGTAGCATTAGCATTAGCTGTTTTTATTCTGCGGCTGCGCGCTTCCTGGAGGCGTGGCTTAAACACCGCGTCATCCTTGGGAAGCGCGTCATCCTGGTGAGGAGCCCCCGTCTGCTGCTCAGCCGAGGGGGACGGAAAAGACAGTTCTCTGGCGAAAGCATGTGGGAATCAATCAAAAAACCACTTTGGGCACAACATACGAGGCCCAAATAGCACTGTAGGAAGGTTAAAACCTCTGAAAAGTCGATTTTGCATGTTATGGGACCTTTAAGGAAAAGGTTTGCAACAACAATCAAAGAGCATATACAAATACTCTTTCTCAAATACAAAAGAATGTCATCTTTGTGATCTATCAAGACCATCCTCAAAACTACAAAAGATGTCATATCAAGATTCATACATTTTTTACACATCAGTACTTGTTTAAAATAACAATCTAGTTTCAATAACAGTTCTAGTATTAACTCTTACCTGTTTTTTAGGTTCTAATTCAGTGTTTTTCTGTGGAATTTTGTAAGAAAGAAAAAGTTGCGCTTCGACTGGCTCTAGTTCATCTTGGAGCTAATCGTGAGGTTGACGGCGGCCTGTGTTTCAGAACTAAGGAAGCTGACGTCACCCGAATAAGACAAACGTTCTAAATAAATACAATATTTTACTTTCACAGCAATTCACAATATGACGTTTTGTTATTCCAAGTTTTGTCACGGTGAATTAGACCGCTTTGGATCGCTTAAACACAGACACTTTAGGACTATTCACCTTATTCTGGAAGTTGCCGTACGCGCCGCCGTCTTGTTTCTGTTGTATTAGTTTACACGGAGCAGACGAGCTCAACAGAAAATAAGTTCTACATGGACTAAAAAGTCGTTTTCAGACTCCAGGAAATCAGTGCGTTGTTGACTTGTTGTTGCTCGTGTTCATTAAACATTTTACACAAATCAACCTTCTTTATGTAACATTTTAGCGGTGAGACTTTTCCCTCGTTCGTCATTAGCTTTAACGGAGTTCTCGTCAAACGGAAGTGCGTTTACAACAGAAGTGCAAAAAACGGCAAAAGTGGGCGGGGCAGAATAAGGTCAATAGCATTCTGCTCCGAAGCGAAACAATTAAAACATTTCCCAACACAAAAAATATGTTATAACTATATAAACCTGTTGTCCCGAAGCAGTTCATATGTAATTCTTTTGTCATATTTAACTCAGCTCTATGCTATACTCTTCTCCCTGTGCTCTGAGTCAGTGGTTCCCATCCTTTTTTATCTCGTGTACCCCCTAAGCTTTGTTTTACACTCAGAGTACTCCTTAACTTGAGTTTCAGGAAAATAAATAGGTTTACGAGTCGAATATAGTCAATTATTACTATTGTATTCGTTGGTCCTATAATTTTATGGTCCAAGATACTCCATAAAGATGCTAAATTTACAACTAATGACACTTTTTATTCAGATAAAAGTACATTTCTTCTTCATTTAAACTCTGAAACCATTCTAAGTACCCCCTGGTAATCCCTCACGTACCCCTTGAGGTCCCTGTACTCCTGGTTGGGAAACACTGCTCTGAGTGACTGGATGTAGATTTAACCAATCACAGTGAAGAGTGAACGCCAAAAGAATAATCTACCTCTAAAAGCCAATTCTGAATTCCATAACCATAATCCAGATGATTATATCTCCATATCGCCCATCCTTTTCTAAACATAAGTTGGAGTTATACCCAGGTCCTTTGGAGCCGGCGACAGCGGAGGAGCGGAATCTTTCATCGATAAAGAGTCGAGTGGTTCAGACGTCATGATGTCACCGGGACCGTCACAGTCAGACTTCCTCTTCAGAGACCCAACGAGAGGTTTAGTCTAAAAACAAAGAGGCTGAATCATTACAACACAGTAAATTAAAATGGCAGAATAATCATTTGAGTAGTTATGACCACTTTTTATTTTAGTTTTGACTTCAGATTTGTTTACTGACATGTTTTAGAACTTAGAACTGAAAGGAAACATGACTTTAAATCTGTGAGGCGTTCCTCCATCGGGATTTGAGTTACTCCAAATGTACTGGCAGCAGGAGGAATTACCAAGGGTATGAAATAAACTAAATCTAGCTAGCCCCGACATGCTAATGTAGCACGCAGTTGAAGTGACCGTGATTTGTCGGCAGAAATGCTCAGAACGAGTCTGGCGATGACTTATGGAAAAAAGATCTCAGAGCTCGATATATCACATAACAGTTTTTTTGAGGCTCAGAGGGAGTGGACTTACTAAACAGGATTCATCAAACAGGCGTGAATGAAGCTAAATATAACACAAATTATGTTTTCGCTGAGGGAACAATGTCAAAACATGATTAAAGCTCAAAAGAATTCTCAAATAATCCTTTTTACTAATTTCTCATTACCCTCACTACATTGGCCGGCGTGTTGCTGGACACGTTGCCCGTCGCCGCCGCCTGCTCCTGGACCGCGTTACTCCGCACTTGCGCTAGAGCCACAGCCTGAGCCGCTCCTCCCGCGCTCTGCCTCGCTCCCACCAACTGCACCGGCACGTGAGGCGCGCTCTGGGCCCCCGACGAGGCCGCGCCGCTGGGAGGGGCCGGCAGGATGGGCGTGGGGAGTCTGGGGGGCAACTGCACGGGCAGACGATGGCCCTGGGGCGTTTTGGGCTGGATGGGCACCGGGCCCTTATCGGGAGCGGCGTTGGCTTGTTGCAGAGGCTGAACGACGAGGGTCTGGGCGGTCATGTTGGGCTTGGGGGCCACGGAGGCGATGGGGTAGCCTTGGGAGGAGGTCGAGACGCTGGACGTGGGCACCAAAATGACGGGCGTGGAAGACGACGAGAGGAGGAGCTGAGAGAGAGAAAGAGCCGAGGACGAAGGGGCCACGGACGCTGCCGGAGTCACCGTCATGGCCGCCGCGTTCCCCGCCTTCACAGAGATGTTGGGTTGTTGGTTGAACGGTTTGGTCGCTTGTGCTTGAGGTTGAACTTGTTGCTGTTGTTGAGTTTGTCCAAACGGCTGCTGTGGATTGAAGCCGTCTTTTCTCTCTGGAAGCTCAGATTTGACGGCAAGTGTTCGTGGGGTGGACGCGTGGTGGAGAGCGAGGTTTTGCACCTGAAGTAAAAGGAAAAATAAACATGATTGTCCCATAGATAACAAACTGGTAATAATAAAAAATCAAAAGGGTTCACTATTAGGGCTGCACGATATTGGAAATGACTGCAATATGCAATCTGGCTATTAAGATCTGCGATATCGATATTGTTGCGATATTTAAATACACTTTTTAACTAAGGCTGTATCATTATTATTATTTTTTTTTTTGGGGTGCACGGTATCACAGAGCGGTTAGAGCTTCTGCCTCTCAATAAGGAGATCGTGGGTTCGAATCCCGGACCACCCCAACATCGTGGTTTCGAATTCTGAACCACCCTAACATCACACGATCTCTCTGGGTGGAGTCTGCATGTCCTCCCCGTGTTACCGTGGGTTCTCTCCGGGTTCTCCGGCTTCCTCCCACCGTCCAAAGACATGACTGTGTAGGTTAATTGACAACTCTAAATTGTCCCTAGTGAATGAACGTGAGAGTGAATGGTTGTCTGTCAATGTCTCTGTCTCTGTGTTTTCTGCGACGAGTTGGCCACTGTCCAGGGTGTACCCCGCCTAAGGCCCAAAGTCACTGGGATAGGCTCCAGTCACCCGCGACCCCTAATGGGAATAAGCGGTAGAAAATGAATGAATGAATGAATGTATTATTATTTCTATTGTAGCTTAAGTTAGAATAAACTAACATTTTTAACCAAATAAGTGTTGAATGAAGGCGTCTAGATAGGGAATATCTATGCATAAAGTGTATACCTGAGGCCATTTCTGTCATTTTTCTTTAATAATGTCACTGTCTTTGTTATAAAAGTCTTTCAGTTTGTCTTTAAGAGTCTGTTTAGTCCAGAGAACGATGACCGTCATCAAAATACAACTGCAATTATTGTTTATAGTCGACTTCACGATTATTCTACAAATTGTTGCTGCCCTTTTTTGATGCAATAATGTCACAATAAAAAACTAAAACCGAGGCTAATTTAGTTTGAAAAAGTTAGATTTTATTCATGATTTTCCCTTTTCAATGTTTTCATTTTAAAAACAGAACATTTCTATCAGATGAAGACTTTGCTGTTACTGCGATATATTTTGTTTTTGCTATATCGTTATTGCATCAGCCAATTTTGCGATATCGATACTTTTACGATATATTGTGCTAAAACTGTAAATACTATGATTTATTGCAAAATTCTCTGCAGGAGCGGTTTAGATAATTCTTTTCACTATCCAATTTGTCATGATTAATCTGGTTAATCTTTGCAGCACTACAGTGTATAACTAAATCGACAAAACAACAAATGTAGTGTTCAAACCTGGTCGTTGTCCGCCTGGTTTCCTCCGTTGACCAGAGCAGCTTCGTGTGTCTGTTGTTGTTGTTGTTGTTGTTGCTGCTGCTGCTGCGGCTGAGCCTGAGCCACTGTGGCCACGGTCGTTGTGGCTGTTCCTCCCGGCATAAAGATGAACTGAGAGGCCAGAGGAGCGCGGAGAGAGCGGTTCACCTACGAGGAGACAATAAGACAAAAGCAGGGATGAAGTCGACTGAAGAAACTCTTGGGTGATTAAAAACGTGCTCTGATTAAAAAGGACCAAGATGTGGCAGTGAAAAAGGCTCTCTAAATGATGACGTATCTCCCAATTCAAAATTCTTAATATGATTATGCCAATGAATTACAAAAAAATTGTGTAACTTATTTAAAAATACACTAATAAACACTCAACATAACTAAGAAATGATAATAAGTATTTTCTTCCATAGCATTTTAAAGTCCATATGACGGTTAGACAACACATTACTCGCAGTCAACATGATTATATTTAAGATTTTACTAAACATTTTGCCCATTGCGCACCAGTTTAAACGTTTTTGTGAAGTTTATACTGTTATGTTACTTCCTGGTTGAACACGGGCCGCAAATATGAGATATTTCTACAGCTGTTACCTAGAAACCATTTAGAAAACAAGGGCCAAAATCCATATACATTACACACTCGTTAGGAATGGAAAGAAATAATACCTGATGAGACCTTTATTTTGTTGAATGAAGGTTTAAACTAAAATGTTATGCACTGATAAATGTGAGCGTAGCAGGAGTGTTCCTGTTGTTTATCTGGTTTATCATAGAAATGTTCACTTTATTTACTTTTTTTAGATGTCAAATGCAAACTAAATATTTAGCAGTTATAATCCTTTTTTGTTCGTTATCAGACCGTAGCAGCTCTTTCACATTTTAGTTGTGTTTAGAGCTTTTACAGGAGAAAATGTCATTACTCTCCATGACAATTTTTCATTATACACTGAATGTATCTCCCCACTCTTCATTGTTCATGCTGCCTTTTGTCCTGTTCAGTAAAGTTTGACACTTACTCTCAGATACATCTGTCCTTGTCCCGCGGAGTTGCCCCCGATCAGCACAGACTGGTTGAGAGCGGTTGTTGTGGCAGAAGTGGCCGGGCCGTGTGGGCGCGGAGTGGCTCCTCCTGCAGAGGTCGTGCTCAGGTTCACCTTCAACAAGACATTTATAAAAGTTTAGATCTCACAGATTCAGGACAAAGACATGATCGTACAGAGTATTAGTGAAAGCATTACTGTTGAGGCGGTCTGTGAGCCACTGTTACTCGGAGTATTGGACTGTCGACTTGCAGCAAGTGTAGCCTGTTTAAAGACATTACATCCAAGGTTTAATAACTTTAATCACTGTCAAGAGTAGGGATGAAACCAGAATATCATATTGCCTCACAATAACATTGTGTGCTTCACAATATGTCGAATTCCAAGCTCCTTTAATCTAAATTCATTGCTTTGTTGCAGCAACAGCTTAAAAACAACAGAGGACCCTTCAAAGACCATGATCCTTCAGCTCAGTTTCAGTGCAGACAACATGAAGAAATAATAGTTACTGAAGCATTTTTATATCTTAATTATGTGTAATTTACAGATATTATTCAAAGGCTTGTCAAGGCATTTTAAAAGGAAAAGTATCTAGGGCAGGAAATAAGGAATGGGTTAATCACAACTAATATTGAACTAATCATCAATTAATTTAGTCATTGGAAAATTGTTTTCTGAAAAATACACAGACTCAAAAACATGTCGTGTGCTAAGAGAAAAAGTTTTATGACTCAGCAGCAGCTAAAGTGCGTATGACAGGTTTCAGCGATTTTCGAATTTTGATTTTATTTGGTCTATTAACACCTATTGTACATTAAAAAAATCTAGTTTTACACCAGTAGTTTGTGGAAAAAAGTTGAAAAATCTGTTCAAAATTACAGGAAGTAAAAAACTGATGACATCACAAAAGGAAGACTCATTTCATCCAAAGGTTCTGCATAATTTACCTTAAATTAACAACTTTTTTTTTACCCATAAAACATTAATTCAACAAAGTAAAGGTGTTCACATATATTTTGATTTGTCAGATTAAAAACTAAAAACATTAGCAGAGTTTTAGCCCAGTGTACAAAGCCATTTCCTATTGTGATGTCATCATTTACAACCAGGAAGTGACACTACAAAACTAAAAAAAATTGCTAAATTGTGACAAAATGTATATATATTTTCAAGCAAAACTTAACATATTTCTTACTCATATTTTAGTTAAATGAGAAGTCTAACCTGTCATAGGATCTTTAATCCAAAATGATACAAGAAACAGGTGAAATATTGCTAAAGATGTTCTCTAGCAGCTTCTCAAAAATCTCAAATCCACAAGCCTTTCACAATCTAAACAGCTGATAAATCAATTGAAAAAATAGTTGCCTGATAAATGTATTACTGAAATAATCATTAGTTATAGCGTATAAACGTATAATGTCTCCAACTGTAAGCCTCGCCACTCTCCACAATATTGTAATAAACATAATACTGTGATATTTGGTTATTGTTATGTCCTCAGTTAATAGTAAACATAGTAATAGTTTCAGACGGTGGTCACCTGTTGAACAGCTGCCAGGTTTTGTAGCTGTGCGCTGCTGATCTGCTGCTGGAGCATGAGCTGCTGAAAATACTGCGCCGCATTGGGCTGTCGCTGCAGGGCTTGTAGCGCCTGAAAAAACACAAGCACAAATGTTAGACCCATACAATAATTGAAAACACTGGTATGTATTTGTTGTACACAGATGAGATATGTGGACGCACCAGGTTGTAACTGTGGACGAATTATTATTTTTTGTATTAATTCACACTAAAATTAAAGATTTTCAGTCAACATTAAACTAATCACAAATGTGTTTAAATGTACTTGTTAATTTGTTGGTTAAGTTACAATATTGCACACAATGGATATCAAAATGAACCACAAAAGTGCAGAAATGTTCCTTTATGTAGTTATTTGAAAAACTACACTGAAGGTATTTTTAAAAATAGTTTCATTACAGACGAGATATGAAATGCTCTAATTTAGCATATTTCCAAAACAATTGATTGAAGTGAGGACACAACTACAGCACTGAGTAATTCAACTACATATTATCTCTTTTTAAACCATTTTTATTGAAGAAGTCACCTGGACAGCCTGTCTCTCGTACAAAGACATGTGGGCGATCTGAGCCGTGCGAGAGTTTCCACTCGTCTGAGCTGTTCCATTTGCAGCGCCGCTGTTCTGCTCTTCATTTGAATCCATGGCTGCACCTGCAAAAATCACATGATGATTTAAAAAATTGCACATAATTAATAACAGTTAAAAAAACACAAATGCAAATGTAGTTTTTTCTGTATAATCAAAATGTTCAACCCAAAACATGTACAAAACTGCTGAAGCTCAACATCTGGACCTGCCCCGGGCGCTGCACAGCTGCAGGAGCTCACTGCCCCGACAGGTCCAGCAGCATCAAATGCTCAAATACAGAGCATGAATCTCCGTCATGGGGATTCAAACATACCTTAGTCAGGCAATAGCTTAACGCTATTATTAGTCTACTAGTCAATGTTTGGTTTTTTTTCAAATCTAATTATTATTTGGGGTGCACGGTGGCAGAGCGGCTAGAGCTTCTGCCTCTCAATAAGGAGATCGTGGGTTCGAATCCCGCACCACCCCAACATCGTGGTTTCAAATTCGGACCACCAAAACATCACACGATCTCTCTGGGTGGAGTCTGCATGTCCTCCCCGTGTTACCGTGGGTTCTCTCCGGGTTCTCCGGCTTCCTCCCACCGTCCAAAGACATGACTGTGTAGGTTAATTGAGAACTCTAAATTGTCCCTAGTGAATGAATGTGAGAGTGAATGGTTGTCTGTCCTTGTCTCTGTCTCTCTGTGTCAGCCCTGTGACAAGTTGGCCACTGTCCAGGATGTACCCCGCCTAAGGCCCAAAGTCACTGGGATAGGCTCCAGTCACCCGCGACCCCTAACGGGAATAAGCGGTAGAAAATGAATGAATGAATGAATAATTATTATTTTATTTTGTTTATTAGATTTAATTTTTCAACCAAACAAAAGATTGTAATATGGTGACTGAAGGCTTCTAGCTAGAGAATATTGATGAAAATTCTTTTTTACTTTTTTGACATATTGATTTAATGCCACTGTCTTTGTTGTCTTACTTGGTTAAGAGTCTGTGTAGTCCATTTTACAATTACTATTATATATATATAAAAAACATTATAATAGCTGAGTAGTTAAGCTAGTATTTCACATTATTCTGTTAAAAAAGAGATTTTGTGCATTGTTTAATGTCTATAGAATTGAATCAATTATATTATTGTGAACTAATGATATTTTCAGTACAGTTTCTGAATACAACAACAACAACAACAACACATGCCATTAACTTTACAGAAAAGTAAACACACACAAAAAAAATCTGTAGCTTATAAGGCGTGATCAATGAACCAAAGCACGAGCAATAAAGAAACATATATTTATTCATCGGCACGTTCTTTACAAGTTTAGAACTTTTGCAGATGCTAACAAACGTAGCAATGCAACAAATGCTGTCACAAAAGTACTTAAGCTTGCTAACTCGTGCTACGTGTGCGTGTCATAACGTGCTTGTGTCTTTACCTTTTCTGTTCTTCAAGTTTAAAATACTGTAAACGTTTTGGGGCCAAGATCTTCGTGCACGAACATCGACAGGACTTTAGTTTGCTGTAAAATTTGGCTCCAACTTCCCCCCGCCCCACTGTGGTTGATCCCAGAGAGACTTACGCCACCTACTGCTCTGGAGGACACACGGCACCGTGAAATACATTCAGACAGAGCAATAAAACAGGGCCAGACTATTCTTTGATTACGGATTAAAGTAGGATGACCAGATTTTCATAATTAAAAACTGAGACACACCCGGGTTGGAGTGAGTTACAATAAAACTGTAAAAAGAGCAGATAATTAAATACATTATTATACATCCATTCACGGCTCATTCACGACTTCAGTAAACAATGTAAACTTCTATTTATAGTGCTCTGATTTTTTGTGTTCTGGTTATTTTCAAGAACAGTTCTCTCTATTTTGGCAATTTCTTCCTCTCTTTATTGTTGACCGATATCAATCTGGTCAAAAATAGGGACAACTGGGACGTGTCTTGGGTAAAACTGGGACAAATCAGAATCAGAATTGGTTCATTGCGATTGTCAGTGATAAAAATGAACAAACATAGGCAATAAATGGTTTTGGATACATATTCTGGGACGTAGGGAAGTCTGGTCATCCAAGGTTAAAGTTAAGTCTATATGACAGGTTTTCATGTTTATCTAATTATGACTTTGTTTGGTGGGAGGGCACCTGTGGAAAATATGTATCATAGTTACATCAGTCAAGTTGCAGTTTGTGAGGAAATTTTGAAGCAAACAATTTTGAAGGTAACATAATATGGTTATTGCCCCACTTCTTTATTCAGGAATGCTAGTGTTATGTGCGTTCCAAAGCAGATCTTATTACGATAATATGATTAAACACGTTCTTTGGAACAGGGGGAAAACCTGAAATCAATATCAAAAGGTTCTGCCAACCAAAAATGGAAGGGGGACTTGCTCCACCTGGAACAATGTACATTCATCTAGACCAGATGGGGACACACGGGTTTATATAGAACTGGATCTGATCTCTTTTGATAATCAGCGCTGGAAGTACTTGTTTTTGTTACTTGAGTAAATGTACAGATATAGGAGTTAAAAATATTAAAGTAGCACATTATAAAATCAACTTAAAACACCTGCCACTTAAACAATCACATAATAAAAGCTGCTATCTATTTGCACTGCCACATTTGCACTACTGTCTTCTGTATATAGTCTATTTAATTTCCTAATTTAATTAATTTAAGTCAATTTTATTTTATTCTTGCATGCATGCCTTCTTTTATATATTTTGCAACTACTTTATTCATTGTTTTATGTCGCAACTTACACCAAAGCAAGTTCCTATGTTTGTGAATTTTGTTACTGACAATGGCAATAAAGCACTTCTGATTCTGAAGTAATAAAGTAGATCTTTTAAAATGTACTTTAAGTCTAAAAAGTAAAAGTAATTACAACGACGTCAAATAGGGATCTTGATAAAGAATTGTCCAGATTTTTGGTCATTAGAAGTAATTTTCCTGGTCATTTTTGTCTATTTTCCCTCTTTTTGTTTGTTCAAAGTGTGGACTTTGACGAATAAATAAATAAAAAATAAGTAAAATGTCACCATAAATGAGATTAAATAATCCCTCAGTCCTTTCTGCAGGTCTAACATCATGAGAAAAAAGTCCAGTTAAAAATGTAGTGGAGTAGAAAGTACAAATACCTGCTCTCAAAAGTAAAACAAATACCTAAAAACTCTACTTGAGGACAGTTCTTTTACTTTTGTATGTCGTAACTTTCCACCTTAGGTTCTGTTAAAGAGGACAAAGAGAATAAACAACTAAATCCTATTCGGAAATTAACAAAGATGGTTTGTCTGAAGATTCATAAATTCATTACAAAAATCGCAAGGTTTCCACATATTTTCAAAAATACGCTTCTTTGTGGCATAATCCGAGAATTAAACTTGAAAAGAAAAACAATCTGTCAAAACACTCCCTCTACTCTGGTAAGAATTTGAGAAACATTGTGGTGGGTTTCCTCGTGTAATGACAGAAAACAGATGAGCATCGCACAGAAAACAAGCGCATACCAAGGAGCGCTGGTATGCAGAGTAATTGTTGACTTGGCATTTTAACCCGGTTAACAGAAGTGACTGGACGAGCCTGAAGAGCAGCTGACACACTCTGCACACATTAAACACATCCAGAGGGTTTAGACGCATTAACGACACAGCCCTCTGCACGTTTCACTAATCGACCAACTTTTATTTTTTATTAAAATCCACGTCATACATTCACTCTGCAAACATGAATGCACTTAGGTGTCTATTTAATTCACCACTAAAATGGGAAAATGAGTTATAATAGTGTGTGTAAATTGTATTATGTAAAGCAAACACATAAAGTAAGTAAATTAGATCAAGTGTTTGCTTTGGACTGTACGTTTGTTGCGTAATAGCTAAACATTTCGCTTTTATTGCCCTATACACTGCCCTTTTAGGTAATATTAATCAACATTTCGATGGCACTACGTCACAAGCACTATTTAAAGTACCTTAAATAAGACAAAACATGGATGACTTTCTAAAAAAACAGTCCCTTTCACTGAGAACACGCAGCGGTTTACACACATTTCCCACAATTCAAAATTCAAACTGATGAATCAAACGTCCGTTTTTACATTTCAAGTGCTCTTTCACAACAGACTGAGTGTACAAATATACATATAATGATAGTACATTCTGTTTAAACTCTTTGGAGTTGTAAGCGCAGCGTTACAATTTACAAAACAGTGACCCATAAAACCAAAAAACACACGGTTTATATGTAACCCAAACCATCAGTGTTCAACAAGACGTCTGTAAAAGAAGTGTTTACGGTATATTTACTAAAGAAAAGCAAAATGACGCAATATTTCCCAACTTTTCCATTTTCAGTTCCAGCTAAAACACGTTCACATTTTCTTGCTGAAAAAAGCAGAGTTAGACTGCGTTCACACTTGACACATCACATCAAAACTGAGACTAAACCCGGAGCAAAACCGTTTGATAAAGTGCGTTCACACTTGTCCCAAATTGGTCCTGATTTGAACCCAGTTTAGCCCTGATTTAGCACTGGTTTGGTCCTCTTCTAGTCTTGGTTTTGGTCTGGCCTAGTCCAGGTTTAACTCCACATTTAATCTCAGTTTAGTTACAATTTCTTAAAACTTCTTACTGACGAAAGACCGCGTTCACAAACTGGGACTAAACCAGAGCAAAACCTGGACTAAACCAATGGACTAAGGGTGCGTTCACACTTTTGGTCCTGGTTTGAGCCCAGTTTAGCCCTGATTTAGAATTGGTTCAGTCCTTTTCTAGTCTTGGTTTAATTCCTGTCTAGTTCAGGTTTAATTCAAAATTCAGTCTCAGTTTAGTTACAATTTCTTATAACTTTTTACTGAAAAAAGCAGAGTTAGACTGCGTTCACACTTGACACATCACATCAAAACTGGGACTAAACCCGGAGCAAAACCTGGACTAGAACTGGACTAAACCATTTGATTAGTGGTGCATTCACATCCAACATTGGGTCTGGTTTGAGCCCAGTTTAGCCCTGATTTAGAATTGGTTCAGTCCTTTTCTAGTGTTGGTTTAGTTCCGGTCTAGTCCAGGTTTAATTCAAAATTCAGTCTGAGTTTAGTTACAACGTTTTACTGAAAAAAAGCAGAGTTAGACTGCATTCACACTTGACACATCACATTAAAACTGGGACTAAACCCGGAGCAAAACCTGGACTAGAACTGGGCTAAACCATTTGATTAGTGGTGCATTCATGACCAAAATTGGGTCTGGTTTTAGCCCAGTTTAACTCTGATTTGGAGTTGGTTTGGTCCTATTCTAGTCTTGGTTTAGCTCCAATCTAGTCCAGGTTTAATTCCACATTTAGTCTCAGTTTAGTTACTTTCTTACAACTTCTTAAAGATGAAAGCAGAGTTAAACCTCGTTCTTGTGGAGCAAAACCTGGTCTAAAACTGGACAAACCATTTTAATTAGGGGTGCGTTTAAACTTGTCTAAAATCGGTCCTGATTTGAGCCCAGTTTTAGCCCTGATTTAGAATCGGTTCGGTCCTTTTCTACTCTTGGTTTAGTTCCAATCTAGTCCAGGTTTAATTCAAAATTCAGTCTGAGTTTAGTTACAATTCTGATGTGGTCCATGTGCAAATGTGAACGCACCTGAAACACGGACAACAACAGGACCAGCCCAAGCCTAGACCAGGACTAGACCAGGACTAAACCAGGACTAAACCAGACCAAAGTGTGAAAGCAGCCTAAGAAAAGCTACATGTGTCGCCCGTTTGAGTGACAAGCCGTCTTTAGGTCCTAAATCAACACAAGGAAACAGACTTTTGCACAGGGTTCAGTTTATCTAACCCGTGAAGCGTGAACAATCATTCACACACGATATAAAAGTCTTTCTGACAAAGTGCGGTCACATTGGTAGAAGGTGGTCGTCTCGCTCCTCCGGCTCCTCCTCTGCCGGCTCGGACGCCACGCCCCTGTAAGCGTTCGCCTCCTCGCGGTTTTTCGAGCGACATACAAAGTCACATCCATCCTGGAAAAAAGGAAAGGAGGAAATGATTAAATGACAACAGAACAGATGATTTTTCATAAAACGGCAGATTCAGGGACGTACTGGTTTATTAATGCAGTGGTGCTCGTGAAAAAGGGAGCGTTTAAATTAGAAAAAGACAAATATAGTCTTTATTTGTGTCCTGTCATTGTGAAATAAAGGTTTTTTCTGTTCTTCTAACCAACTGAGGGCCTGACATTTGTCTTTTTCAAGAAACATTTTACTTTTTTATATATAATTTTCTTTTTTCAGTTTTTAAATACATACAACCAAACAAAAACACAACATTGAGAGAGTGCAAAACAAATAAAAGAAACAAAAGAATGACTAACAAGTTTAGATATATATAGTTCAAAAAAGGTCCCACCTGATCAAAAGTTTGTTAAATTCGTCAAATTTGAATTCAAATTTTCCCATTTTTCTAATTTCAATTGTTATGTCCGACCAATGCTTTGTCATTTAATTTTGTGATGACGTTTTCATGTTTTAGATCAGTGGTTCCCAACCTTTTTTTGTCTCGAGTTCCACTTAAATTCAGTTGCGGGCAAACAAATGGGTTTACTAGTCGAATATAGTCAATTAATAAAATTATATTTTTATTTTAATTATATGTATGATCCATGATACTACAAAAGATGCTAAATTTACAACTAATAACACTTTCTATTCAAGTAAAAGTACATTTCATCTTCCGTAGCAAGTTCCTACGTTTGTGAATTTCACTGACAATGGCAATAAACGGTTTTCTGATTCTGATTTCTGATTTTAAAACCTTAAATCATACCAAGTGCCCCTGGTAATTCTTCACGTACCCTTGAGGTCCCTGTAACCCGTGGTTGGGAAACACCGTTTTAGATGATATTTTGAGGACTTTTAGTCATTAGATTAGAAAGATTAATAATCAGTTGTGTTAGGTTTATGTGACGTCACAACACTGTCTAAAGTAGGTGGAAGGTAGGCCAGAATTTCTATAGAAGAGCAGGGGTTTTGGCCTGGTGGTTTATGATTAATATCTGTGATTATTGAGCCTTGAACTACACAAAACAGAACAGAAAAAGGCATATAAACAGCAAAAATTATCTTCTTCACAAAGGTTTTAAAAAGTCATATTATTCAGTCACAAAGCTGTACTTCTATACATTCAAAGGACTTACTGCAATTAACAGTTATTTTAGCAGTCGACTTGTCAAACAATTATTTCTATGGTACACTGGGACTTTTAAAATACATTATCAACCAAATAAAATGTTGGTGACTAAAAGCTTCAAGATAGAGAATAGTAAAAGAAAGTGGAAATCAGCAATTGTTTTGTGATGTGTTAATTTAATAATGCGGCTGTCTGTCTGTATAATCCATATAACGATTACAATTATTAAAAAATACGACTAAAATCATTTTTTTATAGTCGACTAATCAGGATTAGTCAGTTAATCGTTGAGGTAAAGTTAAACATTTGTGGTTTAAAATGGTTCATAGACATCAGGATTGTATATATTTACATGTATAATATTAATTAAACCAATGGAGATTTCAAGTAAGTAATTAGATGGAATAGTGTTCGAGATGCAGTATCGAGAGACAATATACACATGAAAAAAAAATAGAAATAATAATAAGTTTGACATTTGTGGATGTCTTCAAAAATAGTTGGATTTATTTTTGAGCCTTCCCTCCGGCTAAGATTATGAAATGTAAACCAAACCTATTTGAACTGTGTAAATCCACTGAAGTTTACTCACCGCTGCCAAGTTGCCAATCTCCACCCAAAAAGCATAATTTGGAATCTGATCCATTCCTTTGGCTCCTACGATTAGTCTTTGATAGAGAAAACCTCCAATAAGGTACGCCGCAACAAGACAGAGGCCTCTGAAAGAAATAAAATACAAAACATCATTTAGGTTGTGCTGTTATTTGGTTGTAAGGCAGAAATGGGTGTAATGTGTGTAAAACTAACATAATGAGTAATATGGAGCCAGCGCTGAGCTTTGACTCGATGGCGGGACACACGGCGCTCGTGTCCATCTCAAAGAGGTAGAAGCAGTCCTGTCTTTCCCGGTCCTCCACAACCACTTCCAGAGGGCCCTGAAAGGACAACAAAATATAAATAATATAAAGAGGTTAGAGCAGAATTTGGTCCGACCGGGGAATTCTGCGGTTGTGTCTTTTGGCAAGACACTTAACCCACATTGAAAATAGTGTGAATAGTTGGTGGTGGTTGGAGGGGCAGATGGTACAGATTGGCAGTCTTGACCAAGCCTGACAAGTGTAGGCCATTATTATTATCATTTATATTAACAACTATTGTTCGACAAAATATAGTAAAAATTTGAAAATCATAAAAAGTTGCCATACACACTTTAAGGGAAAATGCTCTATGAAAGGTTTCATGTATGAAACTACATTTATTCAGTAGTAAAAATAAATCCAGCATTATATTTTTGTAAAACTACACATTTTCTGAAAAGGTTATTTTTTCAAAGATGCAAATATTTATTGAAGTTTAAAACGTGCACTTTGACTCTGCACTGAATATTGACGGAATAATTGCTGTACTTTTCAGATATTTTCCTAATTCATTCAGCTTCAATTCAATCTATTTTGAATCCTCACGTACTACACATACCACATCTTTCGTTCTGTCGCAGGAAATCATAATCATGGCTTTTCTACTTGCTCCGCCGCAGTGGGTGTTATATTTGTCCCCATTTTCATAGATCAACATCACCCAGTCACCTGCAACAACAACAAGAGTAGATTAACAAACTGAAACAATGGGTGTCCAAAAATGTATTACCGTAAAATGCGGACTATTGAGCGCTCCTGAGTATAAGCCGCACCAGCCATATTTACAAAGAAAAACAACTTAGTACATATATAAGCCGCACCTGACTATAAGCCGCGGGTGTTCAGTTGTACCATGAGACATTTACGTTGGCGCGCCGGTTCGGGAATAGCACGCGCACGTGACAGAGGCGCGCACGTGTTTGTAACATGCGCTCCACGTGAAAGAGCGCGGTGTGCAGCCAGTGCTGTGTTGTTTTCCTCCTCATCCTTGAAAAAAGTGGTCACAATATGTGAGGAAAGACGCCTTAATGAAAGTGCGCGGCTGCTACACGGAGCGAGGAGAGAGGAAAATAGAGCGCAACAGAGGAGAGAGAGAGAACCACAGATGCCTTCCCAAAAAGCTGAAGAAAGAGCGAGGGAGAGAGATCATGTGGGCCAGTGTCAGCAGAGGAACAGGCCCGTCTGGTACAGGAGGCGTCCCGTTGGTGCAGGTAGAACACGAAACACATAGTTACTTACTTATTCTGCCAATAAACCTCTGCACGGAACTCAATTTATCTAACTCCGGTTCTGCACGTGCGCGGGCGGTCGAATCATGCAGCAAATGACTCCGAGTCGGTTCGGACAGTACCCGTGTGGCGCTGGTTCGGGTCGAATCGTGCCCGGGTTGGGTTCAGACAGTACGTGCGTGGGCACGGGCCAGGTCCGATCTAAACTCTACCCCAGAGGCCGCTCCCGGAAAAATACATAAATTAGCCGCATCGCTGTATAAGCCGCAGGGTTGAAATCATGAGACAAAAGTAGAGGCTTATAGCCCGCATTTTACGGTATTATTTTTAATTAACACCCAGATACTAATTGATACTACTCATGAGCATGCATAATTACTGAAGACAATAAATAGGAAATATCTGGACTGTTCCTGAACAGCTTTTAGAGTAGTTTCAGAACTAGTATGAGATTCTAACATTCATTCTATTGTGAGGAAGTATTTTTTCTCACTGTGCAGAAATCTAGAATCAAACACTTTCTTTTGACTGTATTTTTAATTATTATGACATCTTGTGACAGGAAGCCCCTTTTTAGAGATAATTCTAAATGTACTCACTTCCTCCAATGGCCTTTGTTGAGTTATATCTTCCAACAACTGTTTTTTTCTGGCCGTCATTTTGAATTAATCCTGCTCCTGCGACTCCATCTGCGTCGCCGCACAACTTAAAAACATACGTGTAGCTCTCCTTGTCGTCTTTCTTGGACACAGAAAAGCTGAAGACGACACATTGTTTACAGCACTTTAGTCAAGAAAATCAGTAAATGTGTATTTAATCAGACTGGACATTTATTTATTTATATAATTATATTGTTTCCCTTTATGTTTCTGTTGTAACTATGCAAAATAGAGGCATTTAAGGCAAACTTCCATACACATCACATCAAAACTGGGACTAAACGAGAACAGAACCAAAACATTGATCAAACCAGGACCAAACCAGGTTCAGAAAATCTCAAAAAAAGCCTTTTTTACTATATCGTTTTATACATTTATGGCAATAAAAGAAAAAGAAAAGAAAAAGTTATGCCATAAACTTTAAGTTGGAGAAATTTTGACAATAGAGGCCCACAAAACAAATTACCTTATCTTATCTATATATGGGACACCTTGATCCCTGTCTGATTTTATGAGGTGGACTATGGTAGGCAAAATTTTAAGTGTGTATTTTATTGCCACAGGAAATAAGCCTTACATAATTATAAAAAAAAAAAAAAAAAAAAACACACACACACATGAGCTGCAATAAATAAATAGAAAGATACATTTACAATTTATATATTTTCCACACTGTTAAACATGTTAAATACTGGGCATAAAAACACACTGTTCATCAATCTTATTTTGAACATTAAGTGGATATATTCATTATGGTATATTCTTACTTTCTGTTGAGGAGAGGCGTCAGTCGATTGAGGACTTTTCGTTCTGAGGGAGACTCAGGCATGAGTTTGCATTTGTTCGTGCCGTTCTCTGCGCTGGAAACACATCCACAGAGCAACAACAGGAGCACCAGGCCCCCAAGACCACTCTGCACCTGCAAAACAGATTATGCTGTTTGTAGATGACATGTTAATACACAAAAACTTACAACTCAATCGTAATTTGGTAACTGTGCAAATGCAAATTGCAAGCTCAATATATTGTTCTGCCCTAAGGTTCAGTCAAACTATTATTTCTACATTGTGACTTGTGAATCGAGTAATGGTTGAAATATGGTGACTGAAGGCTTATTAATATAGAATATTCATGAATAAAGTGCATTACAGATGTAAATCAGAAAACATTGAGCCTTTTTTCACATTTTGATTTAATGACGCTGCTGTCTTTGTTTTTTTGTCTTTTTGTTTATGTTTTAAAGTCTATACAGTCCAGTCTAACAATTGCAATTATCAAAGTCCGACAACATTTATCTCTTCTAGTCTAATCGACTAGTCATGATGATATATTCATCAATGCAGCCCTCGTGACCAGCATGTGAAAAGTCTTCAAAATGTCGTTCATTACAGGAAAAGGAAACCCACGAATCGCAGAAATGATGAAGAAATTGTGCCTTTAGCTCAAAACAAAAAAAATGCCATACCAAGACCACCATTCTAGAGCATCTTGTTACAGTGTAAAGATTTTCAGGACAGTAAAATATGAACAGTTAAAGTTAAACTTGTGTCAGTAATATGGGAGACAAGCTGGAAGAAAAGAAGGAACTTCAAACGTGGTGCACAAATAAGAACAAGTCATTTGCATAAACCAACACACATCTTGCAAGTTCAGTTTCAGCTCTCAAACTATCATTGTCAAACTTCTTACAATTACCTTCATTGGAACTCTTGGTAGTATTCAATAACAACTAAAAAGTTGTGTAGCAAAGCAGCTCTTTGCGAGTTATGAAAACTAGCTTCGTGCTAACGGAGCTTCCTGGCTTGATCCATCGTTTTTAAATTACAAAGTTAAGAAAAAACTAAGCGGAATTATTTTGCAAACGTGGATTAATCTAACGAACTACAACTGCGTGTACTAAAACAGTTTACAAGTCTCTTCTTCATACAAAAGCTAACAGGCTACATGCACGTACAGTAACGCGATGCGGAAGTGAAACCAAACAGACTCGACCACGTGACTGACGTGGCGTAAAGGAGGCCTTTTTTTTTTTTTATCATACAAATCAACTTTCTTTTGTCTCCATTCTGCAATTTTGAACATTGACAGAGCATTCTAAAGGGTCTATATTGTAACTTTATCTGCTTACACCTTCAGTTCTGACCCTCTGCAGACGGCAGCAAAGCAGGAATTTTTTCTTTTTTTTTAATTAATTTTTTATTACATTTTGAACGTAAAAATTCTTTACACGGGTAAACATTATTTAACATTTTAAAGCGTACTTCTTTAGCTTTAGGTGGAATTGGATATTTAAGATAATTACATAGAAACTTTTTTAGATTTTGATTGGTGAAACCTTCCATAGTATTTCGTCTTCTTAAAGGCGTAGGGAAACATTCATTAGATAATACAGATTGCAAAAACTCGTTACATTTTTTGTCCACAAAGGGAACATCATGAATAGCCAAGGGATATAAACAAGGAACAGAGTGTGTATACATCAAAAAACCCTTAAAGTGCCTCTGACAGGTTGAAAACACAGTTAAAATAATTATATACAAGATTCTGCTAAAAATAAAACAATTTTTATCCCAGTTTGGCAGTTTTTTAGGTTTAAATTTTTACATACTGGATGTAAATCATGACATCACACTGGGGAATTCAGTAACTGTTGCCTAGAAACCATGTTGTACACTGGGTGAAAACTCCTCAAATGTCACAAAAATTACTATTTGACAAATAAAAACACATAGGAATGCCTTTATTTTTGATGAATTAATGTTTAAAGGATCAGAAAAATGTGTTTGTTGGTTGTAAATTGTCCCTGGTGTGTCTCCCTAGTGTGACGTCATCGTGTTTTGGAACTCTGCTCTACTTCCTGTAATGTTCAACATATTTTTCAACTTTTCTTCACAAACTGACTCTTGTTTGGTGTAAAACTATCATTTATATTCAGAACAGCTTTTATTCCACCAAATAAAGTCAAAACTAGAAAATGATAAAAAAACCTGTCATACGCACTTTAAGAGTACATACAAGAGCTTGTGGAATTGCATTGATGACCTGTGTAAACTGCTGCTTAGAACAAATAACACTGTATTTGAAAGTGAAGTCTGTAAAATCAAGTAAATTACCCCTCTCATCCATCAGATGTAAAACTGACCGTATACCCTGATTAGTCCATTCTTTGTAATAAATAGATTTTTTCTTAATCAGTATATACCTATTATTCCATAAAGGTCTATCATGGGGCGAAAAATTATGATTATATATTAATTTCCAGTACTGGAGAACTTGACCATGAAACTTTGATAGTTTTGTGGGTAATGTGAACAACTCAAAATCACATTTGGTAAGAAATTCGACGCCGCCCAAACTAGAAAATATTTTAGAGGGAAGGTTGAATCAAAAATTGTCTAAATTTGTTTAAAAACTCTGTAACCATCTTAATTTTAAAGCCCCATTCATAGAATCAAAATCAATAGCATTTAGGCCCCCCTGTTCTAAAGATTTCACAATATCGTTTTTCCTGATGTAATGATGTTTATTTTTCCACAGAAAATGGAAGTTATTTTGATTGATTTGCTTGATTACCTTTGGAGGTATGTTTAGAGAGTATGCTGGGTAAATGAGTCTTGAAAGACCTTCCATTTTAGAGAGCAATAATCTTCCAAAAATAGATAGGTCTCTCTCCAACCACATGTTTAAAATAGTTTTACTCTTCTTCAATACACTATCAAAATTGTTTTTTCTCTGTCTATTTCACTTTTTGTCACAGTAATCCCTAAATATGTGACTTGATCCTTAACAGGTACCGTATAAAGATATTGGAGGGTGGTCATGGATGGCCATTAGCTCACATTTTCCTAGATTTAGACAGAGACCAGAGGCTTCTGAGAAACTGGCAACAACTTGCAGAGCTATTGGTATTTGAGCCTCGTTTTTAAGAAACAGCGTGGTATCATCCGCTAATTGACTAATTGCAAGTGGGCATCCCAAGTAAAGGAGGCCTTCACGTGGTGTTTTCCGATCCAAAAGAATACGTATTTTTACAAAATGAAGATGAAAAACAGCAGGTAAAATATAGTTGTTATTAGTTGCAAATCTTTAGTAGATTTGTTATAAATCGGGGGACACACAACGCTTGTGTACATCTCAAAGAGGTAGAAGCAGTCCCGTCTTTCCCGGTCGTCCACAACCACTTTCAGAGGGCCCTGAAAGGACAACAAAATATAAATAATATAAAGAGGTTAGCAGCTGTGGCGACAATAGTGGCTCTCCACCACTGAGAGTGAAGTGTATGAATAATAACTACAGTGTAGCACTTTGAGACGTGTACAAGCCTGACAAGTGTAGGCCATTATTATCATTTATATTTATTACAAGTATTGTTTTACAAAATATAGTAAAAATGAGAAAATCAAAAAAGTTGTCATACACGCTTCAATGGAAAAAAAAATCATGAATGGTTTCATGTATGAAACTACATTTATTCAGTAGTAATGTCCTCTGTAGAGAACTAAAAAGAAATCTAGTATAATGTTTTTGTAAAACAACTATGCATTTATTATTATAAAGGTTATTTTTTCAAAGATGCAAATATTTATTGAAGTTTAAAATGTGCACTTTGACTCTGCACTGAATATTGACGGAATAATTGCTGTACTTTTCAGATATTGTACTGTAACGTGTGTCAGTCACCTGTGATAATCATGTGCAATATAATTTAACATACTATTAATACACTTTTACCTCACCATAGTCACTTACTGTATATAACAAGACACTTAAGCCACTTTAGCTACCATTTTTTACTGTAAATAAGAGTGTGCACTTTATACCTTATACTGTATTTTTTATGACCATGTTTATTTATTCTATTTTTATTGCATGCGCCTATTTCATTCATTCCTGTCCTAAACTGTGTGTTGCAACAGTGGAATTTCCCCATTGTGGGACAAATAATTATCTTATCTTATCTTATCTTATATTTTCCTAATTCATTCAGCTTCAATTCAATCTACTTAGAATCCTCATGTACTACACATACCACATCTATCGTTCTGTCGCAGGACATCATAATCAAGGCCTTTCTACTTGCTCCGCCGCAGTGGGTGTTATATTTGTCCCCATTTTCATAGATCAACATCACCCAGTCACCTGCAACAACAACAAGAGTAGATTAACACACTGAAACAATGGGTGTCCAAAAATGCATTATTATTTTTAATCAACACCCAGATACTAATTGACACTACTCATGAGCATGCATAATTACTGAAGACAATAAATAGGAAATATCTGGACTGTTCCTGAACAGCTTTTGGAGTAGTTTCAGAACTAGTATGAGATTCTAACATTCATTCTATTGTGAGGAAGTGTTTTTTCTCACTGTGCAGAAATATAGAATCAAACACTTTCTTTTGACTGTATTTTTAATTATTGTGACATCTTGTGACAGGAAGCCCCTTTTTAGAGATAATTCTAAATGTACTCACTTTCTCCAATGGCCTTTGTTGAGTTATATCTTCCAACAACTGTTTTTTTCTGGCCGTCATTTTGAATTAATCCTGCTCCTGCGACTCCATCTGCGTCGCCGCACAACTTAAAAACATACGTGTAGCTCTCCTTGTCGTCTTTCTTGAACGCAGAAAAGCTGAAGACGACACATTGTTAACAGCACTTTAGTCAAGAAAATCAGTAAATGTGTATTTAATCAGACTGGACATTTATTTATTTATATAATTATATTGTTTCCCTGTATGTTTCTGTTGAAACTATGCAGAATAGAAGCATTTAAGGTAAGTTCAAACTTCCACACACATCACATCAAAAGTGGGACTAAACCTTGGACGAGAACAGGACCAAAACATTGATCAAACCAGGACCAAACCATCTCAAACAAAGCCCCTGTTTAATTGGGAATTGCCCCTTTTTTACTGAATAGTTTTATACATTTCTAGGAATGAAAGAAGTATCACCCGTTATACCAATTTACTGTTATGCCATAAACTTTAAGGTGGAGACATTTTGACTATAGAGGCCCACAAAACAAATAATCTTATCTTATCTATGTATGGGACACCCCTGTCTGATATTATGAGGTGGACTATGGTTGGCAAAATTTTAAGTGTATATATTATGTAAAAAAAAGAAACAAACACACACATGAGCTGCAACAAATAAATAAATAGAAAGATACATTTACGATTACAATTTATATATTTTCCACACGTTTAAACATGTTAAATACTGGGCATAAAAAACACACTGTTCATCAATCTTATTTTGAACATTAAGTGGATATATTCATTATGGTATATTCTTACTTTCTGTTGAGGAGAGGCGTCAGTCGATTGAGGACTTTTCGTTCTGAGGGAGACTCAGGCATGAGTTTGCATTTGTCTATGCCGTTCTCTGCGCTGGAAACACATCCACAGAGCAACAACAGGAGCACCAGGCCCCCAAGACCACTCTGCACCTGCAAAACAGATTATGCTGTTTGTAGATGACATGTTAATACACAAAAACTTACAACTCAATCGTAATTTGGTAACTGTGCTAATGCAAATTGCAAGCTCAATATAATGTTCTGCCCTAAGGTTCAGTCAAACTATTATTTCTACATTGTGACTTTCTAAACACTTGAAATCGAGTAAAGGTTGAAATATGGTGACTTAAGGCTTATTAATATATAGAATATTCATTCATTCATTCATCAAGTGCATGACAGATGTAAATCAGAAATCATTGAGCCTTTTTTCACATTTTGATTTAATGACGCTGCTGTCTTTGTTTTTTTGTCTTTTGTTTATGTTTTAAAGTCTATACAGTCCAGTCTAACAATTGCAATTATCAAAGTCCGACAACATTTATCTCTTCTAGTCTAATCGACTAGTCATGATGATATATTCATCAATGCAGCCCTCGTGACCAGCATGTGAAAAGTCTTCAAAATGTCATTCATTACAGGAAAAGGAAACCCACGAATCGCAGAAATGATGAAGAAATTGTGCCTTTAGCTCAAAACAAACCAATGCCATACCAATACCACCATTCTAGAGCATCTTGTTACAGTGTAAAGAAGATTTTCAGGACAGTAAAATATGAACAGTTAAAGTTAAACTTAAGTGTCAGTAATATGGGAGACAAGCTGGAAGAAAAGAAGGAACTTCAAACGTGGTGCACAAATAAGAACAAGTCATTTGCATAAACCAACACACATCTTTGCAAGTTCAGTTTCAGCTCTCAAACTATCATTGTCAAACTTCTTACAATTACCTTCATTGGAACTCTTGGTAGTATTCAATAACAACTAAAAAGTTGTGTAGCAAAGCAGCTCTTTGCGAGTTATGAAAACTAGCTTCGTGATAACGGAGCTTCCTGGCTTGATCCATCGTTTTTAAATTACAAAGTTAGCGCGATGAGGAAGTGAAAGCAAACAGACTCGACCACGTGACTGACGTGGCGTAAAGGAGGCCTTCACGTGCTGTGTTCCGATCCAAAAGGATCCATATTTTTACTACACGAAGATGAAAAATAGCAGGTAAAATATAGTCGTTATTAGTTGCAAATCTTTAGTAGATTTGTTGTAAATATATTAATATTATTCAGAATCCTTAACTAAGCAATTATTGAGCTTCCGACTAAAAACAAAACTTGGCACTTGGCACCATCTTAAATCAGGCCTAATTCAAGCAACATGATCAGAATTACCTTTTTATTTATTTTTTAATTATTATTATTATTATATTGTTACAGATTTGCAGCCGATCAGCAGAAGACTCAAAGTTGTCAAAAGTTAATAAAATTAACATTAAATAAGTAAGTAAATAAGTATCGCAGTAAAAAAAAAAAACTAAAAAAAAAAAGATACATACTGTAAAAAAATCTGACTTTTATCAAAACTTCCAGCAGAAAAAAATAACAAGATATATTATGTCTTAACAAAACATAGAACCTCACAACAAATTGAGCCTACATGCAATTATTATTGCTTCTCTGTTTAAAAGTGGTAAAAGTAAGTGAATTCATAAATTGACTCATTCTTTCCAGTTTAATTTTTGTCAATATCCAATTTTACAACGTGACCAATCAGTGACCAATCATCATTTCACTTCCTTATCACGTGACCTCAAGGATGGGTTCACCTGGGATTTAGGCCTGGGAACATCCAGTGCAGTCACAGCAGGGGCTTTCTGTCTGTCCAACTGTTGCTCCGGTATGCTCTGGGAGACTCTGGCCCACAAAACATTTTTATGTGGGATTTTAAAGGTTTATATAAATAGTAAAGCCACCTATGTAATTGGTCTGATCATTATACTAAAAATAAAGGAGAAGTTTGTAAGGTTGTAAAATGTCTATTTATTACAGTGTAATTAGATATAATTATGTATCTAATTGCAGATACTTGGCCCATTTGAACAAGATTAGATAGCTAGAATAAGGTTGTAGTTTGCAATTAATATCTCTAGCCTATTTATCCATTTAATAGCCTTCTTTTTTGATACGGTGAAACTGTCTTTTAATTGTGCATAAGGTTCTTAACAAAACAAAACAACAAAAAAACGTTTCCATTTGAAATATCTTAGTTTTTTGTTTTTTCATCAATTTGTTTGAAATAAAGCTTCAATCAATCAATCAATAAAGGTCAGTTTAAACTATACAGAAGTATTTTTATAATGAGATTTTAAACCTGATTGTAGTGCAGGGCTATATGACTAAAATAAATCTATTCTCAGATTGATCGGCCACAATTTTTAAGCATATTTTAATCATAGTAAAAACAAATAGAAATACTTAATTTGAATTCCCTGAACATATACACTTTCAATACATTTCTTCCTCCAAAGTCTTTAACCACATGCTTTTACCGACAGAGAAGACCCAACCATATCACCGACGATTAAAACTGCTGAATTGTACTTTAATGCCTGAATACAACTTGCATTTAAATGACAAATAGCTCAATTATACACAGTTACCTAAAACAATAGCTCATTTCAAGTTTCTGCCTGCCTTCATTGTGTTGACAGACGATGTAATTAAAAATGAGTGTTTGTTTGCTTGATGAGTTCATTCAGGCCGTGCTGTAGGTCGCCAGCCCCTGTCCTTGGATGTTATCTCTCTCCAGACACAGGACGAAGGTAAAAAAATATTATTATAACAAACATGAAGCTAAATCATTCACAAAATTATAAATACTGTAGTTTTGTTGAACATTTGCCGAAAAGCCAGACAGTGGTTACAGTTTACTCCACTTTGCACTATATATGTCTTAAAACTATGTAACTTTTCTGGTGAGGGTCTGCCACCTGCTTATCTCCATGGAAATAGTATTGCTTTGCCTAGAATGTTTCACAGTATGGCATTAAAGTTATCTGTCTTGCATTGATTCAGATACATGCTTCTTTATAGCGTTTTATTTTAGCGATTTTTTTATTTTATTTTATTACCTTGAAAAACAGGCATTCTTATTGTGAGGGCGCCTCTCCACAGATCTGACCTGTAACTCCTGTCTCCATAGAGATAAGGAACAGTCAAGGTGAAGCAATAGCATATTCATGGGGACAGGCAGGTTGTGGACCCTGTTACTGGTTATTTTCATAGTTTAATATCATGGTTTAAACATTTTTACAATTAAAGTAAATTCACTTTATTATTGTGATAAAAAAACAGGATTGCATTTGGGGAAAAAAAGTATAATTAAAGTGACAGTGTGTAACTTTCTGGTGGTGGACAGTCACCCGCATGCTTTAATGGAAATAGAAAGTTAAAACAATACTTTGGAACATTCTTCATGGACATAGTCAGACATTCTTCATATCTTTTGTCATACTGTGTAATATTATAACTACAAACAAATAAACAAACAAACAGGCTTTCGTTTTAGTCAGTTTCAGTTTGCTTCTTTTGATACATTTGCTGATAAATAGTTAGTTAAAATTATTTGAAGGGTAAATATTTCTGCCTTTTTAGCCTTTGACACAAAACATTTTATTGATCCTTCAGAGAAATTACGTATCACGAATAATAATGACCACTATAACTGTAACTCTTGACTGATGAATACCAGTATTAGTCATTGCATGCTTAGTTACTTCCAGAAATCAACAGGAAATGAAGTGTTTAATCTTTCTAGTAGTAGTGCATATTGGAACTACACCCCTCCCGCCTTGCAACTTTCCCATAAGTCATTGCCTAATCCGAACTGTCATGAATCATACAACTGCGCTCCTTTTCTCCTCCTTTTTTATTTCTTCTTGCAGGACTCATCAGGGAAGTTTTATCTAGGTGAAATGATCTGCTGTTTGTTTTGCTTTCAGTCCTCCGCAGTTTGCTCCCCTCCCCCCCAGCGCTGCCCCGGCTCTCACACAATCCTTACCTGGCTGTGTGCTGAGCAGACACACCCTGCTTATCCGTGTCAACCAATCGCAGCCTGCGCACTCTGGCTCTAAGGAGGTGCACTTCCTCTGTTCAGTGAAAGAAGAATGGGCCAGGCTTAAGCAGAGAGTGTTGAACTTGTTTTGCATCAGGGTCCCGCGCAGGCCAAGGCGCTCAAATCGTCCCAAAAGGGGGAGGGAAGAAGACCTCTGTATTGTTTTGTTGGACATGCTCAGCTTTCTGTGGCTTGAATTATTGTAGAGAAGGAGGACAGACTAACCCAGTGGAGTAGCAGCAGCAGCAGCAGCAGCAGCGACTCAGATTAGAAGACAGAGACAAGAAGGAGGAGGAGAGTTTGAGATAGTTGTCAATGTGTTGAGACTTGTTTGGGAATTTGGAGCAGGAGGGAGGTGAGGAGAGAAGGGCAAAACCAGGGAAAGCAAGGAGAGAGAGCTAAGGCGTAAACATTAACGTATAAAATAACACTTAGAAGAGCTGTCGATCCGCGCTTTGCAGAAGGACCTTTGCTATGTATGTTATGGCACCTCGACAATGAAAACGCTGGGAGGAATTTTAGTCTATTATGCAATCCACTGCTTGTGTTCTGAACTGGAGAGACCTTAGGGGAGCCTAGATCTCCCCAAAGCAACAATTCAGGTAAGTGACTTTGCTTTTTTATTGTGATGTTTACATGTTTTTAAATACCATTTGACTATATCTGTCACGGTTAACCAACACACCACAAGTCCACTTTAGTTTTGGCTTACTTGTTACATGCCTTGCCTATGTGTCACAGGCCTCACACACTCAGGGCTGTGTGTATTCTGCAGGTACGAGTGACTGAAAAAAGACTGCAACAAGACGTGTTTAATGCGCAGTTCGTCAAATCAACATCTAAACGTTTCAAATTGTGTATGATCATCTGTTTTTATTGCGAGATTTTGTTTGTAAAAAGTAATTTAGGGCAGAATTTAGACTTTGCAGGAAAACGATTGGCTATTTTTTGTGTAAAATGGCACTGATTTGAAGTCGGACTTGTCTAGTTTCATAAAAATTAAGATAGAAATTAGTTCTTATTTTTGTTTAATTAGAAAACTTGTGATTGATCGACATGAGTATAAGAACAACCCTTTCTTTTTGACAAATATTTCCAAAATCTAGTATGATTGCACTCTTGTTTTAAATGTTTTTCAGCAAGTAGGTAACAAGCAATTACTTTTTCAAATTGTTTAAAATGCTGCTTGGAGAAGGTGACAAGTTTCACAGCTAAGAGTCAGATTTGTGAAGCGCGTGTTACTCTGCTTTGTAAACCAGCACTACAAGTTCTTCATAAATTATATCGAGCTAACATTCTGCCTGATGTTTATTCCTTGCAGACCATGGGGACACAAAGGCCCAGCTGGAGCGGCTTTGACACTGTACCTACTGTAAACATGTCTGACCGCAAGCTTCAGTCAGGTGGAAAAATCGCCAGAGACCCAAGTCCTCGGCCAGCGCTGACTGCCCAAACGGAGCGGGCCGTCCGGGAGGAAGAGCGCCGACGCGAGAGGAGACGAGAACCAAAGGAACGACCCAAAGAACCTACAGAACGGGACAGATACTTGTACGAAAAGGAGAGGAGACCGAAGATGCCGAAGGACGACGGACGAGAACGGCGGGAAGACAACAGAAACGTACGCCCGCTGTCCAATATCGAAATGGAGAATTCGAAAGAGGGGGATCGGGGCGCGAAGAAGGGGGACACTTTTCCGAGGAGCGCCAGGAGTCACGGACAGATGTTGCTGGCTGCTGCGATGGACGCCGAGAGGGATGAGAGGAGACAGCGGAGGAGAGAGGAGAGAGACAGGGATAAAAGAGAGAGAGACAGGCTTAAAGATCGAGAAGACTACAGGAGAAAAGACGAGAGCAAAGATGCGAGGGAAGAAAGAACGAGGGACAGATATCGCGAGATCGACGACAGGAGAAGAGGCGTGGATGGCGAGGACAGGAGGGACAGGTACGCTCCGAGGAAGAACGATAAGCCGAGAGATGAGAGGGCGCCGAGGCAGTCAGGGATGTCCTCGCCAGCACGAGCCAGAGATAAAGACGAGTACAGGGACAAGGCCCATAGGAGAGAGGGGGTAAGGGATACGAGGAGCGAAGGAGAGTTGGACGAAAGAGAGAAGTGGAGGAAGGAGAGAGTGCGGGACAGGGATGAGGGGATGTATCAGCACAGCAGGAGCGAAGGAGAGATGAGGGGTAAGAGGGAGTATAGAGATCAAGACAGGTACACGGAGAAAGAAGAGAGATCCAGGATCAGGGGCGAAAGTTATAGAGAAGATCGAGAGAAAGAAAGGAGGATGAGAAAAGATAGAGAGGACGATAGGCAAGGGAAAAGTAGCCAAGATGGCAGGAGACGAGAGGAAAGACCGAGGGATCTTGATGACTACAAGAGAGAAAGGAGACCGTCCAGGGAGAGAACCAGAGAGCCAGACACGAGAAGCACAACGCTGCCTCCAAACGTGGGTGAGTGGCACCGTGACATGGACAAAGATGAACAAAGAATAAGGGAGAAAAATAGAAAAGAGAGAAAAATGTGGCTCGAACCGCAAAGAAGTCCGGCGAGCGGAGACACGGCTTCGTTGAGAGAAGAGTTGAGCGACAGAGAGGTTGTAGAGAGCTGTAGCGGCGAGGAGACGGAGGAGGTGAGCGTAGATGGAGAGTTGGAGCAAATCTGGGCAAACAGGCATGGAAGTTTTACAGGTGAGTCAGAGGAAAGCGATGCCGATTTGACACAGGACAGAGAGCGAATCCTGTCCGGAGAGGATGGATTCGTGACGGTTTCCAGCAGCAATGATGACGAAGACGACAGGGAGGAGTTTAAAGATTGCGTCGAGTTCTGGGTCGGACAGAAAGACACGGATCTGGCACGGAGCAAAGAGGAAACGACGGGCGACTCTTCAGATGCTCTGGGAAGCGGCACGCCATCAAAGTATGTGTTCTGCGTGATCGGTCAGACACAAGCTGATGACGAAACGGGCAAGAACTTGACACCTGTGGAGATTAAATTAGAACATGAATACGATGAAGTTAGAGAGGTTTTGGAGGAGACGCACAGTTCCTCAAGTGTTCAAACGTCTGTAGATGGAACTGAACTGGATAGCAATTCCCATAACGATTTTGGAACGATAAAACGAGATTCAAAAACAGAGAGACTGCTGCTGCAATGGAGAGAGAAGAACAATGATCCAAAAGACGAGGAAGACGATGAGCAAAGGCATACCGCGATCCCGAGAAACCCTTACGCCGACGTGCCTGTTCAACTGCCTTACGAACAATTACAGGAAACTTTGGAGAAATCTGGCGCACTGACCCCAGAGGAAGAGGAGGCGATACGAATTCGAATGAGCGGCGCTTGGAGCATGTCCGAGGAGCCCAAGCGGCACTCGCAGGCCCCTCACCTGAAATGGGCCAAAAACGTTGTCAGTGAGATCCTGGGAAAGTCCGACGAAAAGATCGACAATCCGGAGGAAAGCAAAAGCGAAAAGCGGGATGGACAGATGCAGATTCCAGTGATAAAAGCAGATGATGATGAGCTGGAGACGGAGGAGGAGGAGAAAATGGAGATGGAGGGTTTAAGAGGTATGGATACAGGTCGAGTTGACACGCATGGTAATTTGGGGAAAGCTGTGCATGATGACACACACACAGACATATCGGTAAACAAAGAGAGCCCGCACGTTCGAGTAGATGCGCAGGTCGAGTTTGAGCTGACAGAGGCGGAGCAGATAAACGATCATAAAGACGCAGACGTGTATTTGACTGTTAGCAATGCGCTGTACAAGCCAAACAGCTGCCCGAGCCTTAGTTGTGAACCAGACACCTTGGAGAAAAAGGGCGAGGAGGTGGTTTTCATCTTCCCCGAAAAGACAGGAGAGCAAAAGCAGGAGGAGAGCGAGACTGTTGAAGAAGAAGTGCTGGAGGAGGTTGCTCATGACGGTAAAGCGCCAGAGAAACGAGTGGTAAACCTAACGAGCAGTTGTAGTTTTCGAGATTTGGGTTCAGAGGCGCGTTTAAGGAGACGGGGAATTCGCAAAACGACGACAAGAGGAAGAGAAGATCCCGTAAAAGAGGAGGATGAAGAAGAGGAAAGAGAAGAGGAGGAGGAGGTGGAGAAGGAGAAGGAAGGTGTGGGGAGAGATCGGAGAACCAGAATATTCTCGACATCAGGTAAAAGGCCGTGGACGCTGGTAGTCTGCTGATTCTACACTGCAAAAAAGCATTCACAAACTCCGTGTGACAAGTCTACAGGAGTTAAAATTTGGTAAATTCAAAATATCAATATCAAGTTTTGAGTAATCTGGACTAGTTTAAATGTATTTAGTAAATTGTTCTAAATTAATATAACTACACTTTTAATTAAAAATATTTATCACAGTTTGAGTTGTGTAATCTGGACTAGTTTAGATTAATTTAGTAAAAGGAAATATACGTAACTAGACTTAAACTCAAAATATTCATCATGATTTGAGTAATCTGGACTAGTTTATGTATTTAGTAATTGTTCTGAGTAAATAAATATAACTGGACTTTATTTTCAAAATATTTATCACAATTTGAGTTGTGTAATCTGGGCTATTTTAGATTAATTTAGTAAAAGGAAATACATGTAACTAGACCTGAATAAATGTAACTAGACTTTAATTCAATATATTGATCATGATTTGAGTAATCTGGACTAGTTTATGTATTTAGTAAGCAGTTCTAACTAAATAAATGTAACTGGACTTTAATTCAAAATAATGAACAAGATTTGAGTAATCTGGATTAATTCAGATGAATTTAGCAAATGGTTCTAACTATATAAATCTAACTAGACTTTAATCATGATTTGAGTAATCTGTACTTGTTGAGGTCTATTTAGTAAGTAGTTCTAACAAAATAATTGTAACTAGACTTTGATCAAAAATATGTATCATGATTTGAGCAATCTGTACTAGTTTTGTAAGTGGTTCTAACTTCATAAAAGTAAATAGACTATTTGGCTGGCCAATATGACGCAACATTTTCCACTTTTTTTCTAGTCCAAACTACTCAAAGTATTTTTAACTTTTCTAAAGTCTATAAATGGTACATCCTCTTTTGCAGTGTAACATGTCACAAATCAGGTTTCCCTTTCAAAAACCATCCTTTCCTTTGTAATATTTCATTACGTCCTTTCCATCACTAATTACCTAATAATTCTCTGGTAGAGAGTAAGAGCAGGATTAGTTGTCATTCTAACGCTGTTGTCCTCTGAACGACGTCATTTTACTGCAGTTTGTGGGCGGCGATCTGAGGAGGAGGGGCAAAGGGAAATCCAAAAGTTGAGCCATAAACGGAGGCTTGAATCTGCTTTGAATCAGTCTAACCTGGAACATACATCGTAGAAACAACTCTGAACTAAACTTCCCTTTCTGTTATTTATTCTAATTTTATCCTTACATTTCATTTCGTAATTTCTTTTGCTTGTGAAAGTGATGCTAGTGGAAAGTGTTTCATCAACTGGATTATTCTTAATTCCAGATGATGAGGACAGTCGAAGTAAAAGCTGGGGAGAGCTGGATTTAAGGTAAGATTTAAGACTACTTTATGTGTTTTTAAATCATATTTTTATATAGCCAACAATATGTGCATAATTGTACTTATTTTATATAAATAAGACACTTGTATAGTGCTTTTCAAGATAAGCAAACACATTTTACCAAGAGAAATCAATCACAGACAAACAATAAAGATAGATTTTGAAAGATGTTTTTGAAGATATCAGTTTTCAGAGATTTTTTGAATTTGTTTATTGCATTTAATATCTTTTTCCTGTTGTCATGATAAGTGTTAAATGTGAAATATCAAACTAACACTGAAAAAGAGGCTACTGTTTATTTATTCAGCACAATTAAGCTTTTTTTTGTCTTGATGCAGGAATGTCTTGGATACCATTGGAAAACGAAAAAGGAACTCCAAGTTTTTCAGTGAGTATCTCCGTTTAACATTCATTCTGTTCATGCAAATGGAACAAAACGGTGCGTAATAGTTTTATCAGTGTCCTATACCATAGATAAGTCTGATTGTAGACATCGCATTGACGTATCTTGTCAGATTAAATCTAGTCTGGGGAAAGCACGAGGTGGTTTTCCTGTAATGTGCATCATTTTGTGTGGTTTGTCTGCAAGATAAAACTCTCTTTATGGTTTTACGGTTGAGTAAACAGTCTGGATTTTACTCCAGATGGATTTTGATTTATAAGTAGTATTTATAAGTACTGCACATAAAAATGGAAACACCAATATTCAGTACTTTTCAGACATCATACTTTTACAGCTTCTTGAGTAAAATATAGTAAAAGGTTTGTTAATTCTTCCCACCGTGAGTAAGTGACAATGCTCTTTGAAAGTGACAAACTGTGGCTATATTTAATGATTTGAACATTTGGTTTCCTCAGAATCAGAATCAGAATTGGTTTATTGCCATTGTCAGTGATCAAAAGGCGTAAAGGCGTAAAACAATGAATAACATATAATAAAAAATATAAAATAGGCATGCATAAGATTAAGAATAAGATAAAATAAAATAAAGTTATTGCGCTGCTTCTTCAGATATTATGTCGTTGTTGTTGTTTTTTTAGAAATTTTATAGAAATTTATGTGTCTGTCCTTTGGAACTACCATATTTTTTGCCTTTTTTGTCCTTTCAATTACATTAACTTAAAATTATAATCAATTATAGTTACGTTACTCAGGGGTACAAAGTATCAAAGAACAGAAGTAAAGTACTGTACTCATTATGATTATGGTGATGATTATTATTATGATGATTATTAAGGTATATGTGCATTATATTGAGTAATTTGTACAGTAGACGCGTTTTACTTTTACATTTGAGAGCAGGTATCTGTACTTTTTACTCCACTACTACACTAAAGTACTTTTCTTATAGTTCGAGGAATTATTTTCGTCATGTTCTTTGTGACATTCTGCGTAAAAGTTTTGTCCGAGCTTTGAGCAAATAAAAATATACACAAATTCACCAGAAAAAAATGTATTTGAACTGACCAAAAACCTACAAAAATCTTTATCAAAATCACTGAAGTAACGCTTTGACGATTCTCAAACTCTGTGGGAGCTACTTTTTACTCTGCACAGTTTTAAACGGGTACAAAACTTTTACTTAAACAGGTTTCATTATGCTCTGCTCACACAATACTTACTTATGTGTTTGTTTACTTAAGTTACTAAATTGAGCACTTCCTCCACATCTGCTCTACTTGAATAAAAACTTCTGCCAATAGCGCTGTAAAGAAACCTGCAGAGATAAGAGTGAACTTTACAGTGCAAATATTACGTTTATGTCTTTGTTTTGTGCGTACGGGTCCTGCTCTGCGGTCATGGTCCTGGGACGAGCAAGTTTTGACAGTTCTGAGCAAAAACTGAGGTATCAGCATAAAAAGCCCGATGTGTTGCAAAGGTTGGGACAGGAGAGTGTAATGTGGCCCGGCGTGTGTCTGCGCAGGCAACAGACAGGTTTGTGCATGTGCTCCGTCTCCAACAGATGCTGCCTCAGAGCATTCCGGCAACTTTGTGTTAAAGGAATGTCAAAGTCAAACAGCGATTATTGGTTTACACTGGCCTGTATCTAGAGACGGGCGAAAGTGACAAAAAAGATACAGTGAATAGTGAATAGAATGCCAATTTTCAGACTGCATTATGCCAACCCATCAGAAATGTGCTGGACATGTGGATCTCAAAACGTTTCACTCAATGATACTGAATTTCTGAATATTTGAATGGCCTTGCCCCCTCGTACCCCTCTGATCTGATCCACCCTTATGCCCCCTCTCGAGCCCTCAGGTCAGCAGATCAGCTGCAGCTTGTTGTCCCAAAAACAAAACGCAAGCTTCGTGGGGACCGTGCATTTTCAGTTGCTGCTCCGCGACTGTGGAATCAGCTGCCTTTAGAGATTAGGCTCAATCTCTGTCTGTTTTTAAATCACTTCTAAAAACGCACCTTTTTTCCCGAGCTTTTAATACTATGTGATTTTGTTTGTTTTGTGTACGGCACTTTGGCCGACTGTAAAAAGTTTTTAAAGTGCCTTATAAATAAAGTTGGTATGGTATGGTATGGTATGGTATTTCCACATGATATTTGGCAATCCGAGGGCTAAACCCCGACTGTCATGGCTTAGAACGAGAGAAAAGTAGTGGACGGACAAGGTAGTTCTAAATAATGATTGATGAACGGATTGAATTGCTCAATTTGCAGAGAGCCCCGCGTACAACAGTTTGAGAAACACGGTGATAGACATTACACTCCTTGTTATCTTGTCTTATCTTGCCATTGTCCTTATTTCGCTGATCTTGGCACGACGGTAAAGGATTCCAAGGAAAAGGCTGGATGCTCCGTACTGACGTCAATAGCACAACAATGATTACAGTGTACTTTTCAGTTGAAATTGCAGGTTTTTTTTAAATATAACCAGGTGGTTGTAGAAGTGGGGCTGCAGGGCTAATTGGGAAATTGTGTGACTGTTTGACTGTAAAAATTAGCAGTTGTTATCTGGACTATACAGACTCTAAAACACATACAACAATACCAAAAGACTGTGACATTATTAAATTCTCCAATAATACAGTTTAGTCTATTTTATTCTTAATTTTTATGCATGCCTTTCTATATATTTTTTTATATTTTACTCATTGCTCTATGTTGCACCTACGCCGAAGCAAATTCCTATGTTTGTGAATTCACTGACAATGGCAATAAACCGCTTCTGATTCTGATTCTGATTTGTACATATTCTCCAGCTAAAAACAATCTTTATTTCTTTATTTTGATAATATATTTAAAGTCTCAATGTACAATAGATATAATCATTTGACTAGTCAGCTAATCAAAAATAATTGTTAGTTGCAGCCCTAGTGGTAAGTTTTTTGGGGTTTTTTTGTTATGTTTTTCAATATCTAGGTCCAATACTACCGTATTTTCCGCACTATAAGGCTCAACTAAAAGCTTTCAATTTTCTCAAAAAACTGACAGTGCGCCTTATAATCCAGTGCGCTTTATATATGGATCAATACTGAGCCGCAACTACGCAACCACAGCCACTACTGTAACTTCTATGCGCCTTATAATGCGGTGCGCCTTATATATGAACAAAGTTTTCAAATAGGCCATTCATTGAAGGTGCGCCTTATAATCCGGTGCGCCTTATAGTGCGGAAAATACGGTAATTTCAGTATTGATCAATATTTTGGTATTGATTCTTTTGCCATCCCTAATATCTAAAATAATGAACTATAAAATAAGTAGATCCTCATTTCACATTTTGTTTATTGTAAGTTGCAGTTTTGATCTAACTCTTCATGGTGACATTTCTCTGTCACAAGCAGCAGATGTCATTTACATTTTACATTTCAGAACCCGACATGTGTCACTCGAAGTCTTAATTATTCGGGGCGGGGATAGGTGGTAGGTGAAAACAGGTTGTAGCACTGGAGCCTCAGTTGCAGGACAACACAGGATTCACTCAAACTTGCAGGAATCAATCAAAATACAACTTTGAGTAACTAACGATGAGGAAAAAGTTCATTAAAGTAGATTTTGTGTAGTCTATCCCCTTTAACCTCTGTTTCCTCTCTCTCCAGGAGCGGCTCAGCTCTACCAGCAGTACAGCGAGGCCGCCCAGAACTTCGAGATCCTGCGTCAGGCGCGTCCGGACGTGGTGTCGGTGTCCGAGGCCCCGTCCTCCCCGGCCTCGTCCCCGCTCCGTGCGCGCAGACCTCTCCCGCCGCTGCCCCACGTCCCGCACCCGCACTCTCTGTCCCACAGCGGCTCCGTCTCCAGCGTCCAGAGCCTGCCCCTGCCCGCGCCGCCCCAGAGCGATCAGCGCCGCGCCTCGTCCCCGCGGCTCTCCATCTCCATCGGACAGTCGCCCACGCTCTGGAGGGAACTGCCCGGCGTGAGGAACAACCCCGAGTTAGAGCAGCTGACGGAGGACCAGAGGCGGCTGCAGGAGGTACACACTCACTCAAGCTTCTGTGTCAAGTGTTGTCCCGCGGCTTAAAGTGCGTATGACAGAATTTCATGATTTTCTAATTTTGACATTATTTGGTGTATTAATACCAGTTGTACACATACATTTTAGTTTCACACCAATCAAGCTGCCGTTTGTGGAGAAAAGTTGAAAAATATGTTGTAAATTACAGGAAGTAAACAGATTAATGACATCACACTGGGGAGACAAAGGTTATGCATAATTTACACAAAATAAATGACTATTTTTGTTCCTGCAAACGTTGATTCCACAAAATAAACGTGTTTGCATGTATTTTTATTTGTAAAATTTGAAAAATCTGTCACTGAATGTGCTTTGGCCCTGTGTAAAGTGCGGTTGCTATGGTAATTTCCTAGTGTGATGTCATCATTTACAACCAGGAAGTGAAACAA